>CM031879.1:38070562-38187357 GCA_018697195.1 Certhia americana
CTCGGCTGGCGCCCACAAGCTGCCTGTGGGAATATAAAGGTACCGGTAGCTGACTACATAATAAAATTCCTGCTAATCCTGCCAAGGCACCTTGCAAGACAAAAGAGTAAAAACCAGGGTGGATATGAGATTACGTATTGTGCTACGTCCTAGGCAATAGCACCTAATACAACGATTCCGTGTGACGGCGTGGAGAATCATATTGAACCGCAAAGACAGACCTAATAGACTTCCCTGAACGCTTGGTCTTTGGAGCCTGGATTCAGCTGGAAAAGCTGAGAGGTAGAACAAATGGTAAATATAAATCTTAGTTGGGGTTTAAAATCAAGATTTTTTAAGATAAATTTTAAGATTTTGGACCGCCTCTTTCTTTCTAAGCACGGTCAAGCCTTTATTTTCTCATACTCTTCTTTGTGCCGTCGATTGGGTGATGTTTTAAATTATTTTTAACGTTCTCTTGAGGTCGCTGCGAACTGATCTGGAAGAAAAAGTAAACATTCTTTGATACACAAAATATCATCACGCAACATAACCATAGTATCGCCTAGCCACGTGGCAGAATCACAAGATGCACGGCCCTCTTCCCACTGCTATTTTGCATCTTCAAGGGAAGGTAACTAACAAAGCCAGGTTTCAGAGCACTCATCCTCTACAACTGAATGGATTGTTTGCGAACCCACCCAATTACATGATACCAAACAGTATTCGCAGCCGATGCATGACGTCAGCAACAAACGTAAGCTTCATGCCAAAGGCGCCAAAGAGACCAAGTGCACAGAACGTATATTAGTAATTGCTGGCACCTAATCTGCTGTATCTTCTTCACATAGATGATGTTTTGCCTGAAGCTTAAGACGTGCCTAAAGGAGCTTTCTCCCATCATTCAACTCTCAGATTGTATAAAACCTGAACAGACTAGCTTAGAGCTGCATTCTCTCTTTTAGTTTCTAACACAGCGAAGCAACTGCAGGACACGAGAACATTCATTTTTAGAATACCGACTCTCTTCTGAAAAAGAAAAATATTTTTGCTTTTGGTCGTCTTCGCCATCTGGTGGGCATACTGTGCAATGGTGGCCATCTGTCTCCAAGCACAAAATTAGTTACACGTTTATTTTTTTCTAACAATGGGCAAAAATATGTAAGACTAATTTCTTTTTGTAAAGTCACCGGACACTAATTCTACGTGAATTTAAGGATCTAAAAGTATTTCTTTGACATTGAAAGAATTACTTTCTTAAAAGACATACTTTGAAACTTACCCTGTCTGCTTTGATTGAGCATTTTCTTCTGTGACACCAACATCACCTGTGAGTCCCTGACGCCGCTATCTTAAGCATTTTCTTGCCTCTGAAGGTAAAGATGTATTCAAGTGCTCTGGGTATCTATCAGGAAACTGAATTCATTCGTGGTGAATGCACTGGTCTCCCTTTCATCTTTTTCCATAATTTCCTGTCTGTCGTTCATCTTTTGTTTCCCATCCGAAATTCAAATCCTCGTCCTGAAGCGTAATAAAAAAAAAAGATAAAGTACCTGCACCAAACTTCAGTGCCGAACCATTCAATTGTTGTGTCAGCACCCATTTTTCAATCAGTTTTCTTTTCCAACGTGAAAAAAGCCACTACAATGTAGCATTTTTAAATACATGACAGTCATCATAAGTTAAGAAAAACACACTATTATTAGGTGTATCCCTACTGCGCATTGCATCTCTTTCATAGATTTACTGATCAATTTACTGTCCTGAAACCCTGGAAGAGCAATTTGCAAACATTGGGACAGTTGACTATTTACTCCGCACTCACCCACCTTTGTTGCCAATGTTTTTATCCAGAAGAAAAGATGTATAACATTTCACCGTCACGTGCCGTACTTTTGACAGCTTCTATTCTAAAGCAGTAGTCAAACAGACATCCCTAAAATGAGCTCCTAAAGGCTGAAGAAAACACTGGTCATAAACTCTGGCAGCTGGCAGCAGGAAGCGTGCAGCGAGCTTGACCAGGGCCGAAAAGTCACTGCATCGTCCTATTCACTCTAATAACCACATCGACTCTCCACCTTTTCACTTCAACCGTCATTTTTATGCTACTATTTTCTTTCCTACACTGTCCAGGAGGAGCTTTTCTCACAGCCTGATCAGAGAATATCATATTCTCAGAGAATGATCAGAGAATCATTTCTGCTTAAAAGGACAGCTCAGATACGGCTGTTTCAACAATCTCAGCCATTAAATAAGTTATTGAAGTTGAAGTTAAACATGTTGTTTTTTCCAAAAAAAAATAATACCTTATTTTTTATTCACTAGTCCTTTTCAGATTTACTACTTCTTATAAATATTCATAATAAAGACAGTTTCTACGGCAAGTCAAATTAGTTCCTTTTATTCTTTCTCCAAGTGCCGCACTTCAGCAAAGGGCTGAAGCCCTGGCTTTTTTTTTTCTTCTATTCACGTTTACATCTGCGGAACAAAATCCGTAACCTCTCCTCACACACGCTTCCTTTTAATGTACACCTTCTATGGAGAAAACGTCAAAGCTAGGTCCTAAACAAAAAAAACAACCCCCCGAAAACAAAAAACCATCGCACCCCGGCCCGGGGGCTGCGAGCCGAGACCCGCGGCAGCTCCAGCTCACAACAGGAGGGCCGCCTCCAGCCAGCCCTTGCAAGCCCCGAGCTCACTGCCACGACACCAGGGGCCGAGGCGGGCTGCGGGCTCCGCCAAGCAAAGCCAACGCCCCCGCTAGGACGGGGAACGGACGGAACGGGGACTGGAGAGGACGGACGGACAGGGACGGACGGGACGGGGACGGGACGGGACGGGAACAGGGACGGGACGGGGAACGGAGAGGCGGGACGGGAGGGGACGGACGGGGACGGGACGGGAGAGGACGTTGAGGAGAGGACGGGGACGGGGACGGGACGGACGGCGGGGACGGGACAGGGACGGGCGGGACGGGAACGGGACGGGACAGGGACGGGACTGGAGCGGGGACGGGGACGGGACTGGAGGGGAATGGGAAGGGGAGTACGGGAGAGACGGAACAGGACGGGGACGGACGCGGAGAGGACGGGAACCAGGACGGGACGGGACGGGAGAGGACGGGACTGGGACGGGGGACGGGACGGGTACGGGACGGGGACGGACGGGACGGGACGGGGAGGACGCTCGGGTCCGACCACTGCAAGCTTGCCAAGGTGTCGGGCCCCCTTTTCGGCGGTCCCTCAGGCTACCGCATCCCCACTCACCCTCCTGCCACGCTGCCGAACAGCTGCGCACAGGGCGGGGCCCTCCACCGCCTGCTTTCTTCTCTGCCGGGCCCGCGGAGCCGCCCGCCCGCTTGCCCGCCGCCGGCCCGGGCCCTTCGCGCCGCCGCCGCCATCGCATCGCGGCGCGTCCCGGCGCGCGGTGACGTCACCGGCTGCCCGACGGCGGCGCGCGGGCCATTGGTCGCGCCGTCGCGCGCGGCGTCCCGGCCCCATCCTCCCCCGGCTGCGGCGGGCGCGGGGCGCTGCGGCGCGCGCGGGGTTCGTGCGGGGCCCCCCCCCGCGCGCTGCCCGCGGTGCGCGCGCACACCGTGGAGTTCTTCCGCGCGGGCTCGGGAGCGGCTCGTGGGCGCGCTCCCGACGCCGTGCTCGATGCGCTGCGCGCGGGGTTGCCGGGCCGCTGCCAAAAAAAAAAAAGCGCCCCCTGGCGGCGGGTGTGGCGGCGCGGCCGGCCCGTGCGGTGCGTGGTGCCGGTGGGGAGCGGGGGGAGCGGGAGCCGTCCGGGACCGGCCCGCCTCAGAGGCCGCCGGCCCGGCCACCTCAGAGGCCGCCGGCCCCTTCCAGCCTCACGGTGGAGCGCAGCCCGCCTCAGAGTGCACGCCGGCCCGGCCCGCCTCAGAGGCCGCGGGGGTCCGGCCCCCTCACGGGGACGCAGCCCTCCTCAGAGTGCCGCCGGCCCGTATCGCCTCACGGGCCCTGTGGGGCGCTGGTGTCACTCCGTCAGTTCCATCCTGTTCGTTTGGAAACGAAGTGAAACTCGAAACTGTCAGATTGCTTCACTCTGACTGACTCCTGAAGGACACAATTAAAATGAAAAAAAAAAAAAAAATCAAATCAAACAAAGCATACAAAAAGCCTCCACGAGTGGAAAGATGTAAGGGTTGAAAGTCCTCCGAGTGTTGAAACTGGAGATGCGGAGGACAGCTGGAAAAGGCTTTCCTGCCCATCTGTAATAGTCAGTGTGTCTGGCACAGGAAAGCTGCTGTTTTATTTCTGACGAGATCTTTTTAAGAAGCACTTCATATTTTTAGTAATTTTCACGTAACTGAAGGGGAAGCCAGCTAGGCTGCTGTGCTGCTGAATGTACTGCAGTCCAAGCAGGAGGGGAATGTACCAGTAATGCTCCGTCAGGCAGGGCACAGAAATGAAGACAGAGTGTCTGAAAGCTGTGCTGTTTGGGGGGACTGAGCCCAAGCAAAGAGATCATTTTCAAATCCAAGGTGAAATCTCTGACAAAGCACTTAGCTGAGAAAAGCCAGTGTCCTGCCAAAGCGTACAGAGTGTAGATAGCTGTCACATTGTGTTAGCTCTGAAATCCTAACGTTAAATGGCACTCGAGGCAGGAAACTGTGTGGAGTGTAAGAGAAGGCTCCACAGAAAGTAGCATGTGCTTTTTGGCATAGAATATGAGCTAAGATAATGATTTGGACTCAGAAAGAGATTGAAGAACTGTGAATTGCTACATCACTAGCAACATTTCTCTGTTGGATCTAAAGACCCCTCAAAATATTAACTGTAAGACTCAATTTTAAAGGGTTGAGTTATTTTGGGAAAATCCCACCAAGTTTATTTGTGCATGGAAAAGACACTGGATTGTGAATTACCTTCAGAAGCCAGATGGAAACAAGACAGTGGTCTAGTCAGCGAGCAAAAGTGTTGGGAAGCAGCAAGGACAGGCTTAATGTTCTTGACAGGTAATGTCAGAACTGATTCAGAACAACAGGACATAAAATTGAATGTAAATAGAGGCTGGAACTAATTCATCTAATTATTAGATACAATCATCATAAAGAAAGCAGAAAAGGAAACAGAATTTTTTTAACAGAATGCACTGTAGTGGAGTGGGCATATGCTTGCTGATTTGTTGCTTCATTCCTCACTCATTTGACTGCATGGTGTCTGACCTTCCAGTAATATGATGAAAATACTTTGCAGTAGAATATGAGTTTTTCAGTGAAGATACCTGCAAACATCTACTTACATTTGCAAATTAAGGCACTGCTAGCCTGTATTAAAATTAGGAGAGAAAGAGAGAGAAAAAAAAAATGTATGATAACTTGAGTGCATTAGTGCAACTCCATAACATTAGGGATCAGAAACCAACCATTAGAGATCTTGAAACCCAGCATAAACAGAAATTACTCTTCCTTGTTCAAAGTCATTTCATTATAATGACCAAGTGAAGGATGGAACCCTTGTTTTCACTTGTACCCTGCAGAAAAATGTAAGATCCCTTTTTAGATTCAGAAACTGGTTTGAATACATCAAAAAGCTGACAGTTGCCATATTGCATTTTGTTTATCACGTCATTTCTGTAAATTGGACACAGGCACAAACAAATCTGTGTTTAAGTATTTTCATATTTTACTGTAAATACTGTTTGTACTGTGATTCCAACTTCGGGGCATATGTTTCTTTCCTCTGAAGATTTGTTTGCAAATGAATAGACCGACTGGTTAAGACATTTCCTCTTGTGAGCATCACAAGTAGAAACGTGTCCAGAAACTTAACATTTTTAATATTCATAAATAATGCAAAGTTCACCAACTGCCGTTCTGCAGCTTGAAGTTAGGCTTCAGATGCCTTAATGCAGTTGTTTCCTTTTGTTTTAGTTGATAAACTGGAACAACAATTTAAGTGTGGTGGGAGTGTTTTTACAGCTGATGCCCTAGCAATCTTGTATGAGATCCTGCTAGTTCTGTCATGTCCTTCCACCAGACGACCAAGTTAAGGAGTATTATAGAACATGGGTATTGCTGCATTGGATTTCAATTAAGTGAGATTTGTAAGAACGGTAATTATATTTTATGTCAGCTGCTGAAAAAGTGAAAGCACATCTATTTTCTTATATTTCTGTAATAAATCTTACCGAAGAGACATTGGAAAGAAAAGTTGTCCTTTCTCCCTAAAAGCTGAGGTATTTATTTCTCATCTGTAATATCCTGTTACAATCTTACCCTTCACAAAGACTACACTAACTAAAATTTGTTTGAACAAGGAAGTTGTTTATGGAGAAATGTAGCTTTTGGTTTAGATTTTGTAGCAGAGAGAAGTAGAGCAAAAAGCCCTGTGCAGTCAATGAAACCATGTTAATTCTGGCCATAGCTTAGACAATATTTATGCTTTCTTAGATACAAAATTTGTTTGCTGTGCTTGTGTTGGAGTCTGGAATTATGAGAAATATTTCTTTGCATGTTTAAGAGATTTTAAGATCTCTGACAAACAAGATTTTTAACCTTTGTTCATGGAAAATGGGCTTTTAGGCTCTGGAATGAAGCAGAGTTCTCAAGAATGTGTATTAGATAGTAGAATAGTGTGTAGTTTTATCACAGGGTGAGAATTTTAGATATATGGGGGTTTAGGATGGCAGACAGGTGAAGGCAAGATGGAGAGGTCCACGTGGCTTTTGGGCTTTCTCCTTCTTCATCTGCCTCCATGTTCTGCAGTGAGGTGGCACATTATGGTTGGTTTACAGTAGAGTCAAACTTTCTAACATGGATAATAGTTTTTGGAGAAGTATTATAAACACTGATTACGTGGATTGTAGTATAAATGTACACACCACCCTGTGTGTGGGGGATTTGGGGATTCGGGGTTTTGTGCCTTGGACTGACCTACAGTGAAGAGCTCTGAGGTCAGGCACAGAATGTGTTGAAAAGAAAAAATAAACAATGAATGAGAACATAAGAAGAGAAGACTCATGGCCTTTCCTACGATCTTGGGGCTGGAGAAAAAAGACTCTGTTTGCATTCTTGGGTCTTGGAAAACAGCCGGCAGAGAAAAACACAGAAAAATATTTTTTATAAACCCGATATCCTTGTGCCTTTGTAGTGTCATATCATGAAAACTAACATGGTTTGGGACTGTTTTCAGTGGACTGTAATATATGCATAACTTTTAATTGTGGTCATGCAGGGAAATAAAGAGCGTTAGAGCTGAGGTCAATCAAAACAAGCTGTATCCATTGTAATGCCAGATTCAGGAAAGCTCCTGCACTAGGTATGTACTTCCTCAAAATGCACCTATGACATGAAAGACAAACCAGTTTTTCCAAACTTTGTAACAGTTTGATTCCAAATTGATTGATTTTACATATGGAAAAGAATTAAAAATATATAAAAATTATTGGCAGAACTATGTAGAATTCACAAATAGTTTTAGGTAAAATCGAGAGGAATTAAACAATACAAAACAATCTCAGAATTAATAAATTATTCATACTAATATTTTTCACTAAAAAAGAAATGTACGTTTTTGAAACTTATTAATAAGTAATACCAAAATGAAGTATTTCAACACGAATCTAAAAAAATGCACATTGGAATCTAACTTTGGCCCACACCTGATTGGAAATAAAAATTAATTTAATTCTTCCAGTATTCATCAGTTACAAAGCAGCTTGGAAAGTATGTGAATTAGGTGATTGTGAATCCAAACGTTTCATATACTGAGCAGCTGCATTCCTTAAAAAAAAATCTAGCAGCATGTATTGGCAGGTAGGGCTGACTAGGACATGTATAATGTGCAAGTTTGTAAACAGAAAAAAAAGTGATAATGCTGACTGAATTAGCTTGTCAATTATACTAAAGTAGGTCTGCTGAAACAACAGATTTTGTCACATTTACACTGGTGCAGCTAAGAGCAAAATTTGACCTCGGTTCTGAAAGGGGAATACAGCTGAAGGAAAAATAATGAGTTTTCCCTCTTAGGGAAGCAAGGTAAATGGCCAGTTGTGTCTGATACTAAGTATTTATTGCCTGTAGTTCTCTGTCTGCAGTATTAAAGAGCTGTTAAGCACTGTTTACAAAAATCTTTTCCTTTTCTTTTGTGCAGATGATGACATCTTTTCCAGTGCATTTTGTGAAAACTCTGAGAAGCTTATCAATGTACCTTTGTTTGCCCTAGCTGCTAAGTATTATTCTTTGTCCAACCTTGGAGTGTGTACCCCATTAGAAGATGTGCTTGAAGCACTGAAAGGAGACAGTGAAGGAGCAACAGGTATATTTACGTTTGTATTTTAATGTTTACTTATTCTTATAGTCCTATACTATAGGACTGTAAGAGAGTTTTGGTTTTGGAGAGCAGTTTGTTGTTTGAAGGTTTTTTCCTAGATGGTCCTCAATTCCATTTTCATTTGTTCCTGAATAATTTCTTTACTGTCTTTGTTTACAAAATGGATTCTCTTGCTAAAATTCGAGCATTTGGTATGTATTGACCCTTCATGGGATTCAGTTTTAAAGGGGATGGGACAGAGAAGCAGGCATATCACTACTTGAGATACCTTGTTAATTCTCTTTGTCTTCACCCTGAGTGGCAAGTTGCTACTCATGCTTTTCTTAGAAGTATCACCCTAAAACATGGCAAGTGTTTGATGTCTTAGGAAAAAAAGATTTTATTAATTCTGTCTTTTTGGGACTAATACCAATTATATGTGATAAAACAAGAGTAATTTCATTTTCTGTAGTCAAAGAAATTGAATTAAAACACTCAAATCATGTTGGACAGTGGGAGTCTTACCCCAATTATAATTTTTAAATCAGATGATAAACTGACATTTATCCTTTCTTGAATTTCTGTCATTTTCACTGCAAATGTGCTATTCATGACGTTCTCAGCCTCTCTAAATTTGTCACTATCTTTGAAATTTCTGGTTAGCTTTTAAGAGACAACTGAGCAGCTCTCTGCCTGCTCCTTCTAGTACCTTTTATCTCTGGGATGCATTAAAACTCCTGACATTTCTTATCCTAACTGATAGCACCATTATACAAATATTGTGCATCTCTCCCATTTCCTGCAGTGATCTCTTTCCAATTTTGCCATTTTTCATGGTTGGCTCCCCAGGTTTTTTTAGAAGTACTTGAATGCCATTGCTGATATACTTCTAATGATTTGTAGTGCATTCCTCTTACTTTCTGGCCTCTTTCCTTATGCTCTTAGTTCATTGGAAATCCTTTTTTCTCCCTTGACAACTGTATGCTGCTTTTCCTTCCCATAGCTTTTTAGCTATTTTCATTTTTACTATATCTCATTCCTCATGTTCATCTTAATTTTCTGTAATTCTCTAGTTCTACCTTCTTAAACTTGTACTTGAGTTCATACCTGGATTAACTTTCTTAGCCAAAAACTTTGAGGATTCTTTCATCTTCTTGTCATGCAGAATAGGAACATCAGGAATAAGGCAATTGCTGAATGTTTTGTTCTCTCTGTGGCAAGAGTGATACTTGGTTGGGTAACTGGGACCTGGGTTTGTATTTTTGCAGTACTTCTGATTTGTACTTTTTGGGAAAAATAAAATGTGTTCCAAATGTATACAATAGAATTATAATTCAAAGCCTTTGTGCTGAATTGGCAGTAAATATCAGTTAAATTAACTTAAACGAAGTTCCTGGTAATCATTTGGCAGAGGCAAAATACCATCTTAGGGATTCATAATGTGCAAGTTGCCAAATGAAAGTTGTGATCTTTTAACTTTCAGCTATTTTTGATATTTTGGACTTATTTCTGTATTTCAGAAGATGTTTGTTCTCTGACATGCTAAAACTTGCAAGTTGAGAGAAATGTAAGTCTGAGAAAACTGGCAACTTATATACTTATATTCTGAAAAATATGCATCAAAATAATTCCATTTATGTTTCAGACATTTTTAATACATTTTCTTCTAAGACAAACAGAGCCTTGCCTCCTTACATAGTCCTCTAGCTTCTTTGCAATCTTAATGTAAATATATGGCTGTTCTTCCTGGGAATAATTGGGAAGCACCAACATTTTAAGCATGTTGTGTACACAACTATTCAGAATGGAGTTGTGAGTCTGAAGGGTGCTCCACTTTGCTTCATAACCCCCCAGAAGTGAGGGTTGGATTGGCAGTACTCCACCTTGGCAGTGTGTTTATGGCCAAGGTAATAATCATGCCATGCAGGGACTAGTAATGAATCCATCCTTAAACTCCATGTGCTGGGATTTAAATTCCATGTGCTCTGCCTCAGAAGGGCTTTTTTGAGTATCTGGTTAGTCCAGTTCCTCACTCTGGATCATGGAGTTAAATCACCACAGTAAACTTCTGTATGGATGGTGTTGTATGGTGTGCACTATGGATTGATCCTTTTTTATCTGGTGTATCTGAGTTTCCACAGATAGCTGGGGTATAAAACCCCTGCACTCTGCCATAGGAGATCTTAAAAACATCTGTGTTAGCTCTATATAAGAACAGTCTCTCCTCAATTTGCTCATCTTCACAACTAAAGCTGTAGCAGTAAATGGCACTGCAGAGTTAAAGCAGTTCTTCAAATGGAATACAGGTACTCATGCTAGGGAGTCCCCATGGAAATGAGCAGCATTTCATTACCAACTAAAACCGGTAACATTAAGCTTTCTGTTACTCTATCATATCCAAGCTACTTCTGCAAGGTATTTGAAACCACACTTTATCTTTTTTTCATCGCCAAGGGAGACTGTTCTCTACATTTCTGATGTTTTTTGAAATTAGTATTTGTTCTACCTGCATCAGTTGTACACATAATCAGGAAATGTACATGTATAATTATTTGTTTCAAGAAAATAATTTTGTGATAGCAGAAAGAAGTTACACAGTTTGAGTCAAACTAGTATATTTTTAATTCAAATTTTCAGTTGTCTAGGCACTATAAAACAGTCCCAAGATACATTTTTTTGCATTAATTTGTAATATCTGCTTGTTTTTCAGAATAATGTAAAAATCTGTCAGAATTTTGCATAAAAAATAAAATTAATTTTAAAAACCATAATTTCCTCCAAAAAATATCGTTTTCCCAGAGCTGAAGTATAAGCAGTGTCTTATCCTAAAGAAAGTAGGAAAAGAAGTCCAAAAATGCTCAAGAAACTTTTATAGCAAAGGTGATAAATAAACTATGTATGTAGGTATAAACAAATTATGCTTTTTCTATCTGGAACCTCAACTTTTGTAGGTTGGTAATTGGATTTCTACCATGTTTGAAATACTTAATTTGGATTAACTACTCTCTGACACAGTACTTCACCTAGTATTACTCCATTCAGTCTTTTGAGTTCATAATAGAGAAAAGAGTAAAGGTGCAGTATGTGATCATCATCCAAAGTGACAGTGCTGCTTTGGAGCAAAAAACAACTTTTATTTCTGTCAAGAAGTTAAATGTCTGTTCCTTCTCGTTCCAATTCTGCTTCTTTTTCTGATGAGCCTATCCAGACACAAAAATGTTCAAACATAAACAAAAAAGAGACCTTTTTTCCTTTCAAAAATTTTTTTCCTGTCTGTTTTTCTTTAACCTGATATGCTTACAAATTAAGAGCTTTTTAGGATACTGTATAGATCTTTACAATTTTAAAGTTAAGGAGATTCTTCAATGAGATGACAAACACTTGTTTCTGCTATTTGTATTGTTTAAGTCTTTTAGTCTATTTTTCCTCTTGTCAGTTCATAGAGTCTATATTAGATTTTAAGTATTGTCATAATAGTTTATTATAAAAACCCCAGATGTTTAAGAAATAGACAGATCCCTTGGGGTTTGGGAAAAATAGAGAAAATGCTGGGTTTCTGATGAGCTCAGTTTAATTCCCCTCTCTCTTTTAAAGAAGTAACTCACTTGGCTCTGCTCCCAGCATGATCTGATGAAGAAGTGGACATGGTTTTTGCCTGATGATCAGTTTCTGGACAGATGAACACATACTGTGCATAAAGCAGAAAATGGGAAAGTATATTAATCTGCCTAATCATGTAGAAAAGTCCTGTTTTCTGGGAGCATGCTCATCAGTAATGATCCAGTTTCTTCTACCATCACTCAGACTTACCATCAATTTAACTAGATCCAAGTGTATTGCAGCATTGGACCTCTAAGAGAAATCTGTGGGTTTCTCCCAAGGGAGTGGTTTCTGAGCTCCTGCTTTGGCAGGGTGGCACAGAGGTTAGCAAGTGAGTGCTTGGTGTTCTCCACAAACAGTTAACCCATGATGGAGGTTGACTCCATCTCATTAAGCTGAAATTAACACTGAAATGAGGGAATTTGTGCCATAAAGGTGTAACAGTTCTATAACCAGTCCATAAGGTAAATAAAGAAAAGGAAAGTTCATCTTCCTCTAACTTTTCCCAGTATTGCTCATAACTTTTAGAAGATATATCTCCCTCTTGATATTGTCAGCAAGTCTGCAGCATTAACAAGCTGTACAATGTGATTATTGTCCCTGCCCTTATATTTCATTTATGGAAAGGTAAATGAGATAAATGAGACAAAAATAAATATTTTTCAATGAAAAGGAAGAAATAATACAGTTTTATAGTTGTAGCTATTGTCTAATATCTGGTCAGGTATTAAATATGCCACGTCTTAAAAAACCTGAGTTTTACAGTGTGTTGAATTTTCTAATTCATCCATAATTCAGAAGTTTGCTTTTGTAACAATTTAGTGCATTTTTAATTAAAAATTACTGTCCTGAAAATATATAAACAGTGAGGTGTATATTAACTTTTTTTTTTTTTCCTGATTGATCACAAATCCTTATTATTACAGGCTGTGTTAATGTGTATTTATTTTCCTAATCTGATGCAGGTATCAAACCAGATGAGTTTATGAATAATAAGAAATCCCATGAAGTGCAGGTGATGTCAGAGCTGGTAGACAGCATAGCGAATTATTGTGGGATAAAGCAGGTAAGAAAGCATTCCTTACTGTGTGTTACCAGGTTATTCTCCTTGTTGTGTGCAAGTACATCACATTGATATTCTGTCACTGCTGTTATTATTTTTCTTGTGCATAATTGGAGTTAAAGAAGAGTTGGGGCCAAACTGAAGGACAATTTTGTTTACAAGTGTATTGTTCCAGAAGATCTGCCTTTCAGTGACTCATATTCACTCATGAGTAATTTTAAAAAGTTATGATCATCCTCTATGTGATGAGCAGCTAAAAACTGTTCTGCTTTTTGGACCAGTACTGCCTTGTTTGTCAGTATTATATTGCTGGTAGCTTTGCACATGTATGTGTCAGTAGGAGGGCTGCCTTGTGTTATGCACACAAGTGTGTCACATAGAGACCAAGGCAGAATATCTTGAGGAATTTTGAAAGCTCCTCTTATTCTGACACAAGATTTCAATTATTTCCTATTCTTTAATACTGTTCACCTTTATTTAACAAAGATTGAGATCTATAAATTAGAAATTTAGTTATGATGTTTTTAGTTTGCAGAGAGACCAAATTAAGCAGACGTTTATGTAAGAGTGTATGAAATACATTTGGTAGAACATGCGTGAGGCCTGGACACCCAACACCATTATCACCCAGCAATTACTGCATGAGTTGATTGTTTTGTACATCAGATAGTAGGTTTGTCTTTGGGTAGTGAAGAATTGCAGAATTCCTTTCTCAAATTTGATTGTAACAAACCTTTTTTTATATATACATGTAATTATGATTGCATAGTGCACTAGATCACTGTTTCAGTGAAACCTTGTAGTTGTTTATTTATGAATCTGTTGACAAAACTTATGCATCCCAACAATACATTTTTGAGTAGTTTCACATTCTGTTAGACAAAATGCACCATTATCATTTCCTCAGTTTACATACATATGCTTTTTTTGTAAATTTTTTCAGTGTTAAACCTTATGTTAGATTCCATACCTTAGGTGTTGTGATAAGCCTACATTTTTCAGTATCCGGGTGAGCTGAATAGTATTCATTTTAATATCTCTAATGCTGGTAACTGGCCAATGTTGCTTCATCCTTGCTTAAAACTAGAGGTGACGTGGGGCTCTCAACATTTGACTCCTTTCTACATCTGAGCTGCACTTGCTTTCCCTGTGAGGGGCTGTAACTGTAAATGGAGACTTATTTCTTCCAGGCTAATATACATTCCCACAAAGATTTGTGGAGAATAAACTATATTTGTTTAAACCAAAGGTTACTGAGGTACCTGCCTAGATTTTACGGTCAGGGTATTTTCTCTGAGTATTCTTTCTTGTAAATAAATACGTACGAGTATGTTTAAAATTGATGTATCTGCAGCATCCCGAGTTGCTGTTGCTCCCACCACAGGGAAAGCCCCAAAACTTGGACTCGTCTCTGAATTGCTGAAGCTGAACTTTGGTTAGGAGGTTATTTGGCTCAGACTGAGTTTAATTTAGATAAGTAAATGATGTCGTACTCTTGCTAGATTTGGGTCAGGCCTGTGGCATCCTTGGAAACAGAGATCGAAATTCTCAGTCCTGACCATCTGTTTTCTGAGGAACAGCTGATGAAGACAAAGTTTTAGGCAGCGTTCTTACAACTGAGATTGTCAAGTAAATAGAGAGCTTTAATTAAGGCCAAACATTGCTGGGTGAGACACAATCAGTTTGTGAGCATCTGCAATGGCTTACAGCGATGGAAGGCAGTCTCTCCAGCAGCTCCTCAAGAGCCAGCCACAGTGACAAGCGTGGGTGCCTCCACAGCCCTATAGTGGGTGTGCTCTGTAGAGATAGAAATACACTAGCAGCACATTTGTGAAAGTCTTATATTCTATCATGAGCATGTTTTTTGCCTTGCTTACCTTTAAGTATTGAAGGCTTTCATGTACTGAAAAAGCTGTAGGAGAGTATAGTTTGCTTACAGTGCAATAGTAAGTGGTCTCTGCATTTGCTGGAAAGTGGTGTTTCATATAGCGTTTTCATTAAGATTTAAATAGTTCCTGTGAGATTCAGGAATGAAAGGAAAGCAAAAACCATGTTCAGAAAGTAAAAAAGTAAAGCCATCGTAATAACTGAAGTTTCAATGTAGCTGGTTACTAATAAAATCTCAAACCAATCATTATTAAGTATCTGTCAAAAATGCTGCAATTTCATCCACTGATTACACACTTTTATGAGATAACTTGGAGTATCTTTATACATGGGATTATTTTCTGTTTACTTTTTTAAAAAATTATAACATTTAATGACAAAATATTAATGTAGTATATCACTGAATATGAAATGCTGACTGCTCTATATTAACTTTTTTCCATTTTAGTCATACACTATAACAATATTTATTTGTGCAAAGTTACAAATCCCTAGTATATGAAAAGAACTTTCCTGTTACTTTGGAAAATAGAAAAAGGAAAAGCCTTCTTCTCAGTCTTCAAAGAGCAACTCCTTTTGGTTTTGTTTTCTTTCAACTTAAAAAAAGAGCAGCAATTCTAAATTTTTAGGAGTTTTCCCTTAACTGATTTTTTCCATCCCTCTTGCAAAACAAAATATATGCAGCATTTAATTAAAAAATCTAGAGCCATGAAAACACAACACATGTTTTACAACAGCACATGTCCTCAGGGTGTTTCTTTTAGATATTACAGATCACTGACAGCTTGAAAAATGCCCTCTATTTCACCTCCATGCCCACATTGTATATAATGGGTGGTAGAGGATATTGCTCTCTGTTGGTATTTTATAATGTACAATAGTAAATAGTAAAATAAGAATAAAAGCAAAAATTTTGTTATCACTATAATCACTTCTAGTTTAATGATTTGAATTTAAACATTAAAGCAAAATACCTAGGGGGATTTTTTTCACTAATTTGCTGACCCTTTTAAGCACTGTTCCTATCATACAAATGGAACTTCTTTGTTTAAAGGAGTTTTTGATTAAACTCTGAAAAGAAGCCAGTGTTGATTCCTCTTTGCTTAAGTGCACATTTGTTTTATTTAATGTATTGGTCAAAGATTTCCTTGGAAATTGCAGCATGTGCAGCAAAACTTGGAGTGTGTAATGTAAAGATGATATAATTCTGCATTCAGCATCCATTCATTACATTTGTGATTTGGTGCTGGGAAATGTTGGAATGCTTGATTGTGCCAGAAACTGTGTTTAAACATAGGACCCAACTCACTGTGGACAAGACCTTTGGAGTTTATTATATCATGGAAATTTCATTTTAAAAGTTCATGCTTGACAGATAGGCTGTGGATTGCTTATTACCTTTCCCTATGTGATCAATGGAAGGTAAAGCAGGGAATAATTTAATGCAGTTTGTTTAGTGCAAGATCATTGCTATTTTTATATAAGTAAATGATCCTGTACTCTTGCTAGATTTGAGTCAATTTATCCTTGCTATTTTTATTCAACTTTTCCTTTTGTTTTTAAACTGTTCTCCCAGTGCTAATTCAGCAATATATTACCATTTTCTATTTACTTGAGAAACTTTCCCCAAGCTGTAGCTGGACTCCGTAGCCACTAGGGGTCACACTTAGGAATAATTTGCTGCCATTCTTGTGTCCAAATGCTGCTTTTTACTGAAGGAATTCAGAACTTGAACGTAGAGGTGCACATATTCTACATAATTTTAATATCTTTTAAATAAAAGAGTGGGTAAAATCATTCCTTCAAGACTTCTCTTTCCTTTCATTTCAAATGACAGAAACACAGAATGGGTCAGGTTGCAAGGGACCACAGTGGGTCACCTGGTCCAACCTCTCTGCTCAAGCAGGGTCATCCTAGAGCACATGGCACAGCACAGATTATTCCTTAATATCTCCAGTAAGGGAGACTCCACAAGCCCTCTGGACAATTTGTTTCAGTGCTCAGTCACCTGCACAGTAAAGGAGTTCTTCCTCATATTCGGGTTGAACTCCCTGTGCATCTGTTTCCACCCATTGCCTCTTGTCCTATAGCTTGGCACCACTGAGAAGAGCCTGGAAACATCCTCCTAACACCCTCCCTTCACAAACTTATACTCTCAGTTGTCTCTTTTCAAGGCTGAACAGGCCCAGCTCCCTCAGCCTTTCCTCATAAGAGAGGTGCTCCAGTCCCTTCATGATCTTTGTTGCCCTCTGCTTGACCTGCTCCAGGAGCTCCATGTCTCTCCTGTGCTGAGGTGTCCAGAACTGGGCACAACACTCCAGGTGTGGCCTCACTAGGGCTCAGTAGAGCAAAATATTGGTGATAAACATTGACAAATAAATGTAATTTTTAAAAGTATGCTTAAGTTATATAAATTCCATTTCACTGAATTAATTTCTGTACAGATTTTTTTTTTTAAAATTATGTTTGTAGCTTGTCTAGATTGCAAATATTCATCAATATCGCATGATGACTACCGATGAGATATGCTACCTGAGTAAACAATTTTTACCTAATTCTATGTATTTTTCACTGTTTTGCATAGTCTTTAGTGACATTGGCTCAAATTTTTCTTTCTGATTCCATGGCTCTCCAAATCTTTTTTATTATGATAATGAATAAATCTTTCTTTCTCACTGAGTAAAAATATTGCTGTATTGAATATTTTTGCCTGGTGGAAAGCTATGCAGTTGAGTTTAAAATGCATCAATGTAGTGTATGCTACAATTTGGGTTTAGCAGTGTCAGTGTAAACTTTCTTAAGAACATGTGACAGACCAAGAACAAAACAGATGTTCTTGAATCAAACGCTTCCAGGAGCTTCTACAAAGAAGTCATTATATCTAGTCGATTTTATTTTTGGTAGATAACGGGACAGAAGTGAACATTATAATTTTCTTTCCTTAGAGAAGTGTCACTCTGCCAATTCTCATAAAATATTGTACTATGTATTTATTGCATATTAAAACATACATTATATAAAGCTGTGATTATGTACTGAAAGGTTCAAGTTACTCTTGTTTCTGCTAATACTTTGTAAAGGTATTTCCTTCCTGAATTGCATCCATCACTGAACTAGCACATGGTATCAGCTATGAGACAAATTGAACTGCTGCCTATCACTCCTTCCTCCAGAATGGGCAGTGGAAAGCACATGTGGCTTATGAGCTCCTTTGTTTATTAGAAAAGCATCCTTATGTTAAATAAAATAAATAAATCGATAAATAAACAAAGCTGTATGGATTGTTTTCACGGAATGGGAAAGCAGAATAAATGAGCATTCTGACAAAAGAATATCAATATCAACCACCTTTAGGTCAAATCTGAAAGGATTCATTAAGCACTGAAACTAAAGATGCTTTTTGTTGTACACCCACTGGTTGTAGGCTCCACAGTGTGGAAATTAGGTTTCTAAAGCTGAATACTGTGAATGGTTTATTTGCTAACTCTGACCCAGTTTAGCAAGGGCAGGTGGAATTGCTGGTGGTTTATGTTTTGTATTTTTTTAGCAGAAGAAAGGTCTGTGTCAAAAAATGTACTGAAAATCTTTACAAGAAGCAGGGCATATGAATTGCATAAACATTGCAGTGTCTGTTTTCTGGAGCGCATCAGTTAAGATTTAATTCTGTATTTTAAAGTCAGAAGGTGGACCAACAAAACAAAAGAACTAAGTGCATTGAGAAGTATGATACTAGTAAGGTAACTATTCAATCCACACTTAAATTTTTAGGGAATAATTTTGCACTTAAAGTATGCCTTGTTGCTCATTAATATAGTAATTTTCTTTATTTTTCTCTTCATTATCTAGGTGATTGATATAGGTTCTGGGAAAGGCTACCTGAGTTCGTTTTTGTCCATGCAGTATAACTTAAAAGTTTATGGCATTGACTCCTCAAGCTCCAACACAAATGGTGCTCATGAAAGAAACAGAAAATTGAAGAAACACTGGAGAGCATATCAGAGTCGAGGAAAAAAAAACCTCAAAACCCAGAGTTTGGAAAAGGCAAATGACAGGCCAGTGGAAAGTGAAATTAGTTGTAAAACAATCAGTGAAGAGCTCTTGAATAATGCCAACAGTCTTCAAAATCAGGGCCAAGTGATTATCCAAGATTTAGTTCCTTCTTCCTGTGGTTTCACACAAATGGCTAAACTTGAAACCAACACAGAAACTGAAGCTGATTTAGTGACTGACACACAATCTCATGAGACCAAACATTCTGAAGAGATTCTTGCTATTCTAAATGTTCTTCCTGCTGATGCTGTAGAAGACTTTTCTTCATCTCATTATAATTGTGGGGAACTCTGTGAAGAGGAAAAAGTACAAAGGAAAATGACAGCTCTCAAGACTAAAGCAAGAAAGTCAAGTGAATCAAACCTGTATTTTCCATTGACCTCTTGCATCACTGCAGAAACAGAACTCGGTGACATCATAACAGATCTGGAGGTTGTTTCACCCTAAATATTTACTGTATTTAGATTGTCCATTATCTTTATATTGCCATTTTAATATGTAAATTTGCTGAGTGTATATAGAGTGCTGTCTCTGGTGTAAATGAATATTCTGGCCCGATAATGGTTTTTAACCAGGTAACAGAAGTATGTCTACCAGATAAAGATCATTTTTCTGTTTTGATATATGTATTGAGATTATTTTGAACCAGTCTTCAAAATTTATGAGGTAGATAATAATCAGCTGTCAGAGTTAACAGCATATTATTTTATGTTATTTTACAACTGTCATTATAGATAAAATCTACTTAGTATGGATTTATTATTATTTACTTACATGTTAAGCATTGCAATTTTAATTTTCCTAAAAGTTCTTATTTTTTCAAGTTATGTATTTTTATACTTTCCATCATGCTGGGAAGGCATAGGAGAATTTATTGTGTGTAGTGCTCAAGATGAAGAGTTTGTAAAGAATTATTGTATTTTTACTTTATGGAATTACTCTAAGTTCATTCAGTAATTAACTAGCTGGCAGGGTTTGTGTCTACACAAAGAAGCCCAAGTTCAGCTGCCCAAAGACAGTGGCACAAGTCTAGAAACTCTGAGGTTGTATGTTTAGTTTTCATGCCTGAACTAACATACATTCATTGAGTAGATGCAGTCAGTCTTTTATGGAATGATACAAACTCTGTGTTCAGTAGTAACCAAACTATTTTATTCCAGGGTGTAATAATCTCTGATTGAAGACCATAAGTTTGTGCTGATGGCCCTATAACTTGAGCTATAAATTTAGCTGAGAACATGTGGGGCAAGCTCATGTCTGTCTGCAAAAGACACACTGAGCAGCAGGGTTTGTTGATGAAGCATATGCCTGTGCATTTGCACAGCTGGATTTTATATCCTCTTAGTGTGTAATTTGTACAATGTTAAAGGTAGAGGAAATTCTATATCACTGCCCTTCTTGATATAATAAAATACTGTCGGGGAAAGTAAAAGAGGAAAGCAGAAGTTTTACTCTTTCAGACATGAATATGCTATGTATTACAGGTGGGTGAGATAACCAGATAAAATCAGAATGATTAGAGAAAGGTATGTCATTTGAGTGACTATGACCTAATTTCTTGTTGATAACCTGGAGAAGTGAAGGCTCTTGGGAGACTTTATAGCACCTTCCAGTACCTAAGTGGGACCTTACAAGAAAGCTGGAGAGAGAATTTTTAAAAGGGCATGTAATGATAGAACAAGGGGAAATAGCCTTAAGATGAAGGGATGTAGATTAGAGTAGGTAGATATTAAAAGGAAATTCTTTACTGTAAGGGTGAGGAGACTCTGGAACAAATTGCCCAAAGAAGTTGTGGATGCCACTGGAAGTGTTGAAGGCCAGGCTGGATGAGGTTTCGAGCACCCTGGTCTAGTGGGGCAGAGGGGTTGGAACTAGCTGATCTATAAGGTCCTTTCCAACCCTAATGACTTTTGGAACTCAAAGCAACACTGTGTTTACCATGTGACCTGACTAATAATGTCAGAAGGGAAATCTCTTGTTAGGAATGGTGAGAAGAGAGAGAATTTTCATGGAGAAATGGAGGGAAAAGGGAAATTGCAGAAAAAAGGCAAAAGTAAAAAAGGACAAGAAAAAAGGAAAGTAGGAGATAGAATGGACAGAAGAGCAGAGCATCTGAAACTGAAGTTGTTACTTTGTGCTGTGAATGATAATGCCCATTTGTTGTTGAATAGTAGCGGGCATACTGCAAAACTTTCAGTACTGCTGGTTGGGAAATAACAAAGCCTGCTCTTCCCCTTGTACCTAGGTATCTGGTGTGATTTCAGCTACTTAAACTAGCAGCAATGCCTTAGACAGGTCCAGCCAGATTTACAGCAAGGAATCCTTACTAAGAAAAGTAGTGGTGGTAATAATAACAAGAACTGGAAACCTAGGAAAGACACGAGAAAAAGGCCTGTGCCCAGTAAATATGTAGATGTTCCCTTCCATGCAGCTGTTACTCATAGGCTTGAACTTCTGCTGCATCATGGCCAGTTTTCACCTTATTTTTGTAATACTGAAGAACTTTGATTGGCATTGAAAAATTCTAGAACAGAACAGCAGGAGTCCTCATAGAATTGGGTATTTCTGCCTTACATCTCACTGTTTGCACCGTGTTTGGGTTTTGGAGTTTGTTTTTATTTGTGCTCTTTCAGTTGATGAAGGAGATAATGTATTGTTGCCTTTTTCTTCTTTTTCTTCTTAGGACTGTATGATGGTAGGTCTACATACGTGTGGAGATCTTGCTGCAAATACACTACGAATTTTTACTGCCAAGCCTGAAATCAAAGCTGTTTGCAGTGTGGGCTGCTGTTACCATCTGTTGTCAGAACAGTTTGAAAACCAAGAAGGTAATTCTTCTGAGCTTAACTTGTGGCTGCCAGTTTGCATGTTGAGTGTATTATACATTTTAATTAATAACCTACTTGTTTTCATTCCTTTCTAGTGGCTTATTTAGTACTGGTTTTATTTATTTTATGAAGGTTATTCACTTCCAGATGCATTGTTGCGTTTCTATTATGCTAATATTTCTAATATTTTACTGAGATTAGGGACATAATTGCATAATGCTTTTTTATGGTTATGACTAGAACTGGTTTTATTCCATTAATTCACTTATAAATGTATAGGCTGTTTTAGTCCAGTATGTTTCCATCCTTTTGAAATATTTTGTACCAGATTTTGTCCTTGGCTGTCTACGTGCAACATTCAATTGTGTTAAGTTGTACATATACAATGATGAACAGAATTTTGTAATATAAGGTAATTACATTTACATCTACAATTACATTACATCTAAACTCAAAAAAACAGTTATCTGGGTGCTGTGCTGATCTTTGCCTGTTCAGCCTATCATGAAACAGAACATATGTAAGAGTTTTTCCTGGGGAGATAAGCTGAAAATTATTTGTGGATTCAGAATATAGGCAAATTTTCCTACACCTACCCTGGGGGAGGGTGTTCATTTTTGAGAGAAAGTTGGTATTTTCACTTGAAGTTCTGTATAATGAAAAAGATTTAAGAAGCTGGCTTTCCTGAGATGAGTGGTACGTAGCTGAGCTGTCTAAATGACCATCTGCTGACATCTTAGGACCTGATCATCGCATCAGTAAATCTGAGAAAGGGATGGCTTGGCAAGCTTTACTTCAGCCCTTTCAGGGAATTTCACAGACACAAAGGCACATGGGACACAGGTATTGCTCTTTAAGAGTTAGCTGCTTAGGCAGTTACAGCACAGCTCCACACTGACCATGACAGATGCTAGCTGTTGCTTGCTTTAATTTTTTGATATTGTTTTTAATTTGCTCTGCAACTATTTTAAGAGTTTTTTCAACTTAGTAATTGTAGTGGGCTTAATAATTTCAAAATACTTCAGCTCACTCCAAAAGCAAAGGAAAAGAAAATACAACTGAAATTTCTGTGCTACAGAAATGCAGCTAGAGAAAAAGCATACAATTACTTTTACGTCAGAGTTTTAAGAAATTAAGAAATTTTCAGGCAGTTGTCTTTAAGTCTGAGTGTCTGAAACT
Source organism: Certhia americana (assembly GCA_018697195.1). Lineage (NCBI taxonomy): Eukaryota > Metazoa > Chordata > Aves > Passeriformes > Certhiidae > Certhia > Certhia americana. The sequence goes on from CM031879.1 coordinate 38,093,425, forward strand.
TTTGGTTGTTTCTTCTTATTGCAAAGATGACATGGTGTCCTGTGCTAGCTATGTAGGATTACTTTTTGCAGTGCAGTGCATAAACTCAGACACCACCAAAGGATCAGGCATGGTGACCTTTTCAAAGTTCAAACAGATATATGTGCATGGTTAGAAGAGATAATGCAATTTTATAGCAGTATGGAAATGAAGTCAAATTGCATGTTGGAATTTCTAGCTGTTTGATTTTACTCTGCTTGAAGGACAAAATTATTCTCAAAGGAGAACATTTGGACAGAACAAAAGGAAATTACAGTATTGTTTTTTTGGGAAAGAATACATATATTGTCCTAGTAATGCTCAAAATAATGATTTTTATTTTTTTTTTACTATTACTATGAGAATGCATATTCTAAAATGTATAATGCTGTTGTATTCCCCTGCTAAGTCATCTACCATATGACTTGTTCTTAAATCTGGAGTGGAGGGCTAAGAGAACAAGGACTGACAATATCTAAGAATTAAGATTTCTTCAAAGGGAAAATGGGAAAGATTTGTTGAAACTTATTAAGGTGAAGATGAGTGTGATTTTCGCCCATTTCATGTAATCAGGATGGACATGGGCTGTCAAAGAGATAGAGTTTAGTCTTCATGGGACACTGGTGAGTTATGTGATCTGAAAATCATGTCTGGTACTTCAGCCAATACAATCTCTACTGTAGACAGTCCTTTGCTTGCTCAGGCTCTGACACTGAACTCAGGAAACCTACTGGCTACTCTAGGCATCAATCAGAGATTGCAGAGATATGTGGAGAGATGAGTTTGAATATTAGGAAGCAGGTTTAGAGCTACATCTCTGCAGTGATGGATAGATCTTCCTAAGAGAATTGGGCAGAATTTGCTGCAACACAGGAAATGACTTACTCATTTGAAATCAGTCCAGTAATCAAGGGTTTGCCTGCAAGGACACAGTGGGAAGTTCTGTTATAAGCATTCTACAGTTGTTTTGTCTTGACTGAGTAGCCTCAAAGTTTTTTAAAATCCGTTTTTAAAATGTAATTTGTCTTCTTTAAAAGCTTTTCTATTTTCTTAAGGTGTGCACCCTTAAAGTCAAGGTTGTGGCAATTCCACCTCAAAGCTCATGTCCCAAAAGTAGTATATTTTCTGTCTTTGCTGTTTCTTTAATGTAAACTCTATTTTCACATAAGCACAGTGGAAGCAGAGGAGATAGCTCACAAAGGAGCTGCCATGGACTTCTGGTTGCCATAACTTGGTATGGCTGACCATGTGTTCTTTGGTACTTAAGATTTAATACCAAGAACAGTCTTGTTTGGGGCCAGTGAAAAATAAGTTTTTCACTTCATATTAACTGGAATTAACTGATATTAATTGGAATAAAATTTACCTGTTATGGTGCCTAACATAGTGTTTATAAGTCTGAGGTGTTGAGTTGACAAAATATCGACAAAATGTTAACAATGGTGTTTTTGTTGAGCTACTGAATTGCCTTGGTTATGACAAGTTTGGGTCATGGTTTTTTTGTTTCTGAGATGACTTCAGGGAATAATGAACATTTCTCACATACTCTAAAAATAGTACAGATATTGCAAGATTGGCTGATTCAGTTTGCTGTTGGACCTGCTGTGAATACTTTGGGAGCATTTCTGATGAAAGTAGGTGCCAGCAGTCACAATCTTGAATAATAATGCAGTCAGTATACAGTGTCCTTCTATGTGTCTATAAATAAGCTGAATTCATCTGAAAAATTTTGTAATGGGACCACATTTCCCATTATTATGCTGGGAATAATTTTGAACTGTTAAGATCATGAAAGCCTTTGCTTTGATTTATTAGTAGCTAAAACAACCAAGAGGTGCTGTGTAATGTCAAATTTCAACTCAGTTTTAATAAGTTGAAGCCAATGTCTTTTAACACCTGTCTTTAAATTTCACTGCTGTTATAAGCAGTACGAAATTCTAAGCTTCAGTTAATAAGGAATAATATGACAGCTCTTGGAAAATTCTAAGTAGTTTTACTTTGGCTCTCTCTAAGGAGAATTGTCTGTTTATACAGAGATTCTTGTATGGATAAAATATACGTAGCCATTAGTATAATTGATTCCTTTGGGGGTTTTCTTCTCCGTTACTGCATTGGGTAGTCAATTACATCAGAGTAGAAAGGATTTTACTATTTATTAGAGACATTTTACATAAACCTATTTACATAGTGAGCCATTATGTCAGTTTTTCTGGGAAGAAAATCAGTTTGCTAATGATTTTTAGGTTAAAACAAACTCTGTACCTCTGTTCAGGAGATATTCTTGGGATTTTTGGGAACTGTATTATCTTACACTCAGCTAACACAAAATAACACAATTCTGGGGCAATGTACCAACTGGTCTATGATTATCCCTTAACAGAGAAGAAGCTGAAAATTTAATATATTTTTTAAAAGATTTTACTTTCCTTGAAAAGGAATTTGGGTTTCTGTGTTTTGATTCTCTTCTTTCTGTCCTCCATACCATCAAATACATCAGTACCAGTCTAGAAACTAGTGAAATTCTTCAGTATTGTATCTTCTGTTTTGAGGAAAAAACACATAGCTCTTGCTCTGGAGCTACTGTTAAGATCCACCACGGAGACTGTGTAACTGAGGTTCTTTTAATATATCCTTTGGGGCAGATTAGAGTGAAACGAATGACAGATGTGTGTGTATATATATATGTATATATATAAAAAATACGTGTGTGTGTGTGTGTGTGTAGGTATATATATTTCAGAGCAGTTTGCTTGCAATGGAAGTGTAGCCATTTTGGTTATTATCTAGAGTAATATGACATTATAAAAGCATGAAAATATCACTGAAGAAAATATTTAAGGAAGAGGAAAAAATGGTCAGAGTAGCTAGCGGAGAGGAAAGATGGCACCAGCCATTATTTTTGCACTTCGGGAGCACTTTGCACTTCAGATGTCCATTGGTTGAAGTGATGGTCATAGTCTTGATCCGTCGGGGATAGAGGAAGCCATGAAACAAACATTTCAAGGGTTAGTAAGGGTTAGGATGTGCTCAGGTCAGGTGGGAATGCCCAGGTACCTCCCCTGTGGGGGAAGTGTCAACACTTCCAATCATGTGCAGTCCTCAGCGCATGTGCTCACAGCACTGAGCCTGACAGAGTTCAAGAAGTGCTTGGGCAATGCTCTCAGGCACATGGTGTGATCTTTGGGGATGGTGCTGTGCAGGGCTAAGAGGTGATCTTGGTGATCCTTTGGGTCCCTTCCAACTTAGCATATTTGATTCTGTAATTTGAAATAAGAGATACGTGTAGTTGTATAGGTACTTTCAGTGATACCTCTCTGATGGAAGCTCTTTTTGAGGCTGGCTTAAGTACTACAAAACATAAACTCCAGATTATGAAAGGATTTCCAAAGTCAAGTCTCTGCTGGGTAGAGGAGTTCTAAAGCCCTCCAGGAAGCTGTGGAAAGTAGCTTCTCAATAAGGCACTCTGGAAGAAGTCAGCAAAGCTTTTGCAGAATAAACTCTGACTATTCAAAGCTATTCAAAATAATTAAGGGAACCAAAAGGATTGCAAAGGGTAGTCAAAATTCACATACAGAATTTTATCAGACTTGTGAAACCTGGGAAAGCCTCGAGTAAGGTGGATTCAGAGGACAAATACCCTGAAACTGAATTTTCTAAAGGATTACTTACACAAACATAATGGCTTCGTATCACTCCATTCCACTGAAATATGAAAGATTACTCACTGTTTCAGGGTATTAGAGTACAGATGATTTATGTGTAGCCTAGGTATATTTTCAAAGATATTCGACAGCCAATGTCTTAAAATAGCTACCACTGATACCATGGCAACACAGGTAAACACTTCCAAGCAACAGATCAAAAAGCTTAATTTCCTTCCCAAGGCATCTTTAGGTATTGCTGCATAGGGAACCTTTCTGTGCATTTGTGACACAGCTAACTAGTCACTAAACCCCAGATGTTTTCTATAAAAATTGATTATGAAAAAATATGAAACTTGAAAAAATGCTAACAAGGTAAGTTTACAGATGTTAAATGAATGTATTACCTATTGAAATTATTAAGGTATTTTTTATTAATAAATGCAGCCAGAATACATTAAACCCTGAAACCATCTTACCTTTGTATTTTTCTCAGTGTGTACAAAGTACGAGGTTAGAATTGAGAATGCCAATGAGAAAACAATTGAGAATGCACATAATTATAGTATACTCTAGGTTTGGGTTTTGGAAATTATTTTGGTGACAGCTGATTCTTGTTCCTGGAATTAGAGAACATTTTTTGTCCCCACTGACCCCTACTTCTCCAGCAAAATCCTGCTTAGTCAGGGGACTTCTTTTGGAAAATACAAATTCAAGGAGCAGGGAATTACATGGCCAAGGAAGATTTAGTCTTTCCTGTGAAGAAAAAGGCAGTTTAGTAGTTATCTGTTTTGTTTTGAATAACAGAAGTAGGCTGAAAATCTCCAGTATTGTGGAAGATAGAGGCTACCGAGGACCTGAGAAAGGTTATTTGTGTTTTAGTGCTAGGTGGATGAAGTTCACAATATATACAAAGTAGCGTGTATGTGAAAAAAAATGAGCAGCGTAATAAAGATTAATTTCCACTGAAAAATCTCAGAAAAAAAAATGCAATTTCAGTTCTAAATTGCTAGATCCTTCATTGTTAAACTATAAAAAATCCGACAGCTCCAGTGACGCCTGGGCTGGAAAAGGCATGCTGAGGGAAACACAGCACTGCACCTACATTGCTGCCTCCACACCTTTCTGATCTGGGACATCCGTGGAACTTAAGTCAGGCTTACCTCTTCCAGTAACATTAAAGCTTGTTGGTCATGCTGTTTTATAAAAGACTATATTTTACTGTAAAGCTTTGTGAAGTTAAATTTGAATATCACCACACTAAAAATTGTAATACTATTCTTAGACATGAAAATCTATGGACAACCTAATAATAAAGGTATTGGAGAAGATTGTCCCATTCTCTTGAACTTCCTTGTCCTCATTTGTGCACTTACAGAGTTAGCAACTGTGAAAAGGATTTTACCTTTATTGTACTTGTATTGTCTTATCCTTTTTCTTATAAATACCATTTCATTAAAAATACACTGATGTTTTGTTGCAATGTTTGTAGCATTTTATTAAATGTGTGGTTCAGTCTTTTTTAAAAGTTAGGTTAGAGATAAATTCCTTGCTGTGTAACTAATATCTTCTGGTATTAAACACCAGTATAGCTTCAGTTCAACTCATTGAATGTTTACCTAAAATTCCCCATTTTGTTAACTGTTCATAGAAGGAATTCTGTCTGATTGGCTACTCTGTACTGAATTATAATGTGATTGCTTCGTGGGCTGTTGAACACTTGAGCTCCTTTACTGTGAAATGTTCCATGGAATACTTAAAATGTTTCTTGATTGTTTTTTGAGGATTGTACAGTTTAGAACAGCTGTTGTGTCATTAGATAGAAGCACAATAAGGTCTTTAGTGAGCTATATAACATTAAGTATACCTGAAATAGTTGCATGCATTAAAAGGATTTCTAGTTTTTTGAAATGTAGCTTATAAATATATGAACTTTAGAGCAGTATATTAATCCTAAAATTTTTTTAAGTGTGCTTGAGAGCAGACTGGATATGAACAAATAAATAGAACTTAAAGAAATATTGTTGAGGTATGATCAAGTTTTGATATATACAAAAAAATTTATTTCTAACTTAAAGCATTAGTTTCCCTCCCTATTTCTCCTCCTTTACAGTTTCAATAATTTAAATGAAGATGCTGCTTTGACTGATAAGCTTTTTCAAAGATTATCAGAATTATTCATGAGTACAGTGCACTGATATTGAGATTGTAGCTGACAGGGTAGTAACTTTAACTTGAATGAATGATTAGTTTGCCTGGAGGAAAGGGTATAAATTGGAAGGGATTTGCTCGAAAAGATCAAGGATTTCATCTTTCTAACTCAGTTTGCCAATTTTTATTTTGAAATATTTTAACATACGTATTAGAAAGACATATTAGTAAGAAACATACAATAGGAACCATATCAGTCATTGTTTTCTTTGCAAAATAAATATATTTAATAAGTTCTTGCTGCCATCCCTGCAATAGAAACATCCATGTATTCCATGTACTCCATAATTAGACTTGAAGTTAATTAATATTTTAGAGCTTGTCATGAGGCACTTAAAAATTCTTAGTACATTCCTAGTGCTGAAACCAATTGCAATCTGTTTGGTCAAATATAATCTTTTTTTCTTTCTCCTTCTGATAATAATCCATAATTAAAAACCTACTCTTAAATCACAGTTCTCAAAGCAGTATTCAGCCCCTAAGAGCCTCTGGCGTTCCTCAGGGCTAAAAGGAGAGCTAAAGTGTGAGGTTGCCTGTGGAGGATTCTTGCCTGCTTGCTGTTATTTTCTAGTGGTCAGCTGAGACTGGGCACTTCTGCCAGAAAGCCAAAGGCTGTAATGAGGAGGCTTCTTTATAGCTTTTTCTTTTTCTTTGCTTAACTTTTATGGAATGAATTCTACTTACATGTATGTATCTCTGACTGTTGTAAATTTTCTGCTGTCCACTCTTTTTAACCCCATTACATTATTTATTCTGAAATATGCCCCAGTCACCTTACTTTGCTAAAAAGCCAGGATCTCAGCCAATTTGTGGCTTTCTTTTTAAAAAAGCAATAATTCTTATTCACCGTTCTAAAAAATCAGCTGACAATGTATTAATGAAAACTCTGAACATTTAGAGTTTGTGTACATTTAGAACTGAGTATTGAGAACATCTATAAAGCAATCTCAATACTTCAGTTTTCCCACATTTGCATTAGAGTTAAACATGAATAATTGTCATGTTATTCAAAATACAAATGATACTGAAACTGAGCACAGATTGTGATGCAAATGCTTCTTGGTGTTTTGAAGAAACAGCAAGAGCTTTTGCAGCTGCTCTTTTCTGGAAAACAAACATTCTGCCTCACAGCAGAATGGTCTTTTAGAACTGGAATAAACAAATACACATTGTTCTGTGTGATGTTTGAAAGATGCTTGGGATAGAATAAGAAGACAATGAGAAGTGGTAGTGAAGCCCTGCTGCATGAAATGACTGCTTGGCCTAAGTCTTGTGATTCATGGCATGGTGTAGGTTGTCATGAATATTTGCAAACTTTTCTCTTGTCCCTTTGACTGCTTTTTCAGTGGATTTATGTAAAGGACACTCACTTACAATTGTTTTGGAAAATGTGAAATTATCAGAAATTCAGCATAAACCAAAAACATCTGTTACAGGGAAAATGTGTTTTTTGAAGCACCACCACAAGTTTTGGTACTGGATGAGAACAGTTAGTTAAGTGTTTCTGCTACATTACCTACTGTACATCTTGCTCAATCCATTGTGTATTCTCTAAGAGGAAAACTCTGCTTTTTTTTTTTTTTTTTTTCCCTCCATATTGCAGAATGCCATGACCAAGTCTGGGGTTTTCCCATGTGTCAGTACTTGAAGGACAAAGGCTGGTGCTGTGGTCGCAATGCTAGGATGTCAGCATGTTTGGTATGATTCCCCTTCCTTTCTTTTTCTGATAGAGAGCTTTGTCCAGATGTTACAGGATTCATTGTTTCTGGCTTCTGATCCTGAAGCCATGACTTTAATCCAAGAATCTACAGAATAACATCATTAATGTTGTAAGCATGATGAATTACGTCTAAAAAAAATAGTATTGACCTTCCAGCCTTATATATTTTATACTTGCTGAAGGCATGAAAAAATGAGTATTGACAGAAATGTGTTTTAAGAGTGGACAGAAAGGCCAAAACTTTGCTGAAACCTAAACAAGGTAACCCCTCAGGATAATAGTTCTTGGCCAAAGACTTAGGGAGAAACAAGGTAATTGTAGAAGGATTGCAATCAGTAACTCCCCCAATGCCTTCATGATACATAATATTGAATGTTCTAACTGTTTAAAATCTGAACAACCCTAAAATCCATATGGCTTAAGAATCTGGAAATGTCTTTTTAACATTGCACCAAGATATGAAGTGCTTCTAAAGATGCCTTGTCAAGATAGGATAATGAGCTGTTGTCTAATTTGAAAAAACAGATAGTTACTGAAAATTTTGACCACTGTTTCAGTTAGAAGACCACTATTCCTTCCTTCTATTAATTTTTATTTTGTGGTATCCAGATAAATCACATCAGGTTCTGGCTAAGCTCTGCTGCTAGCTCTGTACCTCCATTACAGAGAAGATTACAGACTAAAGACTCAGTGTGGACTAATGTATTGAGGTTATGTAAACTTGAACTACCATGATAATTAAATGCTATCAGGAGAAAATATAGGAGGACAGTTGTTTAGCATCCATAAGGCTTAAATGTGTTACCCTTGGCAAAGTAAAAGAAAAGGATTGTTCATTTTAGAGATGTAGCTGTAAAACTTAGCAGAAGAAAAGTGCTTTCTGAAGGGATTTGCCTTTTCTCTTTTTCTTGTCAGTGTCATACAATACCAGTCCTTCCTCAGCTGACACATTAGCTGTTTCCTATTCCATTTCTTTTGGAAAGAAAAAGGTTGGGCTCTTTTTCAGCAGTGGTAGGAGGATAAATTTTGTAAGCAAATTACCCCCAAGAGAGTACTGATCATGCCAAATATATCTATTTTAGATTTCTCAGAAATCACAGAAATTTGGCAATAAAAACTTTCTGTTTGAATATTCACATAAGGCAGAGTTCTGTGTTGTAACTAGATACTTCTCCTGTTATGTTTGTAATTGTCTATATACATTTTTCATTACTAGAATTTTCCTTGCCATGTAGGATGTACAAGGGAGCCAGCACAGATCCACTAAGCACCCACATTTATTGAGCTAATGGCTAGTTAGCAAAGTCTGCTGAGCAGTGATATTCAGAGTTCAGACTGGCTGAATTGCCAAGGGCCAGAGGTGTTGGGCAAGAGTTCCAGTTTCAGAGCCTTACAATATATCTTGGAACCCATATCCATCTCCTTGGCAGCAGCAGATAGATGCTGCTATGAGAGCTTATACAGCAAAAGGCAAACCTGATAGTTGGCCAAAGCCATGAATGGAGGAACTGCAACTATGTGGACTGTGTTTGAAGAACAGTGTGACATACAAGATTAGTTCTATAACAAGGAGAAGGAGGAGTAGGTGATTGTGTAACATGCAGTCTTATTTACTGTAGTGGAGTTTGGGACTGAAGGTGATAATAATCTGTAAGTGGTGAGGCATTTTTGGTTTGCTACCTAATTTGAGGTAGTATCAGATATTCAAATACTGAGGTTTTGTCTTTATTTCTACTATGATCTTTAAAAACTCCATTGAAATTTTTGTAGGTACACTGTCTTTTCAACTGTGAAAGAATATTACATGCTTCTAATTATTTGTTCCTTGTCACTACTCATCACGGAAATCAAGTAGTCTTACATCTATATCAGCATTTATACTGCACAGTATTTTAAACTGCAGTCTCTTTGAAGTTATTTTATTTGCCAGTGTATCAGCAGTGCAATTTAACTGAGTACTAGTGATTAAAACTGATATTGTCCATTGAACTAGTATTTACTTTTAAATTATTAAATATGCAAAGTGAATTATTTGTATTTCAGTAGAAATAGATACAAGAAAAATGCATTTGTTTTTAGCACTTTCACGGACAATAATCAGTGGAAATTCTTGTACATAGAATGAAAAACAAGCAAATTTTCCATGTATCCATTTCCACACAGTTGGATGTCATTGCTTCTCCTATAAATAAACCAAAATAACAGGAGTAGCTGCTTATGAGTGCCTAAAGGTATTAACACTTTAAAGTGTGCAAGCTCATGTTATGTCACACCATTAATCTTTTAAAATGTCATCTCCTCTGACTTTTATACAGTGTGTTTATAAAATGTTATGATAAAGAATAAACATATCAGCAATTTAATTCCTTGACTCTTAAAGGCTTTGGACCGAGTTGCAGTTGGCCAAATGGTAAGTAATATTGTTTATTTTAGCCATTCTAAGATAAAATGTGCTTTTCCCCCTTGAATGTTCTTAATCCATGGCCTTTTATTGAACTTTTGCATATCTGGAATCTGAAATACTGGCCTACACTGTGTCAAATCCTGATAGATAGCATGTGTCATCATGAAATCACATTTTTACTGCTGTGGTTGTACTTAGTGAATCTGTTTTCTTTTGATAATTAAGAGTCTGAGAAAAAAGAGCACAGCTTAAAATTTAAGGCATTAAACTACCCTTCCTAACTTCCTTTGCTATCTTTCAGTTAATACATAAATTCAGTGCAAATGTCCTTCTGATATCCCTGGTTTGGATCACTCTATCCCAATGTTTTATCAACTGATGTAAAAATAGACATTGTTATGACAAAAGCTTGAACCCGTTAGAAACATCATCATTCTTGGTTTTATTCCCTGGGGGTTTTTTTCCTGTGAATATTTTGAATTATTGTTGTGCAAGTTGTCCTTAAGGGATGGTGGGCACCAACTGTGCAAGTATTTAAAAGGCCAGGCTGACATACTTCTTTCCATATTCAGTAAGCCCATGGACCCCAGCAGTCTTTTTTTGTGAATTTTTAATTGGCAATCATTAACTGGTTTTATGCAAATAGATTTTCCATAGACAAATATATTTTAGTGCTAATAAATTTTTAGTACTTTTTTTTTTTTAGCATAGTACTTTCTGTGTGGTTCAGACGACAGTCTGACTGCAGATTACTCCTTTTGTCTTCAAAACAACTTAGATAATTGTTATTTATTTTGCATATTAGAATTCATATCATGAACAGTGCGTTTTCCTCTGTTGTCTTTCTTTCCATCAAGAGAGTCTGGGTTTCTTTTTTTTTTCTCTTGCATTTATGATTATGTAAGAATCTGACTTAAAAACATAATTTTAACTGGATGCAAGAATATTAGTAAATTGTCCTCTTAAATCTGATATGACTGATCATAAAATATAGAGTTCAATAAATAGTTAAGAAAGCCAATACTATTTTTTTTTTTTATCTTAATTTCAGTGCCAATTTTAAATCCTTGCTGTTGTAAAATTTTTTTGCAGCTGCCTACAGAATCATTGTTTTATCGAGCTGTTCTTCAGGTTATTGTAGAAGAAATTTATGGTGTCACCAAAAGGTAAGAAGCTCTGAATTCACAGAATACCAAGCAAAGATTGAGCTGATTCTCTTCCACCTCTGTGTTGTACAGAAAGTATGTTTTGGAAAGCAGAAGGAATTAGTCTCATCAGGTAGTATATACACATTGATATTAAAATACAAGATTTATTTGCTCATCCTAAATCAACATCACAAATGTGTTGCCCTTCCTTTTCCTGTAGCTGAAATAGGCTCTCTTTGGTACTGGGTACATAGGTAAAGCACATCTTCACCTGAGAATACTCAGCAAATGCAGTGAAAAGTCAACACAGTCCTGGGCTACCCTGTCATGCAGAGGTCCTGGCAGCTTTGATACTGCAGAAGGAAAAAGGCATTTCTATCTGGCTGACAGCTCGACGGCCATCAAGGCTCTAAAGAGCTACTCACTGCCTGTGCCTACACTGGCCAGTGCTGCTTCCTTGAAGGAATGGGATTTGGAGAGCTGCTGCTGTGGACCTGACATCTACATTATACTCTTCTGTGTTTGAAGTTGGATTAGATTTTATCTTATTCTGTGGGATGTATGCCTGTTAGCACTTGGAGCACATCCAGAAGCACACCTTCCAGTTTAATTTAGTTTGAAAATAACCCATTTTTTGAGATCTGATACTATTTCATGGTGTGAGCCAAGGCATGAGAGGTGGAAAAAAACAGAAAATTCGCTTCAGAAGAATACTCCTGATCTAAAATAACTGCTAATGCAAATACCCTTAAAACTTTTGCGAGATGCAGAGTCAGATAGCTTACCTTTCAGAAGGTCAAATTCCTGAAAGAAGAAATGCTTCTTTATTTTAAAATTGTGTATAATATCACGCAAAAAAATATGGTTGCTGAATTGTAAAGAAAAGAAAAACTGTGAGGTAGATTTTTCACTTTTTGAAGGAAGTATAATTTGGGGGAAATAATTAAGATTATATGTCTGAAATGACCACAATAGCTACCTTGGAAAGACCTCACTCACCTCCATTTTATTTTTTTTTTCTGAGCATGATGTTAAATGCCCATCTTCCTAGGAATGACATAACAACAAAATCATTAATTGACTTTCAGACTGCATTAGCCTAAATGTTTATGTGCCATCTGAATATTAAATATGACAACAGAAATTATTCTCAATGAGTGAAGGTCCTTGACAGCTAAACAGCATTAGAACTGCCACTGATTGAAATCTTTTGAAATCTTTCTGTTGACCTCAGATGTTAACTCTGGGTTTTAGATAAGGAGATAGGTTTTACTAAAAATAAAGAGGGAGAAAAGTTTTAAACTAAGATAGTTCTATTCACTTTTTCACTGTGAGGGTGCAGAAAGAGTGTATTTCTTGTTAAGTAATTCAGTAGCTGAAAGTTCTGTACCTGAATATTTAATTCCTACGCTGCACATCTAGAAGAGAAATAATGTTAGACTCAGTCAAGAAAGTGAATTCAGACCAAGGAAAAACTTTGTGTGTTGTTTCTCTAAGATATTTTAAGTACAGAGAAGAGAAAAAATGTGTGGTCTGCTAGAATTCAGAATGTGGTTCCTATATGTTTTTTTAAGTTTTTGTGCATTATTTTAATATATTTTTTGGAACAACACACATTTTCATCTGGCTTGAAATGCAAGCTATTGAGTTGTGAATAGGACAGAATTCTGGTTGGTGTTAAATAAATTACAGCAGCATTATCATAGATTATGTAAGTAATATAGAAGTATAGAAGGAAATGTCTGTCAGTGGAAATAATTTTGTCATTCATCTAAGGAAATAAAAAAAGTTAGTGAAGAAATTAAAAAGAAACTTCAACTATCTCTTAAAATTTTAGATAAAATAATAAATGTATTATAACCAAAGTACGATTATACAGTTGCTGTGTCTAGAAGTTACTTCAAGTATTAGCTAGATTGTTTTTAAGTGGAAGGTGGAAAAAGGCAAGTTGTTACTAACTTGGCAGTAGTAGGCATCCAACTGATTTAATTCTCCTGTTATAAATACCTGAATTTCTGTCGTTGGGTGTATAAAAGCCTACACCTCAGTTCTGTGTTTGCAGTGATAGACATGTTGGAAAAACCTTCTCCAAATCATCCTCCTTCGTGGATTATGTCAGACGGTCTCTGAAAAAGCTGGAACTGGATGATTCAAAGGTGAGTCACTAATTAGTGACTATATGAAATTGGTATATCCGTATAAGTTCTTAAGTTAGCACCACAATGCAATGTTTGAGCTGTTGAGTTGATTTATGTCATCTATTACTGTATTGTATTTGTATAGTTTACAAATATTGTATTTGAAGACTTCGTACCTTTAAATTAGTAAATGTTAAGAAAATATATGAAGATTTTAAATCACTTTGTTAGATAGAGAAAAAGAAATAAACATAGAGATTTTAAATATTTTGGAGATTTTATTTATGTTCTTGAGTATCTTGTCTTAGTCCTACAACTGCTCAATTCGTCAACAGATGGCAACATAGCATTAGGCATGGAATATGACTGTGTGGATCACAACCATGTTGTGAGAACAAGTTGTGCAAAGGAGACACTAGAGAGTACTAGACAGATCGTTAACAAATTAAATACAATCAAAGGAAAAGTGGGAATGGCAAGTGTGTAAAATATTTAATGTAAATGTTGCTGCAGTCTTTGGTAAAGTAATGTTTAAAAACTGTAGTCAAAATGTCAAATCACTTAAAATTTGCCAGGCACATCAAAGCATGAGCTGGGAAAAAACAGGCAAAACCAAATAAGCAAATGAATTCAAATAACATTGGAATCATCCTGACAGCATTAAGAAAATGACTTATGCCTGAAGTGTTCTGCATTTTAGAAGGACTATACTTATTTCTGTAGTTAGCAAATCACATCTAATGAATGTAGTTACCTGCTTGCTTTTCTGTATGAATGGGCATTAACAAGATGCATTCCCAGCTAGAAATAAAATTATGTCTTTCTTCATGTGTCACCCAAAAGCAATAGTGGATTGTTTGTGTAATAATCAGTTCACAAGATCATTGATTAAACTCTGCTTTTGCGGTGTTCAGTGTTTTCTTTAAAACCAGTAAGCATAGAAAGTTTGTGTCAAGAGGTCTGATTTTAGATATTTTGCCTTTTGCTAAGAGCAGTCTGGATACAAGTTGCCCTGAGAAAAAGATGTCTGTCAACACTACGTCAAGCTGCACATTTATGTGGTTGCTAAAGACCTGATTCAAGTAAATGCTCACTTTTGCTCATGTTTCTCCTCATTTTATGTGCAGCTGGCTGCATACTGAAGACTGGATTTTATGCTGATGTAAACAATATTATTTTTTATTTCCCAGCTATATTGAAATCTGCAGCAGCACAAAACCAGTGCTATTTTGATTCTACTGAGAGGAAAGTTGTTACTGCTCCCTTAACAGTGGTTCTGACCCTGCAGTTTTCGTGGTGAAGTCAGCACTATATCTACACAATATTGGAGAAAATGTTAAATGCCTTTCTTTAGAAAAAAAAAAACCTTTTGTAGCTAGAAATGTGATGAAGCCTAAACATTTGCCCTGAAAGACAACAAAAATCAAAGAGAAATTTATGTGGAGGTTTTTTTTAGCTCTATTTAGAAATGAACAAAAGAGCAGCTGTACTGCATAGACCAAATATCTACTTTGTCTCTGGCAGTGGACAAAAACTGATGGCTTGGGAAGAATATAAGGTGGGAGTAAGCATATATGAAGCATACTTCCAGAATAATCCAAAAAGTCCTTGTCATTCACAAAAGAAAGGGAGGCAATCATTATCTTAATGCATAAATGTATTTAGGTTATATTAAAAAAGCAAGTAAAACTCAGTGACACTGTCTAATACAACCAGAGAACTACGAGAAAAAATTGTTTCCATATGGGTCTCTGTTTTACATGTGCAAAGATATTTTCTAAAATACAGAAGTTACAGAAGTCACGAAACTGCGAGTCTCCAGTCTTTTTCTAGGCTTATCAGAATATTAAAAAGAATTTAATCTCTGTATGATAATAAAAGTACTGGAAAGGAAAATAGAGGGGTAGAGGCACTGTTTCTAGGAGTTTCTGCCAGGGTTTGGTAGCTTGTCATGTATGGTAAAATCTTGTATGGTTTTTATCACTGGAGCTTGAATCTGTACTGCGGGATGTAAACACTCTTCCAAACTTAGCGGTTCATGATAAGCATCACATCTGCTTCCTTTATACACACCAGTACCTCTGTTCCTGATCAAAAGGTAGCCCTGGGGCAATTCAGTCATTTTCCAGTCTGGACAATTGTGGAAGCGGGATAAAAAGTGCAAGTATGTAAAACATCTAACCTGCCTCAATACTCATTTTACACATTTTTGTAAGTGTGTGCCTTTTGCTAAATATTGCAAAAAAGACTTATCAGGTATAATTATCCAAATACTAAGGTGTTTTTGGCTGTTGATTTTAAGTAAAGATAAGTTCTTGAGTCATGCCAGTAATTCATGTGAAGAAACTCCTCTTCTTCTTTCCTTTGTGAAATAGATGTTTTTACTTATGTGAAGCAAGAATCAGACTCTTAATGAAAAGTGGCTCAATCAGACATGAGTTAGAGTGATACAACATAGTAAAATAGTTTATCTACAAAAAATTTTAAAAAGGGCATTTATCAATAACCTAGCACTGCTCATGGTGAAGAATTACTGTTCAAAGACTGAAGTTTCCTATTAAGTGAGCCAAAATAATTTCCTCCATTAGTGGTGTTTCGTTTAGTGTGGAAGAGCCTGTCAGTTAAACACTTAGATGCAAATGAAATACTTTTTTCTGCCTTTTTGTACAGGGCCATTCCCTTCACACATCTCTTCTCCTCAGTAGCAAAAATGAGGTATAAACCATGACTACTGAATTTCTAACAAAACATTTTCATTCTGTGAGGGCAGAAAAAGGTCTTTTAGTACGAGCATGCTGCTTCACAGGTATGGTTATATTGCTTATAGCTTCAGAATTAATGGAATTGCTCTGTGGGCCTTGGATCATAAAATCATGGAAGGGATGTTAATGTTCATCTAGTTTCAGCCCCCCTGCTCTGGGCAGGGACACCTCTCACTAGACCAGGTTGCTGAAAGCACCACCCATCCTGGCATTGCTGGGGATGGGGCATCCACACCTTCTCTGAACAATCTGTGCTAGTGTCTCAGCACCCCATAGTGAAGAATTTCTTCCTTATGTATTCTAAAGCTATCCTCAATCATTTTCAAGGCATTCCCCATTGTCCTGTCACTACATACCCTTGTGTAAAGTCCCTCTCCAGCTTTCTTGTATGTCCCTTTAGGTACTGGAAGGTGCTTTAAAGTCTTCCCAGAGACTTTATTTCTCCAGGCGGCACAGCCCCAATGCTTTTAGCCTGCTGGCCACAGCTCTTGTAGTGCAGTAATTCAGTGAATTCCTTATTCACCAAGTGATCTCCAGGTTAGAGATGAGGATGTCACGTGCGATAATGTGAAATGTTTTGCCTAAGTCCAGGTAATGATGTCAGTTGCTCTTTCCTTATCTACCAATGCTGTAACCCCTTCATAGAAGGCCACCAGATTTGAAGGCACAATTTGCCATTAATTGCTATGTTGGCTGTCACCAGTCACCTCTTTATTTTCTATGTGCCTCAGCATAATTTTCCGGAGGATCTGATGCATGATCTTAGGCCTCGAGGTGAGACTGACTGACCTGTAGTTTCTTAGGCCTTCAGTTTTTTCTCTTTTTGGAAATGAGTTATGGATTATGTTCCCCTTTTTCCTTGGGAACTTCACTAAGTTGACATGACTTCTCAAATATGTTGGATAGTGGCTTAGCAACTTCATCTGTCAGTTCCTTCAGGACCTACAGATGCGTCTCATCAGGTCCTATGGACTTCTGCATCTTCAGGCTCCTAAGATGTTCTTGAGCCTGATCTCCTACAGTGAGCAGTTCTTCATTTAGTCAGTCCCTGCCTTTGTCTTCTGCAGCTCAGGTGGTGTGGCTGAAACACCTGCTGGTGAAGACTCAGTCAAGCAAGTTGTTGAGTATCTCAGCACTCTCTGTAAGCTGTGTAACCGGTCTCCTGTTCTGGAGAGTGTGCACATGTACCTATAGAAGCTTTTCTTGTTTCTCTTGATGTCAGTCAAGTTTAATTCTCTCGGAATTAGATAAATCTTTTTTTTTTTTTCTGTTTTCTGTTTTTCTGTGCCGGCCAGCTGTTTATCTCTTCTGTCTTCCGAGAATGTAAAGTATTGTTTTGCTTTCACCAGCCGGCCAGAGATCTTGAAGGAAAGGCAAGCATGAGGCTTTTCTCTTCATAATTTATTTTTTCTTATCATTTCAAATACCAAAGCTAACTACAAAATGCACAAAGCTTAATGTTCTAATACAAAAGCACAATGCCCAAAGCTAAATGTCTAATGTTCAAATGTCCAATACTAAAATGCTCCCTACAAAGTGCAAAAGGCTTATGTCTCAATGCTAAATGTCTAAATGCTCCCACCCTCAGGGTGGCGTGGATATTTATATTACAATCCATGTAATCAGTATTTATAATTCTTCAGCAATAACTATTATCTATGTTAGAATGTTGGGCTCTATTCTAAGCCAACTATAATGTGCCACCTCACTGCAGAAGATGGAGGCAAGGAAGAAGAAGGAAGAAACCCAAAAGCCATGTGCTTCCTCCATCTTATCATCACCTGCATACCATCCTAAAAACCCCATATATCTAAAATTATCACTGTGATAAAACCACACACTATTCTACTATTTAATACACACTTTTAAAAACCCTGCTTCATTTCAGAGCTTAAAAGCCCATTTTCCATGAGCAAAGGTTAAAAACACTGTTTCAGAGATTCTAAAATCTCTCAAACATGCAAAGAGATATTCCTCATATTTCCAGACTCCAGCATAATTCTATGAGAGGTTTATCTTTCCTAACCTGATCCCTGGGTGCTCAGGCAATATCTCTGTATTCCTCCCAGGCTACCTGCTTGCTTCCACTCTTGGTATCCTTCCCTTTTGTTGTTTAGTTTGGCCAGAAAATCATTTTTCATCCATGCTCATGGTATTTTTGCCTGACTTCCTCTTTAAGCTTGGAGAAGGTAACCCTTGAGTATTAGCCAGCCTTCAATGGGTCTCTTCTCCCTTCAGGGCTTTATCCCATGGTATTCTGTCAAGTTGATTCCAGGAGTCTGGTCTTATGTAGTCCAGGATAACGAGTTTGCTGTGTGCTTTCCTCGCTGGCCCAATGACCTTGAATTCCATCATTTCATGGTCACTGCAGCCCAGACTTCCCCTTGAGCTTTACATGCCCCGCCTGGCATTCCTTATTGGTGAGAATTGAGAGCATTGGCTCCCCTGTCTCATGGGAAGGAAGTTCTCATCAATGCATTTCAGCAACCTCCTTATGCCCTGCTGTGTTGTCCTTCCAACAGATACTGGTCCCCCATGAGGACCTGGTGAAAGTGAGGCTGCTCCTTTGTGCTTGTAGAGGGCCATATCTAGAGATCCCTGCACAGGGCTGCAGTAATTGGTCTGGGTACATACCAAAGCAGTATTTTGTTCCTGATTGTTTTCTTTGTCATAGTTCACTCTGTTCCTATAAACTCCGTGTTGTACAGACAGAGCATTAAGGGTCACATAGATTTTGGAGAAATTCTTTCTATCACAAGATTTCTTTTCCCTTTATTCGCCTTTTTACCTAATTAACGTGGACGGGAAACCCTCTTTTGGGAGAATGGAGCATTCATCCCTGTCCTCTCTCCTAGAATAGCTGGCCCCTCTGATACTTGTTAGCCTTTTTGCTTTCAAGCAGCAAAAGCATTTTCTTCCTCTTCAGCTCAGAATATGTTTCAGCAGTTCATAGCTTCTTTGCAAATGCATTTAAAAGGAAGCCTCTTTATTAACACAGCTGATTGCTGCTTAAGGCAGTAAGTGCTACAAATAGCATTGCCATGGCAAAAAGTCCTCATATAAGTATTTATGTATTTCTAGAGTTTTTAAGAAATAAAAAGGTTTCCTGATGTCCTGTTCTTACTGGGGTAGACTGGAAAAAAGATCTTTTAAAGGGGATAGCTTAAGGTGATTAAATGAAGAAAGTGCTTAAAAAGCTAAGGCCTGGATGTGTGTCTGACAGGCTTTGGGATCTATTGACTGTGCTTTTGCAAACTCCAAACTATTTAATTTTGGGTGTTAAAGCGGGTAGACAATACTGAAATCAGAATTTGTGCAGAAATACTATTTTATTTTTCACTAATTGCCTATTTTTTATCAGACAAGTTTGGGTTTTTTTTACATTTGATAAGTGAAGATGGGTTATTCTTAGCTTACTGTAGACTGTCCTTGACTTGTACATTCTCCTCAGCAGTGATTAGTGGAATATCATAAAATGCAGTTTGCAAATGAAGGCAGATAACATGAAGCTTACTGTGTGGCTTAATTTCCTCTTGCTTTAAAGTGTTGAAAAGCCACTCACGTAAGACTGGGAAACTGTCAGTAGTGGAATTGTGTATGTCGTGGTTTGAATGACAGGTGTCTGCTAAGGAAGACAGGAGCCTCCCTTGGAATGGAGAATTTAAACCCCCTCCCTCCAAATTATTATAACTTTGAAATAAAGGGGCTCTCAGGCAAAGATATGGGAATAGGAATAACAGTTCTTTATTAGGGGAACTAAAATAAACAAAAAAACAAAAACACAAGCGGTGTTACAAAAGAGAAAAAGAAAACAATCAAAGAAACAAACAAACAAAACCCACTGACAGAGTCAGGATCCAACCTAACACCCTGTGGGTCAGGGTGTTGGTGGCAGTCCCATTCCATGGTGGCTGCAGTCCCAGTGGCAGATGTGGCTCTGTTGAAGTGCTTCTAGAGAAAGAGTGGAGTTTTTCACTGAAGGTCCAGTGGTGATAGATGTGCCTGGTCTTCCTCTGAGAATCCAGTGGAAAGGCTCCTTGATGTTCCAACTCCCAGATTTTTATCCAGGTAGGAATATTTGACTCCTCCCCCTGGCTGGAGCATTTCCCAGTGGGATGATGTAATTCTATCAGTGAGACTCAGTGGCCCATTAGCAGAAGATCTGTCCCTGGAGGGAGGCTGGGTTGTGGAAGAGATAAGAAAACTGCCCCAGCAGGTTTATTGACAGTTGGCCCATTGACAATTACACCACACCCCTGCCCCACACCCCAGTTTGATCAGATGGTGATAGAATACAGAGTTTTTGCACTGCAACCCATGACAGTATAATACATTAAGACATGAACTAACCTGAATACAGGCAGGAATGAAAAAGAATTAAATTGAGGACTAAAAAGAATTTTTGCAGAAAGTGGGGAAGAGAGGGACTTTTAGCCTGAGATTTCTTACAATTTTAATGTCTGCCCCACAGCCAGCATCAGTGTGGAGATCTTGAAATGACAGTGAATATCTGAAACTGCTTGGTCTTTGCTAAGAATATTTGTAATTTGATCTGTTTTATTGTGTTCAGTCATTGGGCAAACACAGAGCCAAAGCCAAAACAGTGCTCTCCACTTTCCCAGGAATCCTGAAATAGCAATTAACTGAGACTAGGCAGTCAAAAAATGAAGGTACTACATGGATTTACACACTTAATGCATTTTACAATTGAAGAGTCGACTTTCTTCACTGTTTTCTTAGACACTGTTTTCTTTCATCTCACAGACTTCCTATTTCCTTTGTAGTTAGGGAAGTACTAAATGATGGCTCAGGTAACACTTGCATAGCACTCTATAAAGTGTAAGCATTTGCTGGTTTTAGGCAGAAATGTTTTTCACATAGACAAAATACTATCCCAGTTACGGTACCATAGCATTTTACTCTGACAAAGAGTCCTAAGACATGTGACTTGTATCTCAATTAGGTATAATGATACATAATACAGATTGCATTCATTTGAAATGCATTTTAAACAAAGTTCTAAATAAACTTAAGTCTCTGAGTAATTTCATTATCTGTTTTACATTATTTTACAGTACATAACATTACAGTATTTTTAACTACCTTGGTCATGGAAAAGTTGTAAATTTCCTGTTAGGTATGTTCTCCCAAATGTTTTGAACTGATTTAAGACACTGCTCTGCTAGAAGGATTGCCTTACAGTTTTTTTGTACTCTAGTTAGTGTTCCTGGTAGTGCTGGTACAAGTAGAGAGAGGAAACACAGACTTGTGCAGTCAGTACAGGAAGAAGCAGTCCCATTGAGTAGCAAAGAGGAATTGCACCTAACAGATTGTGGAAGAGCATCCTTAGGCTGTCTCTTCTCTGGAGGACATGTGCAGCATTGCACAGTAAAAGAGACTTTCATTGAGTAAAAATACTTGGTCTAGGAAAGGCTACAGCTCTGAAAAAATGCTCTCTGAGGAAATGTGAAGTGTGGTATCAGTAACTGCCCCACACCTTATGTGCTGAGTATTGTTTTTTGCAGCATGCCTGTGGGACTGCAGTCCAAGGTGGGTGTGCTCAGGTGTGTGGTATCTTATGCTCTCAAGAGCTCTGTGACAGTCTCACCATGTGCACAACAGATCAGTCAGTCCTGTGGCTTATGTTTAGTGCCATCTCCACCATATAGTATTTATGGTATATATAGTATACCTATATGGCATTACAACTAGGTCACTGGAGACTTTGCTTGGTCCTCTAGCTTGTTTCAGCTGTTTGAGTGACCAAAATCCACAAAGAAATCAGTTCAAAATAAAGCTTGAACCACCATCAAAACGCAAAGAGACGAGGTCCTTTTGTCCACATTCTGATAAATACAAGGAGATATTGTAGCTGTATCAGGGAAGAAATACTTGCCAAAATGAAATAAAAGTCACTTGAGTGTCAGTAACAAGTTAGATCTTTGAGTGCAGAGTCATTTTTAAGACAAATGCATGTATTTGAGTTTTGTCATGTTCATAGTATCAACATGAAAATGTAAGAAAAACGTTGTGTGTGTGTGTGTGTGTGTATGTGAAGAATTCTATTTGGATACACAAGTGAGTGATAATGCAGAGAACAGTTGCTTGGACAACTTCAGTGGCTGAATGGAGCTTACTTGGCATGTGGATGTGCAATGCTTCTTCAAAAATGCCAGGAGTAAACTACTCCGACTTCAGCTTGGAAGGAGAGCTGAAGGTTATGTTAGGTACTGAAGGCAGGTGGAAAGCTGTTGCAGTTTCAGACAAAGCCAGTGTTATCTGGATTTTAGTTATCTTCCAGTAAGCTGACCACATGGCTAACTACCAGTTACCCTTTTCATGCCCTTCTCTACCAATGTTTTTCAATGGACACTTTCTCTCTTTTCCAGCAGAGCTGTTGCATTGAATTGGTTTGCTCACCAGACTTTTATCTGAGCCACAGTTTGGGACCTAGTCTATCCATGACAGCAGGCTGTGTTCAGTCAGAGTATGTAATAGGCAGGGAAGGAATGGAAAATCACATACTTGAGTATGGCAGTGTGCAAAAAAAACTTTTGACACACTTTTTATTTGCCAAACATTTCACAGCTTGTTTTCTTTTAATTTGAATGCTTCATTTTGAAAAATGGAGAACATAAAGGAGAAAAAGCAGAAAGGTTTCAAGATCACATTTTTCCAAATATAGATCTTTGTATTTTAATTCCAAATAGCCTGTAATTTCAAAAATCCATTATACTAAACCCTTATTAATGCTCAGTTGAAATGAAAAGCTTATAGGGCAGAGGTTAAATAAACTCTTTTGTTTATTTCATGACTGATATATTTTAGTTGTTTTGACTGTTTAGAGGGGAAGAGAAAAACAAAAAGAACTCTAAAATATTTGCACAGCTTCACTGAAAATAAAATAACAATAAGACCAAAAAAATTCTTCTTAGTCCACATTAATACTGTGGGATAAGCTACTCAACCTTGCCTTTGTAGTTGGGAAAATGTACTTTCTAAATTAAAAAAAAATGTCTGAAATACTACAAAAGTATTTTGAATGTATTTTTTCTGATTTCTTGATTTAAAGCAGGGTTAGAATTATGCATCATGAAAATAATATTTGTCAGATCTTCTAAAAGCCTCCTGTGATGGAGACTGACAACCTTGCCAGTCCTTAATTAACCTCTAAGAGAAAATGTTTCTTCAAGTTTTCGCTGACTTATTTTTTGCTGCAATTCAGGCACATTATTTCTTGCCCTGTCCACTGCAGGCACAGTGAACAAACTGTTCTCTTCTTCTTGGTGATAGCCTTGTAAAAAACTTTTATTATCCCCACTCTCAATTTTGTCTCATTTAGCCTGATCAATTCCAGTTCTCTGAGTCTTTCTTAATAGGTCATGTTTTCTAGATCTCTGATCTATTTTCCCTCTCAGGGCTTTTTCAGACAGTTCATTTCTTTGAAATCTGATGCCCAAAAATGGATGCAGTATTCCAGCTAGAGCTTTTCCACTGCCAGAGTTGAAGGATTACTTCCTGCACTTTGCAGGCTGCTCTCCCATACATGTCACAGAATGGTGATTGCATTTTTTTGCAGTAGCACAACTGTGACTCTCACTCAGCTTATGATCTGCTCTCTCTTCCAGACTGCCATTTGGTGCTCCCCATCCTGAACAGCTGATTATTTCTGCCTGAGCCTAGTCCCTTCTGCTTTTCTGTACAGCATTTCAAACTTCTCTAAGCAATGCTCCAGTTTCTGAAAGTTATTTTAAGTTCTGGCAATGTCTTCCTATTGCACATTTGCAGACCTAGCTAATGTGGTTTCTATTCTGTTGTCTGAATTCTTAATGAAAATACTGCATTCCATAATGGACCTCCAGTCAACAGGTCATCCAGTTGCTCAAAGACCCATTAGTAACCATTCTCTGGTTATGGTCATAACAGTTTTCACTCACTTTTTAGTACTTTAATCTGAAGCTTGTTTCCTGAATTTGCTTACAAAATTATTATGGAAAATGTTATCAAAAATCTTTTTGAAATCAAAATATATGAGTGCCAGTTGTTTTTCTCTGAGTGCCATGAGTTCCATGAATCCTTTTACCCTCCTTACAAGTGAAGTAGATGGACTTGTGATTTATTCTTGATGATTTGTGTTGATTATTACTCATTTGCTTATCGTTCAGTGGTTTTAAATTATTTATTTATTCCATTTTTTCAGTGCATTGAATCTGAACTGTCTGCTCTATAATAAAAGATATATATTGGCTATCTGTCTGACATGCACTCTTTGAGAACTTCTCAGTGACAATGAATAATAGTTTCTGAGGTCACTTCAGTCCCTTCTTGCCTGTCCCAGTATAAAGTTTATAATACTCACCTGATTTGAAAACTTACATATCTTTTAAATGTTTCCTGGTTTGTTTTCCTATTTTAGACAAAGATTTTACTTCTTTGCAACCAGGTTAGCCACATGCTGTCAGATGATTCTTCTAATAAAAAGTGCAAAAATTTATTAAGCACTTTAACTTTCCTAGTCTTTTGTCATAGAGTCATAGAATCATTGAGGCTGAAAAAGACTTTTAAGAGCAGCAATTCCAACTATTAACTCAGCACTGCAAGTCCATCTCTAAAACAATGTCCCTCAGTGCCACATCTACAAGCCTGTCAGAGCTGTTAACTTTTCTGCTAAATTTGTACTCTCATAGCCATGACAGAACAGCCATACTGCAAAACTCCCAGTACTGCAGAAGTGCATCAGGCTCTTTCAGCTCTGCTCTTCGCAGCAGCTTCCATCAGCAATAATGCTGCAATCCTACTCCCCACTTCTTTGGCATGTTCCTTACATGACCAGCTCAAGTGTTCAGTGTCCAGACTGTGTCAGTAGAGCGCACACATCATGCCTTTCAAAAGCCAGGAGATGTGGTGGTCTGGCTGCCCTAGGAGAACATGCTTTGTGAGGAGCAGTCATGGTCACAGCTGCAGGACCTGCTCTGCTGCACTGGCCCAGCAAGGGCTGAAAAGGCTTGGCCAGGTTCCTGAATTGACTGGGTATCAAGTTGAGCCCCAGATTATGGCATTTATGGTCGTGGTGGCAGTGCTAGCAGTCTCCCGTCAGGTGATTGGGAAAAGAAGAGAGGGAACTTGAAGTAGGTCAAAGTAAATAGGGAAAGCTCTGTTTTAAAAATGGGTAATTTTAGGCACAGAGAAACAATGCATTATTTCCAGAATCTGATAGTAAGTTTTGGAATATCATTCATGTTACTCTCACACCAGAGTTTAATTCTCAGCTATTTCAATAAATGTTTTGGGCATGGGAGTGAGGAGGGGATAAGGTACATGGAAGGAAAATGAGAATGTTATCTCCATTTTACTGTGTAATTCTCGTTTAAGAATGGCTGGAGCTTTCTGAATAATGGATATATCTCAGTATTTCATGTCAGTGGGAAATGCCATGTGAAGAACAGTCACTGTAAATAAAAGCTGAGGAACTGCTATTGGAAAATTATAAATATTAGCAAAGTGCTAATTTCAAAAATGAAATACGGATTTCATTTTATAGTGTGACAATATTTAATTTTAAATTTCTCTGGAAAAAGTAACTAGAATAACTCTGGTATCTTTTTTTTTTTTTAATCCCTTGCAGCTCCCAGACAGCTGTATAATGGATTACTATGAAAAGTACAAGCACAGAATGAATGAGCTTGAAGCATTTAATATGGTAAAAGTTATAGGATTAATACTACTACCTTGAATATGTGTGCTGGTCTAGAACAAAGCCCTGTTAAGTTTTATGTGGAGGTAGACTGTCTTACACTGTGGTACGCAATCTCAGAAAACAAAGCAGTTCCCCCTTGCATGCTTTGGAGCGTATCCTGTTCCAGAACTATATTAGGTGCAAGTAAAGTAATAAAGTGAACACATGGAAGATTCTTTTTCAAGAGGGACTATTGCACTGGAAAATGGAATGTCAGTCTCCTTTTAAATCTAGACTGGTCTCCATGCAGTTATTTCATAAAAAACTCTTTTTGTTAAAATTCATTATTTCCCTCTTTAAAATTGTTCTGCTACATTTAATATTGTTTTCTTGTTGGACAATGTCTGAAAACCAACCAAATAACATAGTTCCCTGACTTTATGGCATTCCATGTATTTTTGATCTTTAATATAATCTTTCTTGAGGATGTCCATCCCATAGGGAAAATTAGCAAGGTGACATTTGTACAACAGAACCCCTAAAAATGATTGACCTTCCTGGGATTGTTCTGAGGAAATGTAGCCATTTGGAAGTATATTGCCTGTCTTTCCCACAAGGATTATAGCATCTAATCTTTCTTTCAGTTGAAGGTTATTCTGGCTCCTTGCATAGAAGTTTTGATACTTCTGGATCGTCTTTGCTACCTCAAGGAGCAGGTATTTTTGCATTCCCTTTTATGATACCTAAAGGCTACATCACTGAAATGAGGCTATTTCACTCAATTTATTACTGTGCAGACGAAAAGTCTCTGTTGCAGAATTATTATTCTCATCATATTTGCAAAAGTATAAGCATTCATTCCATTTAGTATAAACATATGCCCAGCAGATGTTTTTATTTTCAACAAAGCAGCAACAGTAAAGTTTATGCTCTTTTAATTGTATGGTAATTCCTAGTAAATAGATAGTAAAAAATTAATTAATCAAAGATGCAGCAAATCTCATTTTATACAACATAATGAGATATTTAATAATTAAAAAAAAATTGCAAATGCTAAACAAATATTGCGCTGCTAATAGTCAAACCTCCTATTAATGTGCTCTGGAACACATAATTCAAAAAATTCTGAATTAGATCCAAAATGTTTATCACTTTCTTTTACTGTTTCTTAATTAAGATCAATAATAAGAGAGAGTGCTCTTTTTCTTACTGTATGGGTCAGCTGAGGTACATTTGACTAACATACAGCCTGGATATGTTTTACAAGTATAGATCTGGGATACAAAAAGCAAATGCTACTACATTTACTCCATGATGACTTACATTATTAGACTGTCTCTTCTAACACTGATTCTGAGCTTTGCCTGGTTACTTGAAAGCAGTGGTAATAGTTTTTCTGCACCACTACACATTTTTCACACAAATAATGATTTCCAAGGAGGAAATGGTAGCATCATCCAGCTTCTGCTCTGGGCGATGGTCAAAATAAAATTTTAAAATAAATTTTAAATTCACTCATATGAATAGCTGTGTTTTTCCACTATAAACCTTTCATTTTAACAACTCATTTTTATCATAAGTGAAAACTCACTTTATTCTCTGTCATGGTGCACTTGGAGCAACTGAATTGTAGTAAATGTATGCCTTTGTTCTAACTGGTATTTTTACAGAGAGGCAATTTGAAATAGTTCCATGATGATGTATTTTCCCAAATGCCAACCAGTTAAAAATTGCATAGAAATCTGTATGATTTCCAAGATGGGGGATCAAACTTGCTGCATATAGCACTAATTCACCTTTCTAAATGTAATATATACATGGATTTAATATTGTAGTGATTGATTCACTAAATATGTTTAGGAAGAAAAATAAAGGTTATAAAAGCCAAATGCAGCATGATGACCAGATCCAGCCAGCCCGATACATTTGAAAAGTCTGTGGATTAGCTTCAGTAGTAGAATGTGCAACATAAAACAAGTATGACATGATCCTTAATTTCTTTGCTCTAGTTCAACCAAAAAGCAAGGCTTTATTGTTGAAGCAGGTGGGAAGCTATCACTTGATAACACCAGAAATAATTAAATGACTTTAAAATACATCCTGTTATGGGAGTCCTTTTTTCACAACAAACTTTCCCCCAATTTTCTTATTAGATAAGTAGTTTTCCTACTTTGCATTAGGATAATTCTGTTTATTTTCAATTTTTTATTTCAAAATGTGGACCTATCATGATATTTCAGCTTATAAAACACATTTTTATACACTTCAATCATATATCATTTTCAGGAAAACATTGCCTGGTCTGGACTTGTGAAGTTATTTGATCCTGTGAAGTCCCCCAGATGCTATGCAGTTATTGCTCTGAAGAACCAGTCATGTTCCTAAGTGGAAGTAAATTGCAAAGAGGTTGGAAATTCTGAACTGATAGTGCTGTTTCCTCCCTTTTATCCTGTTATTTTTAATTGATTCCTCAAGTACAATGTTTGCTTTTCAGATGCAAAAGAAAAGAGTGCAGTTCCTCTTTGAATCTTCTGAAATATATACCTCCTTTATAAATATGACTACTTCCATATGTCAGTTATTAATGTTGAACATCTGACTTTATTGTAAATGTTACGGCCCATATTATGTGATTATTATTTAAAGTAATATTTATATTTCTTCTTTTTAAGGTAATATGGTTGTGTATCCTTTCTCTTGATACTTTTAACCTCAAGATAAGTTCAGTTTTTTCCAGTGGCTGGTATCATCAGTCTCAGACTAGGCTCACTTTTTTCTCTTCTGGATTCAGATGATGCAGAGTATAAACAGAAAAATGACCTGCACTGTAAACAAGAGGCTCACAGACTAAAGAGGAATCTTTGTACTACCTCTTCTTCAGGTCATCAGGACCAGCTCATTTATAGAGCAGCATAGAAGAGCCTAAGTAGGGACCACCTGCAAAGGACAGTTTTATATCAACCCCTCTTCCTTTGTGCATTTGCCTGGCATGCACTTGTTTGCCTGTCACTCTGAAAGAGAAATATGTATGCTCTAGTTCAGTGGGAGATTTCCCAGTGCTTAAAAATCAGCTGCCCTGCTGGGGTTCACTCTGTAATCCTTGGGTCATATTGGAAAGCTATTATCTGGCCCAAATCTGTTGGGTGTAAATACTTTGGGACCCAAATGAATTGAAACTTTCTAGGCAGTTTCTTGTTAGCTGTGTGGCATTCATGAGTGGAAAATTTATTTGTTGATGCATTTATCTCAATGGGTTGCCTAATTAAACTTGGAGATTTTCCATCAAATAAAAAAAAAAGAGAAAAGTTTACTTTATAAGTCTTAGTGCTTTTATTAGAATTTTCCAGCATATGTAAAATATAATTAACTACTAGTGCACAGAAGAACAGGACAACAAATAAAATACAGCATTAAAGAAGAAGAAAAAGGGAAGAAAGAAGAAAAGAGGAGAATACACATGGAAGGTGAGAATAAAAAAAAATGTCTTTATATTAATTGTAAAATGACAGTAATTAGACTGAGTCTGAGATGTGAGTAGGAATGGATTTTACTCTGTTGCATTTTGCAAAATATAAGGAGAGCTTGTGAACATGGCCACTCAAGAAAAGAGAAGTAACGTCTTTTTCTAACAAGTCACATCTTTCTTGATGTATTCACTTGAAAGAAATATTTTGGGTTTATGTCTGTCTAAACTCACTGCTATCTGTTTTAGAACTCCAGTCCTTATTAATTCCATGATTCCA
This sequence comes from Certhia americana, assembly GCA_018697195.1. Taxonomy (NCBI): domain Eukaryota; kingdom Metazoa; phylum Chordata; class Aves; order Passeriformes; family Certhiidae; genus Certhia; species Certhia americana. The sequence goes on from CM031879.1 coordinate 38,122,886, forward strand.
GTATGAGTTTCTGATTTTTGTTTGGTCTGAGTATATTCAATCCTTAGAGCTGCTGAAAGTCTTTAGTGCCCAAGAAAATTAACAGAAGTTGCAAATCTTAGTAGAGCTAAGAGAAAAATGAGCCTTCCATATATGCCACCTTTTGTTATGCAGGGAGTACTGAGGAAACTAACAAGCTGCTGTATTTTTTTTCCCAGGAGAGGAATCAAAAGAAAGAAAATCCTTTCCTAACCTCTAAGCATCTGGAAGGAAAAAAACCCAATAATATCTGATATAAAAAGGCAATCTAAAGTACATGATATTAAAAAGAAAAAAAGGTGAACAAAAATCCTAGAAAAATAGGTTATATTATATTATGTTCTGCTAAGACATGATGACTAATTGTTACTGAAGTGTTACAGCATTTTCATCCCTATCTCATATGATGTTGAAAAAATGTACTTGGGGAAGAAATTGCATTTTTTTCTGTTATGAATCAGTTCTCCTATTTTTTCAGACCAGATTCTAAAAACTGGGCATATATGACTTTTAAACAAAGAAAGCACAGTTTCCCACTGAAAACAAGGGCTTAAAAGTACCTTTTTATGGTCCAAAAATATTCACTTGAGGAAGCCCCGTCTGGTTAAATTTGAACACAGTAGAAATTGCAAAGGGTATTCAGACTAGTGTTAATTTTATGTGATGTGTGTGTAGTGCTAGATAAATTCAAAGTTAAATTTCTATTACTTACTTAAGAGAACATTTGCAACAGTTTAGAAAAACAAGCACATCTCTAGGATTAGCACAAGTGCTTGTCTACTGTTTTAAAAAGGTCTGAATAAATTTGCATTCCCTCCCCCAGCAACTTCTCAGACTCTTTCAGTACTTTTCATGCACTTTGTAGTCTATGCAGGCAAAAACAGAGGCAATGTGCTTCTTAGAATAATAACTATCAAGAGGCTTATATGATGAGTTTGGATACATGCAAAGTCAGTTGCTGTCTGCTCTTGAAGCTGTTTCAAAGCTTTGGGTGCCTGAATACCTATGAGTTACTGTTTACACGATGGAAAAATCCCTGACAGTCATCAAGATGAATAAAGCCACCTTTCTTCATGGTTATTGCCAGAAGTTCTCCCATAAAGTAAACTGTATCCTAAATATGATGAAGTATTTTGATAAGAAAGAATCTCCATTTTCTTTCAGTGTGACAGACCATTATCTATCTTGCTGAGCTCTCTGAGGAACAGAGGATTTACCTGCTTTCCATCAGGTGTTTGTCTGATTCTGTTTGTGGCACAGCTATGCATTCTCTAACAGATTCAGAGTGTTTTATTTATCTTTCTTAGGGTTGAAACCTGTTCTTAGATGGAGGAATAAGAGTATATGCAGGGTATGTGTGCAACATTAATATTCAAGAGATCAATGTAGCCCTAAAATCTTCAAGACTGCTTTTTGTGACAAACTTTAATTCTGCAGGTCAAGTGGGATTCCTCAGAGGTTGGTATTGGGCCTGGTGCTGTTCAACATCCTTGTTGGAGACATGGGCAGTGGGATCAAGTGCATCTGGTTTGCAGATGACAGCAAGCTGTGTGGTGTGGTCAATATGCTGGAGGGAAGGGATGCCATCCAGAGGGATCTTGACAGGCTTGAGAGATGGGCCTGTAAGAACCTCGTGAAGTTCAGGAAGGCCAAATAGAAGATCTGTTCCTGGTTTGGGGCAATCCCAAGCACAAATACATGCAGGGCAGAGAATGGATTGAGATGAGCCCTGGGAGAAGGACAGGGGGGAATGGTCTCAAGCTGAAGGAGGGTAGGTTTAGATTAGATGTTAGGAAAAAATGGTGAGGCACTGGGTCACAAAATCAAGGTACAGGAAGTCCTCAAAACCTAGTGCCTACAAGGAAAGACTTGGAGGCAAGTACAGGATTGGATTTGAGACCCTGGAAAAGGCTACCACACTTAGAGAGTAGAGGCAAAAATGTTGATTTGTAGTTTAAGCAGAAACATGTTAAGCTAGATAGTGGAGAGTTTAAAGTTTAAGATACAGAAGTAGTTATAAAAATAATAATAAGTTTTAAGGTGTAGTACTGTAAGTTTGTATGTTGTTATATAACTGGTTAAGAAAATCCACACTGTGGCAAAATGTGTAAAACAAAATAATTAACTATTGGGTTAAAGACATAAATAATCTTTGTGGCAATATTTTATTGGCTAATAAATCTTTAAAAGGCTTTGTAGCTAGAGGTCTTGGGACCTTTTAACTTATGCAGTGAAGCTGTGAAGACAATCTCACTCCTTCCCTGAGACTGTACAAGAAAAAAAGCAATAAATTATGCTTTAACATGTCTATCACTGGTCCCGTCTCTTGCATAATCCCGATTGCACTGGAACAGGTTGGCAGAGAGGTTATGGACTCCTCATCCCAGGGAGTGTTCAAATCCAAGTTGGACAGGGCTCTAAGACCTGGTCTAGTAGAGTGTGTCCCTGCCCATGGCAGGGGGGTTGGAACTGGATGATCTTCAAGGTCCCTTCCAACCCACACCATTCTATGATTTTATGATTCTAGGTCTGATTCCCAACTTGTAATATCACGCCAGAGAAAATTTTGTGCTGTTTCAGTTTCTGGGATTTTAGTTTCAAGGGTTTTTTTCTGATTAAATATTAGGCATATTTTATGGTAAATTATCTTCTTCATTGACATTATTCATTACTGTTAATGTGCTTAATATCTGCTCAGAAGGGGAAGCATGCTACATGTATTTGGCTTTGTGACAGCAATATGTCTTTTAAATGACTGTTGTTGTCAAATTACAGGCTTATATTTACTTTTTCTCCTAAAATCTATCCTGAGTGTGTCATTACATTGTCAGATATCACTGGTACTAAGGGCAAGTGGTGAAATAGGACCAGCACCAAGAAGGTCCTACCTGCTTAAGTGTGAACTAGCCAACTTAGTGTGGCGCTTCAGACTTTCCTTTTCCCGGGGAAGTAAGTGAATACCAGTCATTGTTAGCATCTTGAAATCTCTATATCCCGTGCATCCTTTCATTCTCACTGATACCTGTTCTCCTTCTTCCTGATGTATAGTCTAGTGAAGTGAAAAGAGAAGAATTCATGCTAGGCTGTGGGTCATGAAGAATTTTCAGTATTCCTAGGCAAATCAGAACTGAGGTATAGTCCAGACACTTAAACCAGCCGCTTAACCCTTAGAACTGTGACTTTAGCTCCCTCAGTTTCTGAACTCCATTCAAATTTTGAGTTCCAAAATCCTGCAAGATGGGAGCATAGCCTAATTCTCTGGGAAACCAGCTGCAGTTCTCTCCCTACTTGAAATAACCACCTCAGATTGGTGGGTCTGTATTCTGTATCCCCAGGCAACTGCTGAATAAGTTGGTTTTGAATTTGTTTATCCTTACTTGTTATCTCTGTCAATGTTGTATTTCAGTGTACTTTGAGATAGAGTAAAATCCTTCTGAGATTTAGGATGCTTCAGAGAAGCTACACTGCAGTTATACTTCTTGTTGCTTTCTCCCTTAAATTAATTCCTGATGATCAGAAAGATTAGTAAGCACCAGACATCCTGACAGGCATAGGCTATTAAAAATTACCGTGCACAATATCTTCTTTTCATGTCTTTCTCAATTCAAGAGCTCTAAAGCATTTTCTTCACAGGAATTCCAGAGCACATTATCATTAAACTCAGACATCTAAGGAAACCCACCAACATAATGAAGATTGCCCTCAAAATGTTAAAACATGCTGTTATACACCAATCTTCCCAGTATAAACCTACATTTTCTTCAAGGCTGTCTGCAATGTCTGTATCAAACTGGAAACAAATAGACACTTGTCTCACATTCGCAGTGATGCTGTTCATGAAATCAGCAAGAGAATGACATTCTGCTCTCTGCTTTATGCTAAAAGGCAACAGAAACATTAGAATTGGTATGCCAAACATTCAAAGATTTCTCCTGATACCATTATTGAAATCCTCTGAATAGATTTTTTCAATCAGTTCAGTCTTACTTCAGTCACTACTGACTATCATCAACAGGTGTACAATGTCCTGTGGTTTATGTTCCACAGGTGGACCTTTCTCACAATACACTTGTCCAAACAGTAAATTGCTTCAGCTAATTACTAGGAGTGGTAGCTACTCCTAGGTTTATTTATGGATTTTATAGTAAATTTAAGTTGCTTTATCCAAGTAGAATCCTGGTATATACCATAATTTTCTCAGAAATGTGCATTTGAAGTGCACCAGAAAATAGTTTCTAGATTACCAATTAAATGTAAAAGAAATTGAAATTGTGCTCTGTAAGTGTGTTCTTGTGTAGGAAAGCACAGTATGTCAGGTTACATCATGAGGTGCACTGTTGGCCAGAATTTGATAATTCACAAATACAAAACACATAAACAAAATTACATGGAGAAAATATTTCAGAGATTTGCAGTTACGATAAAGTGTATTGCTGTTCTTTATAAACTGTAAGAAGAAATGTAATGATGTTATTTAATTGGAATACAGGAAAACTGGAGCTTTCAGTAAGTAAACAGGAGAATCACATTTTAAACTTGCCTTACAATTTAGGAACTAGTTGCAAAAGTCACAGTTTTTGGGGGGCAGCCATCTGATATACTGTTCACCACAGGAAATCAAGCTGTTTTCTACGCAACATTTATTTTGTACCTGTTCTATAATCCAAGTCTATGCTTTTTTTTGTTGGGTTTTTTTGTGTAATAGTTGATTATTAAATTGTCTCTTTTCACTGTTTTGTAATTACAGTCACAGTGGTTATGTGCAATAAGCAAGGACTTTTTATTTCTTCTTGTAGCTAACACATGCCAACAAGATACAATTATTTAATATCTTTGTTTAATATTAACAAAGACTGTCCAAAAGTAAAATATCACTTCTGAATTTAGCTACAGTTTATCTGTGGATTAAAAAATTCTGCATGTGAAACCTGCATTACAAAATTACAAAATTCTCAGATTTATATGTCTCTTTCTTTTTGCATCTTGATAAGTATGAATGTAGATAATCTTACTGATGTAGATAAAGATGTTGTCAGGGTAGCTGGTATTTGGTTTCACATGGAATTTATCAGGAAAATCAAGATGCACTAAATCTACTGAGCCAACAAATCAGATTGTTAGACTGAAGCTGAGATGGCCTTAACACGCTGTCAACTCTTTCATGACTCACTGATGAAAAGAGCAAAGCTGTCTGCTTACTGAATAACTCAGTAGTGTCTGGCACTGAAGGAGAAAATTCCAAAGCAGAAAGGAGTAGTGATCACCTCTCTCAATTATACAAACCTTCAGAAACAATAATTAAAATGTACAGTTGTAAATCTCTGTTGTTTATTACACCTCCTATTATTAGAATAATGAAAAAAGACTGACAGCAGAAGTAACCATGCTGTTTCTCAAGTGTAAATCTTAAATTCACTTGTTAGTCTTAGAAAGACTAAAGTCATCAAGAGGACACACAGATGTTAAAAGCAGCAAAAAGAGCTGTACATTGCTTGAATAAATGTGCAATTTGCTAAGCTTTTTATACTCTGAGGCATGGACATCAATTCAAAGAACACAACTCACAAAATACTCAATGAGCAGCATATAAAGCAAGTTTTATCAATTCTAAGCTCTCCAGAGTTTATTGACAGACTAATACGAAATTGCTTTCATTTCACAGAAATTTTAGTTTTAATTTGAGAATATGAATAATGGTAGAGAGTCACATAATAAAAATTCATATAATTAAGATTACACCTAGACAAATTCTTGGTTTCAGTGAAAGATATCTGTCCAACAATGCAGTGAAGACCTGCATTGTCTTTGAGTCACTGGCTGATTTCTGTTGATTTCCATGGGAGCAGGCTTGGATACAAAAGTATCTGCTGAAGACAAACAGTGTGGATGATCAAATACCTTTTGTACAAGGACAGTTCCAGATTTACATTTCTGAAGGTGAAGAGATCGTAAAGTAAAGGAAGTATGCTTCCTTTATTCATCCATACTGAACAGTATAGAAATGGTTGTGAATGCTTGTTCTTCAATGGAATCTTCCTGACATATAGGAAGAGAAGGTTTAAATGGCTTTTTGTTCTTTTTTTTTTTATTTCAGATAATATGTTTGAATGCATCAAAACTCTCAGGGATTTTCTCTTCTCCACTCACTACTCCTTAACAATGAGAGCACTGACTACATACAGTAACACAGTTAAATGGCACTTTTTTGTTCTTAAGAACAACTGAAGTGTCACAGCCTGTACTTTGACTGAATCCAATGGTATAATTCTCATGAACACCATTATAACTGATTCTATGAATAAGGAAAGTAAGATTTAGCCTTAATTCTTAAAAAAAGCAACACTTGTCACAGTACTTTAACAGAATATTTTCACAGCAAGATTTCACTTTGTATTCACTTTTCATTTTCCCCTGTATTTCCCTTCATGTCTTTCTTCTATGCAGAAATTTTATAAAATATTGTAGAACAAAAAATTGAATTTATCTGAGTGGTATGTTTCACCAGTTCACCACCTCTACCAGCAATTTGTAGGCAGCACGTTCTTTATTCATGAACTTTGTGTTAAAAAAAGGAATGTTAATTAATAACTCTTTCTGCACAGTCCATGAATTCAATAGAACCTATAAATGTGAATTGTCAGACAAAATTTTGATTGATTTTTATAATTCATTTTGGATGTATTTTAAGAATGGATTTCTATAGAAAATATTTTTAAAGTTTATTTGATGAATGTATTTTACAGCAGGACTTGAAAGTTATGTAGCTGGAGGTAGCATCTCAGTGGAGAATTAAAATAATATTTCAGGTTGTCTATGGGGATAATTTAATAAAAGTCCTGGTTTTTATGATTTAGCAACAACAGAAGTTAATAAAGTATAAAAGGTATCACAATTATTCATTCACTTCTAGTTTATTGAAATATTACAGCCTCATATGTTGCTAATTTACTTGTCTTTGGCAAAGCGCACCTAAGATTTTGGAAGAGCATATCTGGTAACATTCATGTTTTTACGCATTAGTGTTTTACAGTCCTGTTGAATAAAATAGAAGTGTATGATGTGGTAAGCCATGTCGTGTTTCTCCATCAAAAAAAGCTGCTAAAGCAAATCTGAATACTTGTAAGAGAAGATTACAGTTCACAGTAAGGATTTCGTTTCTTTATCAGTTTGTTATCAGAAGTTAATTTCAGCTTAGTTCACTGCTTTTTAGTCAATTAAAGTTTGAGACCAGTTTGAGACCAGACATTTTGATTCTCTGTCTCAGGAAAGATAGATTCACTTTATACCAGGTAAAACTGCTGTAGTATTACCATGTGTCCCAGAGGCCACATAAGCCTGTTAGTCTGGGACTCCCCCAAATTAATTCTGTGCTCTGCAGCATCACCAGACCATAGTGCAGTGCTGTCCTGATATGGTTCTACCCCTGTATAGCCCAGGGGAGGAGCATGTGTATGCTCTGAGCATTATCTAGGTTTTTGAGACAGGATAAACAAGGAAGAAGGAAAAAGTTTTATTACTCCTGTTCTCCCACCCACTGCTTGTGTTATGCCAAACATTCAGGCGCTTCAGGCCAAGTTTTCTCTCACTGTCTAAGGGTAGCAGTGAACTGCTCACACAATTCTTGAGGGTCAAGCACGTGTAATTGTTGCCTGGGACCTGCTGGATAATTCCTTTTGTGGAAGTCAGCCTGATTTGTACCTGTTATGTCCAGTCCTCACAGAGAGTTGCCTTATTAAATACAATGGTGTGGTCAGTTAGGGAACTTTTTCTACAGGAGACTGGTGCAGGATTTACTTTCTCTTCTAGAAGTGATGATGTGCTGTGCAGTATGGTGGGGCGTGCTGTTCCAGTTTGTTCTGAGCATTTTTTATTGAACTAGAGTTCTTCCCTAGAACAGTGAAATCACAGGCTTGCCATTGAACGTTGCACTTCATCTTATCATTCTCAGGTTGTCTAGAGGACATTATTAAAAAGAAACAAAACAAAACCAAACCAGTTTTGTGTTCCCTGACAGGTGAGTATTTTTACGTGTGATAAGTCATAAATATCCCCCTTTGTTGGAAGAAGAGCACATAAACTACATGCATTATCACTACTATTTGCATTCTGACAACCCTCTTAACAACAAAATGCTCTTCAAAGTGCTTTTCAAAAACTGACCTTCACTTTTGAAACATCTCCTCAGGACAACTATCTCTTTTGTATTATAAATGTAGTTTTTGTCTCTAATTTCCATGGGATTTTTACGTGTTCTTTTTTGGGGTTTTTTGTCAGTTGAAGGATAATGGAGTGTTAGAGAGAAGTACCATTTCCCAGTTGAAGTAAAAGTTTGTAACATACATTTTGGAATAATTTAAATAAAGATTTCATACAGATAAGAAACCTGAATTTTGTTTTGTAGATGCTGAAAAGATCTGTTCCCATTTCAAAGTTTTAAACTTAAAAAGTTCTAATGTCAATATACACAGTCAATATATGCAGTTTGTGTGGCTTTCAAAAACAGTGATGTGCTGAGCAGTGTGAATTCCAATGCTCTGCTTTCTCAAAAACCTAAGCAAATTATTCTAGACAGGCAGTTTTACGTAACAAAAATCCCTAATGTTTTTTATGAAAGCCATCTACAGACATATTTATATTTTAAAGTTTGGGGTTTTTTTGTGTCTAATCAATGTATCTTCAGTTGAAAGTGACCTTAGAAGTGTTTACACTCAATTTCTGAAAAACTGTATATTTGTTTGTTGGCTTAAAATGCCAGGGGTTTTAACCTCTGCAATTTGTTGCTAAGCTGCTCTAAAAAGCAGACAGGTAATTAATTATCTTCCATACAAAACAAGGATGCTTTAGTAAACCCTATCAGAAGAATACTACAAAGCATTCTCATTTTTTAAACTGAATGTCATCTTTCCTTGTAAAAAGAATATTTTTCATCAAGTGTCTATTTCGTACATAGAAGAACAGGAAAGCATTTCAACAATCTATTAATTTAATTTTTCACTTGGTTTATGTGAATTCTGATCCTAGAATACATTACCTACTTACATCTAATTTAAACCTTATTTGAAGAGCTAAAATGCAGCTTGCAAGATTCCTGCCTGATTCTGTCTCATTGTTCACTGGTATTCCTCCCTGATGTGAATTGTAGTAACAGATCCTATTTATCTCTCATACTTGTTGTCTTGAAGGATACATTAATTTCTTCAGGGAATAACTTGGCCTGCAGAACCATTTGGTTCACAAATGGTATGTAATGATTATTTTTCACTGCTTTGTTTTCTGACTGGATAATATTTGCAGCAAAGTGAGATCTGTTTGTGCAGACATTGGTTCATATGCTTATCCTCACTACTTTAGTCCAGTCTAGATCATGAGGCACTGCATTGTAGCACAAATAAGAGGGAGATATCTTCCAGGATCATAAGCTAGCAACAATGACAAATTAAATAGGGATTAATTATGTATATGTATTATGAACTATATTTCCTGCTACTATAAGAGCATCTGAGCAAAATTAGCAGTTGTAACTTCTCACTTAATGAAGAGCATTTACAAAAGTATTTAGGGAACACATACACCAAATTGGCACAAACAAAGCCAAAGAAATAATTCTTTAAAATAAATGAGGTAGTGAAAGAAAGTAAAAAGTTCTGAAACATATTTCTTTTCTGCAAGATTAATATGGTATGTGTAATATACACATTTAATATTTATGTTTGTATCATGATCAAATTAAGTATGCCATGAACCAATACCAGAGAATCTAGGAAGGGAATTCAGACATTTGATGCCAGAAAGAACACTGCATGATAGGCAGACTGAACATTGAAAGAAAGTGCACAAAAAATAGCCAAATATGTAGCTAATCGGACATGCCACAGAATGTTTTGGAAACACAGCAACAGCAACAATGGAAACTTTTTAGACTTTGTTTAGCTAAAACAGAAAACAAAAGCAAGACTGATTGAATTAATTAATGAAAAAAAAAATGTTGACCATTTGAAACATAGCAAATGTAAACCAAAATAATTGAGCAGAATATAAATTAGAATTGTTTCCAGTTAGTGTGTCTATTTTTATACATTGTATGCTCAACAGACACAAAATTTTATAAATAATTATCTCTAATGGGAATACTCAAAGCCAACTTGGTGAGCATTAAAGATGTGAGGCTACATGTTTGACTCAAATATGCTTGAATCTGATTTAGAAAAATTATCATGTGTGTACTGTCATGGTATATAAATACACCCCTTGAAGCATCGTGCTTTGAATGGCACACAGTGATGAATTTCTGTAATTGATTTTACTGTGTCTAGATCTGTGTTTCACAGTTTTTACAATTACATCAGGATTTGATGGAAGTTGCAAATTAGACAAAGCCATAACAACATTTCCATTAAGTTTTATCTTGTTTCACTATTTTCATTTTCAATTTCATTTTTTCAATTCTGGACAAGAAAGTCACCTTAACTTTTTGTATTGTTTTAGTAAATATTTTCACTGCTGTCTATTGAATATGAGATGAGGTAATACTGCCATGAAAGGAACATCTTCACAATTTCTATCTGTTATGTCAATCATTAATACAAATCTAAACATTACCTAGTAATCCCAGGAGCTTTTAAATTCTCATCTCAGATTCCCTTATGCAAGCCTGTTTTAACGCTGTAGTGCTTAGGGAAGAAGCAATGTTGAAAATCCTTGTTGGCTTTTCTTAGACTGCATTTTCTGCCTGCTTTTTTCCCTAATCACTCCTGTGACACATCTAGTGTCTGAGCATGCTTTTTTGTATTTATTTGGCATGAGTGAGTATTTCTGCATTGTTCTCCTGCACTAACAGTGTGAAATACTTAAGGAGGAGCAGTTTCTGCTCAGATCTGAACAAAGACTGCTTTATGCTATCCTATCATGCATTCAGAAGCCAGAATTATTAACGGTGAGAGCAAAAGGTCTTATTTATTTGTTTGTTTACTTTAATGCATTTCCTGCTTTCTTAACTGCATGGTTCACCTCCAACACAGTTTTTGAGTGGGATAATCCATGTTAAATTGAAGAGATCCTTTGCAGCCACTTGTCTCCAAGCATTTCAAGGAAAGCTGCCAAATGTGATTTCTTAGGGCTGTATCTTTATGCAAAAAATACTGGCAAGAGGAAGAAAGGGTTGGAGTTTACAAGCAACTTCCATGTACCAGAAGTCAGCCTTACCTTCTGAAGATTATATATGAAGTGTTGCATGTTAGCAAGTTGTAGAAAAAGACATTTGTGGCAATATTTTATAACTACTTTTACCAAGGATGCATGAAGGATACAATATTTGACCAGTTACAACGATTTCTATTATTTTGGGGGGAAACAGAGGTAAGTGGCTAAATTCCTCAGATCATATCCTTCCTCCAGTTATGCAGCTATTGAAAGGAGATGTTTTTGAACATTATGAAAGGTATTTGTTATATGTAGTTCATCTATATTAGTAGTCATTCTGTGCATGCTCTTCAAGAATTTATTTGGTTTTTTAAAATATTTTTAGATTTTCCCTTATTAGAATGATGGTTAATCACCAGCCAAATAATCAGCATTCCTACCTGTATTCCTACCAGTCCAGGATTTCTTGTGTAGCCTATGGAAAAGGAAAAAGTGAATTAATGGGGACAGTTCTTCTCTGTGTGACCTAATCAAAACTTCTTCTACTCAGTGAAAAATATAAGGAATTTTCCTGATCTTTGAACCATTTTTGTGGCATATAGCAAGGACACCAGTACATTTTCTATTACAAGTAAGTATCAACAATCCAGACTAATTCTCATACTTTTTTCCCCCAGGAAGTTAAATGAAAGGTATATTTTTCAAATTAATAATAATGTTCTTTTTATTGTAGCAATAAGCAGGAAAAAAAGGAAAATAGTCAACCAATTTTCACAATATATTTTTCACCATATAAACCAAATTTTAAATGTCAGTATCAAGCCTTCAAGGCATGAACTTTTAAAACAACCACCCCACATTAACTAAGGAATGTTATAGTTATCTCAAAAGTAAAATCCTTACATTTGCTAAGAAAATAAGCCTAAATTTGGTCTGCTAGGTTTCCCTTCTTTCAGATTTCACTTTTTTCATAATCACATAAACATGTGTCATAGTCTTCTGTATTTTTAAAGTCCTACCTGGTCTTTAAAAGTGTTACTGGAAAAGAAAACTCTGAATTCAAAGTGTTGAACTATAGGTTACTCTTGGTCAACTGGAATTGGTTCCTATATGGTTTCAGGTTCCATAAGCCCCTCTGTTAACCTTTGACTAATCCAGTTCAAAGCATTGTCTGCGCTGTAGATTCCTGAAAATGGAAATGCTTGACAGAGGCTTACTGTACAAACTCAGTATGGATTGTTTTCACCTCAAGAAAGGAGATTTTAGGTTATGTTATACCACAGTAATTGCAGAAGGATGACGATGTCACCTTGCCAGGCTTCTGGCAATTTTCCAACCATCTAAGCTTGCAGACCTCGGAAATCCATTTAGCTCACCACAGAATATAAATTCTAGTATTTGCACATGGATTTAGCTCACAACTGAATGTTTCCTGTTCAAAATTCTTTTTCCTCCAAACACAGGCAGAATACCTGTGAAGGTTCAGAGAAAATCTGCAGAGCTCTCTTCCGAGAGTAAGGGAGATGCTACAGGGCCATGTAACAAGGGATGGAAAAAATTATTTTTATACTGATGTGTGCTATAAATCACTGTCTGTCACAGATAATCAGTTTTTCTCTGCTACCACCTCCTATGTCTCTATATATGACTAGCTCCAAAGGCACAGGGTTCCACATCTCCCATTCCATCTTTTGTAAGGTGATCTTCCAGCCGTGTTCACTTGTAACTCACAGCATACAGCCTTTCAATACACACAGCGATGAGTGCAAAGCTGGCAGGAAGATGAGCATTAATATGGGATGAATGCTCATTTCAGCCTTTCCAGTTCAGCATTGTGTCTATATCCTGCTTGCCACTTCACATCCACTCATCTGCATCCTCATCTCTCAGTGAGTCCATTGCTTATGCATCCAAGGGCACTCAGGCTTCACTACATTAGGATGTTTTTATGTAAAAATGATGACACAGAAGATGTTCAGTTGGCGTGGAGCCAATTCAGTTCTGGCAAACCTTGATATCCATTCTAATTCATAGGTGACCTCCACTGACTAGAATCTAAAGGGCTACATAATCCTTAGAGAGCCCTTCCAGACTAATATCTTTATGTCTATCCCAGTGTATAATCTTCTGCATCTTTTGCTTTCCTTATCAAAGCTAGAAATAGAAATTTACGCAATGTCAGGTTTCAAATCTTCCCAGTCTTCTAGTCAACCACTGAAGCCTTTTGTAAATTATGAAATAAGATAAGCACTCATAGCAACATAAAGAATATTTTCATAGGTGCTTCTTCCTAGCTTTGACCCTAAGAATATTGAAGTAGATTTCCATCCCTATTTTGCAAATGAGAGAATGAAGAAAAATGTAATAAACTATGTTTTGCAGAAGAAACAAAGTGGAAATAGATGCTCTCCTTCTACATGTCAGCTTTCTCACTTTTAGGACAATTACATTCACCTTTTCATGGCAGGGCTTCTGAAGTAAAATATTCTTTGGTTAACCTGCAAATTTCTCCCTGTCTCCCTGTCTACATTAGCGACTTCATAGACTAAAACTACAATGTAAGTTAAAGGCACAGCTCACAAGAATAAAAAAAATCAGTAGTATTTAAAGAGCACTTTTATACTTGAGTTTGAAAAACAATTTAAATATGTACTGACATTCATCAAATGTATATTTAAATTTGCTTTCAGACCCAAAGCTATTGTGACGTTGTGATTCTGGACTCTGAAATATGTAGGCAGGAAACAAGTTGCAGACTAATGGCAAACTTATTAGAAAACGAACAAAACTTGTAAAAGTTTATATTAAATATCAAGGAGTCCTATATCATTGTGTATCAAGAAAAATACACTGTTACATCTTCAGCTTTGACTGGGGTTCCTTTGTGTAAGTCGCTAAACTAGCGGGGAGCTACAGATCTGCAAACCCTTCAAAAGCTGCAGGGAATGCATTGTGCTCTGCTGAGGCTCACGTTCTGTGTGTGCCGCCAGCTTACAACTCAGGCACTGAGGTCATGCTCTGACTGCACACTGGAGTCAGGTTTGGAGTCTACAGTGGAAGATCAAAAAATCACACAGTGTAAGGGCAGCATTAACACCCGGCTGAGTGCTCTTAATTTTACATAACAGTACTTGTATGACTACACCTGATCTCGATCAAGAATGTATTACCGGTGATGTGGAAATGCATCGATCCAGTGTTAATGACTGGGAGATTGCAACCCAAAGCAGACATTTGCAGGCACTTTGATACTTATGCTTCCTAATGGATGCAGGATGGCAGAAATGAAACTAAAAACACAAACATCAGGACAGACAAAAAAGGCATACTCTGAAACTCACAGAAGTGGAGGAATGTTCTACTTCTTGTTACATGAAATGGGAAAGAGGTGTACTTAATCACAAAATGAAAAGAGAGGACACAAGACTTTCTGACTTAAAAAGGGTTGAAACACCTCCAATTTTGGAGGCTAAGTTTCTGTATAGCAAATCACATTGGAAATCTGAAGCAGAAGATACTAATTAATAGGGAATCCAGTTTCAAATCTTTAAAAATTTACTTGGATTTTTACTTTGAAGAAATGAGGGCAATTTTGATCAAGAAGATGCAAAAGATTAACTACTGCAATAAGGAAGAAATAAAGCATGTGGAGATGAAAATCAGCATACATGGAAGAGTTCTGTGCATTGCAATAAACAACACAATTCCTGGCCTTCAGAAGAGGATGCAGACGCTGTAAGTAATTACACCATGTTGTAAGAGTTTACTGGTGCCAGGAGAGAATGAAGAAACAGGAATTTTTGGACGTCATTGCATCAGAAGATGAATTAACCACCAGTCCAAAACAAATGAAACATTTATTCCTTTTAAGTTGGACACAGGTGCACAAGCCTCTGTGCAGCCAGAAACCACAATATTATTACTGAAAAAAAAGCCATAGTTAGTAGAAAGTAACAGTTAGAGTCAGGGTTAAATAGGTGTGATCTTTCACCTATTAAGGAAGGAAAAAATTATGTGGATAAAAATGATTTTGAAACTTCACAATTTCTGAACCCACTCCCCTCTCCCCCCAAAAAATTTGTTTTTTGTAAATTATCTTCTTGAGAAGAATCATTGTTGAAAGAAACAAAATACTGAGTAAGAGTTTAAGGATACTTTCCAGCAGATAACACATTTCCCAAAGGAGTACCTGCCAGGTCTGACAGAACTGACAGTTCACACTTCGAGCAAAGTTCTGCTTACTGTTAGGGATCCACACAGGCTCTCTTAGCTGGCAGAAATAAGAAATAAGCCTGTGAGCAAGACCAGAAGCTTTGTGTTGTGACAGACATTATAAAGATATAGATCTAAAGCTTCACAATTTAATTTGAGCATAAGGAACAGAAGCAAGGGATTAGCCTGGTAGGGCCCCTTGCAAGGGAATGTCATTCTCCTGTTAATTCCCAGCAGCATGTGGAGATTGGAGGAGGAGTCCATGGGGATCAGAGGAGGAGCCACAGCCAGAGGATGCCCCTTTGCCCCACCACCCAAGAGGCAGAGTTTAAAAACGTGGGGATTGAGGGGGCTCCACAAGAGACACATCTGAGAAATGAGTTAGAAATACTTAAAGACCCAGGTCTAAGGTGTCAGGAGCCTGAGGGCAAAACCTTTTGGATTTCCCATAGATACTGAAGAGACAAATATTCATAAGTATGAGAGTAGAAAATTACAATAGCTGTTGTCACAGGACTTTTCCATCTGGGGAGAAGAAGGTCTGCAGAGCTTGTCTACTTACAAAAGATGGCCTCATCCATCCTTTCCTATTTGGAATGTTCCATGGCCCTTCTCAGGGTCCTGATGGCACCACAGTGCTCAGTATCCAGGTCCCAGTGCTGCCCTCACCCTGCCCATGGCCTGTGAGGTGCTGTGGGCCCACATGCCCCAGTGACTCTGTGGCACATGGCAGCCCAGCCCCTGCCTGGGGCCCAGGGCTCAGCCTCAGCCCCATCCCAGGGAGGGTCCAGCATCCTGGGAGAGGCTGTCCCTTCCTTCTGTCACGGTGGGATGGGGCCCGGAGCCAGGCCCTACCATGCTGCACCCAGGAGCCAGATTGCCACTGCACCCCAGCACCCCGAACAGCATCCAAACCAGGATAAATGACACAGCCCAGCACCTTTCTGTTGGAGTCCAGGATATTCCTCTGGATGCCCTGGATGAAGAGGAGTGCTAGTTAATTTGTCACAGGGTGAAAATTAGAATTTTGGCTTTTTTTAGAATGGGGGTTCAAGTGGCAAGATGAAGGAATGTGGGTGTGTCCTGTCCTTGTTCTTCTTGTCCTCCATCTTCTGCTGTGATGGTGGCACTTTCTGGTTGGTTTAGAGTAGAGACTGACTGTCTAACATAGGTCATAGGTATTGGAAAGTTATTGTAAATATTGTACACGTAGTTCTTAGTATAAAAAGTCAAACACCACCCTGGGGGAGGTGGATTGTGCCTTGGACTGACTTGCTGAGAGGATCTCTGCGAGTCAGGGAAAGAATATAATAGATAAGGAAAAATAAACAACCTTGGAAAACTGAAGAGACGGCTCTCGACTTCTTCTTCAATCGTGGGGCTGGGAGAAAAGGACTTTCTAAATCTTGGCAATCATCAAAACCATCAAAAAATCTGAGACCTCTCCAGGGCTGCTCATTAGGAAGCTGTGTCCTCTAATTTCTGCCTATGAATAGAGACATGATCTCTGGCCTAGTTGTGCTCTGCTGGTATCTTACAGATAGATGGGACAATATTTTGAAATTTTTTACTGAATTAACATGATTTTCAGTTATTGATTCTCAGTTTGCTTTCAACTGGGTAAAAAGAGTGGTAAGGAATTAAAACTTCAAGAAGCACTTTTGTAACTAGAGATACAATCTGTGGGATGAGGGACTTGGCTCATGGCTTGCTGCTCAGCTTGAAATGGTGCAGGAGTGAAAAGAGCTCTCTGCTAGGCTTCTTAGTGCAAAACCAGAAAAGGAGTTGCTGAATAAAGGATCTCCTTGAGAAACCGAAATGCATTTTAACTGGTATCTGAGTGGCTGGAATTGAAATTCCTTTTCCCAGAGGCAATCCTGTTGGTACCACATCTTAATTTTAGGAACTGAAATTTTAGGCACCTGGGAGATGTGGGTACTACTAAGGTACTAACCTGACATCCCTTAAAGGATGGCAGAATCAAGCATCCATATGCGTAGTAAACCATCTGCATCTCACCAGTGTGAAAATCGCCACAGACAGGATTTTACTTTCCTTAGTCTCATTATTTATACCTACCCCCTTATTCATTGTAGAATTAAAAAAAAAAAAAAAAAAAAAAAAAAAAAAAAAAAAAAAAAAAAAGGGGTTTTCTTGCAGAAAATTAGCAAGGACTACTGCTGGCTTTTAAAATATGAGTAGCAGGTGTTATTGTGTTATAATCACATAATAACTTAGGCTGGAAGGGACCTCTGAGGGTCAGCCCCAAAGCAGGGCTAACTCCAAAGTCAGCCAAAAGCTAACATTAAGAAGATGCAGCAGTCTCCATTTGTCATGTGAGTGGCCAAACACAGCAGGTGGTGGGGATACAGTCTAGCCTTCCTCAAGTCTCTTGGGCTGCGGCAATCACAACTGAAGTAAAAAGAAGGAAAAAGGGAGACAATTAAACCCTTGTTCCTCCTCGCCATATTCTGAAGGGATTGTTTGCTTCACCTGTGTTCTGTGTCAACTGCAGGTGTTTCAGATGTGCTCTGAGAATGTCTCCCAGCACAACAGCCTTGGGCAGGGGCTCCCAATTCCATCCCTCTAGTCCTAAATTAGATGTAGCACCAGGCGCAGACTTCGCAGCTTAGCCCTGCCAACAAGAAATACATGTGCACATGCCAAGAATAGGAGCTACAGATATCAATGGAAAGTCTGTGACGAAAACAAAAGTGCCTACAGAGTTTAAGCAAATCCAAAGTCTGTTAGCAGCTGCGCAGAGATTCACAGGATTATATTTTTGTACACTGGCACTTATATGTGACCTAAATTTCACCTGAAATGGTGTGGTTTTCTGGTGTCTGCAGTGCCACAGAGTTACTCATTGTAAGAGCAAAGCCTTGTGTTTATGCAGGTTTGTCTCTGCAGGTCATTAGCAACACTTGATCACAGCACTTTCCCTTTCAAATTCTATTTTCAAATTATAATTTACAGAATAACTTTCTGACCTAATATATGTAGAATCACTTTTGTGAATTGCGATACAAAAGACTGCTTTTCCTTATAATTATCAAATTGCTTGAGATGATGTTCTTCGTTTCTCTTAATTATTTTATCATTGCAAAAATAAAGTCAGTTTTTATTGGAAAACCACTAGTTAAAGTCTTTTAAATTGCTTCTGCAAAAGAATTGTGTATTGCTTTCTATACCTCTAGCACCTGATTTGTGTGCCCAGAACACATGCTTCATTAGTCCCTTTCACAAGCTAAGCGTCTGCTGCTCCAAATGTAATGCAAATCACTTTTTAATGGTCACATTGACTAGATAGGAAATGCTTTTGTTGGAGCTATGACTTGTAGTTAATTAAGCCAATTAGCATGTGATATAAGCACTTCTGAGAAAACAAAGCCCAAGAATAGCTCTCAAGAAAAGGTGGAAAACTTTCATGCAGATAGAAATCCTACAGAAGACAAAGGGAATGAAGCAAGAGGAAGTTTAAAAATAAATTCTAAATGTATTCACTACTTTTCTAGTTTACAGCAGTCTCAGCTGATCTTCTATGAGAAACATTTGTGGGGCTGAGAATCTACTTACTATGTCTGTGTAAGGAGACAAACCCAGACTTTTTACTCAGCAGAGATGATGGGCGATAACATTTCTGCTGAGATCCTGCTTATATAATGAAATGATCTGATTTATCAATTGCACTTTTGACTTCCTTCCAAAAGAAGACTTCTCTGCTTAACACCAGGAGAGAGTTTCAGACTCTGGCTGAGGGTAAAGTAACAACCAAAAAGACTCCTGAGCCTTTAAAATGGAAATGTATCCCATTCCTTCTAGCACTATTTCTCAAAGTAATGGGCAACAGTGAGACATTTTATAATTTAACTACCCTAGAAATATGCAGTTTTAGGAATAAGTTGCATTGGTCTCTCAGAAGTTCTACTAAATTGGGTCCATGTATAACTTGAAACATGCAATGACCAAGAGGTATAAGTTATGATTCTTTTCAGTGTGCATGATACCTGTGAATTTTCAGTTATTTGCTGGAAATTTTCAATGCCTCTGAGAAACCTGTTTTTGCTCAGTGTAAAATAACAAATCTTTTGCAGTCTTTCCTGATACAATTTGACCCTTGTTATTGTTTTGCCAGTCGCTTCTTCTTTTACATCCTGGAATGAAACATGATTCTCAAACAAAGAAAAATCTGACTCTGTCAAATAAAGTAGAAGTTGATTGGGATGTTAAACTACTTAATTGCTATTGATAGTTAATTTTTATGCCCTTCTGATTAAATTAGTAAGAGAAAAAGTGTCAAATCAGCTGGCAGGATTTTGAACAAAGGAAATGAGGTTTTATGCCTACATTACATTCTTATGCTTGCATTAGAAATTTGCTAACTTCTGTTGCAAAACTTCAGACTAGAAAATTGCTGCCTACTCAGAGTTTCCCCCCATGTAATTTTGTTGCATCCTTCCTCTTTTTTTTCCGCTCTTTCTTCTTTCCACCCTGAATATACACATTACTATTTGGCTTAGTTAATCATGAGCTTGCAACTGGCTTTATGAGACTGGACCTGACACTCCCTGACTGACGTTGAATTTCATACAAATACAAATGACTAATTGCATGAAAGATATCTTTTGCAAGAGAAAAGCTTGGACAATTCTAGTTGTTCAGTCTTCATATAAAAATGAAATAGATTCCATATGAAATGCCTTGCAAAGAGAGTTTTTTGTCTTATCAGGTATGATCCATAGTTGCTCCACGGTTTCTTTTCTGTTTTTCTTATGAAGATGTTAGAATGGCCATAATAATTTGATCCATAATTTTACAGTGCTCAGTAGCAATGGCTAAAAGAGTTTCTGTTCTTCAGCCTTGATTTGGATTTTGGAATGGGGTGTTCTGATTTCTCTAAAAGTAAATAAAGAGTGGGTTTTTTTAGGAACATGTCCTAATCATAGAGGTTATAGAGAAGATGCAAGTCCTCTTCAAACTCCTATATGGTTTTTATAGAACAGCTAATTTCCTTTCCTCATAGAATAATCCTTGATCTTATCATTCAGTTCTCCAAAGAGCAAAATACTCTCGACTTATATTGACTTGAATAAAATGGAGGGGATTCACTGCACTACAGAATTGTGACCAGTAATTGGTAAATCACTGTTGGTCTCTCAAACATTGCAAATACACACACAATTAAATTGTATTTAACAGAAGTTAAATTCAGTAGCTAACAAAATTCTATTCATCAGCACAATTTATTGATGTTCTAAGGTAGTTTGTATTACCAAGCCATCCAAAGTCTTTTCATTTTTATAAAGTATACAAAATACTAAACTGAACCTCTGTTCTTCACTGAAGGATCACACAGTGCAAATTAGTTTGGATATTTTTCTCATGGTGCAGGGCTGCGTGCAAATCAGGATGCTAAAAAAATACTGTACTTGTAGCTATTATGTTACCTCTTGACAATGCTACTGTACAAGAAAAGATGTTTGAAAATTCTAATGCACTACAGGAAATGACATTAGGAGAAATAATTACTTAATTTTAATATCAGCTTCAATTAGAAACAGACTTATACGACTAAGGAGAAACACAGTCTGGAAGAAAGTATTTCAACCTGCTGAGTGGGAAATTAAAATCAGCACAATGTAAACATCACCATCAAAATAGTTCATCGTATTCAAAGCTAGTAGCTTTTTATAATAATACTTTTGCATATCCACGCTTGAATTTTTGTGCCAGCTATTCCTGTAGTGCAGCAGCTGCACATCCAGATGAGACGCCCCAGGATTTTTGTTGGGCAGCAGTAGGCAGTAGATGTGGGCCATTCCTATGAAGTCACTGCTACTGAGTTTCCTCCCTGCACCTCTCTGACCCTACATTACTAGGAGAGGCTGAGCAAGAAGGGGCTCATGGAGGTGACAAAAGATCATCAGCCAGCCCGAAGGGTTTCAGAGATTATGTGAGTCATGACACGTATTTACACCGGGAACTGGGTGCTCTGACAGTTCAGCACACCCAGCATCTGCTGGTTTTGCAAGAAATTGGATGACTCTTTTGCACAGCAGACGTTATGTAAACAACTGAATGCTGTTAAATTGTTGGCTCTCCTTCCATATTGACTGGCTTTAGAGACTAAAGGTTGAATTAAACAAATGTTTCATTCCACTGTGGCTTACACCACTATGATATCTTTACTTCCAGATGTCCATGTTTTCTAAAGCTTCCTATTTGCCATTAATCTTTCTCTTACAGGCTTTCCAGAAGAGAAGGTTTGAGTCAATCTGAAATGTGGACATAATCTGAAGCCATTTGATTGTTCATACCATTTTAGGAAAGAATCTGTATTTTGTATGTAACAACACTTAAGGACTAGGAAAGGATATAATATTCCACTCAAGCCTACCAATCTTATCTATGCAGAGGCTGAGATGGACTGTTTTCATGCTGATTGAGAAGTCTGAATGTGACAATTATACAGATTAAGATTTAGGAACGTGACAGAGGAAATTTTTAATGGCATTTTTCAGCACACTGGCAACAGCTCTCATCCCTGAAGAGAAATGCTTCAGATCCAGTTGAAGATTAGTCCTTAATAATGAATCACATAGTGGACCACAACAACACACAGCAGTTTGGTTTAAAAAAATCAAACAAAACAATTGCAGGAAGACTGCATTTCATTTCATGGACATGCATTTGCAGTAAAACTTTAAAATCTCTCATAGAAGCCTTTTGGTGTATTACAGACTATATTTCATTTCATGCTGTCAAGTGATAAAAATGGTTTCAGTATTCTGCAATCTTGTGCCTTCTGTCAAGAGTATTTTATAACTTTGTTCATTTCAGTTTCCATGAATCCTGAATTTGTGAGTTCTCTTTCACTTCTGAGTCAGGAAGGACTGCCAGCTGTGACTGATGTGCAATTACCAACTCCACGTTAGTGATTGAACTGCTAGAAGTCAATAGACAAATTAGAGCTTCTTTCTAAGTGCACAGTGACCTACATGTAAAAAATTCTATACAGGGTAGGAACCTGAGACTTGGGAAGAGAAAATTTGGAAGTGGTAAGTTGGAGGAAAAAAATTATCAAAATTATTTATGCTCTTTCATGCAAAGAGAGCAGAGGAACAAAGTACCCAGAAGGTAATAAAGTGTGTTGAAGCCAGTGTGCAAGATGCTGTTCTGCTGATCAAGAAAGGTAGCTTTTGATAATTCATCAGCATGTTCAGATATGTGCATGCACACCCAAGTTTGGTAATTATATTATCTAGCTGATAAAACTTCTTAAGGTGTTTAGCTGTAACCAGATGCCCAGAAAGATAGTGTGATCAGGTCACAGATGGTTGTTTTCTTAGTCTTTATTAGTGCTCCTTACTGAGAACACCTCACACCAGGAGGTGTGATATCACCCTTCCTAGCTATTGTTAACTAATTGGTTTAGATTAGTTTTCTGCCTCAAGGAATTTTCCCCTTAGGTAAATTCTTAATTTAACTGAAAATACACAGTAAAACCTGTGGGACCAGGCACAAAATGGTAGGCCTTAATCTAAAATAGTCATTTGAGGTCATGATTTTGAGTTAATTTTAAAAGAACAAAAACATAGAGTGGGAATCTGAAATAACAGTCTTCACATGGTTGCATGTGATTGTTAAAGGATGGGTGGTTGAGTAAATTAGTGTGACTTTCTCATGGGATAAGCCGTGTCACCTCATCTAAATTAAGTGGGATGTTAAATAAATGCCATTTAAATGGAGTGCAGGAAATTTTAACTCAGAAGATGGAATTTTTATGTACTGACAAACCCAGATGAAGTCTACTTTTGTTTTGCTTTGGAGGGGTGTGTTTGTTTGTTTGTTTTTTTCAGAAGATAGGCTGTAAAATGGTTTCAAAGATTAACCTTATTTTTTGTTTTCTGTCAAGGTAGAAAGGTTTGGCTGTGGGCTGAGAAATTCTCTGCTTCCATTTCTGCTCCTGCAGAGTCATATGAAAGACATTAGAATATTTTTAAGGCCAGACTGTGAAGTATGAAATCATCTCTGGAGAAGACCACAAGGGAAACTTTCTCTTTTTGTATAAAGATATATATCCCAAACAAAGGAGTGTAAATATCTTGCTAACATTCTACCACTGCTATACAGATGTGACAAATCATATTTATATTCATGAATATTCACTGCCGAAACAGTAGCAGGCATGAGAAAGTCTGAATGGGAAGCTTAATAGGAACAGTCTTGCTTATTATTATTATTATTAATGATTTTTAAAGTGATTTCATTTTAAAAGTGACCGAAAATTATCTTCAAAAAAAGTCTTTGATAACTACGAACACTTGTGTTATGGGGTATTTTATTATTGGATATTACTGGAATTTTTTCCTGATCTAAGTGCAGACTATCAATCTAAAGTAACTGCAGTGTCTTAGAGTAGTGTTTTTGCACTAACTTCTACATGTTTCACAGAAAGCCCTGAGGGACCTTGACTCATATTCTGAAAGAAAGAGGCAATAACAATCTGTCTTGGTTTAAGACAATTTAAAGAGGTGGACACTCTGAAATGACTTACCTCCCTTAGTTCCTACCAATCCCCTTCCACTAATAAGGAACCAATATAGGTAGATAAAAGTGGGGAAAAAAAAAACCAAACCAAAAAAACAGTTTACTAACAAGCAAAATTACAACAGGCAAGAAACAACAGCAAATTATATCTAGATACAACATTTCTAAATCTGGTGAAGTCCCTGGGAACAAAGAGACACCCAAATTGTTGGCGTTCTGCCTCTTCCGAGATGGCGGCTGCCGACCGCAGGCAGGCAGGCCAAGGGAAAATGGCGGCTGGCCACAACATGGCGGCCCCCACAGAGACAAAGGGAAAATGGCATCAGCTCTCCACCCCAGGATGGTGATCTTTGCAGTCACTGTACCTTCCTTCCCCCTGTACCTCTCAGGGTGTTACATGCCCTGTGTGTGCCCAGTCTGTGGGCAGGAAAGTGGGCTGCGGAAACACTCTTTTTTTCCACTAAAGCCTCCTTACAGGTTCTTTCGAGAAAGTGTTCCTTACATCTTCCCTGCTGTGATCCTTTTCTTTTTTAAGGAAACAAAACCAAACCAAGCAAACTCATGGATCCCAAAGGAAACTCTGGGTGCAGCACACACCTTGATGCTTTCTGAGTGTCTCAGTTGTGCTTAGCCAGGACTCCTGGGCCAGCCTTCTTCAGGGGCCATGTGCAACATGGAATCAAATCGGGAATGCCATTCTGCCCCAGGTACCATTTAGTAGCTCTTTAGAGGTGTTGCATATTTGAAATCTCCTTTGGCATCCAATGATCTTCAGGTGACCTTGCTGTAATCTTTGAGGATTATTTCATACTGGATGAAAAAGGGTGGAGTTAATGCACAGATAAAGGACTAACCTGCAATTAAGCTGTGGAATCGTTCATGCACCTTAATCTCTTAGCCGTGCGAGTGTCTCAGGATTTAGAAACACACTTGGTTTTTCTGTCTTCTTTCCCTGGCTCCCTTGATTTTTGCTTTTATCCCTTAAAAAGGGAATAGGAACATGTAGAAGAATAAAGCTGGAAAATGGGAATGTAAAGGCAACCTCAATTTTAAAAAATATTTTGACCTGAACAGAATTTTATTAAATTCCTTTTATTCCTGGGGCTCTACCAACACCAAATGACTTTGTTCAGGCCTTGCATGACACAAAATGTGCCTGGAAGAGATGCGGCATGTCAGAAATTTTTAATCTTGAATCTATCGAAGGGTCCTACACAAATATCACAGTCCCAGCTACTGAATCTCACTCAGCAATGGGTGCTGTCATACCTTCTGGGAAAGGGTATAAATAACCTTACTGACTGAACAAGGAAAAAGAAAGGTAGCCTGGGCAAGTCTTTTGTTCCAGAAAGAGAGTGAAATGGTAGCACTTGTTATACTGACTAAGGTGTTCCCATCTTCTAAATCATCTGCCATTTCAGGTTTTGAGAAGAGTCTGAAAGTTGCAACAAAAAATACGTGAATGCAAGTCATGAATATTGTCCTTGGTGTCATAATTTTGTACTGATGCAGTTTTCTTTCTGTGATAATATTGGGAAGTGAGAAGAGAGTTGTATGGATAATCTGTGGGTTGCTGATAAGCTGTTGATTGCATTTTGCACAGAGGAAATACTTTCTAGCCTACTGCTATACCTTATTGCATACTAAATCTTGGAATTTATAATTTAGAAGTTAAAAATGAAGTTTTTTTCACAAAATGAAATTACAGATAGTATATTTTATTCAATGTGCACAGTTTTCATCTGGGTAAACAACAGATGTGGCCAAACACCTGGAGTTACACTGGACAGCATTTCAGCTGAAATATTCCAACACTATTATAAATCTGTGAAAGAGGCACACCCACTTTGATATACACTGTTTTTTGTAGACTCAAGTGGTTTATTGTGCAGCTGGTTATCTGAAACCTTCCCAAAGTAGTCCAAACTAACATTTCAGAAAAAGTATTCTATGTTTTCTCCATTAAATACTTACATTTGTTGCAGTGCTGTGCTTTTGTAAAATCTTGTATGACTATAGCAATGCACAGGAAGCAGAGGTCACCACACATCCAGCTCCACCTGCCTCCAAACTTCAGCTGGGAAGTGGGCTGGGCACCAAGTCACATAACATTGGCTTGAATTGATCTGAAACTCTGAAATAATTTTAGTCAGCAAATGGCTGCATATGGTGGGAGGAACATTGTAATTGCTGCAGCAATAATTGACTTCTGGGAAAAGAATACAAACATTTAAGTGTTTGTAATTAATAACCATTTCAAGATGCTTGCCATGAATTGGAAACTTTTTTGCAAACTGTCCTGCTTAACTAATCATCCTATACATTTCCCTGTAATTTGTCCAGTGCCTCTGAGAGAAATTGCAAAATGTCTGATCCATGCCCTTTAAAACACATTAATAATAAAGTGAAATCCAAATGCGTTCAATTTAGCTCTGAAGTAAAGCTCAAGCTCCATGCTGAGCACAATTACAAATAATGTATGAACTACCATGATGCTAACTACAGATGTCCAGCTGGTGAAAAAGAGGGCAAGTTATGTTTGATAGCAATTATTCTTACAAAGTTTAAAACATATGACTTATCTTAATGTATTTTGCCTTCCTAACAGTGTACTACTTCTTTCTGATACCTCAGTGTACTCTGCTGCAATTGGGCATTTTCATGGATAGTCTGTAGAAGGAATTTCTCAGACTAAGGCCAACAGTATCCTTAGGACTTTAATATATCTACAAAATATAGGGTAAACTGATTTTGTTTAGAAGGAGGAACTCCATAACTCAAATGCAATAGCCATGAAAATGTTGCTTACGAAGTTGTCTAAGTAAGTGTTAAGTTTTCTGAAAATACTGGAGTGAAGCATTTTGCATGAAGTCTCTTGTGGGTCTTTGATTGGAGAGGCCTCTCCATTTGTTTTTTTAAACTAGCAAAAAATGAAAGAAGAGTGAGTTTTAAACCAAAGTCAAGGTGTTGCTTCATCTCACAAAGATGACAAAATTGCAAGTGCAGCTGAATTTCTGTCCATAAGTTATGATGTGTTCTGAAACTGGTATAGAAGAACAGCAGTCAGGCTGAAGAAGAGGGAGAGACCAAGCATGTGCCAGTGAGGAGCCTTGAGGGACCAGTTGCAGAGACACAGATGAAATTTGAGATGTGAAGTCACAGCTAATTTACAAACGGTATTTTAAAAATGGTTTGTGAGTGAAGTGTTTTATCAAAGTGGCTGTTTAGCATCTGTTTTGTAGCTGAGAACAGAAGGGTGCAAAACCTAATTACTGATAACAGTTTTGCTCCACTCTCTCTGAACTTCTGTTTTCAGTGGGCTTTTTTTTGGCCATTTCAGTAACCCAAGTAACACCAGGTTGTCCATCACTGAAACATTCCTTTAAATGAAGGTAAAGCTGGATGAGCACAGTCTGCTAACCACCAGTTTAGACTTGTAGAAATAGCTGCTGGTATGTCTCTTAAAATAAGAAGGGGGACACCTGTGTGTCTGTTTTGCAGCTGAAATACCCTGACTGGATACCTCCTGTATGCACATGGCATCTCCACTCAGAGCTTAAGTGGGAGGTTGTACTGCACACTCATTTGCTGACAGGATAGACAGGAGGAGACGTAATTCCTATATGGGGATTAAAGAAAGACTGGACAGGTAAGGAGATGCAAACGGGGTAGGGTATAGGGAAATGGCAAACATCCATTCTAGCCACAAGTGCTTTAGGGTCCTGGTGATATTATTTCTTCTCTGCCTCTTTGGGGTTTTATTAGGTTCAGGCAGAGCCAGAGGAAATCCCGTACAGCGCAGGTACAATACAGCAACTTTGACAATAAGCCAGAAGTCCTGCCTGATACCAAAGCAAGCAGAAATAGACATAGTCATCTGCATAACAATTTGAAAAAACTAATAGTTCAGTGCCTTTTTTGACTGAAGAAAACTGGCGCTCTCCAGTGGAAGAGCCTGCATCTCTCTCCAAAGAAGTCCTCACCAAGTTGTCTTCTACTAAAACTCTCTTTTGGGGATTGTAGCACTGAAGGGGATGATGTTGTCCAGCTGTTGTAAACAATAATTCAAAAACATAATGATAATGAAATTAAGGAATTAATTTGAATTTAATGAATAATTGATGAATTAATGAATTAATTAATCAATACAGAAATTAAATTACTCAATCTGATAAAATTAGTATTGTAAAATATTATTGAATTCATTTCTAGAGATATCTAAAATCAGTCTAAATTTCTCTTAATGGAGAAATATGGTCCATTCTGTTAAAGGTGTATGCTAGTCCCACACTGACGATAGCAAGATTTCTCTATAAAGAGAAAAAAGATTAATTCATATTTAAAACAATTTTTCATCCTTATAACAGGTCTTGAAACTGCTTAAAATTTCCTATAGTTTCACCCTTTCTCCCAAACTAGACAATATTAATGTATTTTGCATTCATTTGCTATACATTCTCTCTGGTCCATATATACATTATAATATTTGCAGGCAGAACATTCTATTTAACTAGTAATCTGAAGTTTTGCAGCTCGCCAAGAAAACTAAAGGGATTTGAGTGGTGGAGATTAAAATGAAGAAGAAATTCCAGCACTGTAAATTGTAAAACTTTACACCTTACAGCTGCCAGCTGTAATCCATGAGGAGACAGTGCTCTTAAGCTCCCAGGAACTGAGACTGGGCCATTTTTTAACAAATGCTTTCATTGTTCCTTCAGAAGGGGAAGAAAAGGGAAGACAGAAGTCCCAAAACCCAGAAGAACCCTTACATACAGAGTGCATAGCATTCATGAGGAGTTATTTTGTCCTTGAGTGTGTAAGGATTGTGGTGATTTGATAAGATCTGTTAAGATTACACTTTGCTTGTTATTACAGTTGAAATATAACAGCTGAAATGTTACACAGGCTAAGTCATACTAAGCCTGAGAGGATTTTCACAATGTAACATTTACATAAGATAAAGACATGGTGGTTCTAGTTCTTTTTTAACTTAAATACTTTCATCTTACTATTACCACATTATTTCTATCTTAATCCAGCTTTTACTGTAAGATTAAATGTATTTGTTTTAAATCCATAACAAGGCTTATTTTATTAACCTATTTTCTTAATAACTTTAATAAATTAGCATCAGACAAAAATCAGTTACGATTCCTGAAGTTAGAGCTAACTTGCAGAAATAAAGCAATACATTCAGTACTGAGGGTGCTGGGCAGAATGTGGCTGTGCTGAGACCTTCAAAACAGAAAATCACGTCTTCTGAGTAAATGAGAAGGCCAACAGTTGCCTTTTTTTCCTTCTAACAAAAGAAGGAGCAAAGGAAAACTATTTTGGGCAGGTCCAGGGAAGTCTGAATTTAAGAAGTGTGGCAATGCAAGAGGAAGAATAGAATGACGCAGGACAACTCTTACATATCTGTTTATCATGTTTTATCTGCCTGTGTCTTTGTGGTGAGAAAGAGAAAAAGGGAAGAAAGAGGCATAAGAAATACAAAAGAATCAGTCAAAGGTCAAATCTCAAGAAGAAATAGTCACAAATGCAGAGCTCAGAGAGAATACTGGAAGATGAGAGAGAAAAACTCCTTCTGAACAAAACTGAGTGATAGTATATTCCTTGCTAGTGGTTATACCTTATAAAGGCATATCTAGATCCAGAATGAGTTTGTTTTCCTGTTGAAAATATCCCAGAGAAATGTCTATAAGATCTAGATACCCAAGACAAGCAAAATAACCTAGTGTTGTAATCCTTACAATTGTTATATTACAATTGACAATAGTTATTGGGAAAAAAAATGTAATCTTAACAACACTAAGTGCATTAGACAAGAAAGGGGCTTAGTAATCTATGTGTTCACTGGTTTTAAATAGTGGGGTTTTTTTCAAGTATCTCTTGATTGTACCTTTAAATCACACCTTTGCTTTTAACTGATCTTAATTTTGTCTGAGGTTTCTTCGATGTCCATTTCTATGGAACATACTTTTTGATTGGTATTACAAAACACTTCTGCAAAATGAAATAGAAAACAAATACTTTGTGTTATGGAAGAACTCCATGAAGTCCCTAGACTTAGTTTGCTTTAATTCAGATTCACATAGGTAGGTTTAGTGCTAGTCAAGTCTGTGAGCAGAAATAGAGATACTTCCTTAAACCATGCTTAAAAGATTATCGTATCTTCCTCCGTCATTTTCAATGGAGCTGTCACTTTGACTTTTCTTCCAGTTAGAAAAGGGAGGCAAGATTCACATGGAAATCTACTGCTGTTCTGTGTTTCTTTTGGTCTGAATAAGTCGCAGGAAAATGGAAGTAGTAAATATAAGAGAAAATGGTGCCTTATGCTGTGTTAAGCTGCATTTACTTGGTTTGACCCAGGGATAAGCGCATGAAATCTATGATCCAAAGGAAATTTGTCTATATAATTCTGAAATTTTCTTTCTGGTCCTGAAATCCTATGAATCTAAATCCCTTCATAGCACTTTGGAGACAGGTCATTAAAAAGAAAAATCCTTTTAACTGGGCATAGAACTGCCTTTTCCCTCTTAGCAGTCCATATGGTGTGACTATATAAAAAAAGTGACTCCACCACCAGGAAGCCTGGCTGTCCAAAGAGCCAGCATTTAGTAAAACCCTTTTTCGTTGTAGGCAGTGAATGAACCTGCTAGAAATGTTCTAGTGCTGGAATACAATCCTTTCCAGAAGTTAGATTTTTATACATATTTCCCATCAGTATTACTCTAAAAGAAGGTACACTGCATTTAGTGTGAGCCCTACAAAGCATGAACCAAGGTATAATTTGAATCTCATGTCAAAGCCAGCTACTCAGTGAGGAATTATCTCCTGACAAATAGTAAAGAGAAATGTAAGACAGACACAGATTTCAAAAGACTTCAGGATAGTTATGCTTTTCACATTTTAATCTTTTCTGACTCAACAGAACTACCTTCCCTGCCATTACTTTTCCTCATTGAATTTTTATGGCAGGAAAACTGAATACAGAACTCTTATCCTCTAGCTGAAATCATAGGTAAAGGGTCTTAAGTTGGAATCTCTTAAAGTATTTTTCTACTTAAATATTGAGAAAAGCTCCAGAGAATGCATCCCTTTGAAATAATTTTGATAAGAAACAATAGATGTTTTGTAGAAAGCATTTTTCACATTTTTAAAAAATTTCTGAGGGTTTGGGAAAATATGCTTTTTATTTAGTTTGCTGGGCTTACTAGTTCAACGAGACCTGTAGAAAGTGTTGCCTTAATAAGTGACCGCTTCTACTCATCTCAGTAGAAAGTCATTATTTCTCCATTTATCTTTTCTCTGCCCAATGCAAAATCCTATCCAAGTTTAAAAGGTTAATTTATTTATAGTTATTATTGATATTACTCTTGCTTATTTTGGCTATTATTTACACTGGCTACATAGAGAACTTATACGCTATTGAGTTTTATGGTGTTCAAAACTTGTTAGTTGAGATACCTACAGTACTTTGAGTGATGAGCTAGAATAGGTGTGGTCAAGGAAAAGAGACTGATACACCCTGCTTTGCTCACTTGATACAATTTAAGAGATAATTTTCTTATGTAACATGCTCTGAATATTTTTCAAATACAGCCTTATTCAAAATATTTTCAATTTGTCAGTAACTATTCTTCTGTCTCCATTGTTTGATTCCCCACAAACTGATCTCATATAGCTGTATTTCCCAAGTGACCCTGTTAATAATTTTTCATCTTTTCATAGAAGGATGTAAAAATTGCTATATACTTATTCTGAAGAAGTTCAGAGTGGCATGCTGAAAATACAGGTGACTGGAAAGTATAACTCCACAGCTGGCCCACTTTTATTAGCATTTCCAGTATGTGCATATCTCTAATTTTATTCAAATAAAGCATGTTGTCATGCTAATTGCTTTTAATTTTCATTGTTAATGTTTCATTTTCATTGTTAATATTTCTTCAATAGGTTTTCCAGGGTCATGCATTTTCTCTTTTCCTACAGCTTGTGTCAGTCACCAGATAAACTTGCATGTTACCACAATATCCTGGACATGAAAATAGCCTTAGTGCATTACTATTTTCCAATGCTGCTAGCTGGCATGGGGAGTTTAAGTGATATATATATAAGAACACATATTTTTTTATATATTTGAAAAAATTTGTTCTTTCTTTTTTTCCTTTTCACAGCACCATAGTGATCTGTCATGTTTATAACCATATTGCCTCTCTCTCCTGTTTCATCATGTGCCATTTCCAAATGCTCTGGAGGTGCTCAGTAAAGCTGAACCTTTTTTGAAGACTTATTGCATGAGGGTTCTAAAGCTGCACATGTTTTCTATGGATGCTTGAGTGCTTTACTATGTCTCCCTCTCTTTTTCCTCTTTTAGTTCACCTGTGGCCCAAGATATCATATCCAACACATTTTTGCTGGGGCTCATTACACTGACATTTATATTTTTATGGAAGTTTTCCTTTGATGTTGACTGTGAGATGAGTACATTCCTTAATGAAATGTACATCAAAGAGTTTGTTCACTCTTTCATGGATGTTCTTTGGAGAGAAATGAGGGAGAGACATCTTGAAAATTAAATTTAAATTACTCCTGAAAATGCATAAGCTGCAAACTGTTCATCTCAGTAAAAGTTCTAGCCAATGGAAAAGGCCAGCTGGAAGAGAAATCCAGGTTCAGCCCATGTGAGTGGGAAGATGGAAGGGGTTAGTCAGGCCCTTCCAGAGCCAAGAGCTTTAAGAGATTTTCGCACCCACTGTCATCACTCTTCCCTCTCCCCACTCCCTCCAGCCATCCTTGAGCTTTTTTTCCTTGAGCTCTTTTCAAACACTGCCACTTTTCTTTTCTGGATCAGGAGAAGCCAGCAAGCCTTAACTGTCCCTTCTGGTCACACTTGCTCTGCCTTGGCCCATCATCATGCACCATCACCTCTGTGGAGCACTGACCCCTCCACAGCTCACCTGTGCTTCCAGCTGCTTTTCTTCAGTCTCCCTTTCCTCCCATTCTATTTGCCCTGCCCTGCATTTTCACCCAAGATCTTTTTCTCATTGACACAAACTCTTCTTTACATTTCCCCTGGCAAAATAAAGGATTCACTGAGCAAATAAAAATTGTACCTGAATGCATGTCTATGAGAGACAGTGAGAGGATAAAAAGTAAGGAACAAGGAAAGCTACAACAAGGCCTGACAGAAACAAAGGTACCTACTAAATCCTTTTAAGACTTCACTAAGCTAGTGTGCAAGGGAAAAGGAGACACGGAAATAATTCAAACTGGGAAACAATAGGAGAATAACCTTAATATGAGAGGAAAAATTCAGCATTTCATTGTCACAGACTGGCTTCTAATACTATATGGAGGACTGAATCAGGATTTTACATTGAAGGAACATAAATTTAAAGGAATATTATTAAGGGCCTATGAATAAGGGAAAAGGGAACATGATAAAGTCGTTATTCACCTGGAAGAATAATGTCTTTAATATTTTGCTATTAGACTGACCTAATATGTAACACATTACAGAAAAATTATTCATCTTATAATAATTTTAGATAAAGACATTAAATAGTATTTTTTGTAGGGATGTAAATTTTATAGCTGAAATATAACTTTAAGAGGAAAGTGGAGAAATGGGAAGATGATTTAAGTCCACTGATTTTGCTTTATAGACAATTGTATTGATTATTTGATCGCACGTGACGTGCCTGATTATTTTGTTACGTTAAATTATAAGTGCTTCATAAATCTAGGGAGTGAATCATGGTAATGACATACTCCTAAAATCATAGACTGGGAGACTTGTTAAACATTTGCAAAAGTTGCTTTATTGTGTATTTGCATTGAGTATTAAAAAAATAGTCGTATCATACTTTGCAGCAAATAACTTCAGTGAGGAACTAATTTATTATCACATGTGAAAATTAAAGCTCTTCCATTTTAAATCTGCTTAAATGAAAGTAGGCAGTTCCATATAGCAAGTTGGACAGTCTGACTGTTTGTGGAGAATGTCTGTACTAGAGAGGACCAAATCTTGTGCCATGTTGATAATTGTGTTCTGTTTCATTTGCAGACAGTTTCCCTAGCAGTGATAGCTACTCATCTTGGTTAAGTTATGCAACTGCTCCAGTCTGTATGGCTCTCTTTTGGATCATATCTGAGTGGAGGCACTCAGTCAGTCTCCTGACTTCATGTGGACCTGGAGAGCCATTAGGAGATAGAGCTGTTGCTGAGGAAGGGGACCAAGCTGACACCGGCTGAGCTGTGGTTTTGAAACAAAGAGGTTTTGTTGCTTCAGGGTACTGACATATGATAAAAGCACTATTTGTAGCGACAGTAGCATCAAAACAAAGAGAGAACTAATGTATAATGGAAACTCAGGTCATATGCTGATCTATCCTAACATCTGCAAAGGAAGAGCCTTCTCTGAAATGCAGGTGGTCTGCAAAGAGATGCATATAAAATGCCTAAATCAAAATACAAGCTACAGATAATGGCTGAAATAGGTCTCCAGAGGATCTTCCTTCCTCGAACCAACTCTATACATGACAGCCTGTAAAAGGGAAGAAAGAAACACAGATAATTTTACAATACTAGTTGTGAGAGCTGAGCATCGCCAGCGGATGAGACTGCCTCAGACCTACTGTTGTTTTAGGAGAATCCAACACTAAACGATGCTAGCAATGGCACACATGAATCTTATAAAACACATTTAACTATTAAAGGTCTTGACACAAAGGTGAAGTAATTCCAGCTGTCCTGCTGGACCACATAAAAGTGATATATGATGTGTAACTAAGATATTCATACCAGGTGCAAGTGACCGATGCAACCAGCATGATGGCAGATCAAGAATTCTTGTAAATCTCATCAGGAGAGGCTATTTATTAAGGGCTTCAGTGTCTCCAGCTGTTTCACATCAGCAAATTTGACTGAATTTCTCTGTTAATAGACCTTACAAAGTTTCTGTGATTATCCTAGTCCTTATTCTAAATTTTTGGTTGAGGATGATGAGCTACAGGAAAGATAGTTGAAAAGTTCCTTGACACACAGACCTATTTCAATCCCCATTTTGGTTTCTATCTGGCTGTATTCAGACATTTCCTTAGGCAAGCCTTTTCCAGCTGAGGAGCAGAACACTGCACAGATATTTTGAACAACAGTGGGAAAGTATATGTGGAACTGCTTTTTATGTCACTTTTCACATGCATCGTGATCCTGAAGAATAAGAATCTGAACTTATATAAACTGCATGAATTGTCCCTTTCTGAACATGTGGAGAGTAGACTGAGGCATTTACTCTTCCCCATTGAAGATACAGTACAGAAGTCTGTGAAAGCCATGGGCTGCATTAGTTGCCCCGTGTGACTCTGCAGTGAGTTTCTCATAGTCTCTAGAGAATGAGTTCCCTCTGAACTGGGCCTGACCTAGATATCCACTCCAGTGTCATTGCAGACATCTTAAGACATTACAAATTAATGATAGTCCTAGCCAAATTAAGTAAAGCAACTGAGTAAGTATAAATTGCACAGCTGGGGTGAAAAATTAGTTTCTCAAATGATATTCATGTTATTGTTATAGCCATTATCTGATTATTACAGATGACACTATTTATACATAATGAAACAAATGTGCTTTATCTCAGCATTCAAGGTTGTTCTGTGTTTTCAGTTAAAATCCTCAGTTATGGGAGTAACCATGAAGTGACAAAGGCTGCCCTGGGGTCAATACAGGCTGGGGGACGAGCAGATAGAGAACAGCCCTGCCCAGAAGGACTTGGGAGTGCTGGTGGATGAGAGGCTGGACATAACCCAGCAGTGTGCACTGTCATCCCAGAAACCAAACATATCCTGGATTGCATCCAGAGCAGCATGGGCAGCTGCTCTGCTCCTGTGAGACCCCACCTGCAGGGCTGCATCCAGCTCTGAGGCCCCAGCACAGGAAGGACAGGGACCTGTTGGAATGAGTCCAGAGAAGTCTACCAAGATGGTTAGAGGGATGGAGCACCTCTCCTACGAGGAACAGCTGACACAACTGGGATTGTTCAGGCTGGAGAAGAGAAGGCTTTGGGGTGACCTAATTGCAGATTTCTAGTACCAGAAGGGACCATACAGGAAATATGGAGGGGGAATTTTTACATGAGCCTGTAAAGACAAAGGGAAATGGCTTCAAACTGAAAGAGAGTAGCTTTAGATTGGATGTCAAGGAGAAATTCTTGATTTTGAGGGTGGTGAGCCACTGGAACAGGTTGCCCAGAGAAGTTGTGGATGTCCTGTCCCTGGAAGTGTCCAAAGCCACGTGGCATGGAGCCCATGGTAGAAGGATTGGAATGAGATCATCTTTAAGATCTCTTCCAACCCAGGCCATTCTATGATTCTGTGATTCTATGGGTCTTTGATTCTGTGGGTCTATGGCTCTACTTTGGATGGTGCAGACTGTCTGATATGAGTGGCACAATTGATAGTGCAGTGATTCTGACATGCCAGTACCAGCCATGGCTGGATTAAGCCATCTGCAGAGCACAAGATTTCACGAAGCACAGGCTTCACATGATAACTCTACAGGACTACAGCAAACAATTTGAAGTGTCCAGTGAAAATGACATAGCAAAGAATCAGAAAATGGGGCTTAGGAGGCACCAAGGATAGACTCATTGGGCTTCCTGAAATCAGTTCTTTAGCTACACTGAAGTAGCTCCATTGGCTGCTGAAAAATAAAAGTTAGAAAACTAAGTTGCATCTCTAAGGAATACATACTGGTATTTGGAGTTTTTGAAGAAGAGTATAAATGAGCATGGTTTTTTAATATATGGAAGGCCATAAAATGAAAAAAATAATAAAGAAAATCAACTGAGCTGAAAAACTGGTCCATTACCTAATGTTATTCTAACCTCCTCTGAGACTCTTGGCTCCTGACAAAGGATTTGTTTATAAACTGGTGATACTTTGCTCTCAATGCTACTTCAGAATATGAGCTATTTAAATTAAAGATAGCTTGCCTATCTCAACATTATATTGCAGTTCTATACATGACGCCAGTGTAGATGTATACACCTTAGATCTCCAACATTCAGGTCAGTTATGGTTTGTCAAGAAACTGTTAGAAGAGAATTCACAGGGAAAGAACTGTCTTAAAAATTTCTTCTTTCATTTCTGTTTTTTCTTGCACAAAGGGAAGTCTTGTATTTTCAGTCTGCATAGCTTCAGGCAATTCACACGGTACAGAATAATACTATTCTATTGAGAAATTAATTCCACTGAGAGGTATTGGAGAGCTCTGTAACTTCAGACAGCATCAGAAAGCCGATGTTTTACAGAGGTGTTGCAAAACTCCCCTTCAACCAGGTCTTACAAAGTCACAGTAACACCTCTGTGAGGAAACCTACCTACTCACTGAATATCTATCCAGGTTATTCAGGAAGGACACAGGCCCAGAATCATGTGTATTGAAGCCTTGAGAATAGATTTAAGCATGTCAAGATCCATTATCTGCATGTTTTCTAGCCATATTAGTAGCTGTCCTGGTTTTGCACTAGCTTAAATTTCTCTTTGCTCTTGGGGCACTTTGCCCTCCTTCCATTTTCAGTGACTTGAATGTCTTTAGCTAGGGCAAAGGAGAGGACAGGTGTCCCACTGCTCTGCTGTTAAGCAGTGGTTTTGTGCATCTACTGACTTTGCCCAATTAAAAACCAGGATCATCAGGAAACCAAATGTGTGCTGAAAGCCTAACAGGAATTTGTAGACCTGTTAAGGAAACTACCCAGTCTGAGCATTCACAAGACTCTCTGGCAGTCTGAGACCAAAGCCCCTGCACAGCTCCAGTGAGCCCATGGATGCCCTGCTTGGCTCCCCACACACCCCACTCCCAGTCAGACCAGGTTTCCTGGCTGGTTTAACCCCAGGTTTCCCATAGCAAAGTCTGAGGTGTCTCATTCCATAAAGCCATTTATTCACAGTGCAGTAACACAGAAACAGCCCGGGCTGGTGCCTCCGAGGAGAGACCCCCAACAAAGGCACCCCTGGGCTTTTGTACCCTCACAATCTACCCAGGCACAAGTCTTGCTCGTCCTCCTGAGGCCTGCCTTCCTGCTGTCTCCCAGTGTCCATCCTGGCTGGCACCACTTTCCTCGTGCCATTTGGTAACCAAATCATTGGCAGTTTATGGCCTCTCGTCTCAGGCTTCCTCCCAGAGTTCAACCTGCATGTAAATCTGCAGCTTGCAAATAGAGCTACCTTCCCCAGATGTATTCTTCAACAGGCCATGCCTCCAGGCTGACAACTAAGACACTGCCACCAAAATTGGCTCAAAATCAGCTTGAGCAAAAAATCAGCTTGTGATCATCTTTGACTGTTGCAGACCCTGTGCAGCTCAGTGGGGAGCTGTTTCAGCCAGTTTCATTCTAGGAAGGTAGATAATTTTGTATAGCTATCTTCTAGATGACTTGCAGCATTTCACTGTTTCTGTACCTGTCCAGTACACCTTAGCCTTGATAGATCTCTCTTCAATACTTTTTTATTTCTTATAACTAGTCTGAAGGACACACTATAAATTTGCAGAGAATTATTCTCTTTTTCATTTGTCTTTTCTTCCTTGTCTGCTTCCCAAAGCCCTATGATTAGCATCTATGTGTTCCTTTATACACCTTGGCTTGCGCATTACTGGCTTTCAGCCTTCTGAAGTCACACTGATGACAACCAATTCATTACATAATGAAATATAATAAATTAATAGCATTCTTGTTTAATTGACAATTGTTTTGGTTGGCATCATATAAAGGCTTAATCTGGTGATAAACTACTTTTAATTAATTCATTGTCCCTACCCCTGATCCCCACCATTAATTTTACAGGGACTTCTACTGTAGAGTCTTCATGGAGAACTTCTTTGGGCAACTGTAGAAATTGAGGTGTCTTGCAGTGATGAGGCCTTATTCTCATTTTTGTTCAGTCACATACTCTCCTCCCCTCTTTCTGTGGGCACCTGAGGTGGATTTATATTCTGAGCAATTATTTTTATGTATTGGATGCAAAATATCTGCCTAGTAATCATCTGCAGATGAACCTGGAATAAACATGACCCCTTAGATTATTGTCTATCATCACCTACAGCCATTCTCTCTGTCAGGACTGCTAGATTCATTCCCTTTCCCAGTTCTCTGAGAGTGCCATTGGAAGAACCAGTGACACTCTTCTCTCAACAGTCAGATTTGTCAGTATAGGAATACTTTGTAAAGGTTTTGGTTTATTGTAATTTTTTAAAGTATATTTTTAGAACTATCTCTGATTGAATCACCATAGGGCTCCTTGTGTTCAAAGCTCAGGTTTGTCTCTCACTGTCCATGCTAATGCCAAGTTAGAGTGGCTGCAGTGGATGACAGAAGGGATGTGTTGCAGCAGCTCACAAGCCTTTATTTGGTCCATAATGCAACCCTTAGCAGTCCTGTGTTCTGTCCTCAACTCTGATGCTACTTAGGCCTGCAGGTGTCCATCCTCAAGCCACCGAACAGACACTCATACCTGCCTGCCTGCTTATTTCCTCCACAGACTTATCCTACCTGGCATCTTTGGTGTCTCTTAGAGCACAGGAAAGTTGCTCCCATGGGACAATGGTGCACAGCCTCTAGCACCTCCTGTGAGAAGCTTGCAGCCCAGCTGGGGACAAAGTCCTGACAAGGGGGTCTCTAAAACAGACATGGAGAGTCCTTATCCAATGTTCAAATAACCTAAAGTCTCAGTTCACATCGTTGCTCCATGCCAAAGACAGAAGGATCCTTTTTCTCCACCCTCTGTTACAGGGCCCAAGAGTCAAATACCCTCATTGAACAGACTGTCTCTCACTCTCCAGATGTTCGCCCACTCTTGGGCAGTGACATAGGAAAATGTTTCATGTAGCAG
The DNA here is from genome assembly GCA_018697195.1 of Certhia americana. Lineage (NCBI taxonomy): Eukaryota > Metazoa > Chordata > Aves > Passeriformes > Certhiidae > Certhia > Certhia americana. The sequence goes on from CM031879.1 coordinate 38,162,692, forward strand.
GAAGTTTAGCGGTTCCTACACATTCCTCAAAGCTTTTAATGAGGCTGAGGCTCATTAAAACACACCCAGCTCTCACACCATGGGAGCTGAAGTAAGGGCATAAAATACCAGATTAGTGTTACTGCAAGTGAGAGGATACACCAAGCCTAGTCTGGAAAATTGGGAAAATCATTCTGGCACTACAACATTTAAGAAGTCTTCGGAAGCCCTGCTTGGCTGCACAATCTGAAGAGAGAGAAGTGTGAAGGAGGCCATAAGTAGGCAGCAATATGTCAATGAGACAGCCTGGCTGTCTGTCTCCTTCTGCACAAAGCCCAATATTTCTTTATTCTACCTTTTCCATCAAATCTCTGCCGCCACCTTCAGCAGATGACCACTAAAGTCTGCAAATCATTCACTGTGATCTGAGTCCATGCCCCTTCTTATCTGAAATGATTTCTCTCATTTTGTTGTCTCGTCAACACATGCAGAGAGCAGCATGGAAACCAAAGGGCTTTTTCAGATGATGCTTACTAGATGAAAATGTTTGGAATAGGCAAATCAGTTCACAGATCTTGTCCAGAGGATGGACTTCAAGGGAAGTGGATTATCAGACTAAATTCTATATTGACTAGGAGCTTCAAAGAGTCTACAAAGTCTGTAGACTTGTGTTATTTATAATCTGTTCCACGTGGGATTCCCTCTTAGGCCTGCCCTGGACCTATCTCCATAACTCAGAGAGAGGACCATGAAAAAAAGACAGAAAATACTGGGTTCTACAATAGGGGAGAAATTTGAGAACTTTCACAGTAACTCATGTTCTCTTTGTGCTGATAGGGCCAGGTTGTCTACTGTACATTTCACTGAGAATGATCAGGTGTTCTTGGCACAAGAGGTAAATGAACAACTAAAACTGAAAATGTTTGCACTTTACAACCACCTTTTCCTGTCCTTCCTACAGTGCCTGCAATACCTCCTCCATGTGTTGATGGAGTACACCTCAGCTGTCTGCTTGTCTCCCTAGATTCTCACCATCCGGCACCTACAGGAACAGCCAAACATAGCACATGCTGCAAGCCTGTCCAAATCAGGGTGGGCTACACCACACTGGTGGGGTGTGAAAGCATCTGTTGCTTGAAAATCTCAAGCTGAAGCCCTAAATTTCATTAAGGTTTAAAGCTTCAATTTTAGAGGGTGTACATCCTTCATTCCTAAATCTTCATTCCTGCCTTGGAGGACACAGTGGACAAAAGCCACTTATTAAGTCTTGTTTTCTTTCCAAACAAATCCTAGAGCTCTAAGTACACTTTTTATTTGTTATATTACTTTAAAGAGTAAGATGAAAGGGGCTGTCTTTATGTTCCCTGTATATCTTTCAGCAATTTGCCTAGCTCAAGCAGGAATGCTAGTGTTTATATCCTCTATATTTCACATAGTACTCACTCTGTGGCCAGAGGGTCTATGTATTATTGTTATTTTTGGTTCAGCTTTCAGGGCTTGCATATTGCAAACAGCTTTATTTTTTTTTTTTTTTTTATAAGGAGACAGTAAAAAACTTTGCATTTGACAATGTCTGTGTCTCCTGACTCAGTGCACTTTTGGAAAGCTATCTTCTCTGGTATTCACACTATTTCATCCTCTACCACAAGACAATTTAAAATAAGATATTCCCAGTCCTGCCAGCTTTCTCTAAACAAAGCCTGTGAGTTGAGAATGAGCTCAGTATATGCAAGACATGTATTGGCATAGACACACCAATGGGAAGGGAGCAGTTAGGGTAATTTGGGATGTCCTAGGAGACTTTGGGGAGAACTGTAGACCTCTCACTTCAGGGACCTTAATTTTCATTCATTTCAATAATGTACTTTCACCCCCAGACCATCAGCCTTCACAAATCCCAAATAAAGCACTGAAACAATGCCTAGGCAACAGGGTTTCCTATATCTGCAGCTGCTATAGAGAAATGGGATGAGAAGGCAAAAGCAAAGATTTATTCTCCATGAGGTGGTGGTTTGAGATGCATCTGCCTCCAGAACAGCCAATGCATGTCCTCTAGCAAAGGTACAGTAGGGGTTCTGGTGAAGGAGAGATCTGCCTTTGCTTTTATACACAAAGCTGGCCCTGAACCTGATAAGGAGAAATGTAGTATTCTTATATCTCTAGCACAGCTAAAATCTCTATTTATTGTTGATATGAGCCAGTTAATGTACATCAGAATACACATCTTGGAAATAAAATGATTAATTAGACATTGTTTTAAAAAGTGCCTAAATACATAACAGAGTAACATGAAATTCTTATTTGGAAGTGTCCATATAATTTAAATGCCATGTACATATCACTAATGGTTTGAATCTTGTACAATATTTCAGAAGCATTCACCTGTCTAATTCCCTTTAACATCAGAGTCTATAAGGCATATAAATATCTTTGCAATAGTTTTCAAAGGTCTCAAATGCATATTAGCACTGAAATCAGAACATTAGTTTGTGGTTTTATTGTTGTGAACTTTTATTTACAGATTGCCTGTCTTTACCGAAAGTTTGTCCACTGGTTGCTGACTGTTTTTTTTTTTTTTTTTTTTTAATATTCAAGCACTTTGAATAGTTTTGTTTGTCCTCACTGTAACTAATCTCACAGATGGATTATTAGGCTTGTAGAATTTGGTTACTTTTATAAATATTTTCTCTCATGGCAGAATCCTTTTTGAGGGAGAAGTTTCTACTGAAACACTCACTTTATAGAAAATGTACTTTTGTTTGAAGAAGGCCATGTGCCCTAACTAGGCTGCCATGAACTGGTGTATGGCTGCACATACAGCACACAGTGTACTCTTTTTGGTAATTTTCTTCATCTCTCCCCTTCTCTGCTTCTTTTATTTCCACAAACTTTAATAAACTGAAAGAGAAATCCTAAGGAGGCTGGAGCTTTCAAACCAAAAATGCAGCACTTGAAATGAAATAGTATGATCTCATCCATCCCTAATTTTTAGTGTCTTTTCTATGCCCAGTAGACAGCTTTACTTTTATAAAACTTGAGTTCTCATCAGCTTTGAAAATACTATTTATTGACTTTGTCACTTGTATTTACTATAAGCTATTGCTTCTTGTATATGGCCATACGCAATGAGTTTCCAAACATAATATTAAGTATTTTTATGTTGATCAAGAGATGTAATTCCAAAGTCAAACTATTCTCCAACTGTGCACAAGTGAAGGAAAAGTTTCACAGTGTACTGTGGTACAGTTTTGTACTCCTATACGTCTGACATAAGAATAATGTGCACTGGGCTTGATCCAACAGAGAGTGGCTTTTGTGTCTGTTGATCCTGGACTTTTCCAGAGCCCCCCAGGATCTCTAGTCAAAAAGTCTATTTTTGACTCTAATGGGAGAAAAGTGCTTCCTTCTATGACTGCAGACGGCCAAATTATGCATCCCATGCTGGCTTTTCCTGACTGGCACTGCAATAATAGCTGTAGTAAAGATTTTAGTCTTTACCTCTAAAGCCAGTTTGACATGAAAGATTGATAAGCCAATGACTCAAAACCAAATGTAGTATTTCTTAAGAGAACATGGGCAGAAAGCTGCTGATTGTTTTCCCCTTTTGCACAGTAAATGAACTAACTAGCCAAATCCATTGTTAGGTATCTGTTAAAGGGCTTTTGTTTTCCCATAAATAACCCCTGCAAGTTTTGAAAATTAAATCAGCCATCACAAGCAGGCTTTTCAACATGCCACCAGGGCCAAATGCAGTCAGCATGCTCAAGAAATCATTTGTCATGATTCAATCAATAGACCAAGCAAAAAATCTAAAGAAAGGCTGAAGTAGAACAAAACAGCATCAGGTTCTGTGCATACAGTCACTTCAGAAAATGATAAATCCAGCAACAATTATATACTTATAGTATCCTGATATTAAAGAAAAAAATACTGAAATGGGAAGAGTACTTTATTTATCAAAGTAAGCTGATAATAATATCATAGCTGCAGCCAGAAATGTAGGCAGCAACAGGAAATTACTGGACTGCCTCTGTTGATACCTTTCAGTACTGTGGATCCAAAGCTGGAATAGATCCCTGGTTCACTGAAGTACTTAAGCATGTGTTTCATTCCCAGTGAGTTCAAAGAGACTTGTCCTTAAAATAAGCATCTGCTTAAATATTTAAACTGAATGAGGACCTATCTTGATCCGATTTTTATTGGAAACATCCACTGACTTCCAAATTAGACTCCTAAATAGGACTTGCAGGACTGTGGATCTGGACTTTAGTCATTCACCTATTTTACTCTAAGCATGTGTCCTGTGTAGAGGATGTACAGTCCATCAGGGGTATGTATTTATCCAGTCTTGGGATAGCTAACTGATCTCTTCTCTGTAGTGATTGTTGACAGCCTGAAGATGTGCTGGGGGGCTTTAGGCTGGATATTAGAAAAATGTTCTTCACTTATTGAGCACTGGAGCAGGCTCCCCAGGGCAGTAGTCACAGCACCAAGCCTGACAGAATTCAAGAACTTTTTGGACAATACTCTCAGGCACACAGTGTGACTTTTGGGGATGTCCTATGCAGGGCTAGAAGTTGAACTCGATGATCCTTGTGGGAGCCTTCCAACTCAGCTTATTTTGTGAGTGTCCTTACTAGAAATCTCAGCTGATTAGGGTGGTATAGCCTGACTCAGCAAATACTTGAGCATGACTGCACAAGCTGGATAATAAGATGAAATTGGCTGGTGTTGGTCTAGGAATGCTCTAAATAAATACCGCAGCCCCCACTTAACTCCCAGTCCATTGTCCCAGAGGCCAGATACAGCTGTGAGGACACAGCTGGGTGGAACAAGGTCATAAGGCTCATGGGGCTGCAGAGCAAAAGGGGCTCTTCCATTTTGCAAAGATTCAGACCAGAGGCCCTGCTGCAGGGGCAGGCAAGGTGGAAGCAGTGGTGAAAGTGTCATGATCAGCCCACAAGGTTTGACGGGTCTTTATGTAGCCCCATTAAAGTCAATGAGAACGAAACACACACTTTGCTCTGCAGAGATGGGATTACTCATGCGCCTAAAATTAAACATGTGGTTAAGTGCTCTGCTGAATCAGGGCCAAAGAGATGGAAAATGAGCACTGCCAGTACTGATTCTCCCCCATCGTCTTTTCCACACAACTGCCTCCTGATGCCTGCAGACTCTTTTGTAAATATGGACTGTAGCTATAGTACTATATTAATTACTAAAAGAAGCTAGGCCATATCCAAAACCCTGGCCTCACTGAGGTCTTTGACAAAACTTCCATTAACACCAAGTTAAGATCATAAAAATGGGATTCTGTAGCATAAGAATGGAGTCGTTTCTAACACAATGGATGGAGATGAGGTTTCCTATGACAGAACCAAATTAGCGGGAAACTACAACTACCAGATAAGTCTAGAGGAAAGGTAAATTTTCTATTGGGACATGTACATTAGAGAGCTTCTTCTGCACTTTTCTTTTGTGTGCACTTAATCAGTCAACATGTCCAATCTTTTAGCATAAATAATTCTTACAGTACCAGAGAAAATGACATATGTTTGTGTACAGCAGATTTATTATTAGCACATTTACTTACTTAAAGGTGTGTTAATAATCTTTAATTTGATCCAACATACAAAAGAATTTTGGTTGTATCAGATTATTTCTTTGGTTTTAAAACCAAAAATTGCTAGAGTGGAATCTCTGTCTGAATCAGGGAAAATGTCATATGCGTGTGTTTGACATAATTGATTATTCATTTGATAAGCACCTGGAATTTATGTTACATAAATTTGGTAAGTCACCATATTCTTACATTTCCTCACCACTTTCAGAATGACATTCCAAGAGCTACATTCAGCCTTCTTTTAGAATAGGTTGTACTTCCTCTATCCATGTAAGCATCCCTTGAGAAAAGAATTGAGGTAAAGCATACTAAATAAGAATATCAGTGATACTATATATATTATAGCTTAATTAACTAGTAAATTAATAACTTAATAAATGTTTTAATTTTTGTATAAAGTATAGATCTATGGGTTTTCTGATAAACATTGATGATAAGGATTTGATGTGCATTTAATTATCCTCGGAAAAGTGGGCATTTCTGATTGAAATAAGCACTGAAAAGTAAACAGGACGCAGAATTTTAGAAATGCACTCTCACAGTACAACAAACTTTAAAAGATTTTAAAACTGCTTACCATGTAATTTGTTCTGTTAAATTAAATTGATATGACAGTAAAGACACGGGAATTCCAAGAATTTTTGCACAGGTCATTTTACTTATTTGTTTCTCCACTTTTTAATGTGTTATCATTGTATTACTGATAACTGCCTTTATCAAAAAAGTAAAACAGAATTATAATTTTAAACCCTTGATGATATTAGATAAAAACTGATAAGAATAAACTATGATGTCAAATATGTACTAAGTGTAATATGTAGTAGGCACTACATAATAATTAATAATAATGCAATGAACAACAATCCTTTAAAAACCTGGTGTCTTTCATCACTGCCAGTAGATCTGGGTGTATAAGAGAAGATACTCCAGCTACTTGCTTTTTAATGGAAAAAGTGTATTGTCAGGCTGGGCACTTATCAGTAAGGCTTTGTTAGATACAGACTAACCCCAGAAAATACAGAACTGGGCACATACTTCTGCCATGCTCCAGAAGACCATAAAGCCTCTACAACCATGCTTCAATGTTTAATTCCTTCTTTCTTGGTTCTTGCTTTGATAACCATCATGGAAAATGCAACCTAAAACAGTTGATCTGTGTTGCTTTTTGTCAATCCTCACATATTAAATTCATAGATGTTAGGTCTGTGGTGTTTTATGTGTAAGGGAGCAAATACAAATGTCATACAAATAAAAAAAAAAAAAAAAGAATTTCCAAATTCATTTAATCCCTTCCCAAAATGAACTCAGTCTTCACAATGTCCATATCTTGCAAGAGCCACTTTTCTTTACACTTTACACTTACAGTTATCCAGTTGAAATCTGAAGATGGAGAGAAGCAGATGCATGTTAAACTTCTTGCCTGTAACAGATGGCTGAAGAACACAGTGGCTAAAACTCGAAAAGGCTGCTGTCTGTCAGACTTCCCTGTTGAACAGTAGACCTGAGAGCTTGTGTTTGCTTTTTTTGGCTGTAAAAAAATATCACATTAAGCTGAACTCAAGTAAAATGCATTTTAAAAAAAATTACACTTTTTCCCCCCCCCCAGCATTACTATTTATAACGGAATGAAGACTGTTTAGGGAATGCAATCCAGGAAAGATGGCAGAGGCTTTTTTGTGGCTGTGGCAAGATTAATATTAGAGTGGGTATAACTCTTACATGACCAGCTTACTTTAAGAGATAGTGATATTTGGATGAATAAGCTAAAAGGCCTGGAAGGAAAAAAAAAAACCAAACAGTGCTGCTCTGTGGTGAGCAGCAACAATGGCCAGGCATATCCTAGGGGAAGTACTGACCTGTGACCATTTACTCCTGGCACTGGGATACGTAATTTTTCTCTGCCTTCACCACAGTCATCCTCTTTCCCACTCCCCCTAACCAATTTGCCATGCATATTTTTATTATTTTTTCCTATACTTTTAATACATGTATTTCCAGTGGCACTCTGAATGATGCAGAAAAATCTACTGTACAGGACCCAGGATTAAGAAGTATGCATGATTTACCCATCTCACAAGTAAAGACTAGAAGCTGACCTCTGTCTATCAGTTTTTAGTGCAGTTTCAAGAAGATAAGGACCTTCTGTATATAATGTAGCTGAAGAAGTCATTTAGCCTGCAAGGCAGAGAGGGCATGTCAATTAAGAATGACCTAGTTTCACTGGACTGGTGGAGATTATGGGTATTCTCTGAACTATGCTGGAAAGCGACCACAAATCATATTGCTGTGCTTGGGAAAACTGGCCAGGAGAAGTGGGATTAACTTTGGCCTGAAAAATGAATTTTTTTCAGTTTGGACAATTATCTCACAGAGACAGTCTGGTTTGTGCCTGTGGTACCCTCAGCTTACCAAGCAGCAGGTGCTGAGCTGAGGGGTCACAAAGATGGATTCAAGTAGTAGAATTAAAGAGTGGTTGGTCCATTTTATCTTCCTGATAGAGGGAGAGCAATACAAGAGCAGGAAGTATGAGGTAAGAACCACAAACAAAGCCTGGAGGGATGATTTGTTATGGCTTAGGATCATATGAGAAATCTTGAAAGAGCATCAACAAAATCTGGGTGTGGTAAAAGTGCACCCTAGCAGAAGGTCTTAAAGCAAGCAACAAAACAATAGCAGGAGTTCATGTGGTCTAGACCAATGGCCAAATACAGGAAACCACAAAGTGTGCTTGCTGGCAGAGAGGAAGCAGTGCCTGAGAGCGGAAAATCGCTGTGACGGCCAAGCAATATCCAGGAGGGACCCAGACACTTCCTCACAGAGCACCAGGAATTATGTGGGCGACCCTGGCTCTGCGTTCCCAAGGATGGATCAGGACAGATGCCAGCAGTGAAAGTAGCATCCCTGGGGGAGTGTATACAAGCGGGGAAAAGCAAAGCAGCAGGAGGAAAAGTTGAAGCTAGACAGAAATACCCATTCCACAGTTACCCATCACACAAAGTGGTCTGTAAGATCAATTGGGGTCTGAAAGCAGTTTGTCCTGCAAATGACCTTATGAAGGAGAGCAGCTGGCTAAGGGCTCTCTGTCAGTTAAGGAAAACAGAAGTCTTTGGGATTACATCAGTAAGTGTTTGGTGTCTGTAGGTGCTCACCCCTGGATCATCATCACCCAATGAAGAAGAAAAACCTAAGGGTCACACTGGCTGTGAGCCACAGTGGTCCAGCTGCACAAGACTGCAGGTGAGCCTGATGACCCAGCGTCTGGGAAAAAGCAACACTTATTGAGGCATCAACGGGACTGAACAGAAAGAATCACTAGGTGGACTAGCACAAAATAAACTTGCAGCACATGTGATTGTCACATGCTTTTTTGGTAAAAACTAATGTAGTGCAAAATAGAGTAAAACATGAAGCACATAACCTTGATTTACAAGACTTAGGTAACCCTGCTATTCTCAGCACATGAAGTTAACCTAATGGTATAACTTCTAGTTGACTTCTCTGATAGGGCTGAATGGCCAGAACACTACAGCGTGGGATCTGCCAGAACATCCCTACAGAAAAGCATTGCTTTTTTAAATTGCTTCTAGCAGCTTAGTGTTGTCTGAAGCTATGCACAGCAGAAACATTTGGTATTTTGCCAAAGCAAAAAGGAACGGGTGTTTTACCCGAACTGCTTGGAAGGATTCAACTCTCTTTGTATTTCTCACATACCTCTACAATGTACTCAGAGCACCATGGAGGCGAAGCAAAATCTGTATGTGAGTCAGAGAGGAGACTGACACCGAGAAGTGATGGAAGTTGGCTGGATTTGCCTAAAAAAACGGGTGGAAGCAGGGACTAGTATCCAGTCCTTTGCCATCCAGCAGTGATAAGGAAGGACTGACCACCAAGGGGCAGCATTTTCTTAATTGTTTTGTCATGTTGTTTCTAAGATCTTCCGCCCTACTATCCCTATGACACCATTCAGATATCTGAAATAAATAAATAAAGTAGTGGCCTTGAGAGCCTGTAAATGACAGTCAACAGTGGAGAGTGCTCACCACTGGCCTCTTTTTGGAGGTACAGAGTAGAGAGGTCACAGTCATCAGATAAGATTTGTAAAATGGCCTGACTTATATGGAAGTTACCACTGATCGATATTTTGCACTTTAATGTCATGCAGTGCAAAAGCGTGATTAATGGAACAATTAAATTCCCTTGCTTCCAGAAGAGACTTGAAACTTCATTTTGATGGGGTTTTTTTGCTACCATAATGTTTAGCTAGTTTAAAGGTGTTCTTTAATTTCAATTTGAGCTCATATCCAAATTTTACAGAGATACAGTGAAAAATTATGTCACTTTGTCAGCAAAAACAATTAGATTATGTTCCTTTAATCACTTATATTGAGCATGAAGTCCCTGATTCAGCAATGCATTTAAGTGTGTTTTGAATTTTAATTATATGTGATGATCATTGTTATTCAGAAAGGAGTTTAGGCATATGCTTATATGTTTTGCTGAACTGAAGCTTGAGAGCAATAAGAAGGCATCTGGCACTTACCTAAGAGCAATGAGGGTGAGTCATAGCAGTGAAACTGAAGCTGTGGCCACAGAGTTACTGCATAGAGTAGTCTCCTAATCCTGTACTATAATAATAATCAAGAAAGAAAAGGATCTGCTTATCTCAATCTTCAGATTCCTTAAGTGTCTTTTTTTGTGGCTGAAACTGCATTATTTTACCAGGGTACTTTTCATTTCTTGTCAATTAAGGATGATGAATATGGGAATGTTTGTGTTTGTTTATCACACTTTCCACTGGACAAATAATTCCCAGCACGAAGGGGTGGCTGTTGAACAAACTCCTGCTGTAAAACCAGTTGAAAGGCTCCCATTGATTCTGAGGAAAGCGGCTTCAGGCCCTGGGTGAGTCACAGGCACGGGTAGCCCTGGTCTCAGCACTTGTTGTGTTGTCTCTGTAATACGGTAGCAGACCAAGGTCTCCCAGTCAGGGACTAACAAACTCTTAGATTGGAGAATCACTTGCCAATCCTAAAGTCTTCTGACAGCAGGCTGCTGCCTCTTTCTAGCTGTTTCTTTCTTTCTAGATGTCTCAGTCATCAGTGTGAGCTACCCTAGGATGGCAGACTGTCTCTAACAGCACCTGGCAGGGCTCTGGCAAGCACTGTACTTGGATGCAAGGCACCACTGCTCCACTTGCCTCATGATGTTAAGGGAAGAATTTAACCCCCTGTCAACTCAGAGTAATGAATGAGAGAACTCCCCAGCTGATTATCAGCTCTTTTTACCTGCGATGTCCAGGACCATTTAAATCTTACTGTGACTGATTAAAAAACATAATGGAAAATTGATTTTTTTTTTTTGTGTTATAGGGGGAAAATCAATGCAGATTAAGAACAAGAGAAACAGTGGAAGGGAAGAAATACAACCGCAAATTCCACTGGACTCAAACCCCAAACCAGGAGTATGTATTCTAAACTGCAAGAACACACGCTTTCGAAAGCCTCCTAAGTCTCTGCACTGGTAAAATAATCTCAAACAAACTTGAAAGCAGATTGAAAATAGATGGGGTGTCTCTAGGTGAAAAGAGATAGTTATCCTCTGCACCTGCTAACAAACACAGTTCTTTTTTTGTTGTGAAATGTCTCTAACTTAAAATACTTCCTGTAAGTAAATTCCTTCATCAATTCATGATGAATTCTTCAAAGGCATTTTGGAAGACACTCTAAACCATTGGCTTTATTGTAGCTTTATTTAGGATTTGAGGAGAGAGAATACTGGAATCAGAAAGGAAGAAAGACAGACAGAGGAAATGATTACCTTTCAACCCCTGTGATTTAGAAAGAATAACATGCTTCTTTCTTGATCTGTTATATTATATACTTACAGAGTAAAATTTGACAATGTGGCATTGAACTGTAACTGCCTGCTGAAGTGATATCATCCTCTACTGTATACCAGGAACTTCTGGACCTGGGAATTCTGCGTCCTTTCTAGAATGCATCCTCCCACTGATTTTGTATTAATCACTGTATGCTCCCCTCTGTACTTTCCAGCAGAAGTGATTAATGGAAACGGTGGGTAGCCATGCCCTCACTGCTGTGTAATCACTTCTCTTCATTTAGAATAAAGGTCAATTTTGACAGCAATACTATTTTTTTTAATTATTGTTTTTCTAAGTTCTTCAAACTCTTTCAACAAATCTAGGTAAATTTTTCTCCTTTCTGAAGTTGTGCAGCCACATGTATTTATTCCTCATGTAAAGGAGAAAAAAAAATTGCAGTGCTCTGGGTATTTAAGACCTGCTAACAGTACAGCACCAAGTAGGTACTTTTTCTAGTGGTGATGAGTGTGTATCTGTCTGAGGATGTAGAGCTGAGCTTGCTGTTCAGTTTTGGAGGCCTTCCCAAACACTTCGGCATTTCACCTGATAAGGAAAGTAGGCTGGGAAAAATGCTAGACATTAATTGTGGCAAAGATTGTCCTGTCTCCATTTTGACAACAGGATTAAGAAAACATGATTTCTAATGGCTATACTGAGAATTAGGGATGTTTGACATCTGTTTCTGTAATTCTGCTCTCCCTAAATGCTCTAAAAAGCATCCAAAGACATCAGATTCTGTGATAGGAACACCAGAAGAAATACCTTGAGGAATGTAACTGGGAAACTGGGCACTACATATACTGGGTACTGGCCTCCAGAACTGCCTGCAGCAGGACCATGAACTCAGCACTGCAACCCTGTTCTCCCTTTTTTTCCATCACGTCCTCTGCTATGTGAGTGTTTTTGTCTATCCCCTGCCAAACTTTAAACATCAGAAAACTTATAAACTCAAACTAAACCATTTGGCTTAAAAAGCTGCAATAAAAGTGAACATTGGAGAATATGAATCAGATAAATGTGTCCCTGTGACAACAGTTTGTTTTTTCTTCTGAAAAATAATTTGTTATTTCATATGTTTTGCCACTGAAGTTTTGCTTTTAGAAAGCACATTATAGAGACTATCAGAAATTTTCTCTGAAGCTGAGTTCAAATATGTACAAAAATTAGATGTTTCTCTTTTTTGGTGTGTTTATAAATAATATTATAGCACTCTCCCCAAAGAGTGTAAGGCAAAGATGGAGATACATTTATAGAAAACCTATGTAAGCCACACCAGCTTTGGTGTCTTTGTACCAAAGTAATGATGATGTAAGTCAGCTAAGGATTCACAAAATCGGCTCATGGCTCAGTTCCTTTTTGCTGGTAATGCTCTTGGGTTACCAGCAGCACTTTTGGAGACTTGTTTGGTAGTCCTTTTGCCTGGCTGGTGCTGCTTGGTAGCCCTGGGGCAATGCTTATCTGGCAGTATTTATGATTAACATTTGTCAGAACCCATACAAAGTTGAATTCCTGTTGTAGGAGGATTGGAATTGCAAATAAAGAACCTTTTCCTTATCTGATTGCAGCCCTGGCCAGGGGAAAAAAGTACTTTGTGGGTTGCTTGTGGGTTATTTGTACACATAGAGGATTGTGTCACAGGAACCTTTCAGCCAACTACCATCTGCTGTTGCTAATGGAAACTGTCTAAACCGGCCCAAATTAGGCAAGTCTCTGAGATCAAACCATATGAAGAATGAAGAATTTGCAGTCAGTTAAATTTTCAAAATGGCATTCTAAAATGTGTGGGTTTCTTCCAAGTCTCCCTCGCTAAAATAGGCCGCAATGTAGAACAGCACAGTGCTGAGGGTGAGTCCAGGGAAAGAGCGGGTAACTCTCAGGTAATGGAAAAGACAGTTTCTTCCAAACAGTTGGAATATGCCCGGTGATTTGGATGGGTCTACACGTTGAGGGTGCTGGGAACAGGCTGGAGAGCCAGGAATCACCTGGGAAAATGTATTTCAGTGATGGACTTCAATAACACAAGACAACCAAGCAGACCTACCTTGCACATGCGTGTGATTAACGGCTGTGGTGAAGGGTTAGAGAAAAACAGCCTGATGCCAAATGGATATCAATGGGATCAAACCATGCATTTGGCAGATATAGGAAGGAGCATTCATTGTTGTACACAGAATAAAGGAGAATGCGGCAGCAACTCCCTGAACCCCCCGGTAGAGCTCTGGCATGTGAACAAGAATCTGGCTGTAACCCTGCACAATAAGGACCACGCATGTACACATGTGCACACAATTACATGGCATGAATGTAACTAGGGAAAATTGAATGTAAAATATTACAGAAAGCCAATAATTCTGGTTTATATCTTTCTTTCTCCTTGATGCATAAGAGAACCTGGCTATTTTAAAATCTGGGTTCTATTTACACAGCCAAATTTAATGCTCTTTCTTGTGCAAAATATGGTAGGAAGGAATTTAAAATGTCAACATTCTCTAGACCTGTTTATCTCTTTTCATGCCTCCCTCTGTATTAAGGAATAGACATTAAATGATTGAAACTGTGACAGCACTGCTGACGATATGACAAGTTATACCAGCTGCAAACATGATCCAAAATCTCTGACAATGTACCTGCCCTACAAAATAAGGATTTAATCACATAGTAGCCAGCACATGAGAAAATTCGTTTGCTGATCATGGAGGTTGCATCTTTTACTCATTAGCAGATTGAGGAAACCAAATTAAGGCCCTAACACAGGAAGTCATATTTTCCATGAGATGTATTTAGAAGGATATTGTTGTTTTCCAAAAATTCTTAATGGAAACAGAAAGGAACAACATCCCTTTTACCAACTTTATCTAAAAAACTATAACAAAAACAATCTCATGAAGGTAAATTTTCCTCAAGGTCCCTAGAGATTGATCGAAGTCCAAGTCTGCTATTACCTGTGTGGAAACACCTTGGTATAAATGGGCCAGCAACTTCAGGGGAGCTAGAGCTAGATATATTTTCCAAGGCATAATTTCCCAAGCAAACAAAGTAAGCAAACATTGCTAGAATAAAAAATAAGAAGAGATTAAATAAATTAGAAAGCTGCTACTTTGCAAAACAAAGGGGATTCTCTCCTCTCTGACAACGTACACGGGAGGGAAAAGTACTGGAATAGAGTCTCCAAAGAATTTTATTTTTCCATGTGCACACTGGAGATTATAACCTTCATTCCATTGCATCCTATGGTTCACATTATTGTAACTGGAATCCAGCATGTATATGCCATAGCCAGTAGCTAAGCAATCAACTCATTGTTTAGAGAGTATACAGTTCTGTATCTATCTGTTTGTATGACACAGCAGGGGAGAAATCTGGGTCACCTGCATTTCCTGAGTCACTGCAGTCACCTAAAAGCTGCAAAAGCTCTGCTGAACTGATTAAACTTCTGCTACAAATCTTGCGTATAAAAAAAGCCCTCACATGTTTCATATTTTTGTATTTTACCATATTCGAAAATATAAGAAGGAATTGCCTTATCTCTAAATCAGCATAGAAATGTCCTTAAGCCACTAAAAATGCAGTAATGTGTTTATTTCATTAAAAATTAAATTTAATGTGACTTCATTGCTAGCATGTGCTAATTATATTTTGAAGTATGGATATAAAGGCCATCTGAGATCTTAATTCAAGATTTTATGTATGCAGAGAAGGTGTTTCCTCAAATTGAGCAAGCAGATGAGAAGAAACATAAATTCCTGCTAATTTAGTTGCTGTTTCTGTTATATTGTTAATTAAGAACCTAGAACTCCTTGAATTATCCTCTCTGGGCTTGTCTATATTGCAGTAAAAAATGTCATTTAGTTCCAATTTGTTATGAAAAATCAAACTGATTCTCTTTAGAGGGGTTCAAAGGTTTACTCCTTATAATAATTTTCCCTTGTTTATTTAACTCTTGAGAATTGTGCTTGTGCTGGTGTTAGATATGTTTTGGTAATGTTGACGTATTCCCTCTGAAATAAGAGTAATCATGGTTTTCCTGGCTTTACTTCATGCTTATACAGCAGGAAGCCAGGACTGTACTGAAGTAAATAAGTAAATTAGGTTATTCCATAGAAAATCTGCAGGGATTGAGGTGGAAATTACACTTGCATCTTTGGCTGCTTTGCTCTGCTGTGAAATGAAGATCTGATCTTGCTGCCATAGAGATGTATCATTTTTTGTCCAGTTTTCTCAGCCAATATCCCAGGCTGTCCATTTGAAGGACAAATAAAGTAGAAGTAGACAGATCTAGAGTAAAAACTGTCTTTCTACATCTGCATCACAGGGGAAGTGTCAATAGCCTCAAAAGTAGAGGACTTACGGACAGCACAATGATTCACTTCTTTCTATGGGAAGGAAGATGACAAGGAACAGATTTTCAGCTGCTGATGAAACTTTTCCATCTACTGGGCAATACAGCTGCCAAGAAATGATGAGAGGCAGGATATGATACACAACTCATACTCCCTATCCTCCACCTGCACAAAATCCAGACTGTGCACCACAGACCTCTTGGTTATGTTGCAGGCATCCATCTGTCAAGTAGAACTTTTCTCAGATTTAGTGTCCTAGGCCAAATTAGTCCCTGAGATAATTCCATTATATTTTGTCTAAGGAAATATCAATTACTGTGAATAGTATGATGGTCTCATGATGAAAGCAAATGAATGACTTGGAGTCATGGCTGGGACCTTGGATAGATTCCTCTTCTGCTGTAGAGTTCTTATATAATTTGGATAAACTGACACAAATGCCAGTTGCCTTGATTTCCACCTGTATAAAATGAGGTTAATTCTAATTTATTTCCAGAGCCATCTTTTAAGAACCTATATTTCTTTGAGCTGTTTTGATAAAAAGAACTACACAATAGCCCAACCTAACCAAACCAAACCAAACCAAACCAAACCACTCCAAAATCTAAAACTAGCATATTGCTATTTTTATGTAGCATGAGAAAAACAGTAAGAGGATCATGTTCTGGGAGATGACAAATAGACATATCTGCATTTAGTAACTTTATACTGTCAACTTACTCTGAACAAGAAGGATTAAAAACTCTTTTTGATCTCTCTTTGAGCTATCTCAAAGGACATGGGAGATAAACATGCAAAGCAGATTAGGATTAGTCTAGAATGCAGTAATATTAAGAAAATAATCCTTGAAAATTCAGAAGAGACTAAAAATTACCTTTTTCTCTGCCACTGAGATATGCTCACCTATGAGTCACACAAATGCTCCTGCATGTGTTGTGCATACAAGAAATTTCCCTTGAACTATCTTTTTTCTCTGTAGAGAGAGTCTGCATAATTAGATTAGGTCAAGTTAAAAATGCATTGGTTTTCTCTTTCTCTCCCCCTTTCTCTCCCCCTCTCTCTTTCCAGCTCTGCAGCAATACTCTAGCTCCACTGACTGATCTAAAGTAGGAACTGGTGCCTCCCAGAAATGTACATCCTTAGGAAATATGTTCAGTTAAAATCTCTTCCAAGTACTGATGCAAGTACTGTGTGTGCTTGTGTTTCCTGCATCTGTTTAGTTTTTATTGTCATATTTTGTACAGATTTCTGTGAAATCTAACAGTTTTGGAGTTGCAACTTATTTTTAATTTGGCTGTCTTTGCTGATATTATTATTATCATCATAACACTAGCAAAAAAGAGCAATTTTTTAGATAAAGCAGAAATACTGGTGTCTTTGAAGATTAACATGATCTTGTTAGCATGAAAGGAAAACAACAGCTTGGATCCTAGTCCATAGAATCCGACAACTTTATGGATCAGTGAGTAATTGTGAAAGCAGCACTTGGCTAAAGCATTCTCCTCTACTCCTCTTTCTCTGCTTTTGATCAAGTAAAAGCACTTTCTCCTTCCTTAGATAACACCAGTTTATTATTGACTGCATGGATGTTTTGAAATGCACCAAAGTTTACATTTCTGAGGTTCGTTAAGCTACATCTTTGGGTGTCATTTGGATTGTTCAAAACTAGGCACAGTATGTTATGACATTTACTTGAAAGTATCTGAGCACAAGAACTGGCAAAAAAATTAAAAATCCCACTTAATTATTCCTACGGTAACATTTAATATCCAGTTACCTCATTCTAATCAAAACCCCAGCAGCTTTCAAGGGGTGAGCCTTTCTCTTCTCAAATGCTTTAAGGAAGTTGGCACAAATATTTTTTACAAGCTCCAGCAAATTAAGCCAGTGTATAGAAATTGAAGTGTCTAATCTAATCTGTTGAGGGATCTGTACCACATGCATTACCCTGACATTTAAGGTCTCATAGTCAGTGACCGGTTAACCAAATCTGTCACTGTGACAGACATGTATTTCTACATGCTGTGCCACAACTTAATCTTTCAGGCACCATTTAGGTGAAATATCTTGTAGCACTGTGTCTCAGAGTCCATAATGTCTTTAATGAAGAAATTTCCCAACTGGTATTAAAACAGATAATTTTGATTGTTGTATTTGCAATAAAGCAAAACAAAGTCAATTTGTGCATGAAGCTCTACACAGAAGATCAGCTGTTAGACTAAGTAACTCTAGTTACCTTTACAATTACTGTTGTTTTTATTGTGTGTTATTACAACCCTGCACCTCTTCCCCGGCACCATAGCCTCTGACTTTCTGGAGGTGAAGACTGTTTTTGAAATGTCTGTTTAGTGACATATCTGAACTTCTAAATTATCTCTTCTGACACCTTGTGGTTCTTGTACATCACATTGTAAATCTGCTATGAGTCAGAATGTTATCTGATATCTCTCAATGATATACTATAATATAACATTGTTCAAAACTACATGCATTTAATACTTTTAAATAACTCTAACAAGAAAAGGAATTCTTTTATCATTATTTGATTTCTACCCTCTTGTTTTCTTTTGTGGTGTTGTTTAACAGGGTCAATAATTTTTATGTTTAATTTGTCTCCAGGTCTGCACTGGCTTTTTCTGGCTGCTGCTTCTGGCGTGGCCCAGCTTGTGGAGTCCCAGAGCTGACAGGTGGAGTGGTGCATGCACATGTTGCCATCTGTATCTTTCTACAAAGCAGGTTATCTCCAGTGGAGACAGCTCTTGCCATTGGGAAGAAATCCATCTTTTGTTTATACGGAGAAGTGTCTCTGCA
This sequence comes from Certhia americana, assembly GCA_018697195.1. NCBI lineage: Eukaryota > Metazoa > Chordata > Aves > Passeriformes > Certhiidae > Certhia > Certhia americana. Next base: position 38,181,326 of record CM031879.1, read on the forward strand.
AGATACAGACTTTGTGGATTGTAGTGTAGCTAGATCTACTTGGACAGGCTGGTTCCAACCCTGGAGCGCTTGGGATGTCCTGGGGAACAGGTACTCTCTACACAGTCTACACATTTCATCCCACACTTTCTTGACATTTGCTTTTATTAGACAATGCCTGGCTTTGTTAAACTTTTTTTTCCTGGAGGATCTATTTTGTTTCTAAAGCTTCTCTGCCAGACCTCATCTACCCCAGTCAGTAGTCCTACCTCTTTGAAGAAAACATGCATATGCTTTTGATGGATAACAAGAGGCTTCTGCCACTATGACTCAGCAGCAATTATACTGCTTTCTATGCAGAGTTTATTAGGATGTTCCAAAGAAGGAGCTGTACAAGCCTAGTGCGTGAATTCAGCAATTCCACTGCAGCAAGAAGGACTAAGTCGTGATGACTGGGAGCTTGGCAGTAGGTCCAGAAGCATATTGTGAATTGGTGTTTGAAAGAAAGGATCACAGGTCTTCTGACAAAGAATACCAACTCTTTAAAATCTAGGTTACTGTATTCAGTGCTTCAGGCTGAAAAGTTTAACGCCAGATCAATGTGATCTGCTAATGGGTTCAATAAGGCCCGGCAAAGCTTTAATATTCTGAAAAAAATGCACCCTCCCCCCATGTCTGCAATTACTGCCACTGATGGTGATAACACACTCCCTGAATCTAAGCAGAACCAGCTGAGATGTTTGTGACACTTGGGACAGATTTCCCAGGAGCACTTTGAGCATTGCTTGAAAAGAGGTCTTAATGCACTTCATATATTTTGAGGTTGTGAAGAACAGCATTAAATAATCACATAGGGAAGAAAGAAAACTTGTTAAAAGCTCCTCAATTTATTAGACACAGCTTGATGAACAGACTCCCATTCTTCTGGGACAGCATGATGTGCCACTTGATGGAAATCATGAGGAAACGGTTACATAAAAGGGCTGGCTAGCAGCAAAAGGAGGCAACGTTTAAAAACTCTCTATAAAAAAGAAATAATCAGTGTGATGGGGGGAGGGACCCAAATCCTTCATAAACTTCATGCCTCTGTAGCCTGATCTGGAAGATGGTTTCGTGCATTTAATTTTCACAGCTAGCACCTGTCCATTTCCAGTCTATTCATCGTTCTAAGAGTGCTCAGCTCCGGCTACAAAACCACACCCTTGATATAACATGAGGCAAGCAATTTTTGAAGCTGAATCTTGAAAGAAGACACAGACAGATTGCAGCAATCCTGCCTTGGGGTTTGTGCTTGTATCAGAACCTCTCTTCGCCAGTTTTTCATGATTTTGACTAACGTAGCGCAAGCAGATAAGAGCTCCCCCGGATGTTCAAAAAGATTTAGACGAGGGACATAGCAGGCTGTAGGAAAACTGCGGACGCCACTGCTCCAGCACCGAATTCACCCAAATACAAGGCAGCTATGTCTTCTTTCCTAGCTCATCTGACATAATTCCAGACAAGGCGAACAAAAGAAAAAAAATAGAAAAAAAAACGGGGGGGGGAACAAAGGGAAAGGTAGGAAACAATCAAGGAAAGTAACGACGGGAAAATAAAAAAAGGAGAAGGGAGGAAATAGAGAAAAAAGAGGAACGAGAGAAAAAAAGGAGGAAAAAGGAAAAAAGGTCAAAAAAAAGGAAGTCAAAGAGAATGGAATACAAGGAAAACAGGAACAGAAGGGAACAAAGAAGAAAAAAATCATCCGGGATGTGGCCGCCCAGCTGGAAGCGGGACACGGCGCAGAGCCGGCCCGCCCAGCACACAGCCCGGTACCGCCGAGGGCGCGGCCGCCATTCAGACCGCCGGCGGTGGGGCGGGGCGGGGCGCGGGAGCGGGCAGCGGGGCGGCACGGGGCGGCGCAGGGGGGGACCCGCAACGCAGAGCGCGTGGGACACCGGGGCGCACCCAACGGAGGCGCTCCAGAAAGCCTCGGCCGGCGGCGACCAGGCTGGCAGCGAGGAGGAGAGACGAGGACGGGGAACGGGCTGCGGCAGCGCCGAGGCGCCGCGGGAGGAAGGACTGGAGTCGGAGCCCGCGCCCGCATGAGCCCCGCTCCGCTGAGCCCAGCTGCGAACTCTCGCGCCAGATGCCCCGCTGACATGGGGTAGGGGCGGCGAGAGCGGGGGACGCCGTCAGCGCTTGTGGCCGCCGGCGAGCGCGGAGCGGCGCCCGCGGCGACGGGGGGGGGACAGTGCGGCGGCGGGGCTGGCGCGGGAGGACGGGCAGGGAAGAGGGGGCTGCCCGAGTGCTAGAGCGGCCGCGCGGCCGGCGGCAGGCGGGTAGATGATCGCAGGCGTTTTGAGCAGGACCTGGGGGCGCGCCCTGTACCTCAACACCCTGAGCGCCGATTCTGATACGTGACAGGATAGGGCGGGAGCGGCGGGCCTGGACGGGCGGGGTGCTCACATGTCGGGAGGGAAGAGCTGCGGCCGCCCCCCTACTAGGTGCCAGAGGCAGCGCAGAGGGTCCGGTGGCTCGGAGCTCCGGGTGGCCGCTAGGCGGCACCCTGCCATCCCGGGGCTTGACAGCTCGGAATCGGTACTATACAGCCACCCAGACGGCGGGGGGCACCACGCCGTTCCAAGTTGGACACATCGCCAGGGAATGATCCATCACGCGAGTGTCAGAAGGGTGCCTGGCGTCCCCCCGCTCAGCGGCACACGAAAGAGCCCACGAGAAGTTTTTTTGCCAAACAGGGGGACACATAACGCGAGCTGCCGGGCTGCGCTGGGCGGCACGGGGGAGCGGAAATTGCCCGCCGGCCGGGACCGACCGGTGGGATGGCTCGGGCTGCCACCTGCTACCGCCCGACTGCCCGCCCGGAGATTGCGGTACGGCGATGTTCCTTAGTGGGGAAACCCACATGTGTGCCTTATCCCGGTGACTATAATCTGTGTATCGCTTTTAAACTTATGCATATTATATGTATTATTAGGAAGCAACAGCACCGCCTGGCTAAACCATTAACAAGTAACGTCCAGGGGTGATTCAGGTCCATTGGAATTAAAAACATCCAAAAAGTGAGTGCGGATTGAGATTTGAACGCGTTCATCAGCCCTCTCTCTGAGGGACAAGCTGACCGTATTCCCCGGTACGCGCGAGAGATGCAGAATGGAAGGTATGCCGGGCAGGCAGCGGCATTCCGGAACCCGTCCCGTCCGAGCAGCGCGGCATGCCGAATATCCTGCGGCCACGAGCCGGCGCTGGAAAACAATCCTGCGAGGGATCCGCAGCTGAAATATCCTGCGGAGAGCCGGGCAGGCTGGCGAAACTCATCCTGCGGGAAAAAAAGCGGGCATCTGGGCCAAGCGTGCGGGGCTGCCTCGTGCGCGAACAGAGACAGGGGCTGGGAAAACGGAAGCAGAGAGAGAGCTGCCCCATGAACGGGTGTGTGTGAGCGCAGGGTTCTCTACGGCATGCCCTCAGGTTCAAGCCAAAGCCAGCTCCACGAGGCAGCTGTCAGGAAAGGAGTTTGGTTGCCTTGAAGCTTTGGTGTGGAAAAGGGAAACGCGAGGAAGGAAAGGCAAGCACGGACCAAGGGGGAATGAGGGAAAACTGTGCCGGATCAGGAAGAAGATGTGTTGCTGCGTTGAGAGGAGCTTCCCTGCACGCTGACGGGATGCCGAAAAAAAAGGGTCAGATTATGTCTTTGAATGAGGCGTATTGGTGGTGAAATAAACCTGGGTCCTGCAGTAATTATGATACTAAAAGCTGGGAGATTTTCCTACTGTGAAGCTGGTTATTACATGTGCAACCTGCCGTGTGTTTTAGATCTGTCACGCTTCCACAATACTCCCCCCTCTTGTCAACGTCTTGCTAACACTATAAACCAGATGTTACTGGTTAGCAAACGCCCACAGGGTTAGACCTGGTATAGGTCTCTGGCTGGGAACAGAGTGGCTGTGCAGAATTGTGGCAATTTCAGGCTTCAGCCCTCCAGGTCATTTACATGTACATTGAAGCCTTGTGAGCAATTAAAGTGGTTTAGGGTTCTTCGAGTCTTCCAATTTTATATCAAGTAAGATTTTTCTTTAAAACACTGTTTTAAAAGTTTTGAAGATTCACATTTCATAAACAAATAAAAAGAAAAGTTGCTTGTTCGCCATAGTATTGAGGTATGAGTTGGATGGAATCAATAGGAAGTAGTGAATATTTTGATACAGTGCTCTCTTTAAAACCTCTTATTAATAGGAGGAACTGCAGAGAGTTGCGGATTTATTGCACAACCCCTAATAGCATATATTGCCATGTTTTGGCAGAAAAAAAATGGGGTTGTTTCAGTTGCAAGTTTTTTAAAGGACTGGCTCTGTAGGAACAAATGGATTTAGGCATGGGCACGCAAGCAGTATGAGTTGTTTGAGTGCTGTTTGAGGGGTCAGGGTTACTTTGATCATTGCCTGAGTGTGATTTAATGCAGTTAGAAAAAGTGTGTGTTCGAAGTGTAGTCTCTGAAGTGGGGAAGAAGATAACACACACTGATTTTTAGTTTATATCCACAAATGTTTAAAAAGGTGTCTTCTAAAAGACTGTGACTTGTTCATTGGTTTACCTCCTAAACTAAATAAGGTACTATCTTATCATGTAGACTAAGGTTAGGCATTACTAGAGTGTTCTGAAAGCCAGAGTAAGGCATATGGATGTGGGGTGTGCATCTAATTAGGGGTTTTTCAATTGCAGCACGGAAGGGACCAAGGCAGAAAGAACAGGGCTAGTTTCTGCTAGGAATGTTGAACTAAAAAGGTTTATCTTTTCAAAGAAGCAGGCATCTCAGACCAAAAGTATTCTTTTAACTGTAATCACGAATCTGGTGCCCCGCAGGAGCCCGCTTTGAAATGGTAAACAAGTCGAAAAGGAGGTCGCATGATGGAGCTGCAGGACATACGCCCTCAATGTGGGAAGAATGGATTCAGTGGCATATAACTTGAAACTGAACCAAGATTGTGCATGAAGCTGGAGCCAGCAATGGCTTGTTTCAGGCGGGCCAGCATATTGACATTTTTTTTTCGACTTCCTTTGTAATTATATTGGAAAACATCCGCTGTTATCTGTTTAATATCGGATCAAAACTATATACATAAGGGTGTGTCTTGTAAGCTTTCCGTATTTTTTTTTATGGAAGATTGGGAATAGATAACTATTAAGTGGCATCATAAAAACTTCTATGCAAAAACAATTTTCAATGGCTTATCTCCAAGACATAATATTATTTAGCAGCATTACGGCACCAAGTAAAGACTGGGAAGGAACAGTGATAGAGGAAACTTGCTTTGTAGTCAGGGCTCTTTTGAATGTATCAAAGGATTTTCAGTAGTTTTTTTATTTCACCCTTTAACCATCCTTAAACTGAATAGCATGAATTTTAAGCCGAGGAAGTTGGGTGACCAAATGTACATGTTCTTAATGTTTATCAATTAGTACGACTAACGTGTTTCTATAGGACTAAGCAGATAATTGCACATAATCCAATCAATCCTGATATTTTTGACCATAGCGGTTGACTTTTATACTTTGAATGAAAGTGTCACTTGTCAGTTTTTCCGCGTCAGGTTCTACACACGAGAGACAGTGTTGGTTCTTGGGTCATTTCTTAGTTCTGTAAAAAACACAAGATTTTGCCACCCTTGTCCCTGCCAACGGTAATTCGTAGAGACAAACTGTGTTTGATATTCCTAGTTAAGGTTAGATATTACTGAGAGGTTCATACCTCAGCTCTCAAAACTCCTTGGTCAGCTAGAGCAAATAAAGTAGTATTCCCCTCTCTTTTTATGTATGTCCATTTTGAAGCTGAATGTGACATGTGTAAACCCAAACCACAGGGATTTGGTAATGAAAGATAAGAGGAGAAAAATATTTAAGGCGCTCTAGTAGATCAATATTGTTTGTTAATAAAGGTGTATTATTGTTAGGCAAAATGATCTTGAACAACTGGTAAAAAGGTAGAGAGAATGCAATTCCATGCCTGAGATGTGTGAAGATCATTGATTGTAGCACATGGTTAAACCACGCTTTCTGAT
>CM031879.1:38188906-38305142 GCA_018697195.1 Certhia americana
GCTGGAATATCCTGCGGGAGCCGGCAGCTGGAATATCCTGCGGGAGCCGGCAGCTGGAATATCCTGCGGGAGCCGGCAGCTGGCCACGCGTGCGGGGCTGCCTGTGCGGGAGCGGGGCTGGGACGGAACGAAGAGTGCCCCTGACTGGGTGTGTGAGCGCAGGGTCTTACGGCATGGCTCAGGTTCACGGAGCCAGCCAGCTCCCCGAGCAGCTGTTCAGGAAGGGTTGGTGCCTTGGAGCCTTTGGTGTGAGAAAGGGAAACGCGAGGAAGCACGGCCAGGTGGGATGAGGGATGTGCCTGATCAGGAAGATGTTTGCTGCGTGAGTTGAGCTTCCCTGCACGCTGACGGGATGCGAAAGGGTCAGATATGTCTTTGATTAGGCGTTTGCCGTGGAAAATAACCTGCCTGTCCTGCAGTAATTAGTTACTAAACTTGGAATTTTCCTCCCTTAAGCGGTATTACAGTGCACCTGCCGTGTTTAAGATCTGTCACCGTTTCCAGAATACTCCCCCCTCTTTTCAAGTCTTGCTACTATTAAACCTATTATACTGGTAGCAAATGCCAAGTGTTAGACCTGGTATAGGTCTCTGGCTGGGAACAGAGTTGGCTGCAGAATGTGGCAATTCTGGCTTCAGCCCTCCAGGTCATTTACATGTACTTGAAGCCTTGTGAGCAATTAAGTGGTTTTAGGTTTCTTCGAGTCTTCCAATTTTCTACAGTCATTTTTCTTAAACCTGTTTTAAAGTTTTGAAGCTTCATTCATAAACAATAAAAAAGAAAAGTCTGCTGTTGCCATAGTATGTGAGGTCTGAGTTGGATCAATAGGAAGTAGTGAATATTTTGATACAGTGACTCTATTTTAAACCTGCTTATTATAGGTAAGAACTGCAGGAGTTGCGGAGTATTTGCATAACCCTACATAGCATATATTGCAATGTTTTGGCAAAACTGGGTTGTTTCAGTGCAAGTTTAAAAGACTGGCCTGAAGGACAAATGGACTAGGCATGGAAAGCAGTACGAAGTACTTTCTGGTGCTGTTGATGAGGAGGTCAGGGTTACTCTTGATCTTGCCTGAGTGTGATTTAATGCAGTTAGAAAAAAGTGGTGTTCGAGTGTCATCTCTGAAAGTGTGGAGAAGATAATCACACACTGATTTTCCTAGTATTAATCCCACACTGTTTAAAAGGTGTTCTAAAAGAGTGCTTTGTTCATGTGTTTACCTCCTAACTAAATAATGTACTTCTTATCATTGTAGCTAAGGTTTAGGCATTGACTAGAGTGTTCTGAAAGCCAGTTAATGGCATATCTGTATGTGGGGTCATCTAATTAGGATGTTTTTCAATTGCAGCACTGGAAGGGACAAGGCAGAAAGGGCTGTTTCTTGCTAGTAATTGTTGAGCTAGAAAGGGTTATCTATTCAAAGAGGCAGGCTCTCAGACCCAAAGTATTCTTTTAACTGTAATCACAGAATCTTGCTGCCCCGCAGGAGCCTGCTTGAAATGTAACAGTAGAAAAGGAGGTCGATGCTGGAGCTGCAGGACATAGCCCTCCATGTGGGAGATGGATCATGCTACTAACTTGAACTGAACCAAGATTGTGCATTTAAGCTGGGAGCCAGCAATGTCTTGTTTCAGGAGGGCAGCATATTGCCATTTTTTTTTCCTACTTCCTTTGCTATTATATTGAAATTACATCACGCTGTTCTCTTTTTAATATAGTGATCAAACTTACTACATAAAGGGTGTCTGTAATTGCTTTCTGTATTTTTTTATGTAGGTTGGGCAAGATTAAGTGGCATCATAAAACTTCTTATAGCAAAATCAATTTTCCAATGGTAAGACATAATATTTTAGCAGCAGTACGGCACCAAAGTAAAGACTGTATGGACAGTGATATAGCAAACTTGCTTGTAGTCTGGGCTTTGACTATGTATCAAAGGATTCAGTGTTTTATTTCCCACCCTTTACCCACTTAAACTGAAATAGCATGAATTTTAAGCCTGAGGAAGTTGGGTGACCAAATGTACATGTTCTTAATGTTTATCATTAGTCTGACTAACTTGTTTCTATCAGGCTAAGCAGATATATTGCACATAATCAATGCAATCCTGATATTTTTGAGAGGTTGACTTATTGATTACTTTGAATGAAAGTGTCACTTGTCAGTTTCTCGTCAGTTTCTAAACACGAGAGACAGTGTTGGATTTCTTTGGTATTTCTTTTGTTCTGTAAAAAACACAAGCTTTTGCCACCCTTGTCCCTGCCACTGTAATTCTTAGAGACAGCTGTGATATTTCCTAGTTACGTGTGTAGATTATTACTGAGAGTTTCATCTCCTCAGCTCAAAACCTCCTTGTTCAGCTAGGAGCAAATAAATGTATTTCCCCTCTCTTTTTATGTATTTATTTGAAGCTGAATGTGACATGTAGTAACCCAAAACAGGAGATGAATGAAGAAAGAGGAGAAAATATTTAATGCTACAGTAGCTCATATTGTTTGTTAATAAAGGTTTATTTATTGTTAAGCAAAATGATCTTGAAACTGGTAACAAGGTAGAGAGAAATGCAATTTCCATTCCTGCAGATGTGTTGAAGATCTTGCTTGTAGCACTGTGTTAAATCCAGCTTCTTGCCAGATTAAGGGGGGCTAATCTCTGCACACACAGTTTGTGTTTCTTGCTAGTATCTACCACTATTCCAGGAGCATTGCTGCAGTTAGGCTTACACATAGGCGTGACTATTTTTGCCTGTCGTTTAAGCCCTACCATCCCACCTGGCTATTTGACCTGCAGGTGCCTTACACTGAAGCTGTCATCCTTCATGTGGCCTGTGCTGCCTAAGACAGGTCACTGTCAGTTTATAGCTGGGGTGGGGAAGATTTAGTGCTCTGCATGTTCGAGGTCATGCATTGTTACAGTGAATGTGGCAAAAGCGGCTCATCTATTGAGGTGGTCCTTTCTTCTAAATCTCAGAAGAAAGGCATATTTTAGGGAGAGTATGGTAGGAAACATTAACCTTGAGTGATGTATTGTCTCAATGACACGTTGTCAAAATCAGTGTTGTGGAAAATGCATTCAGATTTGTCTGTGTAGGGCCCTTCCATGTAATTTGGTATCACAGACCAACTTTCTGTAGCTTACACTGCATTTTATTTAGCAGGCCTGAATGGGGCAGCCTTGCTGATGGTAGAAAATATCCATCTGCCCTGTTTCAAAGTCACTGGGCAATATTCCAGACTGTGTAGAAAAAATCCTGTTAAATGTTTTCACCCTGTAGTGTCAGACTTGCATCATTTCAAAACAGGCTGAGCCCATACACATTTGACAGTACCTCTGTTGGGTCTGCCACATGAGATTTAATCTAGCAAGTGACCCAAATACGTGCACTAGAAGAACAAGTGTAAGTGCACTGGGGAAAATTACTTGCCATCTGTCTCCTTGTTGTGTGTGTATATTTGATTATTAATTTACATTTGTGATTTTTATGGCCCCTTTTTGCGGTCTTTTCAATTTTTCAGCTCCAAGTACACCTCTCCAGTAGTTTTAGTACCTCCAGTTTACAGGTAGCTGCAATCTCCTGAATTCCAGGAGTGAGGTTGGTGATGGGGAGACAGGGACTTGTGTGCTTTCTCTGTAGTGTTTTCCCTTTGTCCCCTCTGTTCCGTCTTCTGCGTGCTAATTTCAAACCACTGTAAAGATAATTTTAATATGAAACAGGAGCTTTAACATATTCATAAAGGAGTAAAGGTACTTGGAGATGCTTGAGTAACTTTGGCTGTGAGTGAAGTGTAGTGTGTAGGTTAAGTTTGTGTTGTAGCTGAGTATTAACCAAGTGAACTGGTAACCGATTGTCTAATGGGATGAACCTTGCACAATAATATTCTGTTAATGCAAATTCTCTTCTAAATGCTAAACATAACCTAAATATGTATTTGGCTTTTGATTTCAAAGTGGTTTCTGCTAAAAAATTATGTTGAATGAAACACTTTGATCCAAATGTGAAAGCTTAGTTTCATCAAAATGTCGGTGGGTGGTTTGTTTTGGTTTTGGTTTTTTCTTTTTCCATTTGAGGTGTTGTAGTATAGAGATTTTATAAAACAAAAAAGAAATTTTGTCCCCCCGGCTTTATTTTAATATTCTTGTTGCATATGTAACACTAACATAAAACATGTCACTTCTGGTAGCTGGTTCAGAGAATAAATTCATGCCTGTTAGCAGATGGAGAGTCTCCCTGAGTCACTGATGGGATGTGCCTCATCTGCAGGAAGTTCTTCCAGCACACAATGGAGTTACAAATTCAAATGATCAACTTTCTCCAACATCTCCCATATGTATTCCAGCTGCACTTCTGAATCCTTTAAGTTTGCCAGAGCGAAAGTCGCTGAAAGGCTCAGAAGTATCTCATCTCAATTTGTTAACCATCTGATAGCTGCAAGAATGATGAATTAGCGCTCCTTTGCTTCCTTCATCTGGAAGTTTGCCCTTCCCTTATTGTCTGCTGCTAGGTTTGGAGTTTTTTTTAATTCTTTTTTTTCTGTGAAGTTGACTGAATCAGACTTTGCTGTTTGTTTATGGAGTTTTTTTCTTTAGCTGAAATATTTGATGCTGAAACTGATGCAAGACTGCTGGCAACCTGTGCTGTGAGTTGCTCTGAAAACAAAGCTGGCGAAACAGACTAAGTCTGAAGGCAGAGATGCCTAGTGTTACTTATGTAAAGGTGAATCGGTTCTTTGAGCTAGTGTTTTATGTTAGATTTAAAAAAAAACCCACTTTATTTCTAAATATTTTATAGGCTTTATTCAGATTTTGGGATAACTGTCTGTTTTTTTTTTGAAAAGAGACCTTTTCAAAATGCTCATTTCCTTCTCTGTTCTTTTAACCCTAATTTTTTAATTTGTTGTTTGAAAGGTGGAAGCATTTTATCTAAAGACCTGAACCTTATGCTGAAAGTTTTAAAATAAATTTTGGAATTTCTCTTGACTGTGGAAGCCTATTGTTTGCCGTAGGGCTTGGCAACCTTTGACTCCTTCAGCTTTTCCACTTGGGGTGACTGGTCATTTAAACTCTCCTTATGAGCCTTTAGAGTGGGTGCTTGTTCTGTGGGCAGGTTGTTTAAGTTAGGATGGCAGTAGGATTTTATTTCACATTGGCTAGATCAGGTTCTTATCCTGTCTCAGGGTGGTCATCCAGACGTAAGATGTGTTATTTTTTTGAGCAGGCAATTCCTCTCTAGTAAGAGGATGTAAATCTTGCAATTTCTTTCCCAGTTTTACCCTCTGCAGAGCTCCATAAGAAACCATTTTTCCCCAAAGGCTAGCCTGTTGGTGAATGAAACTTGAAGAGTCAGAGGAAAGTGTTTCTCTGGAATGGCATCCTAAATATTACTTAACATGTCAACATTTCTGCTCGGTTTGTTACTTCAGGGCAGTTGAAATGTTTTGTGGACCTGTGAATGGCTTATGACAGACATCTCCAAAGGCAGCGACATGCACTTGGCTCTGTCTTCAGAGGATGCTTCAGGCTAGCACAGGCTTGCTGCTGTTTGTGTATGACAGCTGATTGTGAAACAAAGAAACAAGCTGGATCACTGGGGCAGCAGCCAAGGATCAAATAATCTATCAATCTCTGTTTTACTTCAAGGAAAAAAGAATGGTAAATCAAACTGAAGCTGATAAAATTTTGTGACCCAGCCTCTGTAACTGGGGAAGGTTCCTCGATGATGCTTCACCAACCATTCCTGGCTTCATTAAGCTTTGAGAGGGAGAAAAAGTGGCTTCCTTGAATACTAATCCTTCTGTTCCCTAGGACACTGTGAATTACTCTGTTAGCCTTCATTGTCCTAGTGGCTTCATGAGGAAATTTTTCAAGAATAGTGGCAGGTTTCAATTGGAGGTAAATAGTACTCGTTTACTGTCTTCATGTCCCTTATTTCCTTTACCTCTTCATCTTTTTAATTGCTTTTTGGTTTATTGGAAATATTGTGCTTTCAGCATAAGATTTTTTTGTCTTTTATATCTTAATTAATTTGATTTTTTTTGTCTGGTGGTTTATTAATGCTTCCAATTCCAATTACTTCCAGAGGCCTGTATTAATGCTTCAAAAACTATTAAGAATTGGTGTAATCTGCGGGTGTGTATACTATCATTATATTAAATAGCAGAATTTTGTTGTATGCTAAAATTTGAGACCCTGCCTTTTATGGCATCTTTCTTCCAACAGAGATCTGGGCAGGTTTGCCACAGTCTGCCACAAAGGCTCTTTAATATATTCATGGGGGTCACTGTTGACTGCCTCAGATCATTTCCTTCTCTCCAGGATTTAAGCACATTGGCCTCAGCAGCATTTCCAGTCCCAGCTGGCCTGGGAAGCCAGAGACTGACGGATAATTGAACGTGGATTTTCTATATGATGGTACAAACCATTGTTTCTAGATGACTGGTCTGGTCTGTGGAATCCCCTGTTATTCACCAACTTGTCAGTAGACCCCCAAAAACCCTGCCCTGCCCTCTGACCTGGATTTCCAGGGAGGTCAGGTTTAGCATCCTGTGTCCAGAGTGGGTGTTTCTGAATTAAGTATTACTCTAGACTATTTTGCTGATGAGAGAATTGTATGATTTTTAGCTCCTACATGTTTTAGTCGGCTAGTCCAATTCGCATTCAGGGGAACAATGCAGTAATTGGTAGCAGAACTATTGCTGTGAAGTCCCTGCCAGTGCCTGGATGCTATTTTCATGCAGCTTGGTAATTTGCATACTTAAATCCTAAAAAAGGACTTGAACTCTTGAAACAGGGTCACTATTCAGTGACCAAAATTGTCATGGAAACAAACCCACTCAACAGCAGCCAATGCCCTTCCTAGATCTCTGTCCATTCCTCTCACCTCTGTGGCTTTTTACATATAATTGGAAGCTGGGCCCACCAGACTCCAGTGTGCCACTTCCTCATCATTGCTGTAGAATGACCTACACCCAGTGCTTAAGTGGGAAAGCAGTCTCTGAACACTCTCAAATACTTAGCTAAAAGATATACCACTGGTGTTTTATCTGCAGCCCCAGCTTAGAGAAAGCATCATTTCTGTACGTAGTGTTTCCAATTGCTTGGCTGCCTGCTCTAAGCGTGCCTTGAGCTAACTGCTTGTCTAAGATTTTTCTCTCCCTCTGATTCAAGGGAACGTAGCTCAGAGTTGTATGGCTCTCTGTGAATCAGGTACTTTTATTTAGGAGGCAGTGCCTGGCTAAGTTTGTGGGCTTCCAGTGTCATGATGCATCAGGAGTGCCTTTGCAGCATCCAGCCTTCAAATTTCTATGCAGGAATATTTCTCAGTTGATGCTTTTTAAAATAGCTTTGATGTTTTCTCAGCAACTATTGAAGCTAGTAATGGTTATTTACTTTGCTACTAAAAAAGCCAGCATGGAGTTCCAGTGTACGAATAAAGCACTAAGAAATAGTCTTCCACTGAAAATAGTTTCCTAAAGTTGATGTTTGGAGCAGTTTTAAGGTGACATAATTATTTAGTAGGGGGAGGAGGAAAAACCCCTGAGTCACTGGATGTTGTCCATTATAAAGATCTTTAAGAATTAAGGAAAATAAAAACCTGTCTGTAGATAGGGGTCAGCCAAGCCCTTTATTGTGGAATATCATGGTTAAAACCAAGCTCTGAAATCCAGCCAACCAGCATGAAACTGTTTGCTTTTATCAAAGATAATATGATATGTCTTCATCCAGATTCCAACAGGAGATGAAAGACTTCAGGAGGAAACCAGCTTGTGTGTAGAAAAGATGGGGTGTGCTGAAGTTGCCTCTAGAAGGTAGGCAGAAGAGGTCTGTCCCATTGTCATTTAAATTGTAAATATTCAGTGTGTGGCTGGTTTTGGAACCATGTATGTTGTGGTAATTCCTGTGCCTACATTTTACCCCAGGGTGTTTCCTAGAGGTGTTTTGTAGCATGCTTAGGGTTCAACCTGCTGTAAGTTGGGTTGTGAGTTGTCGAGTTGAAGTTCTTTACTGTATTAGTACCTATACACTTGACAGGCTTTTAGTAGATACTTTGCATTGAAATATGCAATTAACTGGATTATAAAGTAATAACCAATATCTTGGAGGCAAACTGGGGAGAATTGGAATTCTTAATCAAAGATAATTTAATTTTTTTTTTTTTCCCTGTAAATGACTGATTTGCTTCTGGTCTCTCACATGAAATCTTGAAGTGGGAATTAATTTCAAAAGTCTCCCACTTTTTGTGACTTTAACTTTGGCTTCTCCAAGTCTTTTGTGTGTGTGTATAGTTTGATATTGTATTGATATTGTGAGAGTGTGTTTTCAGTGGTTGACCTTTGAAAAGACATGGGAGGTTCTTTCTGCCCAATGTGCAAAGCAGTACATTAAGTGATACACTTAAAAATCTTCTTTTTGAAGCACACAATACCTGTGCCCTTATAGGCTGTTCAGTAGTTTCTCCTCTGTAGACGGATCCTGATGGTTTATTTAGTCTTTGTGATATTGTAGTACTTTGGGAAGACTGGAATATTCTTTGTTTCATTTTACAACCTGTCAACTTTCCTGGGTCAGAATCAGTTATATTTTGCTGGCTCCTTTGTTTGAGGGGACTTGTACTGGGCTGCTTTGAGAAGAGGATTAGGTCCAGTTGGAAATTCAGATGAGATGCTGTCACTTACAACCTGGAGTAACTTTCCTAAGTTTCCTATTTCCAAATAACATCATGGATTTCCCTTACTGAAGTAGAAGGAGCACATATTGCGTTGAGTGTGACTCTCTGGGTGGAAACTTGCAGCTGTTTTTCTGTAGGTTATGAACCTTCTGCTCTATACTTTTTTTTTTCATGTTTCATATGCTTTTTAAAAATCAATTTTTTTCTTCTCAAGCAAAAAAAAAAAAAAGGAACACTTTACCTTGTTTTATCCTCTCATTTTCAGCTGTTATGCAATAATGAAGGTGCTGTCATACCTTCTCTTGTATTTGATACTGTATTTGATATTATCACTTAGTATGGCAAGAGTGTTGATTTAATATTTTAATAAGGAGATGAAGAAATTAGACTTACAGTTGAGGCAGGATCGTAACAAGCCTTATTTTGTGGTTTTTTATGTCTGCACTCTAGATACCACTAAAACAATAAGAATATTTTAATGTTAGATTAAGCCTCTCTGTACTGGCCCATCTGACCTTTTAGTGCCAGTATTTAGTTGGTGAATCATCTTGGGCAACTCTCTGAAATAATTTCTGGTTTGGAAGTTTGATTCGTGAGTCTCTAGCAAGGTTACTCCCATTCTGCTATCCTTTCTTTGGCTTTCCAGGCCTCCTTCTGGCTCCCACACCAAAACAGAAACACTATACAGTTCCTGGGAAGATACTTCTGGGTATAGTAGGCTTCTGTCTATGTATTTCCTTACTGCAAAATCTTGAATTATAACAAGAATTTTTTCCTAATAAATTCCATGAATTTTCAGTGTATGTGTTTAATTTTCTTCAAACAGTTTCAGTTGAACTTGAGGAAACTTCTAAAGGTCATTTTGTCAGTGGGGGTTGTTTTGTTGTTTGTCTTTTTTTTTTTAAGAAAGAAAAGAGTTGCTCTGCAAAATTAACTTTAGTTGCAGGAGAAAGGTTTCCTTTTTTTAACCAATTATTTGTAATTAAACTTCTGATGTCTTATGTTTTTATAATTAAAGGAGAAGAAAACTTAGGCTTTTTAAATCACTTTGATCTGAATTAAGGTTCCAGTGCCAAAAAAATAATTTAAATGCTGCATGGCTGTATAAATAAAGCCTGCTGAAAGAAAAAGTACTAAGAGCATAATGAAAAAATTTAATCAAATGGCATTTTTGTGTCTAGCAGCTC
The DNA here is from genome assembly GCA_018697195.1 of Certhia americana. Lineage (NCBI taxonomy): Eukaryota > Metazoa > Chordata > Aves > Passeriformes > Certhiidae > Certhia > Certhia americana. The sequence continues at coordinate 38,198,762 of CM031879.1, forward strand.
TTACTTTGTAGCACAATTCTTTATAGCTTCTTTGTAACACCAGTGTACTTGAATAAACTTTCTATTTTTGTGAAAAGATCTAGTTATATGTTCTATTCCATTTCACAGTACATTACTCATCTCTTGCATGTAAATAACTTGGCTTGTTAAAAATGTTAGTATTTCTCTTTAATAAACATTACAGTTCTCAAAATATACTTTTATCCAGAAAATGAAAGACTTAAGGACAGGGAAAGGGCACAAAGAAAATGGTTCCTCACATTGTTGCACGCATGGTAAAAAAGCCAAGTCCAAACTGAATCACCTGGAGTTCTGTCGTGCTGCTGTTTGCTGCCAGGCACATTCCTGCTCTGCCTGACTATTGGAAGCAGCTCCTGCTATGGAGATGGTTGTGGTGATGTGGCTTATGGAGTATGGTTGGTAAGTGAAGCCTCAGATGGGTCCCTGCTCCACTGGAAGGAGCTGTGTCAGGATAGGCCCTGAGTGATGCTACAAACCACTACATCTCTTACTGCTTTGCTTTTTCCCTCCCTGTCCTGCTCATTAGGACTGCAAACTTGTGGCAGCTGAAGCCACTGCTTTGATGGTCTGTTGTGCTGAATGTTTCTGTGTGGCTCAAGCCTTCATAAGGCTTAAATAAGCCTTAAATAGCATCTGGCTGTTTTGAAATTACGGCTTGGGTTTAAAGAAAGGAACTACTTTTACATACTTCCCATTTCCCCAAGAACTGTGAGGTGTCTAGATGCTCCTTAGCCAGAATAGTTTTGGTTTCTCTGGAGTGTGTTTTGCTGTAGCGCTGTACTTGCTTTAATTAAAAGAGTAGAGGAGTTGTGGAGAGTCTCCTTCCATGGAGACAATTAAAACACATCTGGACACAATCCTGTGCAACCTGCTCCAGGTATATCTGCTTTATTTGGATGGAGTGGGGTGCGTCTTCGACCAGATGACCTCCAGAGGACCCTCTCCAAAGTTGCAATTATGTGAAAGTCTCACTGAATCAGATTTTTTTAAATGTTGAATGAGTAGGTTTGCATGTGTTCTGAGCAGAAGTTGGGATTATGCTGATGGAGTTGAGTAACTGGACTTTTCATTCCTGACTGATACAGGGTTAAAACCAAAGGAAGGATTGGATGTCCAGTGAGCAAGGAAGCTAGTTGGTCTTCTGCAATTTAGAGCCTGCTTGTAGCGCATGACAAGAGAAAATAGCATATTAATGAAAAAGGTGATGCTTCTATGTTAACATGAGTAAACCTGTAATAATTTTCAGAAAACTGCAGTAGCCTGTGAGAATTTTCAGGAAACTCTTCTCCTCTAGGTGACTGTCAGCTGTTTCTTCTATTTTTTTCCTAAGTGTTCCATTTTCAATCAATATGAACAATCCTGTCTGAGAACAATTGAGGGCCACCTCATTTAGAGGCTGGGCAGGTGTGTGGTGGGGTGAGGAAAGAACTCCACAAAGAAGAAACGCCTTAAGGAATATTCACTTCCACCTATTTGTCTGCCATATACCTAGTCTGCTAGCTTGCCATGCTACATGCTTGCCACACACATTAATTATTATAATAATAAATATATTTGATATTTTACTCTTGAAAAATGATGAAAATACTGACTTTATGGGAATACCTGTAGCATTTTGTCCATCTATCACTAAGATAAATGTTAATCCTATTGTAATTCTGAGCTGTTGGCTAGATGTGTATGGAAATAAACTAGTTTTGCAGGAAAAAAGGGTTTACTGCTCTTTACAGCTCTAGATCTTGGTGCTGCTTGAGGATAATGTTGGAGAAGAAGGCTTCTCGAAGCAGGAAATTTGGAAAATACAGATCTGCAGGTACCATGGTGATGAGTACCGTACGTGTCTTGAAAGGCTCTGATGCAGTAGCTTTGAGCAAGGTACCACCCTGTTAGGCACAGTTTCCAGAAACACATACTGTGTGTGATATTTCAATCTACCAGTTTGGCTCTGTGCTTGGCTTGTTCTGAACATCTTGCAGACTGAAATTCGTAGATTTTATAGAGGTCCTCTGTGTTGTAGCTTACTATAGGCAGGGGGTTTCGGTTTGTGTTCACACTGTTTGCTAATTGGTAATGATGTGAAAAAGCACAGGAGTTTATTTTGCAGCCAAAAGATTTAAACCTCAGTTTCTTACTGCTGAACCCTAATGTTAGAGTTCAATTTTCTGAATAACTAAAATAACTCCAAAGCATAAAAAATAAAGAACTAAGACACAGGTAAATGTAAGTATGGGAAAGATTACAGGATTCCAGAAAAAAAGTAATTTTATTAGTGCCTGTGCTTCAGTCTTTCTGTAAATATTTAAGAAAAAATCTAAGTGATGTGTGTGAGAAGTTTCAATGATGAGTGTGATTGAAATAATTTATCAAATTTTGGTAAATTATTTGCTCGTCAAGTGTAACTGAAACAATTCTGCTTCAAAATACCAATCACACTGGATCTTAGTGTGGTCAAGAATCTAAGGACATCAGTTCTTTATATGGCATAGTGGGAGTAATGGCTGAAGGTTTTTGCTTGAACGGGGCGCTGAGAGTACTTTATTTTGCATACTTCTTTCAAGATAAGTTGTGGGGAAACATCTGTGTGTAGAGTGTGGAAATCTACAATGTTGTACTTTATGTGCTGCTGTATGCTGTATTAATGGAGAGTATTTGTTCTCCCTCATTTTTCTTGGACTGAAATCCTACATAAAGCATGTGAAGTAGCAGGGAATGGTCCTGTTAAGGAAGAGCAGATACTGTGGTAATTCTAAGAATGAATCTGTACCAGTTAGTTCTTTGCCAAGAGTAAGTGAGCATACTTGTAGAATAAGTGCTCAAGGAAGACTTCTTGTTATGGTGTATTTTGTGTTGTAAAATGCAAAAGAACCCTTTTCATAACAGGATGGTTGCATTTAATATGCATATTTAATTGCACATCTAACTATATATACACACACTAAAAGACTTAATTTTTCATCCCACGTGTACTCACATGCTACCCTCATCTGCACCAGCTGCACGGGTCATGGATAAAGGGATGGGCCCTGCAATCAGTGACTTTTCCAACAGAATGACTAAATTATTATCCAGGTATGCCCTTGGGAGTTTCTGAGCTTATAAATATAGTAAGCAGTATGGTAATCAGAAAAAGCAAGTTGTTTGTGTTGTGTTTAGAGAGTCTTTATGTCTTTTGTCATTGTTCTGAATTGCATCAGGAGCTGCTAAATTTTTACTTTCTGCAGTGAAGGATCTCTTCTGACTTTGCAATATTTGCATTTCCTTCTTTGCTTCTGCTGAAAGTTTCGAGTTAGCTCCTTGGGTCAGCTTGCACTATCCATGTTTTAAAATAAAACTAAATGAGGAAGCAAATGCAGTGATTGTATTTCAGGTGTTGCTTCAGAAACCGACTAAACTTTGATGTAATTGAATTCAGTTTAGATTGGTTGAATATTGCTGTGGTTCTAATCCATGAAAGAAGACTACACCTTAATAATGTGTTATTCTTGTAGCTGCCTAAAATTTATTCTTTTTTGGGGTACAAATGAACAAGTGAACTCTTCTGCTAAGCAAAGTCAGTGTTTGTGCATAGAAATTAACTATTTCCTGCAGATTGGAGAGGATAACCTGCTCAGTAATATTCAAAAAAAAGAAGGATAAATATAACTTAATCTGCTTTAGTGGTGAGCTGTTTATTTTGTCCTAACTCAGTTAAAATAAAAAGGAAAGCAAATAATTTTGTACCTCTGACATGCTAGTAAGAGATAAAATAGTAGAGTATGCCTTTGCTTTGCTGTTGGGACTTCAGTTTTACAAACACTTGGACATGTGTTCAGCTTTTCAAATGTAAATAGTCTCATTAGATGAAATCTGGGTCTAAATGGAATCAATGGTAAAACCTGTGGCAATTTAAATAAGGCTAGAATTTCATGAATGAGTTCAGTGAGACTACTTGTACACATAAAGTTAAACACATGGCTGAGTGTTTGCAGGATAGAGAGCCTGCAAGGATACGAGAATAAGACCCTTGCGACACAATTTGAAGTCTGACCTACATTGCTGCTGAACGATTGTTGGGGGTTGGGTTGATTTCTTATAGAATTTTTTCCCAGAAGTTGCTAAAGAGCTAATGGCTAGGTGCTTTTCGGTACTTATGGGTGCTCAGGAACAAACAAAGGAAGCAGCTACACAGAGACATTGATTCCACTTCGCTCAGGGCAGTTTTTTTCTGCTCTGGGGGGACGGCCAGGGCTGCTCGTCTCGGCGAGGCAGAGAGCTCTCACTTTTTCCCTTCACCTCGGACTCCGTCGGACCACCAGTCTCTTCGTGTGTCCCCCGGGATTTTGGGAACCCGTTTCCTCCCTGCCCTGCACCCACAGTTTCTTCAGTTCTGCTCGAGGTCTCCCCACGCTGTTTCTGCAGCCCCTGCCAGCCGGGACACTTTTCCAACAGCTCCAGCCACTGTGAACCCTCAGAATTATCTCACCCTCCTAGAGCTGCCGCTAGCCTATTTGCTTGTGACGGTACTAAAAGAGGTGGGGGGGGGGTGTTACCAGAGGAAGAACTGTGACTGACTTGTTGTTTTGGGTTTTTTTTTTCTTCCTCCTCTAGTTCTGTTTGTTGTCAATATTGTAATTATTGTTAATTTACCTTGTTAGACTAACTAGTAAAGAACTGTTATTCCTACCCTCCTTATCGTTGCCTAAGGCCTCTCTTTCAATTTTAGAATTATAACAAACCCCAAGGGAAGTTTCCCTTTTCTTTGGTCCCTGTCTTTCCAAACCAAGACAACGATGAAGAGCCACAGTGAGGAAATAGGGGACCATTTTGTGCATAAACAAATGCAGTATATAAAACATCATAAATAACTACAACTCATAAAATGCTTGGTTGTCCTAAATAATGAAGCAGTGAAAATGTTTATGGGATGTGCTTGTAATATGTTTTTATTTTATATTTTTTGGCACAAATACATGTAAGTATCGTTATTATGTTTCATTATTCAGAAAATCTTAGTAGCGGGAGTCTTTCTTTTGGAAGAAGGAAGGTAAAACAGAAATTACAGGGCAACCCCCCATCTTGTCCTTTCATTTGGAGGAGTCATGCAACATTGTGTCAACTGTTTTAATCATCATGTTTATTAATTACTTAATTTTATATCACACTCGGTAAAGAAATGCTGTAGGTATTACCATAATTGTGGTGGTTCTCACCATCTGAGGCTTTCCTCTCCAGATGTTTCACCAGTTTGCAAATTTGATTTGGAGCTGCATGTGCAGCAAAACAACTGTTATGTACTCTAACAGATCTCTCTCTTTGTGCAGAGCATCTTTATAGAGCCTAGTTTCATGTTTATTAGTAAGAAATAATATTGAATGACTGCCCTCTTATAATCATGTGAGATTTAGGTAAGTGCAATTTTCCAGGTTTTTGAGGGAATCCTAATTTACATTTCATAACACACACAAAGCAATTAGCATCAAGTCTTATGGCAGCTTGACAGTCCTTTGTGCCTATGGAAACAGTTACACAATAGTGCATGTGCAGATAATGTTATGAGGTGCCCTTTGTGCGTGCTCACTTGTTTTACCTGAGGCATACTAAAAAGCTGTAGCCTAATTCTCATTTAAACTCAACCTGCTCTATTGTACAATGAACTTGCATAAAGAGAGAAATGTTGAGGTCTTAAGAAAGTAAAAGTTAGCATTCATTGTTCTGAGTGATCTCATTTTGGCATGCTCAGACTGTTTTTCTCTATGAGCATGGTTTTGCGTGCCAGTGATGGAAGGAATATGACCTCCTAGGTGAGGTCAAATTCAGGCTGCAAAGTTTCCTTTTGTCTTTGCTCTCTCTCTCCTCACAGGTAGGTGTAGAACCTTGTCCCTTCCCCAAGTTGGAGACTAATAGTGCCTGTGTGTTTGGAAAATGGAGAAGGACATCCCAGCTTCATTGTTCTGCTGATTGTGCAGTCCAGCTGTTGTTGGGGAATAGAGAGGGGAGACATGGTGTAGTGAGCAAGAAGGCAAAGAAGTAAAGCTGCAGTGCGGTAGAAGGTCTGGCACTAGTTCCAAACTCTTTGGCTGTTGTGTGAACAGATGATGGGCAAATACTTCAGTACTTCTTACTCAGTATTTTTGATTTTTTTTTTAAGGTTTAAAGCATTTTTGTTTCAGTCTGATAAGATACTGATGCAATTTCATTCACTTAAGTTACTTTATCCAATTGTGGTGGGAGCAATACCTTAGGGTGCTTTCATGAGCTCTTGAGAAGAGATTTTCTGCCCCAAGGAGCTTTGTACTGAAAGGTATGAGAAGAGTGATGCGTCAAAAAGAGGCAGTGCATGCCTAGTGGTCCTGTGTCTTAGAGACAGAGTAGTGTTTGCAGGTACAAGAACTGTCTAAACATTATGGTGTCAAATAGGGAATGTCTGGTGAAAGGAAAAGGAAAAGGCAGAAGACATAACAAGAGAAAGGTGAAATGAGGTACAGACCTTGTTGGCTCCTAGGTGTGTGAGAGATGCAAAAAATCCAAGCCCAGTATGCAAGCTGTGAGAAGAATTGCTCTGAGAGTATGACTGCTGCTGCCTTTGCTGAGAGACATTATCCCTAGGCTTTGGCAATCTCAGCTCTTCCTGTTGTAGGAAGCCAGGCTGGGTCAAACTGCTTAAGCCTGCTTGCTTGATGGGAGCAAACCTAAGATGGATCACACCATCAGCATGGTCAGCAGGTCTGAAGGGATGACTGTTAGTAGGGTAAGTGAGGGTAAGCAATCGGTGCCGATAATCTGGTCAGAGGGTACCAGGGAAGCCTGTCCAGAGAGGGCTCTGGGGATTTCATTCCTGCCTTTCATGGATTTTCATCTTGCTTTTCTGACCTGTTCTCTCTGTCTCCCTGGGTGTTTTTTTCCTCTCGTTTCCTACAATAGAAAGCTATTAAGACATATACTGAAAACAGATGCTCGAACCAAAGAAGGAGAAATGAGCAATGACATACTTAATAGACCTAGGCCCATTCAAGAATGACACAATATGGCCTAAAAAAGAGATAAATGGTTTAGGCAAGGAACATGGATAAAACAATGTGACTGAAGACAGAGACTTAGCTGATGCTGTGCAAAAGCTAGATTGCTACAGAAGCTACAGTTTTGTGACTGCCTTGTTTGGCTATTCCTCGTGCTAATTCCTAGTTTGGGACAGACGGTGATGATGCAGAGCGCTGCTGCTTTGAGCTTGTCTTTGCCAAAGCTGATGTGTGGCTAATGAAGCGTGAGGCTTTAACCTCATCTTGCCTATAGTGGTTTGGGTGAAAGTCCAAGCTGAACTATCATCAGAGACAAGGCTATTTTTAGGACTACGTGTATGAAGAAATAGTTGATATAAAGCTCTGGAAAACTCTTGAAAAGTGGTCGTATGCCTTGTGCTTTGAATACTTTACACTGAAGAAATTTTCAAATCCCTCTCAACATGAGAACTGACTGTGAGTGTCAAATGTGGCACTGCACAGCATGTGGCATTCATTTATTACACCATTGTAAGATTAAATGTTACAAGTTAAACAAGTATTCCCTGTTTGCTTAGGTTATTGTTATAGTAGACACACATCTTTAATTCCAGGTAGATATGCTTTTCTCTCTCTTTTTGGACTTACTCTTTCCTACCATGTCTTAGCTCCAAGGACAAAGGAAAACTTAATTTTTACATTAAAGAAGAAATTATTTGTCAAGACACATTATACTCCCAGGCTTCCAAGACTTGTGGTCTGAAACTGGAAATGTAGCACAACTAATGTATTCAGAGACCAGCTCAGTGTGGAGTTTTACTGAAATGTTTGGTGAATGCTCTCAAGAGCAATGAGGGAAGCTTTACAAGTTTCCTTGTAGTTTGCTATATACTGCCTGACGTTTAATGCTGACAGGATCTTGCTAGAAATGCATTATATAATTAGACCTATCAATTTACCATGAAAAATAGAATAGTGATAGTATTCTCCATATCCATTAGCTTTTGTCTATATCTCCCTCTCTCATACTGAACCAGGAAGAAAATACTGAGATTTTCATGTTGTTTGTTTTTTTTAATATGCTATTTTCTTAGGTAAGAGGAATACTTTAGTAGTGCTAATGGCTATGGCCTGTGTTCACCTTTAGCTGATACACCATTTCTTATAATGCATCTGTATTCTCTGCGTGGTGAGATTGGCTTTGTACTTAGTGGCAGAACTGGTCTGCATGTGGTATGGGAGCAGCATGCTTGCACAGGTGAGCCAGTAGCAACTGCAGAGAAACTTTTCTTGTACCCTGGAAGTGCTGCTCTCACCAAAGCTGTTGGTCAAGGTAATGCTATTAAAACAATTCAAGTGGTAGATGGATAATGACAAAATTCAGAAGGCGATAACAAGACCTCTTATATGTAAAAGTGAAAAAGAAATTAGGTAGCATTCAGGAATGCTAGTACTTTACATAATGATTTTATCACTTGTTTTGGTTAACTATCTAAAGTTTATGTGACAATAATATTCTATTTTCAAGGTGATTAAGTTGGAGTTTTGGAGACTCTATAAATACAAGGAACAACTGCAATCTCTGTCTGACCTAAGAAAGGACTAAAACCAGGAAATCATCCAGGATGACACATGGGCAGTGCATACTCTTGAGTTCCTCCAAGATCTAAATATACAATGAGTCTGAGCTAAAACAGCATTGCTTGTGTGCCTCAGTGTTAATCTGACTTATATTTCTGACATATGCTAGAGTTGTAGCTCTATCTTCAGGGCAGATGTAGCCAGGAAACTGAGATAGAGACCAGGAACAGACTTAGTTAATAAATGGTTTATCTGCAGTATGGGTGGTTCAAAAGTATAAAATATATAATTTCTGATTTAGAAAAACATGATTTTTGAAGCAATCTGGTCTTTCTAGAGTTTTGTCCTTGCTATTTGAAAGACTACAGAAATCAAAGCTGTCCCAACCCTAAAACTTTGTTGTTCAGGCCCCTACTCTAGAACAAAAGCCTCCATCCAAAACCAACATAGTTCATATCTATCCCTGCCCATTTTTTATTTTACTTAGTAGGATTGCTTGTATAAACCTAAACACTGGTACAGCTGCCTTATTTTTTCAAGAACATATTTTGAGAGAGATTTTGCTCATGTTTTATTTCTGGTTACTTCATGCTGTGTGTATCAATGAAATAATGAAAATCTGTATCTGGAGCATTGTTGTGGGGAAAGAAAATTATGTGCAATGTCTGAGCAATCATAACTAAAGGATTGACTATTACAATTAAAATTAATTGTGTTTAATAAAGGATTGCTGTACTTTTTTTTTTGTAGTATCCTTACCTCACACACTCAATAACTTTCCCTTCATGTTTCAGAAAGGTTTTGGAAAATTCTGTTTTCCTCTTTCAGTGTAACTACGTCTAGGAGAAAAGGGATTTGGTATTTCCTGAAGGTAGTTATATTTCTTAAATCATTGAATCAAAATGCAGTGGTTAATGTTAATAAATATTTACTTTGGTTTTAAGCTTGGAATCATCAGCAGTGCCACCAGCTAATCTGTGAATTTGCCTGAGGTGGCGATGTGAGCCTTCAGAGTGTTATATTTGAAGTTGCACTCATCCGTTGATTAACTGAATAAAATTTGCATCTTTAACAAAGACCAGGCTATAGCTTTCTCTAGGTAAATAATTCTATGCATATTTTTCAGTAGTATGTTACATTTTTTTTTCCCTTTTAATTGTTCTGACATTACTTTTTTCTGTCTGTTGGGTTTTTTTTTTCCTTTTTTTTCTTTAGAGAAAGCTTGTTTTTAATATCAAACAAAACCCAAACCCTATCAGAAAAAATGTTGGGAATAAAAGCAATTTCATATCATCATAGACCATGAACTGTGAAAATGATACAAGCTCAACTAATCTTCTCACAAGTCAATATTAATTGTTTTCTGTCTCCTGGTTTTACTGATGTTGTTTCTTAATATATCTTTTTTTTTATTGTTGTCATTTGCTTTGTGTTCACTTATTCTTTCCTACCTCATTCTTAAATCATATCTTCTATGGGCCAAGGACAAACCTGCTTGGAGCTTGTACTTGTCTTATTTTACAGGAAAGCATCTTCAGTGATTGGTTGGATTCTTTAAATGTCATTACTCTCTTCTTGAAACCTGGTATTTTTATTGATTCTTGTGATTCATGTAACCTGCTGCCTATCCCTTTTGTAAGTATTGGGTCAGAATGAGTGTCAGGGTTGATGGTGAATACAGGTAATGAATATCTCTTCTATATCACATGAGGTTCTTGAACACTATGAGATCATAAAATATAAAAATAATAGGAAACCATTGTGTTTATGTAAAAGTGTTCTACTCATCATTTTTGCTCATGAGCTGCAGTACACTCTCTATGACACCTTTGCCAGCAGGGCAAATCTGAGAGAGCCTTCCCCTTGTTATGGTCAGGACCCTCTTTAGATCTGGAGCATCTGCAGTCCTTGAGGATGTGCTGGTTTCCAAGAGTTTGCTGCAGAACTGGTGTGTAAAGCCTTTGGCTTACTCTCCCCTGCCTGCTTTGCTTGGATAATCCTGCAGCAGCTGTTGGAGTTTCCCTTTGATTCCTCTGGCTTCAGCAGAACTGCAAGGACTCTAGAAACCTGGCCCTGACCCCTGCTGAGCTGGTGGAGATAAGAGCAACATCATCCTCATCGAACCTGCGTACCATTGCCCTACATCAGCTAAGTGAAGGGTCAAAATCAAATCAGGGATTTCATTTCCAAGGATGAGTGACAGGCAGTCCTCCTCCCATCACTGGTCCCCCAGTGATGCCAGCTGCATGTGCCCTGTCCCCAGTGCCCCTGTGGGTGGGGTGTGGAGTAGTGATGTGGTGTCAGCAGTTCCCTGTGATAGCATCCCTGTTTGTTACAGCTAGAGGGGAAAAGTGGGTGCTCATAAATGAGGTTATACTCAAATTTGATTGAGACCTGCTGTCTCTTGTTGTGATCCAATGCAGAAAATGTTGTCAGTGGATATCTGGTGGGGAACTGGGTGCTAGGTAGAAAGATACCAAAAATACAGAGCTGCTGAGTTAGTCCTGTTGTATTTGATATTGGTTTTGAGGCTCAGTGGAGCGCACACCCCTTATTTTAGGTGATATCTCATGAAAACATGTCTCTTAAATGTTTTGCTCGTACTATTTTTAGCTTCAGCATGCATTTGTGAACTAACTGTACTCAGGAAGGGTGCTCTGCCATTGATTCAGTTCTTGTTCTACAAAGAATCCCCACTGAACTGTTTTGGAAATGGCTTAATGTGTAATCTCACTGCCAGCCTCCTCAAACTGCAGAAGGGTAGGTGTTTAAATCATTCCATAAATACTGACAGACAGTTTGAACATACACTGCTCGGATGAACTGCCTCCACTTTATGTACATAATTTTCTGTTAAATAACTTGTTTTCCTACAGGTAAAAAGTTAATCTTCTGATTTTAAATTAATCTGGGTTTAACTTCTGTTAGCACAATCTACTTTCTCATTTCATTTTGACATAATGTTTCACTCTGCTAGGCAAATTCAATAGTTTTAGCATTGAATCGTGGTACACGAGACCTTTTCAAGTGTGTAGGTATTGCAGATTGCATTTTCTACAGCTTCCATGTCACTTTGTTTAATAGTAACTTATTCAATGTCTAGAAATGTACAGGGGTGATACAAAGATTATGCCTTGTTATTTTAATCTACTTGAGGAACTGGACATTGCAATAACCTTTGTACCCTTGGCCCCTCTGTGCAATATTAATTCCAGCGTAACTGCTGAAAAGTCCATGTACAAGGTTGAAATGTATTTTTGCAAAGTCTTGTGAAGTCATGAGATGAAACATGTCTTCCTCCCTTGGTTTTTGTTGCTATCAAAATGTTGTGGCTTAGCTATTAAGTGGCCGGTGTAAGCTTGGCTTTGACCCTTCTGTGAGGTATCAGAAACTCCTGTCTGAAGATGTTTTTGGCTCCAAAGTCAGCTAGTCTTGAAGCATTTCTCTTTGTCCTGCTGCTACACTCATCTGACAAGCTGTGGGTGAAAGCAGCTGCCTGAGTCCCCACTCACAGTGTGTCTGGGGACCTCAGGGGCCACACTGGCTTCTGGCTGCCGAGGGCTAAAACCCAGGCATGAGTATGGCAACCTGCTTAGGAATGCCTGAACTGCTGGTGCATCCTGGAAGAATTAGTACCTAAGTGCTTATGAATCTATCCTCTCACCATTTAAAAACCCAGAGTGCAATAGAGCCCTTTGTGATTTTTTGTTCCTTTATGTGCCTCATGGCTTTCTAATTAAAAAGACAGTTAACGTGTCTGTTCTGTTCTTTCTTTCAAAGCTAGAAATATGTATTTGTGTATTAGAAAGGTGAGTCTTTCTTTTATCCATTTCCTTTTTCATCTGAAAAAAGTGTCAGGAAAGAAAGAAATACAAGTGCAGTGTTTGAATTAATTTCCCCCTGATTTTGAAGAGGGCTTTTCTCACGTATTTACTGTAGTTTGTCCTTTGAAAGGTGATGTTGTGTGTGTAACTCCTAGTGTGCCACACGATTCCCTCTGTGAATGCAGGGTGGGGACTTAAGTGAAATCCTCCTTTAGCCATTCTTTACTGAGCCTAGTTCATCTTTATATTGCTGTCCAGTGGATATCTCTGTGTCTTGCAGGTTTATACTCTTATCCAGGGCAATTTTCAGGAATTCCGGTTTGTGGCATTCTTGCTATCAGAAGAATTGCCCAAATATTGAAACTTCTAAATTCACGTGTGTTCATCCTGTTTGAGGAGATAATGTACAATGCGGAGGAGTATTTTTAGCCTCTGTAAAATGCAGTTTCTCAGCAGTGTTACTTTCTGGTTCCAGTCTGATATTTCATAGATTTTGAGGTTTTTTGGGGTTTTTTTGTGGTTTTTTTTTTTTTTTTTTTTTTTTTTTTTTTTTTTTTTTTTTTTTTTTGGTCTTTGTTGGTTTTTGGTTTGTATTTTTTTTTCTGATGTGGGTGTTGAGTTTGTCTAGGTTTTTCAATTGCGTTGAATTTCCACCTTCCTCAGATTTTTCTTTACTGTGGAAAAACTATCTGTTAATTCCCTGTTTTTTTTTTATGACAGTTATGAAAATTACCCTGAATAAAATGACACAAAAGTGCTTTTGGTGAGGCAGCTTTACCTGAGTCTTTGCATTGGTGTAGCTGGGCACTGCTGGCTGTAATGCAGGCAGACCTACAGGCAGGTGCTTTAAGGCAAATATATATATATATATATATATTTTTTTTTTTTTTTTTTTCTCCTCTTTTCCTGGTATTTTCTGGTTTTGGTATTTACTAATTTTTTCTTTGTAGTGGTTTTAATTTTGGATTGCTGAGCAGTATTACTGAAAGTACAAGCCCAGTAGAAATCTGTTTAGTTATTGCAGTACTTCTGTTAATGGTTGACAATATATTTGCAAGAGCAGCCTTTTGCAGAATGCTTCTGTTTATTCATTTGTTTGTTGTACCTGTCGAGACAACAGGCTAAGCACACTGTCAGCTTTAAACCAGCAACAGTCCAATGCACAGATGGAGAACACCTATTTTGTGCCTGTGCTTCAGTAACTTCTTTGGATTTTCCCCAGCACAGATGTGTGTAAGCAGAAGTCATAGATATATTTGCTTAGTTTGTGCTTTTCAACAAATTTTGCTTCTGTTTAAGGACTTTTTCTCAACATCTTTGGAGGTTCTTTCCTGCACACGTATGAAGAAGAACCAGGAGGTGAACTCCTGTTTTCAGAGTAATGTACTTTTAATCGAGTGGGGTTGTAAGCTCTTAAATTGTCTATGACCTGTTTGGCCTTACAAATCCTTTCTAGAAGAGATAGTCAGCAGATGTATTGTAACTGGAGTCTATTGGAAAAGGTTGCAGTCTGGAGAGGAATGTGCATGCTGTACTTTAAATCTCTTTCCATTAAAAGTTTCCTTTGTTGCCAAGGAAATAAAGCAATGATTATGTTATGGGGCTGACAGTTTTGCTAATGTTTCATATTTCCAGAACAAGGCTGCTCAATTGTTGAGGATGATGTAAAATTCAAGGACTCTTACTAAATTTTTGATGGGGCTAAAATAAATTTTTATACCTCCTCCCTCCCTAAAAAAACCCTCCAAACCTCTTTTCTCAAGGTGACAGGGGGATGGACTTCCTATTTCATGGATTTTGGTCATTATAGCAAGTAATTACATACTCTCTGCTCCTCTGATGGTGTAAAAAGCTCCACAGACTAAGCTGGGCTCCCTTTACTGAGGATTAAGTGTGTTGGAGTTCTCCCTGCTGTGTTTCCTGCTGCTGCTTTTTACAGCTGTGGTATTGGAAGTTGTTGCTGGGAGGAGGAGCTGTAACCAATGTCCCATTCATAACTGCCTTGTTCCTACTTTATCTCTTCATAGTGAGAAGTGTTATTTTCATCCCTTTCTTTTTTCCTTTGGTCCATGCACTGAGGAAATAAGATACAGAGACTGTGGTTGCTCTCCCTGTTGCAGTTACCTTTGTGTAAGGGCATTGAACTTAAGAGTTTTACTGCGTGCTCTGGGTGTCTGTGATGTTAACTCAGGTACTGATGAGTTTTCCTTCCTTTTCGAATTCAGGACGTCAGTGAATGACTCAGGAGTGACCAATCTGTAGCTGAGACCATGGTGCTGCATCCTCATCCTCTTCCCTTGGCTGTTTCTCAAAAGAGACAGGAAGTGATATTCTTCCTTATTTTGATGTTGGCAAACATAGTGATGCTTTTCTTATTGAATAAAGAGGAAACATAACTGGAGGCAGTTCGAATTCTACTCTTTTCAGCTATGCATGTGCTTGTGTGTGTTTGGGTAGGTGGTCTATAGTGGTGCCTGATATTGATAGGATAGCTCTTGCTGTGTAACCCATTTCTGATTTAAAATCTTGAGCCTGATGTAATACTAACAGTATGAGCAAGATTTATTTTGCCTAACTTCATCTTCTTAAAATATTTAGGTCTAGTTGAAAGTTGTTAAGGGGGTAAGAATATTGCTCAGAGGGAACAAAGATGTGCAGCTTGTGCAGGCTCAGTGAATTTCATTACCAGAGAGACTTCTCCCCTTCTGTCTCCATTCATAATGGTTTAGTATTTCAAGTCAAATGTTTTAAAACATTTATTTCTCCTACATGCATGAGAAGATTCACTCCTTTAACTTAAGTACGGTTGTTTATTAATAACCTTTAGAAATAATCATCTTTGTTGATGAGGAGTGGATGCTGCTTTCTTGCTTTAGAAGACAAAGATATTGAAGATAACCAAATAGTGTTGCTAAAATATGCAGAATATATCATGTTAACCTTCAGTTTAAAAATCTTTCTTTGCCTGTAATATTACATGAGAAAACTATCACATAAAAAGATGATAATGTAAAGGGAGACTAGTATTATTGTTGATCTACTGTGCACACAAATATCAGTCTTTTTTAAGCAGGATTACTAGAAAAATATCATCACAAAATCAGTGGCATCATCTTTTATCCTCCTTCCCTTCCCTGCTTCTTTATGTTTAAAAAAATAAAAAATCCAAGAAAATACCCTGCTGTTATATCTGAGCTAAAGTTTTAGCTGCTGTAAGTCAATATATAGCTAGTAAATAGAATTAGGCTGACTCACAGAAAAAAAAGTTGTTGAAATAAGTTCCTTATTACAGCTTTCGGATGCAGGAAGAAGGCAGACTGACTTTTAAAAAACAGCTACAATTACAACAAAGAAAAGAAATCAAAATATTTTGTAGAAACAAGAAGGGTTTATGGACCTGTCTTTTCCTAGGCATGCAGGAAGACAGACATGATGCAAGTGAAGTAGTTAAATTAGGTGATGACATGAGCTTTAGTGGGGATTGCTAGGAAATAATTTGCAGAGTGGAGAAGCGCTTCCTTCCTTAATTGTTTCCACCTGGTAGCAGGCTATTGTCAGACCAGGGACCTCTATGCCCCTTGGAGCAGCACTCTGAATGAGAAATACACCATGCTCTGCGTGTAAGTAGTGTTTGGATAATAGCTATTTCTGCCTGGCTTCGTTTTACAGAGCTGTTTGGAAATGTGATAGAACAGCATTCTCCTTTAGCAATACGTGCTTTCCCACTGTGGTCTCACTTGGGAGACTGTTCTGCTGTGTTTTTGTTTTTGTGTTGCTGCTTCTGCTACTGCAAGCGCTATGGTATGTTTTCAAAGTTCCATATAAAAATATGAAGTATTACATTACCTGTTAAAACATTGTGACTTCTTTGTTCTGAAAAAATGCATCCAGAAGTTGTTTAGAAATGCAGTGCCTTACTAGAAGACAAATCTAGAGCATGATAAAGGACTGGTTTTTTAATTCAACTACTAGGAAGGAGAAAAAGCCTTGTCTAACAAAAAAAAAAGGTGGAAGAAGCAGGTATGCATGTGAAGTGATATCACCACCTGATCTTGAAAAAAATCATAATGACTTTTAATGGAGCCCTCACTGTTGAAATCAACTTACTACATCTAATGCAGATCGGAAATTCAGTCTAGTTTTAGTAGCTGAAGGCTAGAATGTAAGAATCCCTCCTTTTATAATCTATGCCTCTTTAAAAGTGACCTTGATTTCTGCCTTCAAAGTCTGGAGGACATAGAAGTGAAATGGGATAAGCTCTCATCAGAAATCAACTGAAATGTGGATCTCCAAGGTAGGTGTATAGGATTATTGCAGGCTGCCTGTGTACACCTGTTTTGTATTTTTAGTCTCATTTAATTTCTTTCAAATGATGGTACTGTATCCTAATTAATAGTTTGCTATGCTTGTTGCTGGACTTGGGAATGAAAAATTCAAAATGAAATTGCAGTGACTAAAAACATCTCAGCAATGAGACTCAGGACTCTCTGGATACATTAGTAAGTGCAGTCCCACTGGTTGCTGGCAGCCCACTGCTGGTGTTGCACAGGTGGCTTTGTCACGATGGAACACGTGCATTCTGCACACACCTGATATCCCTGACATGGAGCAGGAAGCAGACAAATGCCTGCCGACTGCTGGGGATGCTTCATCTGCCAGGGCTACCCTGGATTCCAGGAGCTGCTTGGTACTCGCTGTGGAATATTAAGCAGGGTTGAATCTGCCTAGTATGTTGGAATGAGATTGCATATTTCATTAAAGCCTAATTTGTTTTTTCACGGGGAAATACCAGAGGCTTCGGCAATTATCATACTTATAAGATTGGGAGAAAGTGCTTGGATGAAATTTAGCAAACAAGGCTGTCAGCGCTCATTTAGTAACTCCTTTGTGAATCATTTTGGACTAAATTTGCATGATTGTAGCAGACCCAGAAAACCTTTTGCTGCAGTTATTCAGTGATACCACTATATAATCAGCTGGAGGTAGTGGGTATGCTTCTTTCAAAGCTTTTCTTCACCATTTCTGGCCTTTTCAGTCCCTTTCTCAGCCTCCCTGGGGGCATTCTGAAACAATTCTGGCACTGACCCAGGGAAGATAGATACATGAAGGATAGTGGGTTGGATGGAGGAGGGATGTTGGCCTTTTGACAGAAGGATAAGTTTCTGGTTTTTCAGATTTGACCCTGCTTTTCTTGAAATCTGAAAGGTTTAGGCACAAAAACCTTGTGAGTTGCTCACATCCCTCGTACTGGAGCCTGTATTGAAAGTGCTTTGTATGTCTAGGGTTAACAATCAAATCTAGCAATTGAATTGAGCCTGTGTAACTTGCATGCTAAATTTTGAAATGCTTGCCAGATGAGAATAAACAGGGGGTTAGAGAAATTAGAGAGTAATGCTGGGGTTGTCTTACTTTGCTCTTTATTTCAAGCAGTGTACTAGGAAGCTGAGTCTTGAGTTATAATGAAAGAGGAGTTTATGCCTCAGAGTATCATTGTGAAAGTTAAGTATTTGTAAATGACAGAGTTCAAAACTGACAGGAAAAAATATATTAAATGTAAAACAGCAGTATAGATATTTTTGATGGTGATGGGGTAGGGTGGAAAGTGCATGTGGAGCTCTGTGGGATAATGTAATTCCCAGCCTGTGGAAGCGGTTAGCAGCTGCTTATTGCCTCTAACAGTTTGTTCTTAATTGACAAGGTTCCCATCTTGAGAGTTTTCAGTTGTATGCTTCTATCTCCTCCTCTTGGTCTTCTCTAAACAGTTTAAGAAGCCTGGCATATCTCTTCCACCACAGCAGCAGAAATTGAATTGCATCAGAACAATCAGACATTGTGAAGTGAGTTGTTAGGCAGTCTCTTTGCCTGAGATACAGCTGTTTCTTGAGCATATGTTATCACAGCAACTACAAGTCTCAGTAATGCTGCATGGAAAAGAAAGAATTGTCACTGAATTACTACTCAAAAGAGGAATAAAATCCAAGTGAACACTCATCTTTGGAGGAGCTGAAATACATCGTGGCTTGTACTTATTGCCTTTTGGGGGTGCTTGATTTCATTTATTCTGCAGCATAGATAGATGGCCTGAGGGAAAAAAAACCCAAACAATTAAAAATGCACAGACCATTTTCAAGGATGATGTTACTGAACTGGCTGGTCTGTTCTGTGCAGATGCAGTTCCAGTATGCTGTTGCACATCTGTTCATACGTATAGAAAATTGGCTTCAGAATGCTGTTTTTAGTCCACAGTTGCTTTTGTAATCACTTGTTTGACACTTGGTACTACTTGGGAGTAGCTTTGTCAGTGTGCTTATAATGTTAACTAACACACTCCTAGTGGCATTTTTTTCAACAATTCAGAGATAGCCAATACATCTTTTAAATAGCAACAATGATATCTTTAAAAATTATTAAACTAAGCTAAAATTAAAATAAAATATAAATGCTTTGGATACATACATCTGAGCACTCTTTCATTTTAAGTGGTCATAACACTTTACTTACAGTATATTGGTTTCCTGAATTTCAGTAGCCTTTGGTCTGATCCCTCCATGAACAGCTGAATCCTGCTGGCAGCTCAGGGATCTTCTCAAGTGTTGCCATACCATGTGTGTGCATTTCTGCATTGTGATACTGTTGCCTCCAGTAATGTTTTTAAGACCATGCTACCATGTCTAATATTCTTGGTTGGTAATTTAACCAATCTCTTCTATAGATGTGATCTTTTTGTTTCCACTTCATTGCTGTGCAATTGCATGGCCTACTTAATTTTATGGTTAACGGACAATCTGTCTTCAAAGGATTTGGGAATCCTTCTACCAGTTAGATACCATCTATTTTACCATTGTGCGTATATAATGGTGTCTGATAATGTAAAACTGAGGCTCCTAAAGCAATTTCATTATTTGCCAGATAAGAGGTCTTCCCATAAGTCATTGTTGACAGTGAAATGGAAACAGGGTGGTTTCAGTGGCATAGGTGAATGTACCAGCACTCCAGCATTCTCTGAGTGTGCTGTGAAATGGTTCCCTATAAGAGAATCCTTACAGAGTACCCTATGGCCATATTTTCTTTGTTCTTTTTTGTGGAAACAGTTTCATGTGAAGGCAATGGCCTTGTATCTCTTACTAGGCAAAACACTGTTCTCTCCTGGAGAGCAAAGATATAATGAGAGAATGGGTTTTGTGGTAGGGCCTCTGCTTTTTCTCTATGGAGAGACAGGGCAAGGATATGCAGTGCAGAAGAAATGGAGATGGGCAAAGTCATTTAAGCGCTTGTGTTCTGCAGTGAAGGAAGCATATCTCTTGAAGAGTGCACTTGAACTTAATGGTGCTCATGTTGTTACAGAGTAAGACAAAAAATGACCTTTTTGATGTAAACATCTTTCTCTTGAACCTTTAAGTTTCACGGTTGGTGGGAAGGGAAGGAATGTGGCATGCTTCATTAAGTAGCAGAGAATGTAATTATAAGTTCTATTCTTGATTTAGTGTTGAGCGCTGGTAGTGACTGACAGCGTGAAGAATGCTCTTAGAAATAGAGTCTGTCTCAAACTTTGCGGCTGAGCTTCAGCTTATCTTTAGCATCTGTATTACGTGTGTTGGGTAGATGCCTAGGTTGTCAGAAATGTTGGTGACTCTGCTCTCTGCATCTTCATCAGAGCATCAGGAATCTGGACAAGTGATTAAGAGGCCAGGACCAGCCTGGCTTTCTGACTTCTCCTCCTGCCTTGCCTTTTTGTTTGTGGTTTTTTTGTTTTTTTTTTTTTTTCCTTCCTTTTTTTTCTGACTGAAGGCATCCATAATTACAGCTGCTCTGTAATTACACTCTGCTGTCAGAAGTGTGCTTGGCAAGCAGGGAAGATAGCCCAATTCTACTTGCTGCCTCCTGGAGGTGAGGCGGGACAGAAGAAAATCAATTAAGAGATGAAAAAGCACATTTTAATATAAATGAGTAGATGAAACTCCCAAAAGGATGGAACTATTTGCAGGACATGATGAAGGTTTTGACGTTTGCATAATTACATTAACATTTGTAAATCAAATGTGTTTCTTGTGTCACAGTAAGAGAGACTGGTTTTAAATATTCTATGAAATTTTGCTTTAATATTTGATAGTGAAAGAATTTTTTTAGAGCATGTAATTGAGTTGGATTCATGGATAAACAAGTTAAAAGTGATTTCCATCTGTGTTTCTTGTTCCACATAAATCCCCAATTTTCTATGCTCTCTTGAGTACTCTTAGCACTTTAGCAGTAAAACCTTTATTTTACCTGACATTAGAACCAGTTTCTCAGTGAAAGCAGTTTCTACTATTAAATATCTTTCTTTTGTCAGTAAGAATATTACGTAATTGAAAATCCTGTCTGTAAATACTAATTTGTGCTTCCAGGTGACCTCCAGGTATGCTTTTAATCTTCTTGTCAGTATAAGAGAGTGCTTAAAGACCAAAGACAGAGGGAACACTTTTGGAGGAACTGTGTTCCCAGCTTAGTTTTCTGAAGATAATTTCTTCTGTATCACTTAGGACTTGGTGTCCTTGATACGTGATAGTAGCATTTTCTTCCAATTTTGTTTTGTTTTGCAAGGTTGTTAAATGATGTATTCATGATTTGTGAAATGTTGGTCATATATCTATTGCATATTATATTTTTATAGAGTTCTGTTATTTTGACAGTATTGTCACCACCAGTAATATAAGATTGATTTGAAATTGAATCTCTACTCTGCCAGTGAGTAATGCATCCAACTTGCACATGAACTAATCCATTTGTGTTCTGAACTCAGGGAAAATACAACCTTTTCCAAAAGAAGTCCTGATATCCTAGAATGTTAGTTACTTTTAAAATACCTTACAGACCTGTATGAACACCACTTAATAATTATGAGATTTATTTAGAAGAAAATGTGTTAACCTCCTTGATACAGGAAGCCTTGCATAGTTTTTGAGCAGAGATTTATATCACAGTCTTCATCATGCTAGGCTTCCGTGGATTGTTCTGAGCTGCAAGCACAAGAATCAGCTTTGTAAATGGACAGTTTCACATTTACTTCAAAGGTAGCTTGTAAATGTAGCGATAAGTTTTAGTTAAGGAAGGTACATCAAAGATTTATGTGCTTAATCTTGACATTGCTGAATTCTGATGTTTAAGGATAGGTCCTTGCAGCATTTTGCTTCGATAGCCAAGCCAAATCCTTGCCAGTGTATCGCATTGCCATTGTTCAGTGTGGAGGGATTGGAAAGTGCCTTGCTAGGAATTGTTTGGTACGGTATAGTGTCTCTGTCCTCCGCTGGAAATTATGCTTACTAAGTACAATAATGTTCTTGGTGAGGAGAAATAGCATGCTATCAGGAAATAACTAAAGAAAACTGTATAGCATACCATATACTAATTGTAGGGGGAAGCAAATTCTTGGCAAGAAGTTTAGGAATGTTTCCATTTAAAACTGTAAAGGTCCAAATATTTATTTTTCTTTTCTTCCAAGAAGGAAAAGAAACATTGGCTTTTCAAAAGTCGTTAAGTGTTTTGTCCCATTTTGTAAAGTAATGGTGTTGCTGTTGACTCTCAACTGGTGAATGTAAGCTCTCACCTCTCAGGGATATGGTACTTAAGATACTGTGTACTGTACATGTTAGTCATAGTTAGAAGTTCCTGTCAAGGAAGCCAGCAAATGAGGAGATAAGACTGTACTTAAAATGTACAAAAACGATTGTAGACTCATTTATCTGACTGCTCTGGTACGCACTGCATTAAAGTACATAATGAATAACTACATCATGGTTCATGTAGGGTTTAACATTCTTAGGTTAGGCTTTTATCAAAGGCATTAAAAGAATGAATAGCTATCGTATTTATAAATCATATGGATAAGCAGAATGTAAAGCAGAAGTGAAGTATGCTGCACTCCTTGGTGGCTAATCTGCAAGGGATAATTTCATATACTTTCCCTGTATGGTTATATAGCTACCCCTTCAGTTTGCATAGATCCCATCATGAATCTTCAAGCTTCAAATCATATTTATTTATTTATAACATTTTATTTTTTGTTCAAATTTGAAGTTACCATATGAGAATAATGTAAAATTTTCTCTGTTAATGATGAATGCATGCAAGTAGTTAGGAAGAATGTAGTATAGTATTGTGTCTTTTGTTTTCTGTTCTTCCCTGCTCTCCCCCCCGTTTTTAAATTTTTTTTTTTGCTTTCTGATTTTGTACTGGGTAAGAATGGATCTTACCAACTTTTTTGGTGTATGCTTGGAACAAAGAACACTTCTCTGGTAGAGTTTGGGAATAAAAGAGAGCACATTATCAATATTGATGGATGGTTAACTGGTTTTCCTTGACACACTGAGAACAGTCAAGTAGCTATGTTTGGTCATGTATTTGCATCTCCTTTGCTTCACACTAGGAAGATACAATCTTTAGTTTTAACTTGTGATCTTTCACCTGTGCATAATAGTTTGGTCATCAAGTTTACTCCAGATCTAGATCTTGGTCTTTGATTTCTGTTACTGCACTAGTGTTCTAAACCACTCCTTAAATCTCTCGAAAGACTGAAGTTGCTGCAGAAAGAAGAGTGGCTATTTGTTAATGGTATTCCTCACCATTGCTAGGTGAGGAATACCTAGCCCTGTCTATGAGTGCAAAAATGTAGCTTGTATTTATCTGCAAAGTCTGCAAGAGAATGTGCAAATATGATCTCAGAAGCAGTTGTCTTCTGCTGCAGGTTACATTGAATGTGTCTTCAGGAGAGGCACCAAAAACTCAGGCTGCTTGGAAGGGGACTAGGCTGCTTGCTTTTGAGGTTTCCTTCACTTCGGAGTTTACTTAGTTTCTTTTTCCGTTTGACTGGTGTGAAAAAGTGTAAACTAAGATTAGCTCTGAAGCAGGCAGTGAAGTCATTCTGTTTTCCCAGACTTTAGGAAGAGAAGGTTATGTTGACTTTACTCTCCTTAAACTCTCTTCTCATCCATAGTCAGTGTATTCTCTGGGTTTCTGGCAAGGAGTGCACCTTATGGAAGAGAATTTATTTAGCTTTTTCAGGAAATCCTGAAAAAGGGAGATTTTGTCTGTGTATAAATATATACCCCTTTACATTATGCTACCTGGGGCAACATCTGAAAATTACTAGGGGGGCAAAATTTTTCTACTAACTGATCAAGATCTGATCAAGTCTAATACTCCCTCTGAATTATTGCAAACTTAGTTAAGGGACATCTCTGACTGCATTGATATTTTGATAATATGGAGGTGCTTACAATCTGATTAACACATACTGCATTTTTCTTCTCTCCTGCTGGGAATAAAAGTCTGGGGCTAATAAAATGTTTCTGACCTTGAATAGGAGGGTATAATATTTTCATTCCTGATAAACATATGAGTGCTGATATTTGCTGATTTTGTTTGAGAGGTATAGTAAAATAAAATGCTTGTTTTGGTTTAAAGAGCTTTCTATTCAAAATTTATACTTAAAACATTGAATTAAAAATTGGATTATTGTTATTGTTTTTTGTGTATGCATTTGGGAATTCTACTTTGCATCTTCTTAACACAGTAAATTAAAAAAAAAAAAAAAGAAGAAACTAGAGCATACCTGACTTTAAAATTTTTCTAAAAATGTATCTAAAAAATTTATAGACCTTATTTTTTTCCTGCTTTATGATTTCCCAAATACTTTTTAATTCAGTGTTACTTGCTGTCTTTTAACTCAGTGGGCTGAGTTAAAGTGATTTCCTTTGGAGCTTGCAATGACACATAAGGGTCTGGCTACAACCATGGTTGAATTAGGAAGTGCTGAGACTCAGGAGACTAGAGGGGAGAAATGCTCAGCTGAAAGCATTTGAATTAGATTTTTTAGTTTTTTAAAAAAAATAAAACTAAAAAAAAAAAAAGAGTCATGACATATTCTTCCCTCCTGGTTATGCAGCTCAGATTCCTTAAGAACAAAGGTTATCCTAGAGTAGCCAAGGTCTGCTCCTAAAGCAGCAGCTTTCTCAGCTGCAGTTGTAGATGGATGGATGGATGGAGATAAAGATGCAACTCAAGCTGGGAAGATGTTTGCCAGTCACTCTGTTATCTCTCCCCTCAGTGATATCTGCCTCTTTGAAGTGCTGGCTTCAGATTTTGTCAGGAGTCCCCTTTGGCTTCCATTCAAATCTGATCAAATAACGATGAGAGAGAAATTTACATCTTTGCTATACCCAACATTCTCTTATGGGTATTTGTTTTTGGTGGCTGGCACACTGTATTTGTCAGGAAACTGTCTTTGAAATGCTGTTTACACTCAGCACTTGGCATCTTTAGTACAATAAAACCTGAGACTTCTCTTGCAGCCCTCAAATTTCTCCTGGGATGGTGGGAGCATCTTCCATGTCCTGAGAAACAGGAGGTCCTTCCCTGCCCTGAAGAAGGGAAGTCACTGCTTAAAACCAACACAGTTAATAGCTAGCACAGCCTTATTACAGTCCCAGAAGAGGGAGGTTGGTGATCACTGAAAGTCTGTGAGTCTGGTTTTGTCCTGTTCTGTAGGAGGTGGTGGGTTGTGGCCACCTCCAGTGATGACTTTCTGTGGGTTAAAGAAGGCCAAGATGAGAACATGAGCTCTGGAGGAACCCTTTGTTCCTGTAGTCTTCTGGCATTTAAGGTTATGGAGAGCACATCTACACCGGAGATGATAGCTGGGCAGGAACTGTGACATTTTTGTTGCTTTATTGTTTTTATAGCTGGAGGAAGAAGAGAGGAGGGATGCTTGTAAAAGGTGCTTTCCTCCTAGGGAGGATGTTTTTCCTGTTTCAATCTGTGACTAGAGCAGGAAGGAAATAAAGGCCATAGAACTTGCAGGAGACCCATTTCTCCAGTAGAAAGTTGCTAATATGCAACTGTCCACTGAGCAATCTCCTAAAATGCTGTGCTTCCACCCTGATTGCTCCTTGTTCCCAGGGACTAGCGGTTGGGCTGTCAGCTTCTGTTTATAAGTCATTGTAACTAGCTTGGTTCCTCCTATCTGGGGTCAGTGCAAGATGCAGACATGGCTGTGTCCTGTGGTATTTATTTGAACAGTTGGGTTTTGACAAGGGAAAGCAACATCTATTGAGAAGTTCAGAGGGATTATGCGAAATGTCATCCTCAGCCTGTGCCTGGAAGGTGGAGGGAGGGATTATAGGATTTGCTGTGGGTGATGTGAACCTGCACATCTGCCTGGTTTTGCTATGGTGAAGATCAAAGGCTATTTCCGGATACATTTGGGGGGCTTTGAAGTGGTGGCCTTGCTTGAATCAGTAAGCATTGCCCATGTAAAGGTTATGAAGGTCGGTTGTGTGACACGAGACTACATAAATGAAATACACATTTTAATAATGTAATTATTAATTGTTATTTTATATAATCGCATTGTGCCTGGTCCATTGGTGCTCTACTCATCTAGAAGCCTTTGGTTGATGGCCTGGCAGCTGATTCAGCTAAGGAAAACCAACTTTTCCCTGCTTATTTATGATCTCACACAGTTCACAATTTTCAGCTTGCTATTGTCATAGAAAAAAAAAAAAATTGATGTACTTAATAATGTGTCTATGAAAAGAAATTCCTAAACATTGTTCATCATTTATGGCTCTGAACTTTTAATGTGGTGTTTATTAGAAAATATTATAATAGTCTTCCAGCTGTTCAATACAGATGTGTTTGGTTTATCCTTTTTGAAGGCAGCTTTTAGCAGTGGCTTTTTTCAGTGGTTTTTAAAAATCATCCTCCTATTTTGTGACTGAAATTACTTCACGTCCACCTTTGCTGTATGTGAAATCAATGGCGCTGGGATGGAATTCACTCTCTGCAAATGTTCTATTTCTTGTAATGTCCTCTGAAGTGATAAAGTGGTCTAGAACGTTTTGTTGAGAAGAGGATTGTTTTCCTCATAAATACAGGAAGTAGAAGCAGCGTTCGTTTCTCTTTTCAGTGTTCACAGAACAGTATCAAAGAATTTGATGTGTGCTTAAAAAGCAAATATGCAGAAGGACAAAACTATGAAACAAGGCTTTGATGTTTTTGTTTTTGTCCCTGGATTCT
The DNA here is from genome assembly GCA_018697195.1 of Certhia americana. Taxonomy (NCBI): domain Eukaryota; kingdom Metazoa; phylum Chordata; class Aves; order Passeriformes; family Certhiidae; genus Certhia; species Certhia americana. The sequence goes on from CM031879.1 coordinate 38,225,214, forward strand.
AATACTAACAGGCAGAAGTAGGGCTCTGAGCATTATCCTGCAGGGCTTTACACCTGGTAGGAAACCAGAGTGCATTTTGAAGGACAGAATTACTTTGTTGTCTTTGGAATGGTTACTAAGCCGGCTAACAGCATGACTGTTTACAGGGAATAATGCCTCCAGGCTTTAGGCAAAGGAGTGTGAAGGATGTGAGAATAACCCGGCCCTGGGAGACACCAGGGAAAGCCAGAGTCTGTCGGAGAGACTTCGGCATCCCCAGGCATCTGATCCACTGTGAAATTGAGCAAAATAATGGTACTTTGTAACTCAGGTAGCAAGAATTTAGGATCCGGTGTTGCTGCTTATTTCTTTCCTGAAGTGGTCTGTCGACACTTACGTTGTTCCTTTTGTGCGCAGATGAGACTCTGGGTCTGTGAGGAAGACTGGTAGTAAGATATGTATGTATGCTTTTTATTGTGTCTTTGGCTCTGACACCTTACATGTTTTTTATTTAACCCTTTGAACTTTTTAAGGGGAAATTTTTATTGTAAATGATCTTTAGAAATCGAGCTATGTGATTGCATTAGCCTTATTAATATTTGTGGAGTTGTAATGTGCCGTGATTTTAGTAATGGGATTTGCATCTCTGGGCTGAATATTTTAGTCCTGCAGTACTACTGGGAAATAAAAGTGCCTAAAATGGTTAGTAAAATTATTTAGATGCTCAGTAAGCATCAGGCTGGAGTCAAGATGACTGTTTTGTAAGTGAGCATTCTGCTTCTCCCAGTCTTCCAGCTCTCTTCCTATCTTTTTTATCTCTCCTCTGACTGCATGTTTAGTATGTTTTGACAATAGTTCCAAAAGGAAAGAGTCTGTCCCCTGCTGACCCCTGGAAAGCCTTCGATGCTGGAAGTTACAGCATTTTTCTGAAAGGTAAGAAATCATATTTCGAAATTAAAAAAAAAAAACCCAAAACGGGAGGGGGCTGGGTTTGAGTCAGAGTCTGGCTGGGATCTGGGAAGGGAGTGTTGGTAGCTGTGCAGTGCAGTTTCCTTCCTTGTTTCTCAGCCCCCTTATCCTGGGTAGCCACTGGAAGGATGCTGGCTCTTTGAAAGGAGTACTTCTTGCATGAACCAAAGGAGTGAGACACAGTATTTTATTTAGCCCCCAATTTACATATATTAAAAGTGTGAAGGAGAATTACGTTATACTGACCTAGGGGAAATAATCTATTCTTCATTTTCAATATGGCTCTGCTGTTGATGTATGATAAGTCCTCTGTCCCATCCTTACAGCAAACTTGAGGTCTTTTAAAGTCCCTTGCACAAAATGAAAACATGAAAGAGCTCAGGTAAATATTTTGTAATAAAATGACTAAAAAAGACCTCTTACTGAGAAAGCATTATCTTTCCTGTTTAGGGGTGTGCATGAGGTGATTCCACTACCACCTTGTATTTTACATAATGTGTGTTTGCGTGTGTGGGCTCTCCTGTTTCTTCTGTGTCAGCTCTTAATAAGTGACATCTCACTGATTTATGTGTGCAGGGATTCCTGCACTGGTAACACAATAGTTACAGTTGGCATGACACTTAAAATACATTCTTACAGAAAAGTGACACTTATATGAGAATAATATTAATAAAGTCTTTCTGGAAACACTGATTTGAAATTGGTTTGAATCCACACTCAATTAAGACAACTATGCTGAGAAACTATGTTTAGTTACATGACTTTGAACTAGCAGCCATACACACGTTCTACAAAAATACTTATGGTATTATTTCCTTAAAAGTAAACCAGAAATCTCCTCTTAAACCTACATAGTAAGAGGCAGGTACTTCTGTAGCAGTGTAAGTCAAATAAAGGAGAATATAAGTCTGGTTATGCTTTCACTGTGTTGTCAGTTCAGAGCCACATGAAAATCGGAGTGTGTGGGAGTGGCTGCAAATTTGTATTTTGGTGATGGAAAAGGTCACCTTTCTGCAATTGAGTGTGTAGGGATGCTGAGTACATTTGAACAATGGGCTGCTAGTTTAGTTGGTCATAGAGGGTCTGATTGTGACCTTGAGCTTGACTGCTGTGAATTAAGTTTGTTTTGAGGTGTGGCAGGGTTGAATTAGCACTTGTGTTAGTGAGGGAAGCTTCTGGCTCAGCATTTGCTCTTTAATGCCAAAATCTAGCTCACAGGGGGAAAAACTTCTGTTCTCTAAATCCCCAGATGCTATTTTCTGGAAGTAGGTAGTATACAGATGCAAGGCAGTTGTTCTTGGAGTTCTTGCAAAAGGTTGTATGTCAAAAAAATGTTCTGGATACCTAGTATTAAAAAAAAAAAAAAAAAAAAAAGGAGGCAAGCCTGCATGCTCCAGCTAGAAAATATTAAGCTGAAGCACTGTCAAAGCTCAAAGGGACTTTGAGTAAAATCATTAAAAATATTTATTTTCACGTGAATTCACAATGTAAGGCATGAAAGGAATGTTATGACATCCCATGATCTGAATTATACTAGATGCTTCTATCTGTCACTCATTTATCCCTTTTGTAAAAATGTTAAATTACTGGACAAAAATATAGTCTAGGGTTATACAACATTCTGCAGAAGTGCTTTTGCTATTTTTTTCAGTTTTTGTTTTTAATCAAGATCTGCAGTCTGTGCATCTGTGGCTCCTAGAAAGCTGAAGACAGATATATTTGCTTCTGTGCCTAAAGCATAATTTCTGCTGTTGTGATCAATCCCATCCACTTTACTTTTCATCTTTCTTTGTATAGTGTGAAAAAGAGGTGAGTTGGTTTCTTGAACATTTGTCTGTTAAAATCTATAGTCTCTGGGTTTTGGATGAGTTCTGTATCACCAACTAAATGTGTGGTGACCACTTTGGTGTCCCCCAAACACATTGGTGTTTGGGGGAGGTGTCTTAAAAGAGCTTGAAGTGAGTCTAAGAGGAAGGTTGTTCTTATAAGGGCTCTTCCTGCCATTGTCTCATCCAGAGGAAGGTCTGAGAAATTTTGGTCTACAGAAAAAGACCTTCTTGTGCCATCAGAAAAGTTGAAAAGCCAAATTGTCTTTCCTCCACTTCTCTTGAAGTGCTCCTCAATGTTCACTTCATCAGTTTTCTGAGGGGAAAGGGAGCAGGGGAGTGAGACTGCCTTATAAGTACAGAAAGTTTCTATTTAGTTGACATTTGAGTTGCAGTTATCTGTGGCACAAGTAAATAAATTACAGTAATAATTTAAGCCAAATAATGCAATTAGAGGGCAAGATTTTACAGTCTGACTCTCTGCAGGAGAATTAGTATATCAGATAACGAACCCATCACAAACAGCATCAGGTTATTAAAAAGCCTGATGATTTTTGCAGTTTGTTTACAGCCAAAACATAAATCCATAAAATCTGGTTTCCATAGAAAGTGTCAGGCTGTAAAAGCAACACTTCTGTGTAATATGTCTAGTGTTGTTGCTTCTGCATCTTTTGATTTTTTAATTTTTATTTCAAACTGTTTCTAGATTTCTGTGATGATGCACAATCTTATTGAACCCTGAGAAGGAAAAATGTAGTATTTTATTCACTTTCTAAAACTTTATTTTTTTTCTTTGTCAACGTACAGCCGTGGAGTTGGAAGTTTAGTGACCAATATCAGTGCTGCTCCGAGAGCTGCTTCCAGGTGGGCTCCAGAGAGTCACATACATGATTGTCCTACCTGGGCCCCAGTCAGCTTTTGCTGCTTGAGGCAGAGCAGTGACTGTGTGCTGGGGGCATCCACTCCTGCCCTGTACACAGGCTCTGGGGAGCTTCAGGATGTGCCCTGTTTGGGGCAGGGCATGTGAGTGAGGCTGGTCAGGAGACCTCTGGTCAGTATCCTCACTAGGGTGATTCTTGGGAGTAAGAGGAGACTTTGAAGATACAGGAAAGTGGATGTGTGTTGAACTGCACCAACTATCAGAGAAAATCAAAGCGTGGTGTTTTCAGTTGAACTGTTCGCTGTCTTCTTTTTTAAAAAATTTATTTTTTACTGTTTTGTAAGATCATTATGCCTTTCTTCAAAAAATAAAGAGACTCTTTTAATGATAAGATTCAGCTTTGCTGTATAAGTGGGCACTGGAGCATCCTCACTGCACTGTTTTTTCAAGTAGACTACATTTCTCTGGTTCTTGACTAGCCGTCACTTTTAATTGTACAAAATAAAGGCATATCAAAAACTGGAAAATGAAAAAAAAACTAGGAAGGGGAAAACTAAAGAGTTACTGTTGAAGACATGGTATGTATGAAGTAGTGAGCCTCCTATAATGTTTTACCATACAATAAAATGTGTAACGGTTTTTATATCAATATGTGTTTTTAGTACTGTACAATGCAGGTTGTCAAAGGCACTCAGCTGATATTGCCTCTCATTTCTCTGAAACAAGTCTCTTAAAATCACTTAAAATATTAGGTGAGAATCAGAATACCTGTTTTAGCAGGGCTTTCAGACAGAAGCAGCCTCAGAGCAGAATCAGTGCTTGATACTTCATGTTTCATGAAAAAAATGTTGAATGAGAGAATACAGAACTTTCAAAATGTAGAAATAGCATTTATGACTGTCATGTAGTCCAACATCTTATCCTGCCAAATGTCCAAAATCATTTACATCTAAGGGATACAAATGTTACATTTTTGTACAGTGAACAGAACCAAAAAATGGTTAGAAACATTTGTTGTCAGAAAGACACGGTAAATCCTTTTTGTCTGATTTACTGAATAAATTTTGCTGCAGTGCAACAGTTCAGTATTGCAGAGCTAATATTCTAAGCATTGTGAGCAAAATCTAACTTCTAGTATGACTAACCATGCTTGCTGTGATTTGCTGAGATTCCAGAAAATCACTGATGCATCACACTGTCTCTTTCAAATCCCGGGTTAGTCCACTGGTACGTACTCATGTGATTTCCAGATAAGTAAACCAACTGCTTTAGTATCTTGCCAGATTCTAATTTTCTGTGAAGCTGGCAGACTTGCGATCTGCCACTTTCTAAAAAGCATTTTTAGAGGATTTTTCCTGTACTTCTTTTTATCTTATTTTTCTCCTGGGCCAGAATTCTAAATGATGATTTTAGGTCCTCGCTGATAGTGATAAATTCATAATTTTCATACTGAATCCCATCAATCTGAGCTCAACCGTTTGCAAACCACTGCTCTACAACACCTAAGTGCTATTCTTGTGATCTCATGCAATACTATCCTGTTTCATTTAATTTCATCAGGATTGATTTTTTGAGTAAGCAGATGGCTTAGTCTTCTCTAAGAGTCTATAAGGAAATGCCTTGCCAGAAATACTTTGTGTTTCATGATATTTAAGTTTGCCGTGATTTAAGGGTTTATAAGAGTGTGTTCAGCTTTTTTTGTGCAGTTCATCAGTAGGATTTCATTGCTGGTCCTCAGACTCATAAATGGAGACCATAATTCTGTTGCCAGATGCCTTTCAGAGCAAAGCCTGTTTGGCTGACAGGACGCTGGTTCCATGCGTGCCGTTGCTTAGGCTGCTCAGGCAGTCTCTTCAAAAGCTTAATCCTCTGTCTGTTTGGAGGATCTGGATGTATCTTGTGCAGCTAATATGAACTGAAGAAAAAGAGCACAAAAAAGACAACATTTTCTTTCATGTTTCCTACATGATGGATAAATCCAAATAGAATGATTCTAAAATGCTATTTTAATTGTCCAAATAATTATTTATAAAAAAATATTAAATTAAATGAGTATTTAATTGTTTTTTACCTCTATCATGACATATTGGATAGTGATTAAGTATATTATCATTTAGTATGAAAACTAACTTCTTATTACTCAATTTTTTTCTTTTTCCAATGTATATATTCAGTGTTAATTTTTCTTTTGTTATAAATCAGTGAATGACACTTTGAATTGCTTTTTTTTTTTAGCTCTTATCTTTAGACTACTTTCAGTTAAATATTGTTGCAGTATCTTGGATATTACTGTATTGTGTTCTTGAGACAGTTAAGACCAACCAGGTGGTGTTCCATATGAAGAAAAGTGCAGCCAGAATGTAAAGGTAAGCAGTGGCTCCCCTTTATCCAGTGTCTGGGAGCTTGCTTGTGGGGAATTCCATCTAGTGTGGGGCTTCCCAGTGCAAAAAAGTTTATGAAGAAGAGTAAGTCCAGCAGAGGAATGTTGAGGTGATTTGGGGGTAAAGGTGGAAGTGCAGAGGGAGAGGCTGAGGAAATTACATTGACGGAAGTTGAAGATGAGAGGACTAAATGGGATCTGAGTGCTGACTTCAGCTTTCTAAAGGAGGGCATTTAGAGGAGCTAGATCCTGGACACATTTAGTAGAAATGGCAGACAACAGTCATATGTTGTTGAAGGAAAATTCTGATTAGGTAAAAGGCAAATCAGTATCCACAGTGTATGTACCTATGTGCTGTAGAAGAGTTTTCTCAGGTTTCTTTGCTCTTGGAGCCCTTAAGCAGCCTAGACTGATCAAGGTAAGGGGACAAACTGATCTTTCTTCCAAAAGTTCTTGTTGCCTTATGTGTACTGAATAGCTAAGAGAAATTATGACAGCCTTCCTTCCAATGTCTGCTTACCAAGGGAGGTATTTGCAGTTAAGGGACTAGACCTAATTAATTTTGCTTACCGTTGTCCCTCCAGATTTGTTTGTGGTACTGAGAGAGATCACATGTTCATTTTACTGATGGACTGGAAAATAAGCTCTCCTGTTTTTGCAACTCCCTGGAGGTTCATCAGTTTTGAATAAACTGGTAACCGAATGGAGCTATTTGCATGAGCCAAGATAAAAAGAAAAAATATAGAGCCTTGCTGTATTCATAAAACATGCTATAGCTGTCAAAGCTGGTTTCTCTCTTTAAGGAACTACATGTGCTTATACAAACATATTATGTGAGATTTTTTTTAATAAAAGCTCACCATTAAATTTTCACTCTTGTATTGTCATGTTGTCAGAACTGTTCTTGAGAGTGTTAGTACATTTTTGCATGCGTAAAAATTCATCTGTCTTGGTCATCTCTCTTTGCCAGGCAGACCAGGTGCATTATGTATGTGGAACAGAAGTGTAAGGAATATGTATGTGAAAAGGATCTTTTAGGGGAAAAGGAGCTTAAAAAGACAGGAATTTTGTTTTGAAAATTTCTAGCAGCTGGTATAGTGTAGCCTTTAACTTCGGCTGTTTGACTGGATTTTATTGTTACATTTTCCCTCTGTGCAGCTTGTTGCTTTTGAATTGAATATTTGCTGAGATGGAGGGAAAGTTTTAAGTTGGTGCTATGAGCAAACTTGCCTGAGCAAAGTTGTGCCTCAGCAACACAGTAATTTGTTTTTTAGTTGACTGTGAGCTAAATGTAGGGAAAGAAACTGGGAAACGTCATTGGTCAGCACTGTTCATCAGTACATTCCCTGCAAAAAACTGACAGGGCTGATCATCAGCTCAAATTAACTGTCTATGACTGGGATTATTTTCACATATCCCAGATCTTAGCTTTTCAAAGCAACTCCCTGGCAGGAGTATAGAATGTTAAGGACTTTCTTGAGTCTATGTGGAGTGGACCAAGGGATAGGATTGGGGGGGAAAAAAGATGCTTATGAGTTATTTTAGTATCTTTTCCACTCCCCATTTTTTTTCTATTTTGTGTCTTAGCTGGCAGTCCTGTTGGTGTCTCTGATTGACCTAAACCAGGGGTTATGTTCTTTCATTTCCATCTTCCAAGTTCTTCCTCCTACTGGTCCTGAATCACTGTTATTGTGTGACTATATGCGTAGCTCAAACTGTGCACTGTGGCTCAAATATCCATTCCCCATTACATGTGATTTCTGTGGGTGGTGAAATTAGGAGGCATGTGCGGTGGAGCAATAGTTCCATAGAAATGAGTATTCATTGTTTTTTGTTTCTTCCTTATTCAGATAGCACCATGTGGTTTCAGGGGTAGTCTGGGGTGTGGAGGTGGTGGTGAAAACACTGCTCCCTGTGCTCATGGACTATGAGATGTGTTTCCAAGTGTGCTGGTGTGTACCTAGAAATCTAATAATGATAGAATCCTGCCTTCTATCTTAACATGGGTTGAGAACACTGGGAAATATCATAAAACCTCATCTTATTTTTTTATAGTCAGGCTATTACCATATATTGCACTCTCGATTCAGAGGGAGAAAATTACAAACTAAAACCCCAGCAAAACAAAACCTCAAGCAAACAAAGCAACCCTACGAAGCCCTCTAGAAACTGCAGACAGAAAGCCTGACACTGAACTCCTGCAGAGTGATATGACTGTCCTGAGGGCTGTCTCTGGTGAGAAGAGTGCATAGAAAGAAGGGTTTGGCTATATGTTGATGTATGGTCACACATCTGCCAGCCATGCATGTCTGTTGGGCACTGTTTCTGCAGTGTGTTTTGCCCTCTGGTCATGTTCAGTGATTTGTTCAATGCTCTTGGTTGTAGATGCTCTTTACGATTAAAAGGTAAAGCTTAATTGTGGATAGAACATGTTAAGGAGAAAACAGACCAGTGATCTCACCCAGCATTGCTTTAGCAAAATGGTACTTTTTCTGGTACAGTGTTCTTTGGTCTCAGACTAACTGTCCTTTCTATTTCCTCTTAATATAATTAGGAATGGAGTTCTGTTTTGTTTTATCTGCTTTTGAAATATATTCATGGTACAATTTTTTTTCTTGTGCAGAAAAATAAGCTGCATTTCCAGGGACAGATCAGACCACAAACTTAGAAACAGTGCAATTAGGTTATAAAGCATAGAACTGATGTAATGTGTTAGTAATAGTATTGTTCTATTAGAAAGCTTCAAAGCAAAGTGGGAATCATTGCACCACAATTACATATTTCAAATGCTCCAATTTATGTCTTTTACAAGTGAAATTGAGCAGCTGGTGTCCTGTAGCAAGAAAGGCATTAGACTGAAAGGAGGTGTGTATTACTGGCCTTTGCAGGTGTCTCTAGGTTATGAATAATGTTAGATTCATAGGTCTTCCTTCTGGCTTCAGGGTTCAGCAGTGGTGGAAGGCACGGCTTTGGTGCTGTGAGATTTGTCTCTAGCTCTGCTGTAAATTCTTCCTGCAGTGGTGAGGGGGTGGGGATGATGTTGTAACTGAAGGTCAACTGAGAAAGGTGCAATCTGCTGGAAATGTTAGCTTATTTGAAATGCATTTTTATCCCATAATGACTAAAGTGATGGCACTAGATGCAGAGTAGTGGTTTTGAGATGATTTGTATTGATCATCTTTGCTGGTGTCCTATTTTACTACCTAATAAGTACTGCTGAGCTTCTTTGTCCTAAGCTGATGATAAGATACAAGCATTGTCAATACCTTTCATTATTATTATTTTGAATTTGCATATTAACATGTGTCATAATTACCCTCTTATTTATGGCTGTTTGTACAAGGGGAGAGGAAATAAATAAAACCCTGTATTTTTTGTTTTGGTGTTTGTCTGGACAGTAGGGTGGATGGAGTAAAATATAATCATTAGGAAGGGCTATAGATAGCAGTCTTGGAAACTTAGCATTTTTTCCCTTTGTTTTAACATGTGACCTTTTCATCTCTTTGATCCCTTAAGCTGTGTGCTGCATAACCTTGGATTAGTAGAAACAAGAAATGCTGTGCATCATCTAATGACATATTTCTTCTGGCTACATCAAAAGAAGGTTAGATAAGATCTGTTGTAGGAAATCTGCATAGTCTACAGGAGTGATGGTTTGTAGCCAAGGATACTGTGACTTCCTTTTGCAAAGAAGGGTAAAACTGAAGCAGTCTGCCATGCTGGTTTATCTAAAAATGCTTAGGGAAGCCTTGAACATACTCGAAATAATGTTAATTGTGTAAGAGCTGAGCTCATGTGTTCTCCTTTCCTATGTGCTGACACTGGAAATATTGGTGAGAAGATACTGAGGGTAGATATAACTTGTACCTCATTCTACATTATTGAGAAGCTGCTTTTAATTCAGTTGGTTTTGATAGTGTGGCGTTCAAAATTCTTGGGTGAAAGTGGTGAACAGTATTTTTTCTTCCATCTGAAACTGAAGTAGTGATAATATTACTTTTCAATGAGTGTTGCTGTTGTGTAGCCCTGAAGATAAATAGATTTCATTGTATCTTGTAACTGAAATGGATGGCAAATCTGGCTTTGTTCCAGCACCATCTGTAAAACGGGAGTAATGTTTTTATGGTTTGGAGATGGTGCAAAACTGTCAAAATAAGTTCAAAGATGACATCAGTTTTTAACCATTCATAATGCCCCTCTCTTCCTCTTTAATGAAATTGATATTTGCTTCTATCAAGAAGAAAAATAACCAGTGTGAGAAGTAATCTTTAAATAAATTTACTTGTCTCTTGAAAGGTTAAAAACAATGCTGTGGTCTTGCAGAACAGAAATGTGTAGGCACTGTGCAGAAGCATTTGGCATGCAATCAATTATTTAAAATACTATGTATAGGGGGAGACAAGCCAGTCTCATTTTATGTAGAAATTCCAAGGCACTTGCAAGTTGGAGTTGTTTGGGGTTACTGTGTATAGATACAGTAAAGGTAGAGGCTGGATTTGATGCCAGGTTGCATCTTCTGTCTTCTATTTGCAGCTCTTTCCTCCTACTCCTGGCACAGGGAGAAGTGGCACCTGCATTGAGTGATATCTCAAGAGTTGGTGCAATGTGCTGAAGTGCCCTGCAGTGAAATGCTTCTCCTTCGACTGTTTGCATCAATGACGCATTGGCCAATATTATTGAGTGCAACAAATCTATGGTGATCTTCATGTTTAATTGATGGCTTTTAAGAAATCTGTGCAAAAGCATGTATTTCAGCTATACTATGTTGTGAGTGATAATCACAGGGATGCTAAGTTACCTCATTCACAGGGTGGGCTTGATGAATCACAGAGGAACTACCAATGTAATAAAGTACTTATTATCGGCCAACAGAGTTAAGGATTTGTGGGTATTTCCCATTATTATAACTGAAAGTAACAGATATATTCTTTCTCATATTCGAGAATGTGTAGTGATTATAGTGAGTAACAATGAGATGATGTTACAAATGTTAAACTTCTGTGCATAAAGCTATTTGACAGCTGATCTGGTCTGAATCATCATTTTCCTTTCATCTCAGAGTGTACCAAAGGGATTCTTCTCCCCTCTGCCTACCTACCGTTACTAAATGTGTTACCAGAGATTAGTCTTTGCATCTGTTTAGAAGAAAAATAGTCAGTGTGAGAAGGAAGTTTCCTATAGCTGGGCTCTTAGACTAGGAAGAGACCAGAATAGCTTTTATATGAGAGAAGTATCCTTCAGGATATAGAGGGGAAAAATTGACACAGGAAAATTCAGTCATTCAGCCTAGGATTTTTGTAACTAATGTTTTTAGAGGTAGACAGGATAACAGTTCAGGAATCTAGTTTGAAAGTGTTTTTGCAAAGCTTCTCGTGGGAGAAGTGAGGACGGACTGCTATTTTTGCTCTGGCATTTTAGCAAGTATCTTTAGCTTTGGCATTTCTTATCTTGAAAATCTATTCTTAGTTTAAACCTAAATAGCAAAATTCATGTACATGCACTGAAGTATTGGCTGTGTCTGACATTGAATAAATGTGCCTACAGTAACAATAAATTTTAAATAAATAAAATATTTAGGATCTTTTTACTTGGCATCAGAGCTCTAGTTAGCTCAGAGCAATACCTTTTCATCACTATTCATTGTGGATGAAAATGCTTCTGATTCATTGCTGAAGTGGAAGCTCTCAGTAGCCAAACTGCAATCCAGATACCTGGGGTGTGAGATCAGAATTTTTAATGAAGTTTTTTGTTTACTTCAGACAGCTGAATTGTAAAGATGTGATAATAGTTTGAAATTTGGCCTTTCATAGAACTAATGTTAAACCATGTTATGAAGTTCCTTTAGAGTCCAGTGTACTCATTGGAAGTGGAAACTAATCACATGGGTTGTAAATATAAATGGTGTTCTTGATCTCCAAGCTGGATCATTGGGAGGAAGACATAAAAATACAGTTAAGACTGTCTATGTTTAGTGTATTTCCACTGATGCTAACTGAAATGGTGCAAATGGTTGAAATGGCTGCAAGTCATTGCTGGTTGTTTAGAGCCAGCAATGCTTCTTCATCTCTTTTGGCTGGTCAAGGAGCCTACAGCTGCTCAATGTATCTAAATTTAGTATTTCAGTTTAGTACAGAATGGAATGAAAAACATTTCCTCAAAATGTATATAGCAAGAAAGGACTTCAAGACAGCTAATAGTAATTGATCTCTAAAAAGATTCCTGTAAACAGAAAAGAAAAAGCACAGGACTTAAAAATGGGTTTCTTGGAGTATTTATGAGCTCATTTAGACAAGCCTTGTCCAATGTCATAAAAAATGTCTTTGGTGCCTCCTAGTTCATCAAGTTTGTACCTCTGCAACGTTTCACATGATACAAACAGAACAAAACTTTTGACATGTAGTCATTTTACAAAAAAAAAAAAAAGATAATTAGAGTGAATAAGCTTTTTAATGTACTCCATTTTTTCAGTTCATTCTCTAGCACTGAAAGCCTTTCCTCTTTCAAATAAGCGTGGAATCACAATTTGCTCATATCCTTTCCAAGATTCCACTGTTTAAACAGATGAGGAAAAAAAATAAAGAAACATCAAATACAGCTCTTTGCAGCAGATGACTCCAGCCGGTGTGTTTAGAGGAAGTTTAGCTGCCGGAGAGCTTTTCTGGTCCTTAGTGATTCATTGTAGAGCAACGCTGCCTGAAGCACTCATGGTGCTTGCTGGGTTTCGTTCCTGGGACTTACTGGTGTCAGGCTTCTTTTCTGTGTACCCTTGTAACCCTGACATGGATTCTGTGACTGCAGGTTCCATAGAAGATCAATATTGTGCTGCTAATCAGGAGGGTGTGAAGATGTTTGATGTGGATGAGACTGAAGCAATCAAGCTGTTTTAGAGAGTGGTCAGGGTATTTCTGATTGCAAATGTCTACTTTCATAGAACTGAAGAAGTGGGGTGTATGCTGTAGATATTTGTAGTATTCTGAGATTATGTGTGTGGTCACTTCAAGTCTAGGCAGAAATTCCTGGTTACCATCTTGTGTAATCGTTTATCTTATTAGAGTTGACCCTACACTGATCTTCAGCTGATGTGGTTGATGTTTATCAGTGTGGAGAATGCCTGCTCACAGCTACTTTAGGAGCTTTGCTTTAAAGTGTGGTGTAGATGTTTTTGCCTTTGGAGCTGTGGCCCTCTAGAGAGTAGCCCTTAGAGAATGACAGTATAAAGCCTGGAGTCATGATACATCACTCTTAAAAGTGATATCATTATGAGGGTACAGAAATGTTCTTGAATGTTTGAAATGAAAACAAGCATAGGAAACATTTCATGATCCTAACAAACTGCATCTTAGTAAAACTCTTATTTCTCTGTAATTTACTTCATTTGGGAGATGTGCAAACTGATACGAATGCAATCAAAAGACTGATCTAAGTCATAGTGATGGAATAGGTTAACTCTTACTGTGTATTTTGCTGACAGCTGGGTAAGATGCCATTCAAATGTGAAGCACAATTTTCATTATCAGCAATGTTAGTGAAGGCTTCTTGAGAATTTTGCTGTTCTAAATAGTCTAGCACATAAATTATTTTTCAGTCTTTGGACACCAGGAACACTGGAAGACTATAATGAAAATAACATGCAGTTTTTGAGTAGCAGTCTGAAAAATAAAGTTCTAAATAACTTCTCATTTTAAATTCTTAATTAAGAAAATGCTCAAATTCATCCTGGGATTTAGTTTTTGCCCTCTCTCCCCCATGACAATAAGTCAATAGCTGCTGTCAGATTTTCTTCTTGCTGTGCAACTTGGTTAGATGGATCAATGTACATCTTCTGGCTACAGCAACTTCTGTGCTTAAGTTATGGATTTTACTTTTTTGACAGTGACTTTTGGCCTATAGCTGGTTTATGCCGTGAGGCTCTAATGTGGCATGAATCTGATTCAATAAAAACTGGACGAGTTCTCCAAAAGATGAAAAAGCAGGGCTGAGTAAAGCCTACAGAGTCCAGATACAGCTGAGTCTTAAAAGCTGAGCTGTTCACTTAGCAGTTGAACTGAAATGACCTCCACAATTTGTGGCTGGGTTTTTTTGTTGGAAAAATTTGGCTAGAGTCATGTCTACTCTGAGAGTGTGTGGTACATGGCTGGTCTAGAGGGATTCATCTGCTTCATATGCCAGTATGTAACCACAAACCATATGTTCTTAGCTATTGAGTACATCTCTTATGGGTTTTAGGAGTTGGGAGGGAGCCATTAGACTAAAAAAAAAAGAGCCTGAGGTGGGGGAAATATCTCTGCAATGGTGTGTTTCATCAGGGGCTTTTGCTTAGTAAGCATATATACCATGTTAAATAAGGATGTGGAGAAATATGTACTTACAAATCTCAGCGGCACTCTGCCAGTCTGACTTGGGGAAGAGTTTTGTCATGACTTGGCTGTGGAGATTTGATAAGATATTAAGTACTTCAGCAGAGAACATCAGTGTAAAGTAAGTAGAAACATTAAAGCATCCTCTCTATAGTTGTGATAGATTGCTCATGCTTTGGAAGGATACATGCTTTTCTCATTATTCTAAATTAATTAATCTTCCTGGCTTGTTAATAAGAGGAATAGTGAAACATCAAATGTTATCACCTTCCTTTAATGGCTTAGGTAGAAATTCTGGTTTGTCCCTCATATTGCAGTGCGTACCTGAAAATTCTCCTCTGTTGCCATTACTAAACCCACTAATCAGTTCAGGACAGATAAGCTGAACCTGTATGACTTAGGACAGGCATTAAGGGCTCTGTATAGAAGAGATGCTGTTTAGAGGAATGCTCTGAATTTCTCCTACTATGTTCCATAGTCTTCATGGTGGTCAGTAGAGTAGCTTGGCCTGCATCAAAGAAGTAAAGATAAATGCAACTTTACCCATTTAAATATTTTTATATCTAGCTTATAGGTGTAGTAAGGTTTGGATATGCAATATGGTTCTGTTCTTAAATTTGTACCAATTTCCTTATTATGGTAATTTACTTCTGCACATAGTACATGCTGCATTACGCACAAGAATCTGGAAGAAGGTGCTTGCATAAGTGACAGAGTATTTAGCTATTTTGAGATTTGAGAAAAAAAAAGAATTTGCAGACAGAATTGTACCTCATGGTCACCTGTCAGACAAAGCAAATGGTGAAACTGAAGCATTGACAGGTGACAAAAGAAGTGAAAGGTTTGTCTTCATAGCGCCATAGTCTGCCTTATAGTAGATGAAATTGCTGTTCCTGAATTATACAAGTATTGCACCTTACTATTCCCGGCCCAGATTTTTGTGGCATATAATAATTTTGCAGATCTCAGCATGGACAGAAGGAAGAGTGGTTACAGGCCTTTTTTTGTTGATGTTTTTTAACATTAGAATGGGGAGGCTTACTGGCATACATAATTGGATAAAATTAAATGGACAAAACCAGTTGGAATAGTTAGAATTCTTGTAGACCATCAGGCTTTTCCTGTTACTGTGTAAACCCAGAATATTTACCTTCTTTCTTTTCTTTTTTTTCCCCTTTACTAAATGCTCACAGTATACACTATTAGTTATCTGGATCCAAGATTGAATAGTCTTTGTGCTTTTGCGGGTATACCTATTCTTGCCTTCTGACTTCCAACTTCTGTGTAAAATGTAATGCCATTGTGATTATCAGACTGTGTCAGTGTGGTCAAGGTCTGGTTATTTCAAGATTTGTAAACGACTCTGAGTGGAATAGCTGCAGTAGGCAAATATTAGAGGTATTTAATGCTGCCATCTGATATTTGAAGCAGCTAATGCTACTGGTTCACAGGATTCTGTAGATGAGCAGTGAAATAAGCATTTGACCAAAAGCTGACAATGGAAAGCAGTGACCTGTGTGAATGCTAGTCAGTACAGCTCCCTTGGGCTAGAGGTTTTAAAGACAAACTAACATCTGAAAATCGTTCTTGAAAGGAAAAGGAAAGGTTGAGAGAGTAACTTGAAGTTTGTTAAAACAATAAAAATACTTGTACTCTTCAAATTTCATTTAATGGATGCTAAAATCATGGCTTAATTTTAACTTTTCAAGAACTGAAAGCACATGGGAGAGTATTGTAGCTAGTATGTGTAACCAGGTGCCCATAGCTGTCAGCTCACAATTACTAAATTTGTAGCTCTTCTGGAAGCAGTCACTGTTTTTAAATTTGACTTCTAGAATTTGGGAAGCAATGAAATCAGCTGCATTTGTTGATAAAATATCATTTGCTATTTAGTTAGGTAAGCAGTGTATTTTATTTAGACCCTTTCCAGTTAAAACCTCTTGTAGTTCATAAGAGGGTAAGTACACAAAGCATCAGTCTGTCAAAGCAGCAAGGCTGCTATTACTACCCTGACTATCTGTTCCTGTTTTACAGATGCTGCCCTCTATTTGGCTGGTATAGGCTTTGTTTTCTGAAATCTGGTAATATACCTTTATTTATCTCAGGATACTAAAGGATATTGTTGTATGTCCCCAGAGGGGACAGTATTTAAAAGAATTGCCCTTCTCATTCCCATAAAATGTCAGGGATTTTTTCGGCAAGATGATGGCGATTTGGTTACATATTGAGGTAATTTAGTACCTGAATAGCTAACTTATTTAGTAAAAACTACACAAGAATTGGTTCCCAGTTCAGTTCGGCTTTTCATTTTTATATACTCAAGTAAGCAAATTAATAGCTAATTTCAAAGTTTAAAAAATGAAATGTCTGATCTCTGATGAATAGAGGTCACAGAATTTGTTTAATCATCTTCTAAAATGTAGGTAAACATGATGTGCCTCCTGATGGACTGAAAGCTGCTTTTCTTCCAGATGGAGCTAGTAGGCTTTGCTGTGACTTTTAAGATCAAGTTCCTGCAGTGATATTGGTGCAGTAGTTTTGCATTTTTAATGCAAAAAAATAGAAGCAAATAATTTATTATTACAGTGTTAAATGTCGTAAAAATTTTTGGTTTGCTATCATGCAATATATTCTAATGTTTACAAGTAAGCAGAGCTTGCTACAGTTGAGCTTGCTACAGTTCCTCTCCATTTTACATGATTTGCACAAACATCTTTGCTAAGTAATTGCTCAAAAAAATTGTGTATACTAATTCTTCCTGAAAATATTGGATGGAATATTGGATTGTTTCACTTTGACACAAGAGTTGAATTGCATGTGTTGAGCTTTTTTGAGTATAAGCAAGTTTTCTTTGACTACAACATCTTGCTAACAGTTTGTATGATTTGATGTAGCTTTTGGAGACTGCAAGAGCATTTGCCTGTAGGGTTTCAAATGAAATGAGCTTTCTACAGCTGTTGGCTTTCTGGTGCCAGAAGTCCACAAATTAAACTGTTCCTTGTTGTTTTAAAGAAAGCACGCTTGTAACCTTGTACAAAACCCCTCTCCCTTGATATTAGCCATATCTGAAAATAAAAGCAAGATATGTCAAATGAAAAACAAGAAAATATGATCTTCTGTATATATTTCAATATATATTTAAACTTGAAAATTGATGTTGAATGTACAAGTCTTGTTCCCATCAGCTGTCTTCATTAAATCATGTAGCAGCTTTAGCTTTATATTTAAAATATGGGAAAAAGTAGTTCTGTCAAAACAATATGAACATTTATTATGCAAATATCCAAGAAGCATATTCTGAACTTTTGAGCCTTAAACTTGTCAGCTTCTGGTGTGCATTGCAAACAGTTCTCCAATAGGATCTTAGGATCCTGGAGTAAGAGCCTAAGAAATAATTAATTCTTTCTGCAAACTGCACTGGAGCAGGCATTCTCAGAGTTTGTACATATGTGGTTCAAGTTCATGCTCTTTTTTTCCCTTTCCAAACTATATGTGTGCAAATTAGGACAGAATCATTAAAATGCTTGTACACATCCATGTGTGCTGATACATTCACTGTTCCCATGTGTGCTTTCATGAAAGACTGTTGATAATTAAAATCGATGTTGTATTTGGACCAATTTTAATTTTATTGCTATGTCCAGATATATATACCTGCCTTACCTCCTCACTTATTAATGCTAAATGTATGTATTCAGAAAGGAGATTTAAGCTGTCTGTTTTCCAATTCCTGCTTCTTTCTCTCTCTGTGGATTATTCCAATGCTCTTCATTTGGCAGAAGAGGACAGCAGATTATTTAATACAGCTCACCCACATTAATTAAGTTGGGAACTAAAGAATTTACATGTTGTAATGATGTGCTTGTGTATAGCAGGTTTTAAAAGAATATATAATGAATTGTAATGGAGAAAAGATATGATGGGAACATAAAATATATGGGGTGAGTGTGCAGTCTGTTGACTGCATGTTTTTCCTCTGAGAATGGCTCAGTTTCTGCAAGTATTTTAACTTTTCTGTTTTGTAATCTCAGAGAAGAAAGTTCTCATTTATTTTTTGTTTGTTTTCTGAAATACTAATCAATATTGGTTTATACTTTATTATAACAGAAAGTCTCAAGTAAGTCCAAGACACAGGTTAAATGCCTATTCACTTAATGAGTAAGATTAAATATCAGCTAAAATGGCTTAAACTTTGAACTTGCTTCAGGGTAAACAATCTGGCTGGATTCAGAGCTGATGTTCAAGTATTGTAAACAGCAGGAGCAAGTGAATTCCAGGGGAAGATTGCACTAGCGGAGGTCTCTTCTCCAGGTTTAGGCTTGTTGTGGTAATGACCTGGAATGCTTCTCAACTGCTATTTGTTATAAATCTGAACAATTATGTGTTGGTTTAATAGGTTGCAGTGGAGAGCTGTGTCATATTGTTGGGGAGGATCTCATCAGAGCTTGGGTTCAAGTCCCAAAGATTTAAGTTCTCATCATGTGTGCTATGCAGAGAGGGGCGAGCGCTGAACAGACTTTGTGAGAGGTGGGTGTTCACCAGGCCAGTCTGAGCCTTCAAGCTGCCTGAAAAACTCTCATATTCGTGTTGTTACCTCCTTGTGGCTTAAGCTTGGATAAAGCAGAGAGAGGGAGTTTCAGTGTCTTGTCAGTATTTCTAGATGGAGAGGTATCCATTTTTCTTGGTTTTGTTGGTTAAAAAAGGGAAAACAAAAAGAAAGGTGCCGTTGGGAATTGTGACCTGGATGTATTCACCAGGTTACTTCACTGATCCAGAAATTCCTCAGATCAACCTTGTTAGAGATCACAAGGTTAAAAGAAATGTCAGAACTTGAAAAGGAGAAAAGGGTGAGAGTTATGAAAATGATTTTGATGGTAGAGGAAATTAAAATTTTGAAGCCTCATCTTGATGATGTAGAATTCCCCACAAGTTGTCACAGTTTCTCTTATTTAGAGAAATAAATCCAATTTATGCTGATATGTAAATTTCAAAGCATATTGCATGTTACAGTGATGTCTTTTGATCTATATACAGAGTATCTGAAACTTTGAATGCAAGTGACACTTCTTGCTTTTACTAAATTAATAAGGAGCAATCAACATAAAAGTAATTAGCATCTTCATGTCCTAAGTCTAAATTCAGAAGTGGCTTGCAGAAACAATAAGAATCAAAACTTCTTCCTGTGTGCTGAAGAGCTGCAAATCAAAAGATATAATGCTGAACATACTGTTACAGTTTTTTCCTCTTTGAGGATCGTATAATGAAATACATGCAGCTGCAAATACATTAATGTTGTTAGTGAAATAGAATAAAATTTTTACTTGCCTACTTTTGCCTACTTGCAAAAAAAAAAAAATAAAAATCCTTAACCACCCCCCCCCCCTAAACCTCATTATACCTTACCTTACCTTACCTTCATGCAATCTGTTTTTCATGATGTCTTGGGAATTCTGGATATGATCTGCAATCCAGCCATGCAAACATTTCTCATCTTACAGCTTTATTATGGACCTAGTCTACTTGCATGCATAAGAAACTTGCCAATTAATTTTTCTTCTTATGGTTGCAGTCTTTCTTTTAGACTCCCTTGTGGTCATTTACACATAGTCTGAATTGAATTTAGGACAAAAAATTGGAACTATTTACTTTGTCCTTAGAGATCTCTCATACAGTGAGGTTACATTGCTGAATGAAAATCAGGCCTTATGAATTTAAGGAAGTGCTGTGATTTCAAAACTGGATTCTATGTTGTCCAGAAGAAAAATATGAATGAAACACTGGACTCTGTTCAGTCTGTCTCTGGGCCATAATATGCAAAATACAGGTTTAGGGAAAAGGTGACACAGTCAAAAGGTCAAATTTGTTAAATAAGTTAATTAAATTCTGTTTCTGGATGTTCTTTTGTAAACCACTTTAAGAAAGGAGCATGTTCAGAAAGCTGTACCAACTGCAAGCAAAATCATTTGTCATTTAAAGAAGTTGAGGGGAGGATTTGCTTCCAGGTAAGGTAGAGGTAGAGCAGAGTTGTGTTGGCTCTGAGAAAAATCCCTCACTTTTCAATGAGCTGTCCATCACAACTCAGTCCTGGAACTCTGGAAAAGCAAATTGTATATCTTCTCCGCTTCAGTAGCTGAGTGTAACTAATGTAGTAATTGTACTGTGGAAAGGAAAGACATTACTGAACCTCTGGAAATACCTCCTGCAGTATGATGGTCTGTGATTCTAGGCAGTAATCTTCTCAGATTGGCATGAGTGTATAATCATGTCTAATGAAGGACAATTTAGGGCTGAGACCTTGCATTGCCTAATAGTTGCTTTCTGTAGTTATCAGTATATAAATTTTGTTAATATATGCAAAATACTTCAAACATAAAAAGGAACTCTACAATATCATGTTAATTGATAAATTAAGTTAAGAAAATTCCCCAATAAAAGTCTAGCTTTAGCTTAACTTGAGTACTAGGAATCAGTGAAATGTTTAACTTCTCAAACCATGTAAAATTCTATTTCTGGTAAAATATGCAAAAATCCTTTTTTCATTTAAAGTGAGTTTGCTGGTTCTTTTTCAAAACCATGTGTGATGGATCTGATGTGTATACTTACTGTACAAACATCTGTAGAAACAAATATGAAATTCAGGAATACCTTGTTCCTTTTAGCTGTGGATAAACTATTTAATATTTAAGAAACTATTGGAGGGGCTTCAGTACGTTGCAAGATATATTTGCAGTGTGTTGTGCTGTGAAACCTGGCATGAGGTTCGTGTGCATGTGCCAACAACAGAGCTATCTGATTTACTAGGGCTACTTGAAGAGTAAGTGTAATTCATAACACAAAATAGAAAACATCCGAGGTAATGCTGTGATTATCATGGTTATCCATGTCCCACATTTCTTGTGTTATTGATACACTTTTTCTGTACCTTCTCTTTCCAAAATAGCAGATAACCTCGATGTCCAACAGAGTACCAGTGGCTTAACATTTGTTGTCCACACAGTTTGTACTGGTGGATCTGTTAGGCTGCTGGCTTTTGCAGAAATGTTTGGTGGTTTTGTGGTGTGAAATGTGTCATTTTATAGTCTGAGCTGTGGCCAACAGATTCACTTCAACTTTAACCAGAGCAATTACCCCAGTGATTCCAAGCAATTACCCCAGAGAATGAATCCTGGCACCTTGTGCCAGTGCTATTCCTGTGACAGACACTAAGAACAGATCCAGGCAGCTCTGCAGCTTTAAAGTTAATATCGTTGCTTTCTTGTTTAGCACTCTGTTGCAGAAGACACATTCTTGTTCCTTGTGCTTGCTGAACAGAGGAAAGGTGAGAGCTACTTACTTAAAATTAGAGGAAACATTTTCAAGAAAAGCACTCAATATGTGATTCACCTCCAGCTTGTTTGCCTCTCATAAGTTTGAGTGCTCCTCATTGACTGAATGTTGTGTGCTGTTTTTCCTGTGTAGACCTCTAGGGAAAATTTAACTTAACTAAGAGAAAAATGTTAATACAAATTAAATACTTTTTTCTTTCCCTGGTTGACATGCCATCTTGCTATCTGCCAATTGCACAGGAGTATTGAGTGTTTCCAAAGTCTAATTCTTATTTTCTTTAGCATAAGCATGCTTTTTAAGCTGTTCTCAAGAGCTGAGCCCTTGTGTTCTCTCCAGAGTAGCTTATACAACAATGACTTCAACTTTTAATCAGCTGATGGCTTGTTCCTGATTTTTCTTCCAGCTCTGGCACTTCAGCACTTGCAATTTTGATGGTGTTTTGGCTGGACTTCACATGCATATTAGTTCTGTGTGGTCAGTAGTCTCTCAGCTGTGTTAAGTTACCTACAATATTGCCAGCTTTCACAGTACCACTGAACATATTCCTTGCTGTCCTTTGCCTGCTTGCTTACTTTCCCTAGCTCAGGTGACAAACAATGTTATAATTTTCTCAGAAAAGATAATCCAAATGCCAAAGTTTATAAAGAAATCCATATTCCAGAATAAAGCAACTGTACTCTTATTATGTCTCTGCACTGTGATGCACTCCTGAAGACATTTATCATTCTGTTTTGATATTTATTACATTACAGTTGCTTGGCGATGTCATGAGCAGCCAATGTTCTAGTCTTTTTTCTGTCAGAAAATGCATTTTGGGGAATGTGAGCTAAGGATAATTGATGCTAGCATGCTGCAAAACCATGTAGGGACTATTTTAATGTTGGAATTCTTCCTGCTTTTTCTACATCACTGGATCCATAGAAATGGTGGTTCTAAGCATAAAAAGCAGCATATAGCTACGTATTGCATTGCCACCAGTATTGCGTGCCACTTGCTTATGAGAACAAGGAGGAGAATAATGTTTGCTCAAGTTTACTGAAGCTATGTCTTCACATAGAGAAGGAAAAGTTAGAAATGACCAGTTCTGTGTCTGCACTAAGAGTTTGAGTGAAATAGGAGAGTTCCTCCTGTGATGCCTGAAGTTTTAGCTTTTATATTTTTTAGATTCTGTGCTGTTTTAGTGGGTAGTTTCAGGTTTCATATTAAGCGCTACTAAGCTCTCTTCACAGAGCAGATAGACAAAACTATTCCTTTTCTGGCTTGATACCAAGAACAACTTTCAGGCCCAAGAACGAAAACAACGGTGAAGTGAGAAGGAAAAACAAGGACAATAAAGCTTCATAACCTGAAGCTATGGTTGGACAATTCTAATGATTCTAATATGCTAATGGACCAGAACTTACAAAAGTGTGAGAGCTCGTGATCGATTGTCCATTTTGTGACCGTTTTGGGGTGCATCTTGGGTATGGTCTATCTGGACTCTTGTGTGGCCCAGGTGTACCCATTGAGGCCTTTTAATAAATACCTACTTTATCCTTTTGCTCTGTCTAGTCTCTGTTCCAGGTCAGCCTCCAGAAGGCATCACTGGAACTACCCATGTAAGTGAACTTCAGGTAATGGTTGTGCAAGCGATCCTACTAAGAGAGACTGGGAAGGAAAGAGCTTGTCAGGGGTAGGAGAAGAGCCTGTCAGAATGTCCCTGCAGTTTTCAGTGTTTCAGCTCTGGATCCCTATTTCTAGTTTTGAGGCATGGATCTCCACAAAAGCTAAAAAACTCTCTTCTCTTTGTAATATACTCACTAAGATGTCCACTGCTAGTGTCAACATTTCCCACTGATCTGCCATTGCAATAGCCAGAGCCAACCCTTTTCTACGTGTTAGAGGAAATGCTGGCATTTGAGCATGGATAAATGTCATTCAAAACTGTCTTCTACTTTTTGGAAGCTGTTCTTACCCAGGCCAGAGCAGATGACATCAGGATAACAACCTCAAAGATCTGTGATGGTGAAGAAGGATATCATTGCTTCTGTTTATTTTATTAAACTGAGAGCCTAAACTGACATACCTGGGGAGACACAAGAAGTGGAACAGGAAGGAAGGAAAATCTTTTATCTGGTCATGAGGATGATGAGCAGCAGTCTCCCTGGTATACCATGGCATCTGAGAGTTAAAGTAAAACTCTTGTATTTTTGATGATTCCTCCTCAAAACGAAACAAAATTTCTTGTTCTCTAGAGTCTCGACAAGAGTTTTACCTTATGTATTTATTTTCTCTTTAAACCCAACTGATGTTGTTGAGTAACTGAGGCGCTTAAAGACAGGGCTTATGTTGGAATTGCTCAGTAGCTTAAAGTAGAAAGCCTTGTAGGATCAGGAATGAAAAGAAAAGGAATAATGTATATCTCTCCCAGCTTTCAGTGAAAATGGTGAGATGCAGAATTTTCTGTTGAATGCCAGTCTCTTATTAGGGGAATAAATAAGAAACACTGACATGTGATGGAATGTCTGCTTATTCCCCTAATGATACTCTGAGAAACAATTTTTTAATATCCGTAATCATATATGTCTCTGAGACTGGACTCTAATCTTGTCTCTGAAGTACAGGGGCTTTATTATTTTTGTTTTATAATAATAGCTTGTCTTCTCTTTGAAATGTAGATTTTTTTTTTTTTTTTTTTACTTTTGGTTATGGGTGGTTTAATTTCTTGTAGGTTTGCCAGCTAGAGCTGTTTGTGTAGTTTAAAAAGTGTGAGGAAAGGAAAGTCCTTTCTGCACTCTCCAGTTTGACTTCTCTCTGGATCCTGGAGTGGTGCAGAAGAGAAAGGAGAGAAATTATTATTGTTATAGTTTTTAACATTGAACAGCTGCTTTTTAAATTATTAATATTTATTCGTTCTTACATGTACATTCTGGCATGACTCATAAGTGAGATAGAGTTTATGGGATTCATCCTCTTTGCTCTGGGGACGTTTGTCTGCATCAGAGAAGTATCACACATTGTGACAGCATTGGCAGCCTGTCTTCCGCAGAGCCTCAGCACTGGAACTGCTTTTGGGTAGTTGTAGGTAGGAGTGAGCCACACTGGCAAAGCTTTCTCATGCATGCACAGCACCTGCCTTTACTGTGTCTTCATCTGTCCCAGGCCCTTAGTCACTACAGCAGTATAGGAACCAAATTAACACTCTGCTTCACGTGAGGGAGGAAAGAATTGAGCCATTCTTGCAGGGTGCTGCAAAACTCCACTTGTGGCTTCCAGAGTTAAATCTGTAATCAGCCCACATGCAATTTGAGTGCCCTAATGAAGGCACTGTAAGGAGACCTTAAAAAGCACAGTCCATGAAATATTAAGTTTCTGAATGGCATCCATTTCCCCCTTATCTTAATAAGCTAACATGCTAATAAAATGGTTTGCAGAGGACAGTATAGATACTTACTGAAAGATGAGAGAGTACCCTTGCAGTCGTTTGAATTGTATTTTGTAAGCAGAGCTTTGTTTCAGAAGAAA
Source organism: Certhia americana (assembly GCA_018697195.1). Classification (NCBI taxonomy): domain Eukaryota; kingdom Metazoa; phylum Chordata; class Aves; order Passeriformes; family Certhiidae; genus Certhia; species Certhia americana. The sequence goes on from CM031879.1 coordinate 38,250,435, forward strand.
TTACACTGACAGTCAGAAAACTGGCAGGTGAGGAGTGAAGGGCTACAGTCAGTATTCTGGTAATCAGCTTGCTTGTGCAAAGCAGGCTTCTATCCAGATTTGTGAAGACTTTTGGAAGAAAAGTCTCAAACTTGTGGTGGGTTTTTAATGTCATTGCAAAATACTAAGCCTGTTTTTCCTTTTTAGAGAATCTTGTTAAAGGCTGTCTTCACTCTGGTTTGCAGCTTCATTCAATCCCATTCTGTTTTTGTTCTTTTAAAGGTTTGGTTTTGCTACAGTATAACTTTCAGCATCTGTAAGGACTCTCTATGGATTGGTGAACAATGGGGGGGAGTGAAACCTTTGCCAGCTCCATATGAATAGAAGCCTACACTTTAAAATGTTCTGGGCCTCAATGCATCCATCTAATGTCAAGGTCCTGATTGATCAGTGCTGGGAATAGCATCAAATTCCAGGGGGTTGTGATGTGCCAGGTAATGATTAAACTGTCTCGTTTGGAAAGGGGGAAAGAAAAGGAGATGAATAAATACATATTCTGCAATTCCTGAAGTGAGGATTCCTTTAGGTCTACAGGTGTGGAATAATTTTGGCCACTTACCCTTTAGTACCTCAGAGCTTTTCTGTACTGAAGTCAATGAGGAATGGCCTTATGGGATCAAGCTGTTGTTAGAGAAGTTGGGATATGTTGCTACCTGTGATTTTTCTGTATAAAACCCAAAGAACTCAAGTCTGGCTTAACAAAATTCTGAACTCTTGTCCAAGCTCTGCTTTTGCCAGCTGTGGAATAATATTGCAAATAAGTTTTTGTATGTAACTTAAAAAGCACAAAGATAGTATTTTGTTTTGTGTGATTAGATGAGGAACCTTTTAGTTAAAGGCCTGTCCTAAATGAATCTTTCTCAAATAAATGAATTACATTCATGTTTTAAGCCTGTTGTCTCAAAAGTTTTGCTTCAATAAATGCTTCTTAAGAAAAAGAATTTTGAATTTTGGAGTTATTAGATATGCTAAATGCAGATCCTGTGTAGTAAAACTTCAGCTCAGCATAAAGTAATGCATTTGCTTTAATTCCTCCACAAGCATAAAATTAATACATATGGAGCTGCAGATCAGAATGTTAATGTAGTGTAATGTTTTTTAGTGGAGGGGTGAGTGAGTGAATTCACCAACAAAATTAGAGCAAGTTTGTAGGTTTCTAAATTACACTTAACTATAAACATGGTCACTTCTTGTGTCATGTAGTAGAAAATAGGAAAACCAATTATAAAGAAAATGAAGAAAATTTGGTTTCCTTTTTCTTGATAACATTATTTCACAGAATCACAGAATAGGTAGGGTTGGAAGGGACCTCTGAAGATCATCTAGTCTAACCCCCCTGCCAAGGCAGGGTCACCTAGAGCAGGTCAAACAGAAACTCATCAGGTGGGTTGATTTGTCTCCAGAGAGGGACATTGCAAAATCTCCCTGGGCAGTCTGTTCAGTGCTCTGCTATCCTCAGTGTAAAGGTGGTCTTCCTCAGGTTGAGGTGGAACTTCTAATCTTTTAGTTAATGGCCATTGCTCCTCATCCTGTTGCTGCACACCAATGAAAAGGGTTCATCACCACAGTCTTGGTAGCAGCCTTTGAAATCCTTAAATGTACTGATGGGATCCCATCGCAGTCTTCTCCAGACTAAACATGCCCAGCTTCCTCAGTCTCTCCTGATAGATGTTCCAGACCCCTCATTATCTTTGTGGCCTCTGTTGGATCCTTTCTAGCAGCTCCTTTAACTATGGAGACCAGAATTATTGATCACAATATTCCAGATATTCCAATATTCCAGATTAGGGCTGAGCAGAGCGGGAGGATCACCTCCCTTGACATGCTGGCCACACTCTTCTGATGCACCCCATAGTACCATTAGCCCTCCTTGGCCACAAGGGCACTGCAGACTCGTGGTCAGCTTATCGTCCACCAGGATTCCTAGGTCTTTTCTTACAGAGCTGTTCTCTAGCAGGTCAGCCCCCAAACCCTGAGTCCTTCAGTTTAAAGCCCCTCTCACCACTTTGCCCAGCTGGCTACCAAAGAGTCTCTTGCCCTTTTTTAGACAGGTGGATCCCATCCCTCCTTACCAGCCTACAATCATTAAAGTACATTAATTTTAAAAACATTAAAATCTATGCTCTACCTTTTCAGTCATAACCCAAATGCTGTTTTCGAAGGTGCTGATGAATTGCTTAAACCTAAGTGGGTATTCTGCTGTTACAACATTTGTTCTTTAATTTCTTTTGTTGAAATATTTAGCACAACTTGCTACTTTCTTATCTTAGATGATGCTATGGTTAATTGCCACCTCCATTCTCTCTGTCTTTTCTCCTACCTCAACTTTGCTCAAGTCATTGGTTTAAAGATCCACGAGAATAAGTCTCCTGAAACTTCAAAATAATAGTAATATTTTCACTTCAATGATGAACCTTGAAAAGGGAAGTTAGATGGGCTTTCCCTGAGGTTTAAATTCTCCTCCATTCTTTAAAGCAGCATAGTGCGATATTGCACATAAGCAAGGAGAAAAAAAATGTTTTTTGCCCCATTACATTCAAAACTGCTCCTTAAGGAAAAGCTATTAAAAACAAATTGCATTTAAAAAAACAACTGTTTTTCAAGACAAAAATGTGCTGCAAAATCTGAGCTGTTAGTGACTTTTTCAATTCCTATCTACGTCTGAAATAAGAACTGAATGCATGTTTAACACATTATACATATGGCATGTATTAAGCATATATAGTACTACAAGCATAAGTTGGGCTTTTTTCTCCTTTCTTGGAAGAAAATTTCCTGAAAGTCAGGCACCATGTTAGTTATCACTCCTAAGACATAGTATGAGGTGTTTCTTAAATTCTCGTCTTGAACCAATAGGGATATAGATCTGAATTTAAATGTTACCATCTCTAGTGCATTCGCTGTAGTTAAAATACAAAATATAGAAAATATGCCAGTTACTAAACAGTTAATATACAGGTGTTATTTTAGAAGTGGCCCCATTGCATTGTTCCATTTCGGAAAGTTATTCCCTTTCCAATTCATCTATCTGTAAACAACACTCAAATGTGAAAGCGGTGATTTATTTTCACATGCTGAATTGGAACTGCTGTTCCTGACCTATATTATTCTGGAACATCTGTTGCCCTAAATTTTTAGGTTTTGAAGTAGTCTGAAGCCTATAATATTTAGTCAGGTCATGTATTGACTTTCTCTGAATTTCCTCTTCAATGTTAATTTTATTTGAATGATGATTTCAGATTTGACTCTTAAAAAGAAACCTTTCTTTCATCTTTCCAAGGCTTTATTTCCCTCCTTTCTCTGTGAATTTAGAGTTTTAGAATGATAGTGTTTTGGTCAATTCTTCTTGGGCATTGAGCTGATGTGTTTCCTTCTAATGTCTTTGGAACAGTGACCACCTGTTTCGCTTACTCTCATTATATTTTTAATGGTCTCCTCATTTCGTCACTTAATTATTTGTGACAACATACTGAGTGATAATTCCTGAAGCATCCCAAAATGTGGAATTATTTTTAAAACCACATTATTTTATTTTCTTTTGACATAATATTTTCCTATTTGTTTATAAGTACATGACTTACAGGATTAGCAATGCAGTGTATACCTCCTTAAATAAAATAATTGCATGATGTCTTACTATTTATTCACCACATTTCAGCCAAGTTCCTTGAATGATTAGGAGAAGACTGGAGTCCTTGGTGGAAGTGCTTTGTAGTTTTTTTTTGGTTTTGTTTTTTTTTTACCCCCTCCAGTTAACACATGGATGATAATTTTTATTCTACATTTTATAATAATCACTACAAAACACCAAATACAACAGGACTCATAGTATTTTTGGTATGTCATTTCATTTCCCTTTCAGGGTTTTTTTGATGCCCTGCATTCCTGTGCCTTTCGCTGGTCTAGCTCTTCCCTTGCTCTCCTACTGCCTTACCTCCCTTCTCCTCTCCTGTGTGTAAACCTGGTTTTGCCCTCCACATCTCCCCAGCATTCACTCATTTCCCATTGCCATTTCCTGCCTTTGCTATGCATGATATTGAGGCTTGGCCCTTGGGCTTAGAGAAGTTTGACTTGATGCCAGGGAAGCAATGAGAAGTGATGGTCTTGCTGGCTGATGACAGCTTGTTCCTGAGCAAAGCAGCTGCAGGTATATTTAGTTCTCTGATGAGAGCAACATTTTTTTACCCCTTTTTTATTTTTTTTTTCCCACAGGGAAATTTTGAAAAAGAGAAGCATTTCATCAAAGTTTAAGGAATATGTGAAGTTTATGAAATGTCCTAATTGTAGCAGTTTAGTAAAACCAGACAATGGTGTGCTTACCTCAATTTTAAATTAAATTTGAAAAGGAAAAAGAAGTCTACCAGCAACAGAGCTTCAATGTATATGTTAGCATCTAAGCTAGGATTCTGGACTCCCTTCAAAGCCAGCAAAAAAATAGGCAATTTGGGCATGACTTGTTTAAAGCTGTTGTTGAACATAGTCAGATGAGTGTTAATTTCTCAAAGGTAGGCATCTAAATTTTGAAGTATGTTTTCTCACTGGAGAATCTCCTCAGGGATAATGAGGAGTATTTACTTAGGAGCAACGATCAGTAGTAATTTTACTTTTGAGAAACAACCTTCTGAACTAAAATTACTGCCTTTTAAATAAAAAAAAAGGATTAAAGCATCAGTCCTTGTAATTAAATAAATCAGTCGTTGAATGGGTACAATTGGTTCCTTACAGAAATTTTTCTGTGTATTTTCTATCCTCTGTATGATGGGAAGTGTGAAATTTTTTAGGGAATATTTGTACTTTCTTAATGCTCAGCTAATTGGGCCCTTAAATATAACATAAAAATTTTTGACTGGAAGTGATGTGGACTTGGCCTCTGTTTGTTTGTGCTTTTTTCAGGAAATTGTCACTGCAATTTAGTGATCATGTCACAGTAACAACGGAGCCATTTAATTTTGTTTTCCCGTTTAGGAAGGGTAAGGCAGTGAGGGGGAGGAGGGGAGTTTAGAGATTTTAGCATAGCTTATTGTCTACACAGATGAGAAGCTTTGCTGCCCTGTAGCTTCTGTATTGTCCCATAGAGTTTTGGTGGCTTGACCTGCTCTTCAGTCTGTTTGACCCTTGTCTTTCTCCTCAAGCTTGTGCCTGTCTGATGCTAATTAGAGAGCTGTTTTCAGCCGTGTTCTCCTGAAAGCCGGATGTTGTCTAAAGACCACATTGGTGGTCCAAACAGAGTGATGCAACACATTTTCCCAGTTGCCCTCACCTCCTGCACTGTGAGCAGTTACCATATGAGGTGCATTATGTAGTTATTAAGCAATGAGGTTAAGGTATCAAGTGCTCAAACACTGTAGCATTGGCTTGCTCTCTGACTAACTAGGTAACACATTCAGCAAGGAGCATGCTGGTGTCCTGCCTGTCTGTGTCACATTCTGGTTTAATTTTTAAAATGTAGCTGTTGATTAAAAACACAGAGAATGCCATATAAAAGGCTATTATGTTGAAGATTCAAATAGTGCAAGACTCTTTGTGTGCTGGGCCTTTGCATTCCTTGTAAAAGTAGCACAGAAGAACTGGTAGTCATTTGGTGTCAGGGCTTCAAAAAGTAACTTAAATATTTTGAAGCAGCTGCCTGAATGGTACCAAAATCAGTATATAAATTACCTTCAAATGACCTGTTTCTATTCTTTCTTTATTGTGCAGGACTTTGTTAAAACTATGAATCTCGCCTATAGAATTTTTGGGTTTTTTTTAATAATTAGTATGATGTTCTTTTATTGCACCAATCAGCTAGAATATCCTGTAAATATATCATAAAATACTTTGATATAAAACAGTTGCTTAAGTCCGTCTCAGTAAAGTTAGTGTCATCTTCACGGGTAGGTCCTTGGATAGCTAGGATGGCTTGAAAAGCATATGAACTAAATTTCTGTTTATAATTTTCTGTCTTTTTCTTTGCATCATGATTTCACATTTTGAGAAAGGTTGATGATGCTGGTATTCAGAAGCTGCTGGTACTTTTAATTCATTTTTATTTATTTTTAATTTTTTTTGAGTAGCATTACGAATGATGTGATAAGTTTGGTTATGAGTCCATTATAAATTGAGAACCATTTTTAAAATCCAAGCTATTTTGGGTTAACAAAGGCATAGAAATTAATTTCTGTTTGATTTCTTTATGTATTTGTCAAATGAATAGTTGCAGAATATCCATACTCAAAACCAGCTTGAACAGCTTTATATGGATATTTGCAGGTGTATAAAGCTTGCTTAGTCAAGGAAATCGTCTGCAAAAACTTGAAAAATGTGATAAGTTTTGATTTCAGAAATTTTTTTTGTGAGACCTAAGTGCTTTCTTGAGTGAAGTTTATGAGCAAAAAAGACTGTGCACTGTCCCTTTTTAATTAGGAGCTGTGGGCCTTATTATTTGGAAGTGATTAGACAGTGCTAAAAGTTGCAGTCAGCTAAGATGGAAAACTTACTTTCCTGCTGACTATTTTTAAAAATTGCAAATACAAACATAGAATGCAGTATGCTAAGGGTGATTATTATTCACAGAGTTGTAGAATATCCGGAGTTAGAAGGGACCCACAAGGATCACTGAAGCTGAACTTCTGGCCCTACAGGAGAATCTCAGGAATCAGATTGTGTGCCCAGCAGCATTGTCCGAATGCTTGAAATCAGGCTTGGTTCTGTGACCACTTCTCTGGGCAGCCTGTACCACTGCTTGACCACGTTCTTGGTGAAGAACCTTTTCCTAATATCCAGCGTAAGCACCTTCTGACACAACTTCAGGCCATTCCCTTGGGTCCTGTCACTGGTCACCAGTGACAAAAGATCAGTGTCTGCCTGTCTGCTTCTCCTTGTGAGGAATCTGTAGACCACGGTGAGCTCTCCCCTCAGTTTCCTCGTCTTCAGGCTGAACGTACTAAGTGACTTTAGCTGCTCCTCATAAGGCTTCCTCTCCAGACCCAGACCCATCCACATCTTGATAGCCCTTCTCTGGATGTTTTCTAATAGCTTTATATTCTGTTTTTGTTGTGGCACGCAAAACATCACACAGGACTTGAGGTGAAGCTGCCCCAGTGCAGAGCAGGAAAATCCCCTCCCTTGTCTGGCTGGTGCTGCTGGGCCTGATGCACCCCCAGGACAGGGTTGGCCCTCCTGGCTGCCAGGGCAGCACTGTCTCACGTTCAACTTGCCATTGACCAGGATCCCCAGGTCCCTTTCCACAGCTCGGTTTCCCAGTATCTCATTCCCCAGTCTGTCTGTACAGCCAGGGTTGCCCCATCCCAGGTGCAGAATCCTGCACCTGCCCTTGTTGAAATTCATACGGTTGGTCATTCATTGCCTGTCTCTAATTTGTAATGGTCTTTCTGCAAGGCCTCCCTGCCTTTGTGGGAGTCAACAGCTCTTCCCAGTTTAATGTCCTTTGCAAACCTGGTATCCCTTCCCATCCTGTGTCCAAGTCCTTTAAGAAAATGTTGAAGAGTACAGGGCCAAGGATGGAGTCCTGTGGAACCCCACTAGTGACAGGTCATCACTCTGATGTCACCCCATTCACTGTAGCCCTTTGTGCCTGACCCATGAGCCAGTTGTTCACTCATCATATGATGTATTTATCCAGCTGTGTGCTGGACATTTTGTTCAGAAGGGTCCTGTGAGAGACAGTATCAAAATCTTTTCTGAAATCCAAAAAGATTCCATCAACCTGCTTTCCTCCATCAACTGGATAAGTCATTTTGTTGTACAAGGAAGTAAATTTGAGAAGTAGGACTTTGCCCTCATGAAGCTGTGCTGGCTGTGACAGATAACTGTTGTCCTTCAGGTGTTTTTCAATACCTTCCAGGATAAAATTCTCCACAATTTTACCTGAACTGTTAGTCTGTTTTGTGTGTGAACACAGTTATTATGTTAAATGTTTGCTGGTGTTCTTGAATATTTAGAGAAGTTCTATGAGTGGATTGCTGAGAGTCATCTTTGTTGTTCATCAGACTGAAAAATTACAGGAGTAAAAGCTTCTTAGTGTGTGTATCTGTTGTTTGTAATGTAGGAATGTGGATTTCAGGTGTGTGTGCTTTATTTCCAGTATCTTTGCTGTGAGTGATTACTGCTGAGCTTTCTGTGATTCTATCACAGCCCCAAATTGCTCTTAAACAGGAAGCCTTGTCCAGTCATCTTTAAAAAAGAGTGCTTTGGCTGATGTATTTGGCATGCACCTTGTCTATGACTGTAGTCATAAGATACTTTATTATTAAGTGAACAAGAGGAAGAACTGTAATAAAGAAAAATGTCATGACACATAAGATCTCTTCAGGTGTTTTTAATCACAGTGCTGCTTTTCTCTTACTAAAGCAGCATCAAGATTTTTGCCACTTCATCACTCTCTGGTTTACAGATACCTTCCTGAATATTACTTTGCTTCCAAACAGCTTAATTTTACTTTATTAAAGAAGAAAACATTTAAAGTCTTCTCTGCTTAGAATATGTGACTCTTTGAAGTATTACCTGAACATTTTGATAAAACATAAAATACTTCTTAATGTTGATTTCAAAACTAGTGTGCTGGTACCGTTTGTTGTAAGGGCTACTTTAAAAGTTTGTTTAAAACTTTTTGATCTACTTATGTGGGAAGTGTACTGGAATATTTTTTTCTCTAAATTTGAGTAAAGCTACATAAAGACTGGTGTGAAAATATCTGATTATATACCTAAATATAGACTGCCTAGAGGTTGTTTAAAAAAATCCTGGAACTTGAGTATTGATACACTTTGTAATTCTGCTATTTATTTTGCTACATTTATCAACCTTGTTCTTATCACTGTTGCTACTCTTGCCAATCTGTCGGAGTCAATATCTTCCAAGAGTTAATTCCATCTACTTTGCTTTCTTGCTTCCTCAGTGAAATCTGTTCTTTTAAATTTTCATCTAAATTAGAGACCTCTCTTCCCCCACTAGTTTTGTGTAAGAGCTTCATTATTCCTGTTGCATCCTGAATGTTTTATTTATTTATATATTTCTCCAGTGGAGTGGGGTTAGAAAAGGTCAGTAAATAATTGGGCATTTTCTGTCCCCTTTTTCTCACAGTAAATCAGGTCTTAATGCTCAATTACTCTGCAGCTATTCAGACTATTGCAGAATAGGTATAAATCACTATGCTCTAATTTGGCAGCAATTTAGACTTTCTCTGTTGGCTTTTCTACCAATATTTCTGCTATTGGTAAAAATGGCTGTATGATGCAAGGCAAAGAAGAGTCAAATCTGAGGTGCAACAGAATCTTTTCTTTAATACCAAATCTCTAATCTGAATCTTTTTTTTGATGAGTGCTGGTGCCTTCATGTTGTCATGTGCGATGCCTTTTGTATGACTGTGTTTAAAATTACTAGCAAACCTTTTAATTTAAGGAGAGTAAATATTGTGATGCTAATGATCAGCAGAATTTTTATATTAGATTATATACTATTTTATATTTTATTTTATATTACTTTCATATTATAGCACTTATTACCCAGCAAGGCTATTGTATGAGGCAGGTTATTGTTTTTTAATGCTATCTTGTACAAATTTTAACCTCCCACTTGTGATTTCTTTAATAATTTTCCCAGCATTCTTCGAATATAAGCTTTTTTCCTCCCTAATAAGAATGTATGAGTGGTCATACTAGATCAAATTGCTTATCCATCTTATTATTATGCTCACAGGAGTGAACAGCAGGTGAGTAAAGATGTCAATGAGAGCAGAGGAAAACACAGTGGTACTTTTTTGGAACCTTAATACCAAGGATCTGCACTGAATACCCATATTATTAGTGAGTGTTAGAAAGAATAAAGCAAAAACCTCACTTTGTAGTTTACTTCGTGCATACCACCAAATGTTTACACATAGCTGTTGCATGGCATTTTTGTGGTGCTTTTTTCCAATTTGAAAGTTCTCAGTTTGTTGAGCTGCTCCTTATATGAAACACATTTATCTTCTTTTTCTATCTGTATTATTTTGTATTTCCTTTTTAAGAGAAAAAACAGAGAATGGACTCTCTAAATAAATAAGTAATTGGGTGTGTGCACTAGTAGATAGCGTGAGATGTTTTTGTTTTTTAAATATCCTTATATTCTACTTGAAGTTTGCAATAAATTGGCATTAAAACTTAAGCTTATGAATATCTAGTACCTCCTGAGATTTTTTTTTTAAATTTTCATGGGCAGTAGCTAGATCCAAGTCTATTACTTTCTAAATAGGTATATTCAGGATATGTTCTGCTTGACTAAACATACATCTATAGAATATGTTAAGATTTACTAATTTAATAATTTTCATATAATGAATTGCCTGCAAAATGTTGTGAGGGCTTTCTGCAATGCTTCAGATTTGGCAGTAATTCTTACTACTGGATTTAACCCAGCAAACTTTTTTTATTTTCACTGTTACTGCTTTTTGCTCCTACACCTGTTTTTCAATAATGTAATAAAATGAGAACAGCAGAGGTGCTTTTTGGATCTTTCTGATGACATTCCAATGGGTGTTTAGAATATTTTGAGCCTATCATAAGGTTTGTCTTTTCTAGCTGTCTTGTTTTAAAAGTAGCATTTTGTTTTAATTGCATCTTTACATGGCAGCATTTTGTTCATGAACTTTTTATTAAAAGCAGTGTGTGGTTCTGGAAATTCCCTGACATTTTGGAAGAAATCACCAGAATTGAATTTGTTAGTATGATACCAAACCTTCTGTTTACTTATTAGTATTATAATGGATTCATTTTTCTATTTTAATTTTTCTTCTATTGCATTTAGCTCTATCTGGAAGTATTATATCTAGTTCCCCTTTTCTTGAAGTTTTGTATCAGAATTTTGATCAACATAAATGGCTACTACCACTTATGTTGATTAACATAAGGCTCACTATCTCACTTGCACTAGCCATGGTAGGGAACAGATTTTTGAAAGATAAACTGTAAAACCTAGAAGTGTACATGCCATTTGTCTATCATGAAGGTACACGGGCTTTATTAACTATGCAGGAAGATTTACCTCCAGCTTAGTTTTGTAGGCTGCTTTGGAACTTCGCACAGTGCTGTTTCATCTTGACTAACCTACATAATTTCCTGCCATCAGCATTTTTTCCGTCTCCTCTAGGTCGTTAATAAATACATGGAACAGTGTAAGTCTCAGTACAGCTCCCCAGGGCACACCACTGTTAACTTCTTTCTGTGCTGAGAGTCTGCCATTTATTAATGCTCCTTTGCTTCCTACCTGTTGGCTGGCTTTCAGGCTATGACAGGGTTTTACTACTCACTCTGTGGTTACCAAGGTTGTGTTTTGTTTTCTTTGTTTTTTAAACATCCTCTGATGTAGGACATGTAGCCTACATTCTGGGCTGCTTCCTTGCCCACTGTTTTCTTAACTCTCCCAAAGAGTTCTAACTGTGGAGGGAGGCCATATTTCATTTGTAAGGGCTGTACTTCTTTTCATCCCTGTAATGCTCATCAAAATGCTTTCTCTCTCCATGTAGATTCAACCTCACAATCCTCAGCATCCAGATATTTTTCACTTTTAAGTGTACTGCAGCTTACCTTCAATAAAAGAGGGTTTTAGCAGAAAACTGTAATTCAGGTTGATGGTGTGTAGTAGTGAATGATGCAGCTAGGTATTTTCCAGTGAAACTGTAGCACTGGTGTCCTCTTATTCTGATGCCTACTAGCAAAGGAAGTGAAATTATATCTACATAGGTTTAGGGTTTTTTTCAGTTTGTAAAGCATATACATTTTGTTACTGAAAATTGCACCCTGAAAGTAATTTACAGAATTTAAAGCATCCTGAATAAATTTCCCTTCTTCCTATAGACCGTATTAGGAAATCTAGCATATTAAAAACTGTAGAATAGTTTATTTTATTAATTTGGTGTTATTACAGTGTTTCTTTTGTGTGGCATTTCTCTTCTGTATTATCATCCATTTGGCTTTGAATTTATTTTCTCAGTTTTTCACTCCTTTCAACAGTTACATAGTTGCGATTTTTTATTTTGGGTTCATTGCCCGTTTCACACTTCCTCCTGATTCTCTCAAATGTGAGAGCTAAGTAAGCTGTTTGCTTGTTTTAGCTGAGTTGCAATTTATGGAAAGAAAAACTTTACTGTTTAGCAGCAAGCCTAAATCTAACAAGTTTTATAGCTGGCATGTAACAAGGCAGAGATGGGTTTATCTTTGTCTAAAGCTTTTCAGGAAATTGCCACTGTCAGTTGAAATTCAAGACCATCAAAATTCTGTTTTCAGTCTATCCTAATGTAATGTAAACTTCCACATTGGTGGGTTCATGAACAAAAGCTTTTTGCTATCACAGGATTTGTATGCATGCGTAGTCAAATTTGTTGCCATATGCAAACCCCTTACTAGTTTAATATTTAGAAATTTTGATTATTTTGGAGTTGACCATTGGTATTTTAAAATATGATGCATGTGTTACATACTTGAATTTCTCATCTGAGAAATTTACTGATATTATAAACTTTTTGAATTAAGAAAAAAGATCATGTGGATGAATGGAAGATGGTGTATCCTTGTGTTTCATTATTTAAATACATTGTGGCACTAATTACATGTATACACATTAATATGGGCATATGAATGTGTAGATCACTTAGGATTTTTTTGTTTTGTTTATGTTTTTTAAGTAAAGTACTTTAAAAGCAGAAGAATAATGATTTTATACTAAATGTTATGATGGATTCCTCCCTGAAGAGTATGGGGAGAGGTAGTTTTCGGGGGGTGGAGGGCGTTTACTTCTATTTATAACCTGGTAATAAATTTCAGTGTCAGAAGTCTGCTGGGAAGACCTTGTCGTTTGGCTTCGTTTGCTGCTTCTTTGTATAGTCTGTTCCTATGGGAAATACTTAGGTAATACCATTTATTTAGAGTGCTTGAGGTAATAAAGTAAGCTTTGATTGATAATGAGTACTGCTCCTTTTGGTCTTAGTACACTGTTTGCAGTGAGATAGTCAGAGATTCATAGCTGTTCTTTTACACAGGAATTAATGTCTTAAATGTCTTAAAGCTTGAAGTTGTTCCTTGTCACCATCCCTTGCCTCCTCCCAGCTGAGGTACCACATTCCAGCTGAAAGCACCCAACCTTCTCAATGACTGTGAGGAAAATAAAGGGGTCTGTTGTCACTTGTACTCGCTCTGGAGTTGTGAGGGGTTCTAGTTAAGAACAGACTTCGTTGTGTGGCATCTAATGTGATCACACCCAAGAGAAAGACCTTATGCTGAAGAGATTCATTCAAATAGAGATAGATTAATGCCAACCAAATAGAAATAGTTTAGCCCAAACCAAATTCATTACTGTTTTCTGGAATGTTATGCTGCTCGTCAGCACTCAGAGGTGACAGACTGCCATCTTCCTCCTGTGAGTGCAATCAACAATGCAGCTCACCTCAAGGGCGAGCTGATGCTTGAGGGGTGGTTGTCCAGGTAAGTACATGTGTATGGAAGATGCAAATGTTAAGTATTGATGCCTTCAAACGCCCCTTCAGAAGCACCAAGAGGTAAAACTAAAGAAGGACTGTGTAAGTTGTTTCTTCCCCATTGTGGTTGGGGTACAGCAGCAGGGTTGAGAAACCCTGTGGCGTGCAGGTGCTGAGCATGAGAATTATCAGTCTGGGCTATCAGATCATTCTGGGCAGGCACATCCTCATTGCTTGTGATGTCAAAGTGATTTTAATTCTTGCTTTTGGTCAGCAGAATGACTAACAAACCAATTTCTCTTACCTTCTCCCTTTCTTTAAGACTGGATTCATGGTTCCTGTTTTTTTCCCTCCCTCACCTTTATAGTTTGGTGGTAGCAGGGAGAGGTGGCCATACAGGTCTTGACGATTGTCTGGGCAGTCCTTGTTGAAGGAAGATAATTGTGTATATGTGGCTCCAAGCAAGTGGTGAAGTATCTTGAACTGGAGAGGTGTGTTGAGGGTGGCACAGTGCTTCTTTTATTTTTTTCAGCTGTTCAAAGCTTCCAGGATGGGCTTACTTTCTGTATAGTGCTTGTCTGCTGTTGTTCACTTGCTGTTGCTGTAAAATTTGCTTTGTAATTTTGTTTCTGTTGAAAGTTCTCAGTAGTATATGCTCATTCACACCTAAATCATCCTGTCTCTCTGGCCAAAAAGTAATTCTGTATTCTCATAATAAAAAAAAGTGTAATAGTCATCTGGGTCATTTGTTAGAGGATGACATCTTAGAGGTCAGGGCAGGCAAAGAGCTGGCTGTTATATTGATTTGGAATGCCACAGAGTATTTCTTGAAGGCTGGAAGTCATTACTTTTACAGACCTGTTATGTCTTATGTGCTCAGCATAAGGTTACTCTTTTGGCCCTTGCTGCATGCCCTCCTGCTGTGGCCCGAGTGTTTCAGACACTGGCTGCACAGCCTTGCTTCCGCTTCGTATCACACACAGCTGATTCACAGATCTGTGACCTTTCACTCATCTACTGGTGTATAGTCCAGAAACACGGGAGGGACAGAGGGGCTCTGTTACTCCTTGGAAAATGTGTTAAAAGAAACAGACTTTCAGTACCAGCTTCATTAAGTAGGCATTCCTTTTCAAAGGGTCTAATTTGCCTTTGGCAGAACAGCCTCACAACTCTGCACGGGCTGTGTTGGGAACCCCATGCATAAGTGCGTGTTTTTTGTGTGAATAGATGCCTTTTTCCCTAGATGCTGCTTCCATGGAATGATGTGTTAGACTTTTACATGAGACTTCTAAGAACTGGCGACATTTGCTTTTGTATAAAATCATTTGGGTAAAAGTCCTTTTGAGCTAATCTGTGGCGGAATTGAACAAAGATGTCTTTGCTGCTTATTCAGAAATTACTGGGCTGCCACTTCTTTTATAGTCTGAATATAGAGGTAGGGAATAAACTTCATAGAAAGTTTAAGAAAACAAAGCAGGAATTTTTAGGAGTGTAACAGGCATAATTCAAGCGGATTATTCCAAAAATTATGCAAAATTAAGAGTGCTAGTACTGATAGCTTTTGTTTACAATTGTAAATTGTTAAATTATGCTGTTATCTGCATGCACTCTGTATTGCTTTCTGTACTTCCAATTTTGTTAAGTGGATAGCCTTTGTCTTCCTCCACCTCCTGTTTTTTCCAGACAGCCTTTGAATGTCATGAGAAATGCATGCGTCTTGTTTTCGTGCTTGAAAAGATTTTCATGTGCTATCTCACTTGGCTGTCATAAAAATGCTACTGGTTTGGTAATTGCAGACTTCACGTTATTTCAAGTGTGTGGTGCAACATGAACATTTCACGTAGTGGTCATGGAAAGGGACAAACGAGATCTGTTTTTCTAAAAATGAAAGTTATGTTTCGGTATTACAAGTAATGTACAATCCATTATTTGCAAATAAAGTCTGAATATATGAAATATATATGTGAATAAAGAATTCTGTACATACAGGGCAGACCCTGGGTATATATGCTCAGTAGCAACCACTTCCAAACTTAAGTGTACCATATTTTCAAGAAGTTCATGGCTAGCATGTCTGATGTTTTGTTATTGTATTGGTCATATTCATAAGCACAGAGCAGCAACTCTTGCAGTATGTATGGTATTATTAAAGCCTATAAATTACTTTATGTGCTACTAGGGCACAAGAAGTCTTTCAAAGGAGTATTTAGTATGAAACATTGATTGTTTGCAAATCCAACTGATTCATTGCTAAATTTCCATTTTTTATATTGCTAGGCTATTCAGAAAAATCCAGATCTTTCTGAAACTAATTCATTGACAAAATCCCACTTTCATCAATGAAGTAAGATCGAGATATGCACCTCCATGTAATCTTAACTCTTTTATGTCTTTTCAATTTGTCTGCCCTGAAATGTAGTTCAGTGGCACTTAATAGTTTTCTTCCCAAGCTGTTATCTTTGCTTACATAATAATTTTATTCCTCTCCATCCACAACAGAATAAAGAAAATTCCCAAATGGAATCTTCTACAGGGATGAGCTCCTTCAGTGCAGAGCTTGAGTGGAAGCCCAAACACTGAGCTGTTATTTTTCATTTCAACAGGAGAAAAACGTGTAATATCTTAGCAGTGTTACTTGGACTCTTCCCGTCATTGATGTAATCCCTCTGCACTCCATCAAACTAATGTCTTCAACAAAAATGCATGAAGGAAAAAGGAAGGACTATTTGTAGTTATTTTCATTTGTCAAGCAAGTTAGTGCTTGTCCTGTCTTCACTTTATTTCTTGCATTTGAAACCGAGTTCTCCATCCTACATCATTATTGGATTTGAGCTCCTTAGTCTTTGTACTGCTCATTACTGCAGCACAGCAAATAATTTTTTAAAATTGCTTTTCTACAGAGAAGTAATTATGGTCAAGAAGTTTTTTAAAGTTGCATCTTAAAGGATTTCTCTGTGTATTCCAGTGATTTCAGTGGGCATTAAAATTCTGGTAATCTGAGTTACGTTCCCTACCAAGCCTAGACCTGTGTCCCCTTTGCTTGATGTGAGCATGGCAAATGGTGATGACGGGTACCAGGCCTCTGAGGAGCATTTCATTAGACCACAAAGGTAATGTGTTTTGCAAAGCCAGCTACAAAAGCTCCTCCAGGTTGGGAGGTTTCGTTGGTCTTTGGGACATGGAGACATAATTTCCTCCTCTTCCAGATAGCTCACTGTGACCTGAAGCTGCAGCAATCAGCTGATGTTAATGGAAAACCTTATTACCTATCTCCCTAACAAAATGTACAGCACATAACATTTAAGCAGTGAACCGGCAACAAATTAAATAGTTTTACCGTTCGTGACAGAACCTTAATTAATAAAATCTGACTCCGAGTGAGTAATTCTGCCCCTAGGCAGAATTGTAATTACATGTTTTAAAGAATCGTGTTTTTTTTTTTTTTTTTCCATGTGTTGTGATTGTAATTATTCTATTTTTGGTCTCTGATTTTCATTTTTGTATTCAAGAATCCTGAAGATCTGAAAACTTAAAGAAAGGAAGCATTACTATACTGTTGTGTGATTAAGTGTTGCTTGCATTGTTCTTTCTGTTTGTAACTCAGGGCTTTATTTATCCCCTCTGGTTATTTGTTGTTTTTCCCATGCCTGATGTTGATATTTTTAAAAGGAAACTGAGAATGAAGTAAAAATTGACTGAGGGATAGATAAACAGCTTCAATAAATGGGTCTGAAGATGTTTGACTTGTCTCTTTGGGGCAGGTCTTGCAAAAAGCCTGTGTGACAAGTGCACTATACCATTTGCTACTATCAGGTTAGTAACATTACTCATCAACTTTAACTAAAAAAAAAAAAAAAAGACTTGCATGCAAAGGCAAGGACTCCACAGCAATTTTAAAATACAATTTTTGTAAAATCAACATTGTAAAGTTAACTTATTTTTAGTTTAATAACAGAAACTTTATAACAGAACAACTAGCTTTTGGAGTTCTAATATAATCAGTTTTTCAAGTATTTTATTTTCATGTGGAGTGACAGTAAAAAGTCATAATGTAGTATTGGGGGAGTATTCTAGGTGTAGTATTCTAGGAATTGTGTAATTGTCATTAGACTATGATAATTACTCTTTATTCTCCAATTGCTTAGATTATGAGTCTATCCCTCTTTTTCTAAAGGGAAATCTTGCGCTGAAAATGAATCAGGTTTTATTCAGTGCTGATATTATCCATTTTTGGCCCTCTGTCTTGGCTGTAGTTAGTAGTGTTCTTTCTGACAGACTATGATTTGTACATGAATGTGAGAAGACCCTGGAGACTTGGAGGTGCCAATAAAATGGGTGCTGTCAGATGTGGTGGACAAATTTAGGCTGTAGAAATCAGGTGCATAAACAGCACTGCAGTAGTAGGTGGTGGCGTGCATGGCTTGTCTGAGTGGTGATGGCAGGACCCAGCATGTGTGTAAGTGTCTCTTCAGGTATGGGCCCCTAAACAAACGTCTGACTGACTGCTATTGCCTTCTATGAATATAAAACTCACTGGTGGTGAAAGTTGCTACTAAAGTCTCAAGAACAGAAATGATGTTCTGAAATGAAGTCATGACTCTTTTAATGTGTTAGTGTTGAAGCCAAGCATCTGGAACTAGAGATTTAAGGGAAATGTGAATGCCAGGAACCCAATTTCTTGTTCATATTGCATCAAACTTCAACACTACTTTAGTAGTACCAGACATATGAACCCTGAAGTGTATTGACTTCTGCAGAATATAGAAGGCCCTATTTATGTTATCTGGGAGTAGTAGCAAAGAGAATTGAGCTGATTTCCTACTGATTTTTTGAGTGCATATTCAAAGTATGATATTTTTATTTTTGATGTTGATTTGAAAATACAAACTGTTTAGTGTAGCTTCAAATCAGCTTGTTAAAGAAGCTCTTTATTACATGGCTGTGAGAAGTTTAAATTTAGGTATTTTTCTGCCCAGACTTCCAGTACATTTACTGATTTCTCTGAATGAATTTTTCAGGTAATGAAGATACTAATGAATGTTGATCTCTACAATATGATTCAAAGTTCCCAGTAGTTAGAGCAGTCATATTGTCCTCTATGACTTTTTGGGTTATAACCGCCAAAAAGGCACTGATTCCTTGTCCTTTCATTTGAGAACTGTGATTTCATGGGGGCTTCCTGTTCCTGTGAGGTGACTGCTTTGAGCTGACTTCGTTCAGAATTAATTACAGAAACAAGTTGAGGCTGTCTGTGCTTTCAGTGTGCTTGTCAGTGCATCTTAATATGTTTGTCAGGCTTTTTATAAGCAGTTTGTGAACTTTAAAAATACAGAACACTTATATTCAGTATGATGAATGGGATTTAACTGAACTACTCATATTAACTGGATGCCTGTAGTATGTATGTAGTATTTTACACTTTTGAAGTGCTGTACTAACATTAATTTTCAAAACACTGCTGTACTGTACTGTAACTGAGAAACTTGGTGTCTAAATAAATACCCTTCAGCAGTATTGAGAATGTCTCCACAAGGCTATAAAAAATGATGGAACAAAGATGTTATAAATTAAAAACCTGTTTTATTTAGTTAAATGTAATTTGCTGACTCTAGCTTTTTTCCATAAAGAACAGTAGATGACTGTGCTTGCTATTATGACTCTCCTCTCCTGGGTATAATGGGACAGTAGTATGAAAGAAGGAATCCCATGTTTCTTTGCTTCCTCCCTCCTAAATTATGCTGACTGGTTTCTGCAAAATATATTTATTGTTTCTGGTGCCTAGAGAGGGACATTGTAAGATGTGAAGTTGATACATACATTAAAAAAGTATAAAACAACAATGTGCTTGATGATAAATCTGTTGATGTAATCTGGGAAAAAGAGTGTGTGTATTCACAACAGCTCACAGTCAGATGTAAACGTTTTGACCTACTTTTAGAAGCAAGATTTTAGAACTTGCTATGAAGACATTTTTAGCCAGACTGTTAAAGAAGTGACATAATCCAAAAAGGTAGATTGTTTGAAATCTTGATAATTTGCTTAATGGAATGTTTAATCTAAGACTGATCTCTGCATTTTAAATTAACACTTGGTCAGAGAGGGAAGAACCTCTAGCACTCAGTCCAGCTATCAACAAGGAAAAAAATATTTCCTGTACTTTGATTAATTTGTAGATTACTGGACACTTTAAGGGAAGTGATTTAGGAAAAGAATAAGTCCAAAACATTTATTGGATGGAGTTTTTGTTTCTGAAAGGACAATCATGTATTTGGACAATTCAGTGGGCTTGTACTGAAATTTCATTTCTTTAGTATGGAGGAATAATTGTATTGTTTATTGTGTAACTTTTTTTTCCCCAGTATGGTTTAGTAATCGTAAATTCTTAAATGGAAATCTGAGAATATGGAAGACTAAGAAAAAAAAAAAAAGCTGGAGGAGAGAGAAATGTCTACTAATCTGATATAGAACTGAAGAAATGTTAAAAGGTTTGACTGAGCAGAATGAATCTGAAGTCTTATGGCAGAAAAGTACTTGAGGCTCAGAAACCAAAGTTCTTGAAATTACAGTGTGTAAAGCCAGTTTGTCATTATAGAATTGAATGTTTTTGTGCATGAAAGAACACTTACAAGACAAAAATTTACTGTATGTTAGATTCCTACTGCTGCTGTAATTTTCTTCCTTTAGATTATCTTTGTTTGGCTAGATGAGTCTTACAAAAGGAAAATTAGTCAATAATACATCAGTCACGTAGAAATAATTACTGAAATATTTGTCTTGGAATGGCTGAGTTTTTATTTATACTAACCACTTTACCGTAGGAGCTAAAGAGTTTCCAGATACCTAATTGTTTGGATTTGTCTCCTGAATGCTATTTTCTAGTGGCTGTTAAGTTATTGTACCTTTTCCTAGAAATCATGGAATGAGAATGTCGTTTAGGCTGTAAAAGATCTCTAAGATCATGGAGTCCAAGACCAACACTAAATCATATCCCTAAGTGCCACATCTACAAGGAAACTGGATCTAGGAAATTGGTGAATATTTTAGTTATTTGGATTGAAAAAGAAATAATCCCTAGCAAGTTATTTTTCTGTAAAACAAGATCTGATTTACTCTTAGAAAGAAGCTGGTAGCTTAAGCAGTGTTAATGGAAAAACAAAGAGATGTAATTTTGTGTCATAATATCCCTTTGGCAGGGAATTTTGAAGTTCAAAAGGTGGTTTCTGTCATCTGACCATAACCACTCTTCCAAAAGGGCCAAGTGGCTGCTTAAAAATAAACCACATCAGCTTTATTGAGGGTGTTGAAAAGTGGTGTTCTCTGTCTTTATGATTCTAGCTATTATGTCAGTTTTACTACTACTGGCCTTGCAGAACAGATACTGTCATGGGAGGTTGAGCTGGTTCATACATCACCTAGAGAATTGCTAATGAAGTTTCAGCTGCCAAATTCTGCCTGCAGATTACAAACATCAAACAGTTTCACCTTGTTTATGTGGCTATTTAATATTCTGCTTTGCCTTTTTATTTCTAATGTATCTGCTTTCTCCTCCAAAGCCTTACTCTTGTTTTTATGTTCAACTTCAACTGATTGTCCTGTACGTTAGTTTTCAGTGTTACTGTTTTGAGCACAGTCAATGTACTCTTATGCATGTCTTGTTGTGATCTGTGATGTTTACTGCATTATATAACCATCACTGCAGTTGTAATTAGTCCACCAAACTTATACTCCTAAATCAAAGGCCAGGTTTCAAAGGGGAGCAGTTTGGTCTGCAGAACCCTGGTTGATTTTGTAGAGCTAACATCTGGAGATAGCTAACTTCTTTTTGTGAGCACATTGATCTGGATTAGAAAGCTATGAATCTAGAACCAGTCAGTTCTTTTCCAGGATAAAGTGCTCTTTTATTTTCATTTAAATGACATAGAATTAAAGAATTGTGACAGATGAGGGAATATATTTATGTGCACCTCCTCTGTTTTGTTAATGGGGACCTATGATTGTCACCATCAATGTGCATTAGAACTCCCATTTTGTAGCAGAAAACATGCTGTGCCTGAAGACTTGAAAAAAGGGCATGAAGGGGGTTGTCATCAATGAGCAGCTGTAAGTTCATAGAACATGGAGTGCTTGAGGCAGTCATTCAGTTTTTTCCTAATTTCTGTCCCTACTGAAGAATGGAAAGAACAGAGAAAGGTATGTTAGACTGCTTTTAACAGTGGTGTACTAGGACTGGAATCCAATGACTTCAAGAGAGAAACAGGAGCAGACAGAAACTGGTTTCTCTGAGTTCTAGCTAAGATCCTTGCACTTGCTTTCCATATTGCTTTTCCTTCTCTCAAATCATGAGTTTGATGAAGAGAATGGATGACGTTTGAGTGATTGTTTCTGTGGTCAGGGATGCTATTTTACTGCTCAAGAAAGAGGGTGAAATGAAGCAGTTGACAGGATTTTGCCCTGCTGAGGGCAAATCTGCCGAGCCTGATGAGAACACTCAAGACTCACTGCATATGTGCTGTTCTCTAAAAGTAAGACGCTCCACTGTAAAGACTGTAATGGAAATGTTCTCCTTCTTCCCCCCTCCTTGTCTCAGCTAATAAAATGAGAACCAAAGTGGTGCTCAGTAGCTCTCTGTTCAGAAGAGCTAAAACCACCTGGGTTTAGGAAATCAGTTGCAATGCAATAAGGATTTCACTTTGAAGAGCTTCTTATTTAATCATAATAAATTCTACAATATTGCAATATGAAGTTTTGTATTTTCCTTACTGTATATCTGTACCTGTAAAAAAGGTTCAAATGTTATTACTGGTAAATGTGTTGTTCTTTGAGTTGTTGCAGCTTCTCTACAATATTTCTGTTTATGCTCAAAAAACAGTCATCCACTTAAGCAAGGTTTTTTTTATTTTTAATGCTAGGACACTAAAATGGCCTTGAAATAACAAAAAATACTTTAACAATATTATATTTAAAGAGAGATCTTTGTATATTTGTAAGGGTTTCAAAAGTGATGGGGAGACATGCCAATATTTAAATACTTTGTTTATTTGAATAATTTTATTTATTTTTCCTATAAAATCACTCTCCTAAAGCCAAGGAATAATTTGTGTATATAAACACCAGAGATGAATTTGCTTTGTCTTCTTTCCAGTCACAGATATCTGAGGGTATATATTTAGACCTGATCTGAATGGCAGAGATGAATAGGGCTCTGCACTTCCAAGTTTATTTGTATAGGAGTTTTTACATCACAACAATGAAGTTTTATGTCCCACAATTGAAAAATATCCTCAACAATCCATGCTTATAATTTTCTAGTAGCATACCCCCCAGAAACCTGGAACTAAAAAGCCTATTTATAATTAAAAAATTTTCTGTAAAAGCTTTTAGTGGCAGTGATTTGCATTAATTCTTATTAAGGTGAGTAATATATTTTCTTCAAGATCCATTAAACAAGCTTTAATCAGTTGAGCTTGAAAAACATCACCATGAAACTTCAGTTTAAAAGAAATTACACAGAATCTTTTTAAGTTCTGAAAAATTACAAAAATGTATCTAAGAGACATCAGTGTCTCTCAGAGAGTATGAAGCCATGTAATAAATACCGAGAGGAAAGGTGGATTGTTGTTCCTGGCTTTAAGTTAATTCCACAAAGGCAAAACATGCCTGGTGGGAAGGAAGCCCAATGGGGTGTCATATCGGAGTGAGGTATCTGCAAACTACTTTTTGTGCTATTTTGATGAAGAGGACATAATAAACTACAGGTATGCTACAAGAATCAGTACTTACCACCTCTGCCTTATGTGGCAAATACCCTACTGTAGGTTTGGGGTTTTTTTTCTTCTCTTTTAAACAGTTAAGCTGAGCTGGCCATTAAAGCATTTACTTATATATGCAACCTAAACATTTGTGTGTGTTTCTATCCTGTTTTAGTTTTCAGCATTAAGTCAGATGCAGTCTTTCAGGTCACAGGTGCTGGTTAGATGCATTGTCTTTAGCCTGTGTTCAATTTCCTTTCTGAGTTTATGCATTTGATGCTAAGAGCTGTGTGGAATTCAGTGTGAAGTGATTATTATCTTTTTTTTAACCATCTTTTGGATGCCAGGAAAGGAGGAGTTTCAGGAATTCATAGTGTCTTCTGTTCTTGGCAATACTTTCCTCTCTTTATTTAAGGCTGTAAAGAAAGTACACTTAAAAAAGTTGCTTTAATAGTATTATTAATAATAATAATTCAGTTTTATTAATTGATATTTATTATTACTGAAAGTTACACTGAATTCCTTCCTTGGAATTAAGTAAGAAGTTGTGCAAAAGTCAAATTGAAACTTTAAATGCATGCACTGAACTACCTGAAACAGCAGTTCCTCGATTGCAGTTTATGTCATGCTTTTATAATTTATTGCACACTGTTCAAAGTGATAGTTGACCTGGCTGGAACTAGTACTGCTGGAATTGGTATCTGCCAACATTTGTTATGATACCTGTTCAAAGAAAAAATCATCACAATTTTGTCCTATTCTAGTACATTTTTCTTGCTGCTTTGTTTGATGACTTTTCTTTGCAGTCTGAAAGATAGACATGGGGCATGTATTTTAGAATGAATAACGATGACTGCTATTAGGAAGTACTGAAAACTTCATTCTCTTTATTTGGGTCAATATGACACTTGTTGTGTTTGAGGAGAGACCTTTTGTGGTAAATAGCAGTATCAGCAGCAAGAAACAGAGCAGTAAGTATAGCTTTTGTTATGTGTGATAACAAGTTTGACACATATTTCTTCCTGCTCATCATTTGGCATAGCTTTTTTTCCGTGTGAGTTTCTGTTACTTGAGAGACCTCAGCTGTAAAGGTTGAAATAAGATAGTCTGGTGTTTTCTTGTACTGTGAAAACTCGCTTAATTAAAAATTGCTAAAAAGTTTGAAGCTTCTGAATGAAAAAGTAATTCATGATTACTTTTGGGGCTCTGGAGCCTAGAATGAGAAAATGATTTCATGTTTCTTCATAGCAGGGTGGCCCTAAGACTACTGTTATTTGTGAAAGTTCAAATATTAATTAGTTTTTGATTTCCCCACATCATTGTGGTGTTCCTGATAATATTAGTTAGCTGTTGTAGCTTCTTTCTGTGACTCTGAAGAAGATAGGGAAAAAAGAGTTTATTTTATTTATTTAAAAAACCCCAAAACCCAAACAATGAACAAAAGACCCAAAAAACCCAGTATGGTGGCCTGAATTACTTTCTTTGTTTTGTGATAACTATCACCATTATTTCTTGTTTTATTATATTGGACAGTTTGTGTATTTCTGTTGGCAGTGTAAGGGCATTTAGGTTCTTTATTCTACTGTTATAATTAAACCATCCTCAAAACATTGCCTGACTCATCTGTAGAGGAAAATGCACATTAAAATATCTTCAGATAAACTCCGTTGTGATGTTTTTCCCTGTTGCTTCAATTTTCAATAATTTTGCTTCATGTTGAAAGAGCTAGTGTCCCAAGGATAACTGGTGTATGCTAAGATTCAACTGATTCAGTTCCTTTAAATGTTATGGGAGGTCTATAAGTGATGGGTGGCCCAAAACCCAAACTCACCATTCTATTCAAATAAACACACAAAGAAAGTATGTGCAAGACCTTTAACTCTTACAGGAGCTTGGCTTTGTGCCATGCTTCTGACTTAATGGAATGACTGATTTCAGGGTTGCCTGGGGCCGTAACCACAAATAAGCATATGTATCTCTGAGGTCATTGAAACCAATTTTATTATTTACAGACTTACTAGAAATAAGTCACCTGGCTTGATTTATATATAGAATTGTAGAATAACAGCCTATGGAAGGGCTGTTTAATTAAAAACTTTCACCTGTTTTGTTGCCCTGTAATATTAAATTAACAGCTGCTTGTGTCTCTAGAAATACTGTTTTATCTTTCTTAGTTGATGTTAAGCATTCACTGTAAGATTGGGATTTAAGTTGAATGTCTTCATTGAAATAAGTGAAATAAGGCTCATATTCAGCACTGCTGCAGCTCCCAGTTAGACTGCTGTAGGGGTGGGACTTCCATCTTCCAGCAAGTTTGAAAACGTGATTGGTGAGCGTTTGGGTTTCCTGTGGACTCCCAGTGCCTCCTGTGAGCCAGAAGCTACCTCTGTTCCAGTCCAATTTCTACATGCTTTTGTCCTAAAAGATGAAGATGAAGAAGGAGCTAAAAGGGGCAGTGAAGTTGATTTGAATGAGATGTTCATGGCTAATTACATTCATCATCTAGGTAATTTTTTCTAAAATAGTTGGATAGCATTATTTTACTGTCTCAGTATTTCTTCAGATTTCCTTAAATGAACATGGTAGCCTACACTGAAATCTTCATAGGCTTTTGCTGCCACTTTGTCTTAGTGAATGGTACAAAAGGGTTGCATAGCTGTAATTATTTATTGGCTATGTCATAATTAATTTCTCAGTGTCTTTCTGTGTACCACAGCATGTGAGCAGCTTGGGAAATTTATGATGCATACACAACACTGTATTATTCCAAACGACTAATTTCCTGCAGTAAGAAATAAATCTCAAATTCCGGATTCTTTTGCAGCAAGATCAATGTAGAGCCCCAGAAAGAGAAGTAAGTCCGGTAGAGCAGAAACTACTTATTTCTTATGCTATTCTAGGTTGATTTTATTATGCAGAAATAACACATCTGGTGTTTTATATGGCCTAGCAAACTATAATTTTCTTCATTAAACTTCCAGTAGCTTAGAAGTGCCAGGAGAGACAGTATATAGGGCTCCTGAGCTCTGAAGAGGTAACCTTCCCCTAGCTTTGTAGGCAAAAGGTATTTGCTTCATTTATGTAAAGATTCAAATGGACCATTGCTCTTTGGATACAAAATGACATCACATTACTCTTTCTTAAATGGTACAGAAAATGTGTGTTTTATGAATCATCATATATTGTATCATACATCATTATATGTCATATCATATGTATTCGTGCCCTAGCAGAAAAGAATCTCAGTTCAAGCTCAGACGTGAATTTGAAGCTACTTCTTTCCAAGGTGAAATTCTTCATTTCTTATCTTCACACATAGGGATAGAAGATACATGAAGAGAATATGTTTGTCTTGTCAACAAATGCAACAGTACAGTACCCACTGTTGTTTCTTTTTTTTTTTTTTTTTTTTTCTTTTTGAAGTCTGAAAGTTCCAACTGACCTCTCCAAGGCAGCCTGTTCTCTGATTTGTTTGGGTCGGCTTCATTGCACTGAGTTGCATGTTTTTCTCCTAATCTACCTGTGTTTTTTTCCCCCATGTTTGAAGTTTCTTCTTATTGTGATATCAAGCAGTCTTCCTGCTTTGGTAAGAAGAGCAAAATTGTAGCTGTTCTTTGGCAGTGCTGGAATTTTGAAAGATAATGTACAATTTCTGTTGTGCTAAAATGCTACATGAATTGTACTCTCTCACAGACCATTTTTTTTAAAATGAAGACTACTGAAAGACGCAAAAAAAAAAAAAAAAAAAACAAAACCAAAAACCAAAAAGCAAAAAACCACAAACCCAGAAAACTACTTACTTTAATAAAGATTTCATAAACCTTTATGTGTGATCAGCTTTCCTCTGTGGGTCTCTCTAGGCAGAATTTACAGCTGTTTTTGTCTAAAGGCCAGTGTTATGAAATACCATAACCTTTTGTGGCACTTGGGTTTCTCATCTGCCAGGAAAAAATGCAGTCCTCTTGTTGTGCTGCTGTCGGGGTGGTTGTACTTTAATGTTAGAGTGCGCAGTTAAGCCTAGCAGTTAAATATTGGTTTGGTCTTCCAGGAGATCTTCAGACCTTCATTTATAGAAGGATGCTACTTTGGAAAATTAAAGCTGCCTGGGAGGAGAAAAAAAGAAAAAAGGCAAACCCAAAAGCACAGAAATCACTAGCAGAGAAGAGTGCAAGTGCTTGGCTAGCATAGAACTGGAGAGACTTGAAGATCTGGCATGTTCCAGTTCAAAGATCTCTGCTTTTGTAGTTCAGCTTCACTTAGCTTTAGTTTTATTTGTCAAGAAAGTTTGATCAGTTTTGTGATTTGGGTAATGGCTTCAGTTTACCTGAATTGCTGTCTGAGATCTTTCTTGCTAACTGCCTGCCTCCTGATAGCTGTTCTAAAATAGAAAGGAATGGGGATTGGTTGTTTTGTTTTTATGCTTGGAAGTCTAAAAAGTTTACAGAAAGGCTATAGAAACTTCTGCCAATTGCAGTTGATTGTAAAATCTACTACTTTCAGTCACAAAGTGCAGGTTATTCCAATACCAATGTGAACTAAAGCTAATCAAGCAGAAATCAAGATTTGATCCTGTGTGTTCTGATAACACAATTCAACTAATTTATCATTTCCTGCCTTTTTGCCTCGATCTTTGACTTCATCCAGTAAAACTCCTCCAGAGTATGCTTGATTCAGACTTGCATATAACTGTAACTGTAAAGCACATTTTTGTTCCAAAACAACTGTGATTAGTTGTCTTGATGTCACTCCCAAACTGTTGCCTACCAGCTGGGAGCTCTAACAAAACAATTCAGAGAAAATAAAATTTGTTTTAAACATTGCTATGGTTTCAATTTCTAGCGTTTCACAATTGCTATGACATGCCACAAAACTTGTTTTGCTCTTGTGAATCTTTGCATCTCTATAAACTATTGAGGCACAAAGGTGAAACAAATCAGTCATTTCAGCCTTTTTCAGTAGGATTAACACCTTCCAAATGAGTGGGTGCCATCTGCTCTGTGAAGATGTTGAAGAGTAGTAAAAGTGTTGTTAATTCGTAGAATCATTAAGGTTTAACAAGATCTCCAAGATCATCTAGTCCAACCTTTGGTGAAATACTACCTTGCCCACTAAACTTTACCACAGAGTGCCATGTCTGCTTATTTATTTAGTACTTCCAAGGGTGGTGACTTCACTGCTTTCCTGGGGAGCCTGTTTCAGGACTCTGATGAACAGTCTCTCTGTTTACTAGAAGTTGTTACACATCTTTGCATGAACAAATATTGGTTTTAATTATCTGGGTTGTTTTACTTTTTTTTTGTGAGAATTTAGTTTTCATAAACATTGTTTTTTTGACATAAGTCTTTACCAAGTTCCATTTTTTCCCTGCTAAAAATATAAAATTATAAACATGTCTCTGGCAAAGAAGGTAAAATCTAACTTCATCACAAATGCTTTCTAGCCAGATTTTAGACCCTCTATGTTTTATGTAGGAATTCTGATTAATATCATAATCTGAGAAGGGAAAGTGCTGCATTTTTTAAAAAAAATTGGAATCCTCTGAGAAGGTACTTAAAGTCTTTTGGTTGATTCACTGGTGAGTAAGCTACCATCACAGAGAAATGTAAGCCTCAACTATATGTTAACATTTCTTGCTGCTTTTCCCATCAAGTTAAGCTTGCCTTGCTTTTTGTATTTCCTCAAGACTATATCACTGAAATGGCAGTGCATCTCTTGGTACATGATATTGTGGCTGGACTTTGTAGCTGACACAGAATAAATTTTGGTAATCCTCAGGGAGGATTACCTCGTTATTATTTAATATCTGCCTTTGAATGGAGCTATGACTACAAATATCATTGACTGCATATCAGGCAAGTTGATAAACTAGACAAGACAGTAGTGACTTTAAAGAAAAGTGTTATCTTTTTGGTTTCCTAGACCAGACTGATTTCAGGAAAGAAAAATTTTAAGCAAAACTGTTGTCTAAAAATGGTACCTTCTGTAGTGTGCTAATATATCTGTGGACAGTCTTTTATGTACATAATTGGGCAGCTTGTGAGGGCAGTTATACTTAAAATGGACACTACTGCAAGAAAAAAAATGCAAGAATTTTAGTTTCTTGCCATACATGTCCTTTAAAGCCTTAGCATTGATATTTGTAAGATACCAGAACAGACTTAACCTTAATGGAAAATGCTTATTCTGTACAGTATTATTACTGTATTGTTACCAAACCCAAACAATCCACCCTGCAAATCTGCTAACACGACACCCTTTGGGTAGGAAAAGTGATACAGGCTGTACAGTTGATGTGTATCAGAACATTAGTTTTATGCATTTATGTATCTTATAGTGGGGCTGGAGGGAGGAAAGAGGAGAGACTTCTTGGAGATGTGAGAATTTTGGGTGAGCAGATGTCTGATAGTTTGTAGCATGAAAGAGTTTGTACTTGCAGTTCTGTGGATAATTAAAGCCAAGGTGGGTCTGACTGTTCTCTGAATCACTTGATTCTTACAGTGAATAACATGAACATGACAATGGATACCTTGAGTTTTTTGTGATTGGGGTTTCTTCCACTGTCCACCAATATGGATATTTCTTCAATATGAGTTCTAAAGACGGTGGGAAAATTAAATTGACCTCTGTGGATATGCACACACCAAAATTATCTTCACTGATTAAATTTCGAATAATACTTTTCGTTTAAACCAGTAAAACTTAAGTTTAGATTGGCCCTTGTTAATGAAGGGTTATTTTACTGCTAAAATAAAATACTCGAGGAAGGAAACTTATGCACTAAAATGCTGTTACATTTCTTTATCCTTCGTCTCCTTCAAAACATAAGAAAAGGAGAGTGTCTGTATGTTATGTTGTGGTTCAGTGTTGTGGTAGTTTCTATGTTTGTATGGGTATGTTCCTGGTTATTCTCTTCAGTGCTTCCCTAAAAATAAGAATCAAAATCAGAACCTAGAAATTCTTTGAGGTTTTAAATTGCACAAGAGTCATGGATTTAGGCATAATTCTGTACAATCTCCTCAAACTTCCTGAAAATGCACTATCAAAAAATAGATTAAATGTGGAAAAAAAATAGTTTTTCCGAAATTGAATTGCTGAACTTAATTTTCTCCATAATCTGCCACATACTGAAAAAATCCAGAGAAGTGAATAGTCATGGGACTGATTTATGACTGAAACTCTTTCTCGTAGTGCTACAGTAGGTGGGCCTCTATTTTCAGATAATGGCTTAAAATGTCTGTGTCTTGGAAAGGCTCTATGTATATTCAGAAAGTGACCTGTCAAAGAAAGTACTGTAATATCCATACTATTAATCTGAGTAAGAAAATGAACATTTTTACTCTGATTGCTATATTCTCAAGCCTTTAAGTATCTGACCTTGTACTGGTATGAGTGACAAAAATTATTTATGTTTCATTTTTTCAGTGGGAAGTGGGGAAGAGAAATAACGTAGTGCCATATTGTACTGCAGAACAGTAAATCTAATAAGGCCTGCTGGGCCCACTTTTATAATATGAAATAGATTTGAAAAGGGCAGCAGAGGTTCCAGCTATGAATTCTAACCATGCTTCAGAAGCTGGTATTACATACACATATAAAATAAACAAATTGTGAGTTATTGTTAGGCAGTCATTTGGCACAGAAGAATGTTTTAAAGAACAACTTTTTATGTATGTTTGAAATAGTATTTATCAGGTAAAAGCAAAGTATCTTGACATTTCAGAAGAACAGAATTAGTAATTTTGTGTTGCAGGGTGTAGTTAGGAGTGAAGCTAGTTTATAAAATAGCTGTGAGAACAGCAGAAAGCATTTCCGATTTAGGAATGAAAGTATCTTTTCACAAACCCATGGTACATGCTATGGCGAGGAAAGGGAGCAAAGACAGGAGCTGTTCTTCTCCTTATGCTTTTGTCAGCTTCCTCTTAAGAGGACACTGATGGTGTCCCATTGTTCAGCATATGAAAGTATTCATTACTTCTTTCATTTCCCTCCAGTGTGGGTTTTTTTTTTAAAAAATCTGTGCATGAATAATCAAATAATACTATGCCAGGCAGTTGGAATTAGGGTTTCAAATTTCACATAGCCTGTCTTTTAGCGTTTATGTCAGGCTAAATCTAAAACTGAGGGGAGTGAGGTGCAATTTAGGGTTAATATTTAGGCCGTATTCTTTCCCCATAGGAGGGCATACATAGAAATGGAAAGCCTTATACAATGGAGAAAGAGTTCAAAACTTTTATAGTTAGCTTTTGAAATATTTATTTTCTGGCTAGAAAAAAATTTTAAGGTCTTCTTGACCTTCTTGTAACCAAAATGTTTTGAACTTCTACTTACATAAAGACTTCAAAACTCTCTTAGTCAATAAGAAAATCAATAGATTCAGCTTGCTTCAGTGTAGTTAAAGCAATTCCTAATAGCATTCAGTGTTATATGTAAGCAGTGCCACCACTTCCTTCTTTTGTATAACATCCTGCATCTTTAGTTGCAAAATTACGAAGTCTGGAAGTGTGCAGCTGATGGGCTGCTGGATCATAGCCAGCTACTGACAGACAAAGTCAAACCACAGCAGATAAAGTCACTGATGGAAATAAACAAGGAAGAAGTTACTGCTTATTTTAGAAGATGAAGTTCTTTAAAAGACGTAGTGCAATATAGAAAAACCTTAGAAAGTTTGTGTGTCTTTATACCGTGGTATAAGACTATAACCTTTGTGTTTTTACTGGTTTTTGTGATTATACTGTTTTGTTTTCTTTAGTATTTTTGTTTCTTTATTTTTGGCAGTGGTTGCAATCATCTAATGGTATGGTGGCAGTTGTCTCACTCATCCATCTTTTCACTCTGTTTATATCTAATCCAGAAAAGTCTCATCCAAGATAGTTTTACAAATAAAACACAATTCACAGACCTGTCACTTGTAGCTCCCATTTGGTCTGGTACTAAACTGAAGTTGGCTGTAGAATTGCTTTTGAAAATAGTAATTTTAAAATTTTAAAATACAAAATTAATTCTATCATTTGTTAACATATTTTCCAGAGATCCTATACTAACTTTATACAGAGTTAATAGCTTTTACTAGTAATTACAGAAGATAGGAAAATTATTTTAAAACTTTAAGTTGTCTTCAGTGTTTGAACTCAGAGTTCAGCTATTTCTTTACAGTTAAAAAAAGGCCATATTATTGGCAGAAATTGACTAGATACAAAGTTCTAGTAAGCTAATTTCCCTTTTGTGATGTTATGGTTTCCTTCAATTAGTTCAAAATATGACTTGAACATAGGTGTTTCCATCAATCTTTAGGTATAGACCCATTTTCAGAGCCAGCTAGGAGCTCAGGATCCTATATGTCACTTAGCTAGCTGTTGCCAAGTGTTTCCTTTCTGTAAAGAGCTGAATTATTAGGTTTTCCTTCGAGATTCACCTAAGAACAAATTTTCTTGAGACAAACTAAAAGCTGCAACTTGAAAGTCAGAGGATTTTGGTCTCCCACAGGTGTTCCTAGTCGATATACACAGTAGAGGTTTGTGGTTTGTGGTGTTTTTTTGGGGGTTTTTTTTTAGGGGATGGTGTTCTTTTGTTGTTGTTTGTAGAGGGTCTTTTTATTGTGAAGGGGCATGGGTAAAACTTTACTTCCTGCTGGATTTGAAGGTAAATTCCACTTTAGCAACTGTTGAGAAAGATGAACTTTAATACACAATGTCAGACATAATTGTCACCAAATTCTACTAGAATGGCAGATAGTTCCCTTGAGTCTGTAATTAAGCATTTAGATGAATGTGTTTTCATGTACTTAAGCTTATTACTATAAGACATCTCTGCACATTCAGTAGTATTTTCTGACTTTTACTTTATCCTGTCAATACAGACAATGTGTGTATATATATGTGTGTGTGTGTGTGTGTATGTGTGTCTGCAGGCAAGTATGGCAGGTTCTACTCCCCTGTTTTCTGACCACCACCTCCCTAACAACCTGTAAATAGTTTGGAGGATTTACTTAGCTGCTTTGTTGTTTTTTTTTTTTTTTAATTATTATTTTTTTAATAATTTCTATTTTTTCCTTTTTTCTTTTTCTTTTGTATTATTTTCTAAATTTTTTAAATTTAAATTTTTAAATTTATGTTGGGGATGTGAAGCTGTTTGTACTCAAGCAAGTAGGCTCTTGGCTCTGTTTTCAGTCTTGTTGTCTATATAAGTAACATATAGTCTTGAAAGCATCCTTAGGGTGTCTCATTAATATCCACTGTAAAAATACCCATGGGTGTTTTCCCATTGCTATTCAAGAAAAAAAGCACTAAATTAATACTGTTAAAAATGGCTGAGGAAAAACAACAATGAACCTCCATGTTCAACCTTGCCAGTCCATCATTGACTATCTATTTTATGTGAGAGATGTCTGGTCAATGGCTTCCTGCATACACAGTTGGGAATTCTCTTTTTCCTTTAAAATACGTTGTCTACTTCAAATGCTGATGGTAATTTTCAGCATATGGGGACCATTAGTGATATTGAAGCTGGATATAAGGCTTAACTCGTTAAATCACTTTAGAATGTCACATCTGTTTTTTTACCCTAGTGTTAACACCTGCATCAGTTTAACACCAGCACAGAAGTTTAGGACATATATAGCTGTTAATTTTGAAAACATCTGGAATTTTTTTTTTTTTTGTGCGTATGCATGTATGCGTGCACGTGTCAATGGCTGTATTGCTGGCATTTTTAGGTTTGATGAATAAAAGCTCAGTGAGTTGTGCTCAAGGTGTGTACTGACCTGTGGCAAATAGGTGATTTATGGCAGGAGGCAGAAACATTGTTTCAAGTGGATTAGAAATGATGATTTCGTCTTTACAATTTTTTTGTGTTTCTTTAGCTTTCTGAAGAAGTGATAACTGAATCTAATTCCTTTCTATTTTCTTTCCCCCTGCCCCCAGCATGTCTATTTGTTGTATACTGAATAAGATGTCCCATTCTCCTTGGATGTGTGAAGGGGGCAGGCGTTGCAAATTGAAGAAAGCAAGTTTCCTGCCTTAGTGTGCAACCCTATTCAGAGGCTGCTTGGAAGTAAAATGCCAGTTGTGTTGTAATTTTGAGAAACGACTTTCTCAGGTGACCTGCTGCCTTTTAGTGAGACCAGAGTCTGAAGCTCTGGCAAAGAATGATGAGTTGTTTCTCTTATGCCCATTAGAAAACGGGACTAATTTGCAGGATACAACCTCAAGGTAAACTGTGGGTGAAGCAGGAAGCAAGGCTAATATGCCATTTTGTAATTTCCTTTATCCCAGGGTCTTTTCTAGAGACAGCAATTAATATAATTTTCTATCTGCAGTGAAGGTGGCTGCTGGCTCAGGAGGCTTTACTGGAGACAAGCTGGCACTGCTACCAGGCTGTGAGGAGGTGTTGTTTTCAGAATTTCTGCTGTAACTGGAAACCAAGCAGGGTTTACAGCTTGGTGGTTCAGTAACCAGAGAAAAAACAGAGCCTTGCCACAGCCAGGAGCTAGGGCACCCCAAGCTCTGGGCCCTGAGTACTTCCCTGGGGACAAGGACAGGTTGGGCTACAGTTCAGCTCAGCAAGACCCTTGTCAGGGGAGGGCCTGGGGAGTTGAAGACTGGCCCTGCTGAGGTGTCCCTGGGGAAGGGGCTGATGGCTTTGGGAGACTCTCATGGGGTGCTGGGCTGCATTGTGGGAGCTTCAGAGACCTGACATGGGGTCCTTGGACTGTGAGCAGGGTGTGGGATCCTTGGGGAGTGTGTGTGCGAGGCTGTCAAGGCTCATTAGTGCCCTTGAAACCCTACGGAAACCACACAGAAAGAAATTTTAACTTGATTTAAAATTTTGATCTATAGAAAATACAGCATTTGATGTGACTAAATGCTGAGTAAGGTGGAATTGTCAGCTTCTGTATTCTTCATGCTGATGGGCAGGTACTAGAATTTGTTGCATTTACATGCACAAGAAACTAGGAGTATTATAGGACTGCCTGCTGAAATCTGTACCCAAATCCAGTTTGATCAATACTGTATCTTCAGGACTTCCTTTGGATTTTTTGTTGTGTGTGGGGCTTTTTTGTTGTCTGTTTCTTTGTTTTAATTGTTAATATGGACAGATCTAAACAGAAAAGGATCAAAGAAGCATGAAATTTGTTGCTAAAGCTGTGAATAAGATTTTACTGAATTAATGCTTCTGGAATATACACTAGGTTTCTTTATGATGCAAGCAGTTTACTTTTGGTGGGGATGAGTTCAGTGTGAGTGTCTGCTGCATGAGAACTACCAGCTTAGAGAGAAGGCAAAAGAAATACTAAAAGCTACCATTTCCTGGGAACAACCTGGGAACTCTCTGGGCTCTTTGTAAAAGAACACTTTGCCTCGGAGGAAGGTGGTTGTGCTGGAAATGTTGTTGCCACTTACTTTCTTATTGTCTCCCCAAGAAAAAACACTTCTGCAGTTCTGGGTTTCAACTCTAAATCCTGACATCTGATAGCCATTCTTAGCCTTTGGGAGCCTGTTGTCTAATATATTATGTTTTTTCTCAGAGAAAGGACTCTTTCTTGCCTGACACCTGCTTTATTTTTGCCAAATTCCTAGGTACTTGATAGTGGTTCTGAGAGTTATACTACAAATGGAAATCACAAACAGAGGAATTAGGTTTCAAGAAAGGACAACACAAAAGGACATGATAAATAATGTGGAAACAACGATCTTGTTTTCCTCCAGTGTTCTTTTGTGACTTGCCTAAAATGAGAAAAATGTGTGTGGGGTTGGGAAAACAAATACAGGCAACCTGATCCACTGCATAAGCAGAAGTCAAAATGAAAATTTTCAAATATTCTAAAAAGCATCATCAGATCTTTAAAGGATTTAAGCTGACCTCTCTATAACCTCTATATGCTCAGAGACAAAAGGACGTGCTGAGAGGAAGTGTGTCTGAAAGCATTACAGCAGGATGCTCTGGACAATGGAAATGCTGAGCTGAGTGGTATTTGGAATATTTGCACGGATATTCTGTGGTGCAGTATATCAATTTTGAGCATTTTTCTTCACAGAACAAGACAACATTCCTGAAATGAATAGCACCAAAAAAAAAAAAAAAAGGGAGTGTTTGCATACAGGTTTTAAGGAAATGGAGAATGTGAGGGGAGTATAGGAGTATGAATTGGTCATGCATTTTAAATGTAGGCTTGAGTTTCACACCTTTTTTTTTCCTTCCTCATCTGAATTGAAAAATATTAATTATAGGAGGGTATTTATTGGTAAGGCGGGTAGAGGTTTTGAATAGAGAATGAGATATAAATCATCTCTCTTGTTTAGTATTTTGAATAGAAGTCTTGAGCTGGCTGGATTCTTAATTACCCTAATAAAATAAAAGCTAAATGAGTTAAGCTCAGTAGTTACAACAATGCATCTTTAAATAATTGCTTAAATACAAGTTACTAATTAAATTCTAGTTGTCTCTTTGCACTAAGCAGGTCTCACACCTTCTCCCACTGCATAAATTTAAATGGAAATCTTTGGATTTGTACAAACACTATAGGAGACAGATTTTTACAGTAACAAATTAGACTTAGAGACTGCTGATGGCTGGCATGAGTTCTTGCCAGTGTGGTTGTAAGCATAAATGCTGAAAGCTACAGCATTTTTTTTCTAATCAAGCTGACAGACTTGGATTCATA
The DNA here is from genome assembly GCA_018697195.1 of Certhia americana. Lineage (NCBI taxonomy): Eukaryota > Metazoa > Chordata > Aves > Passeriformes > Certhiidae > Certhia > Certhia americana. The sequence goes on from CM031879.1 coordinate 38,287,330, forward strand.
AACTAATACAATGTAAAAATGTTTTTTTCCCCTCAATTGGAAATACAAGTATTTTAAAAGAAAGTATATTTTCATCTGTAAAATATTCTGTTGTCTGTCTTCAACAAGGTGTTGCAGAAAATGTTGTGAGTCAAAATATGCACACAACAATTATACCAGGGGAGTGCCCTGTCCAGAAGCAGAAAAAAAACCTCCTAGCAACTTCTGTATTTAATCATTATCCATGTTAAAAAAATCCATTCCAACATCTAAATTAAAATTTCAGTATAAAAGGACAGTTGGGGTTTTAGTTCTGAATTACTGGAGGATCCATTGTTTCAACAACAATGTTTGCAAGATTTTCATATTTCTTTTACATTTTAATTATAACTCATCAAATCTTAACTGATTACTCCTGGGTTAGACTCAGAATAATGTCACTGAAGGGTGTTTTAATTTAACGGATGCAGCATAACGTCTGTTTCTAATGTTTTAAAAGCCAATTTATATGGAAATTTTGCTCTAGAAGGAAGTCAATAGATATATAGTTTTTTAACACCTCCTGTTGAATTGAAGCAGCACCAAAGCCATTCATTTTTTTTCTTGTAGCAGTGTGATTGCATTTTCACAGACTTTCATTTGTAGCCATTTTCTTCTGTTAAAATAAAGTTTTTTTTTTGTCTTTTGTAGTCGAGCTATCAAGACAAACCAGGACCTTTTGCCTGAGACGCCATGGATCCACATCTTCTACAATGACTTTTGGGGGACGCTGCTTACTCACAGTGGGAGCCACAAGTCCTACAGACCTCTCTGCACACTTTCCTTCCGCATTAACCATGCTGTTGGGGGAATGGACCCATGGGGCTACCACCTTGTAAATGTCCTCTTACATGCTGCAGTCACTGGCCTTTTCACAAACTTCTCCAGGATTCTCTTTGGCGATGGGTACTGGACCTTGATAGCCGGCCTGCTGTTTGCATCTCATCCCATCCACACAGAGGCTGTAGCAGGGATTGTAGGGAGGGCAGATATTGGAGCCTGCCTCTTCTTTCTGCTTTCTCTCATGTGTTACGTGAAGCACTGCTCTACCAGAGGTTCCTCACCAAGTACTTGGGGCTGGATCTTGGGAGCAGGGCTGTGTGCAGGATGCAGCATGCTGTGGAAGGAGCAAGGAGTGACTGTTCTGGCTATTTCAGCTGTGTACGATATCTTTGTATTTCATCGACTGAAAATGCATCAGATCATTTCTGCTTTGTACAAGGTGAGTCTCCTATGAGTACATGAGCTATTTGTGAGGCACCATTCATGGTTAAGCAGGTGCTAAATGAGTTTTCGAGTACGCAATAATTCTTAGTAGTAAGAATAAGCACAGATGTTTAATGCTGAAAGAACACTTCAAAAACTTTAGTATAGTCTTTTTTCATTTTGTTTAAGCAATGTGTTTTTGGCTATTGCTATTACTCGATGCTGGGGATGGGTTTTTTCAATTACTTTCCTTACTTCCAGCAGCTCCCTCATTCTGTTTACTGTCAAGCTCTGGATATCTGAGTCGAGCACTGGATATCTGACTGCCTTTTGCAAAGAGTTCATTCATGCTCTTATCCTCTTGTATCTTGCAAACTCAGCTTAGTTTGGCCAGGCGTGCAAGTGTGGCAGCTGATATCATCAGCTTTGCTCCCTGAGGCAAAGATAAAACTCTTATTGTTCTAGTTAACAGAGATGCATAGGACTTGGTGCATGCCTTTGGCATTTTTTTCATCCCCTAGTAGAAGCTATGACTTGAATTTATTACTGCCTTAATAAAATAAGTATTTCCTATTTTTTAGCTTTTTCCCCAAGAACAAACAAGTAAAATAAGCAAACAAACTCACCAAATTCCCTAGCTTCCCACTCACAAAACTGTGTGTATTTTAGCGGTACTCAGAAACCCCAGTTAAAATCAAGAGTCCTTTACAGCAGTTGCTGTACAAATGAGTAAGCTGAGTATATGTAATTTTCTTTTCAGTGTGATGGCTGTCTTTCAGAAAAGTACTGTCTTGACAAAAGGACAGCAGTGTTTCATATGGACATGTGTTGTCACATTTTTCAGTGTGATGTGGATTGCAGAAATATATTTTGTTTCATTGCTTTTCTTATTTATCTAAAACACCTTGATTTAAAAATTTTGATTTCTCTTCCAAATGGATTGAAAAGAAATCGTGGTTTTTGATAAAGCAATAATGACTTCTGTTTGTATAGACTATATAGCTGTAAGATAAAAGGAAAGTGGTAGAGCAGTAGAGTAAAAAAACCCCAAAACACCTAGTCACTTGTAGTTTCCTCTTAAACTGCTCTAAGGTATTGACTTAGTTATTTACATATATATATATATATTTAATATATGTGTATATATATATACACACACACACATATTTGGGCTTTTTTACTCGTGTGTAATGACATATGTAAGACCTCAGTAGCCAAATACTGTATGTTACCTTGTGCATCTAACACTGAGCAGTGTGATAAAATTGTTGCATTTTTTTTTTTTCCTTAAAGTACATCTGCAACAGCAGGCTTTATACTGAAAGGCCCAAAGATGAAACTTTTTCAAGGGCTTCAAGGAGTATAGTTGAAAACTAAAGTGTTACCCTATCCTATGGAATTAAACAGTGGTAAAAACATTCATATGACAGAAAATTGTGAACATCTAGAAAATTTTTATTATTTAACACTCATTGCTCAAACCCAATGTCTTTGCAGATGTTTCTGATGGACTTCAATTGAGAAAAGTTTGTTCTTACCTTTTTCCTCCTTTTCTACACCAGGGCCAGAGTAATATTGGTCCAGAAGAGACCTGAATGACACAGGTTAAGTACAAGCTTCCACATCCTAAATTTTTGCACACAAGGTCTCTCTTCTTAAGTGTGGAGCTCTAAATTTGGACACCTGGCTTATGCGGTTTTTTTTTGCACACAGCATCAGAGTTGTCTTGGACAGAAAACTGGTGTCTTTGAAAATTTATTTTTTCACCTGTAATGCTAGGAATAGTAATTCTGTGTTTTGTAGATTACAGACCTTTGTGAGGATTTGATTTTTGCTGGAGACAGTTTTACGGGGAGAGATTATATTGAATGAAAATAAGAATATTTTGATTAATTGGCCAGAAATGCATTTTTTAATTCACTAAATTACTAGGCTGCATGTTTCTTGCACATATGTTCAGGCTGAGTGCTGCTCAGCTTGAACAAATTAGAAAGATCTGTGTCCATATTCGTGCTCTGGAATTTGTTCTTTGTGTTTTCCCAGTGTAATACTGGGAGAGGGCAACTTCAGGAGAAAGGGGAAAAGAAAGTCATCAAAATGATCAGTTGAGGAAAAAGGTGTTGTCTTTTGTAGTGTGTGGGAGGGCAAAAGTGTAGAATGGAGCCAAGGCAGAAAGCAAAATATTTTAAATGTTGGTTAGCTCAGGCCTGTGTTACCTAAGTAAGCAGTAACTGAATGCTTTGTAATGGAACATTGGAAAGGTCCTATCCCTTTCAGTCTACCTAAGCTTTAGCTCAGCCCTGTCCAGCTGTTTCCTAGGGTCTGCTGAAAACTGCACTGACAGGAAATGCAGGTAAAAAAATATTCTTTAAACACCAGACCCCTCACCCCAAATATCCCAGATACGTCTTTTATAGGAGTACTTTAAACCTGAATCAGTTCAGTGTGAACTGGTACAAGCAACTTGAAAAATGCTCCAGCTGATGGTAGGTTATAGTATTGGGTGACAAACCCATTTTTTTCCATTGTGTTTATATCTTTGGGCCAAGTATCCAGTGATATAAAATGATGGCTACTACTACCAGTTCTCGTGTACATCCTGATTTGTCACATTGAGAACATGAAAACATCTCAGTGCAATTTGAGTAGACTTGGAAGGGCTTCTGAACAAGGTAGCTGCAAAGCTGGACCACCAGCTGAGCAGATTAATGCTACCCCTTATTTAGAAGCTATTCTTGAGGCATCTTAAAAACTTATATTGTTGCCACTTCTTCAACTATCCAGCTCTTTTCTCTATCATCTGTGTATTGGTTATTCAGTAGAACTTGGCTGCTGATTTTTTTTCTTTTGCCAAATCTTGTATTCCTGTCTGCCTGTGATGCTCTCACTCTGGCTGGAAAAGTTGTCAGTCTGGACTCCATTTCATTTGGTTAATTCTATTTTATTCTGACTGGCTAACAAGAAGGTATTCACTGTCTTTGAGTCAGATTTTGATGGAATTTATTGCATAAATGAGTTGTCTGAAATGAAAGTAATTGAAAAAGTGGTGTTCTACTGGGGTAAAGCATTCCTTGTGGAAGTAAGTTAGACTTTTGTTTTATTTTTCAGCATTCTAGACCTTGAGTAATTTCCAGTGTAAGTTGCATAGCAGGTATGCAGATTGATTGAGTTGCCAGGTGTGAAAGATACCAGAGATTGTACCTGTCAGGAGCTGGAATTGTGCAAGTTAAACCACCAGAGGTGTAGGATTGGGAGGGTGAGCTTGAATGTGGGTGAGGGCCACGATCAAGTTTGTTACTACAGAAAATATGCAAATACAGAGGCTTAATTGTTTTGTACTTGGACTATTCAGCTTGAATGCAGATGCATTAAGCAATAGTCTTCTGTCCAATTAATAGTACAAAGCTAATACAAACCCTACTGTGCTGCTCTTTTTTCATCTTGCGGGGTTTTTGCATTTTCTTTTGTTTGCTTGCTTGTTTTGTTGGTGTCTTTTTAAGTGTGAGTGGATCTGAATAATATCAGCAGTTAAAAAGATGGGGCAAATGCATTTAAAGCTCATTTTTAATATAATAGTAATAATAAAGTATTTATTGCTGTGTGGCTTATGTATACAAACTGCTGTACAGAAATAACTAAACCAGATGTAAGTTCTACTAATGTTGCACTGCTACAATACACTAACATTTTACCAGATCAGCATATTGTTAGTACAGGAGGTTTATTATACCAAAATAAGGAAATGTATCTTTTCACATCACTTATTTGATTAAAATCTCCCTCCAGGAGGTCTGTCTCACACATGGAATGAGTTATTGGTGTCTATAGTTTAACATGAGCCACAAATTGGATTGCAGGATGCATTTTCTAGCCTCCTGTGCTATTATAATAGTACTGGTTTTGTAAAAGACAATTTTATTGGAGACCTATATTTTATTTAAGGTAATGGTGTAAACCTGGGGCCTCCATAGATGACATGGTCAACCACCAAACCAAGTTTTATAAAACTCTACTTTCTTATATGGTCTTGGAATGGTCTTAGTTGTGGATGATATGCTGCTGGGTGTTAGATAAAGCTGCTGATTTTTGAGAACACTCTAAACATCAAGTAGGCCACTTTCTGCATTCTTTAGTCTTTGTAGTGGCTACTTTTAGAACTATTGTGCTTTGAAAAGCAATGTCAAAATAAAATGTTGCTCTTGATTTAAATTTGCAGTTTTATCCCTCTCTTCTGAGGAGCTCTAAAGCCTTAGTAATGTAGTATTCAGTGTTGCTTATTGTTCATTTCTTCTCCATTTGTAAGTTGTGCTGTTTTGCAGTAGTGCTTTATCATTATTTAAAATCTAGCTCAATGGTTTATTTTCTGTTCATTTCTCAACATCTAAGGAATTTTATTATGGTGAACTTACCCAGAGGTCTCAATATTTTGGCACAAATGCTTGGAAACGTATTATTTTGTAAGTTATTTCTCTTTTGGGTGGTCATGGTCCAGTCTTGTCTCCATGTCTTTGAAATATAGTATTTACAGTGTTTAGACTGTTAGGGCAGCAGCTACTCCCTTGCAAGACAACTTCATCCTTGGAATCAGATATTTAGTAAAGATACTTTTCATAGAGACTGCTTTTATTCCAGTTAAAAATAATGAATAACTTACAGCTTCAAAACATGATTTGACTTCTCACAGGTTCATTTTGTCTAACAAGAGCCACATACTCAAGTGGACTGAGATGTTAAATATTGCATTTATGGGCTGGGTAACCCTCAAGAACTGTGGAAGAGATTGGGGGTTCCATTGGCAGCTGGGGCCCTGTTTATCCCTAGCATCTCTCATTGTGCAGTAGTCAGCTGGGGGTTAATTTTCCTGTCAGCTTTAAGGCTGAACAAGATGCTGAAAGTGGTGAGACGAATGTGCCTGCACATACATTGCTCATATTTGTGGATGAGCCAGCCTGATGCTTTTCTCTTCACTCTGCTGGGTGGCAACAGCATGAGGCCTATGTGGTCTTGACCATCACTCTGCCCACCAGATATTTCCTAGACAAAAGAAGCTTTTTCCAATTTACTTCTCCCTTGACAATTTCAAGTAGCTAATACTGCTGTTTCCTGTAGTTCCCACAGCTCCTTGCTGCTTTTCTGTTTGATCCTGAAATAAGAAGAGCAAAATTGGCCTCCACTATCTTCTCAGAGATACTGATCTCCTGCAGGTCCCTGTGATGTCAGTGGAGTGGTACTGAATTGAACATCAATATGTATAAATAGCTGTTGTTTCCTGAAAATATTTTCATGGGGTGATTTAAATCGCTGGAACAGACCACACATGGCAGAAACACAGCATCCTAAGGCAGATTTATCAGTGTTGTATCTTGTTAAAAATGAGGACTCATAAGACGTCTTGCTGAAGTCGCTGACACTGGCATAATATGGATTATATTTTAATATTAAATTTGTAATGTCTTCATGGCACTAAAATCCCCATTACTTTTATCTATTCCCTTGAAGTCTACAGTAACATTTGAGAATATATTTGAGCATGTATTTGAGAATGCCTCTCTAGAAGGATGAAAAAGGCAAACTCTTATTTGATAAATGAGTACGTAAATAAAAAAAGAGAGAAGGCTTTTCATATTTACGGGAACTGTAGAGAACCTTCATTTTCCCAGTTTGCTATTGAAAAGTTGTAACTGTCTTCAGTCCTGCATAAGATTTATACTGTGTGGTGGCATACAAAGTGTGCTGTGTTGCTCCATTCTTCCCTGTTGTGGTTTAACCGCAGCCGGCACCTCAGCCCCACACAGCTGCTTGCTCACTCCCTCCCCTTAGGATGGGGAAGAGGAGAACTCAGAGATTGACATAAAGGTAGTTTGATAGGTAAAGCAAAAGCTGTGTGTGCAAACAAAGCAAGGAGTTAATTCCCTGGTTCCCATGGGCAGGAAGGTGTTCAGCCATGTCCGGGAGAGCAGGTTTCTATCATGAACTGTCATTACTTGGGAAGACAAACAGCATCACTCTGAATATCTGTCCCTTCCTGCTTCTTTCCCTTAGCTTTATATGTTGAGCATGATGCTGTATGTCTGAAACATCCCCATGGTCAGCTGTCCTGGATGCGTCCCCTCACAGCTCCTTGTGCACCCCCTGCTCCCATGCTGGTGGGGCAGTGTGAGGGGCAGAAAACACCTTCATGCTGTGTGAGCACTGCTCAGCTACAGATAAAACATCCCTGTGACATAAACACTGTTTCCAGCACAAATCCAAAACATAGCCCCATTCTAACTACTATGAAGAAAATTAACTCTATCCCAGGCAAAACCAGCACATTCTCGCTGGCTTAAAAGGGATCTCTTTAAGAGGGACAAGGTAAGAAAGTTTCCATAGGCTTTGCATAGTTTTTGTTAGCACTTACTTTTCATTCTGAGGTTACATGTCAATTGCTGACATCAACAGCATGGCTTTTTCATGGTGGATTTTATTTACAGGGTATTGGGCTCACTACTTTCGATTCTACAAAATCTTTGCAAATAATATCAATCAGAAAATGTTGCTCTCCTAATTTTTAATGTTTTCTAATACTTAAAGAATCAACTGAAAGCTTATCATATTGTCTAACAACTGAATTTCAGAATTAGGCATTATTACAGATACAGGTTTTTCTTCATCTTAGTGATTAGTTAGCTCCCTAATTAAAGAAACTCTATAAAACTGTTTTCCCAGAAGCTGGCAAAGACGTCCTGTTTAAAATGTCAGTATTAAAGAACAATTAAATTTCATGGGTTTTGGTAGGGTTAGTCAGTGTTTAATACTTAAATATATTTTATGCTGTGATAAGGGGACTTGGGTTTCTGCAAACTTTGAGGGATAAGAAATATATGTAGCTTTGGCCAATCTTCAGTTTTTTGTTTGTTCACTAGGTAGAAAAAATTGTTCCTTTCCCCTCTGGATCTGCTTCTCCCATGGGTCAGTTGATCAGGTACTGGCCACAGATGGGAAAAACACCATACAGTGCAAAAGCTCAGTGGTGCTTTAATGAGTTAAACATTTCCTGGTGTAATTCTTTTTGTGCAGATTTGCCTCAGGAATGATGCCTTTGTGCTTAAACTTGGTTTAGTGCCATGGTTAAAATGCACACGTTCATGGTTGTATTCATCAGCTATGGACTATGTTTGGTAAATGCCACACAGAAAGTTCATACCTGTGCCTGTGTGTTCAATCATAAGTACTTTAGAGTAGCCTCCTAATGTCATGTTTAGACACCTAAATGTCCTGGTTTGATGAAATGCAGAATGCTTGTAGCTCCTGGTGAGCTTTTCCTAATGAAATTTGAAACCCATTGCACTTGATCAATCACACCTAAATAGCACGCTAAACCTCTTGCTCCCACAAGTCAGGGCATACAATAATAGTGTCAGAAGAGGGAAAATCTGGAAGTATGTCCTCAATCAGAGTCAGATAGATCAGGGAGCAGGTGCAGCTTCTGGATGGTCTGAGTTCTGACTTCCAGCAGTTTGTTACAGCACCTTTGGGAAAGATAAGGTTGCTGAGAGTATGAAGTATTAAATACACTCCTGATTTTTTGAGCATCTCAACTGTGGTGATCTAAGTTTCAGCACTGTAGTCCTCTGACAGCATTGCCTGAGTCTGTTCTATAGAGCTGCATTCCCAGTTGTGTTCCTAGAATATTGCCCAAGAAGGAGCCATTCCTGGTACATGAACATGAGCTCTGGTTCCAAACCTGAGAGAACTTTTTCTATAGGAACAGAATCGTACACAAACCCTGAGCCACAAGGGTGATTTTTTTTTTTCTGATATTAGGTTTAATTTCGAATTTTCTGGCTTATGCTCAGTTTTATTTAAATCATAATGATTTAATGATTACATGCATGCTTTTTCTAAATGAGTGGTTCTAAACATTAACCAAAGTAGACAGTTAAAATACTAAAAAGGGGAGAAGTAAAAGTGTATGAAATTTACATTAAAAACAGCCATTTGTGATAGAAGACAGCAAACAGTTTGGCATATTTACTGGAGGAACTGAACTATATTTTGTACCTATTGCTTGTATTTCTTTTTTCCAGCTGCAATATAGATTAGGTATGGGGAGGAAAGGAATCCATGCTTGCAATTTTGTAGCTGTCTTTATTGGTAGGTTACTAGAGGTGACTTTCCAGCCTCACTAATCTCAAATGTCATATATAAAAGAGAAGAATCTCTTGATATTGTGGATAATACTCATTGCAAGAAAGGGGGAAAAATGTTTTATTCTTGAGTTTCTAGGAAGCTAATTGAAAATGTCCATGCAGAAATTATGTTAAAATTATCCAGAAGGGTTGGGGGGAAGGGAGAGAGAATTTTTGGACTTGGCTTTTAAGTGCCAGGTAGAACATATGTACCTTTTTATGATCAGAACTGTAAGACTTTCAAACACATACACAGATTTTTTTTTTTTTTTAAGGCTATAGATTTGATTAGGTTGTGCAAAAGTCAAAGCTTCTGTGACATTTAATCACCAAAATTTCATTTTTCTCCTTGACAATAAAATATGGAAATAAATTCCCATAGCAACAAAGTCTTTAAAGTGAGTGTAGGGACATACTGAGTTAATAAAGACAATGAGGGAGCGAGAGAAAAGGGAGGGTAGAATTGTATTGAGTCTCTGTAAATTCTTCCTCTCCCAGAAAACAGGACTTTAGGGGTTGTGGATAAATTTTTTCATGTTTTAGTCTACATGTTTTAAAAGTATCCTGAGCAGCTTGTATTTCTGTAGAGTTCAATGAAGGTTGCATCAATAGCAGTGTTCATTTAGTAAGGATTTTTGGATTATGATTTATTCTTAAAGTGTATGTTTTTTATAGTTCTATCTCTATACCTGGAAACTTTTTATTAAAAGTAGCAAAACATCACCACAAAATAGCTCTCACAAGTTTTAAAACAGAAGAAATGCCTTTTTTTAAACTCTTGTTCTTGCTTCTTTGGACTACTTCATGCATAGTGTTTTTGGCTGTTTGTAATTTGAAATCTGTGGACAGTCAGTATTAGCGATCTTATGATTTTTCTTTGTTTGTTACTTTGTTTAAACAATTACATTTTTACCTCTTCTGATCTGAGCTGTTAGCCAAGAACTTGATAGTTTGTGGGTAATTCTGGTTGAGAATATCGATTGAAAGATAGCAGTTTTCATGATTATGGAGTCCTGTTTATTTACAAAGAAAATGCCAAGGTTAATTTCTTCCAGAACAGAAATTACTAAACAATGTATCTTTATCCCAGTTCTAAACCCCTTTCAGCTAGAAGGTACCTGCATAGTATGTATTTTTTGCCTTGTTTTCTTTTCACCTCATCTGATCTCTTACTGATTTACATACATACAATACCATACCAACCCAACTCTCCCCACACCAATCTAGAAAGAAAAAAAAAATCCTCTCCAAAATTAAAAAAATTCCCTCAAAACAAACAACCCTCCCCAACCATACCCCCTCTATGTATCTTTGTTCTGGTAGTGACGTTTTTGCTTCAAAGAGAACAATTTTTTCAGTCAACTTCTATAAAAGCTAGCTCACTTTAGGGACCTTGGTACAGACTGCAAAAATGGATTTAAAGGCAAGGTAAGTGGGGAGAGTCCTTGGCTGCCTCATACTAGACTGATACTAGTGCACGAAGTTTGAGGCTGGCCAGACAGTACATATCTGCTAATTTTATAATTTGACCTAAGTATTTATGAGTCCTCTCTTTTTCAGGGCACCTTGCAGTCAGAATAAATTAACCCTATTATCATCTTAGGCCTTTCAAAATAAGGAGGAAGTGTTAATAATTTAGGGGTGAACTTTGGAAAGTTTTAGTTTGCTTTCACTTTTGCAAATTTGTAGAATAAATCTTTTCAGGATTTCATCTCTAATACTGAAGTTTGAAAAAGGGGAAGAAAAATTCCTTACTTGCTCAAAATTATGCTTCTTACTCGATGCTAGGATACTTTCAGATAAAGCTATCTCCTGGCTGCAGTTGTGGCAGATTATGTGATATCTATAATCCCACTTTTTATCTGCAGTTGTACTTTAGGTACTGCATGTAACCCAAATTTTTGGGGAAGAAATAAACAAAAAAAAGAGCTAGCACAATTAATATCTGTTTATATTTTAATTATTGGTTTAATAGCTCTGTGTTGATGCATTTTGAAGGTGTGATTTCTAAATGCAACTGTGATGGATTTAAGAAATTTAAAATTAAATTTAAAAAAGTTTCTTCTTTTAATTTTCAGACCAGATAATTGTTTGCACTCCAGCATAGACCACCATATATATGGTACTGTAGTAGCTGTGGATCCTGTTAAATAACCACTTCTGCCTTGCACTGTCCTGTTCATGGCATGTTGTCAGCAATCTGTGGTTGTACTGTAGTGAAAAGGGTTGGCGTGTCCTTGTGCTCTTGGGTTGGTCTCCAAGACTCCAAAATACCCTGATGGCTCCTCTGTGCTCTGATAATTACCCCTGGCATCATCAGGGGAAATACTGAAGGTACAGGTGTCAGTATAGCTTCTTCACTGTCAGTCTCCCTTGTTCATATTTGTGACTGCAAATCTACATCCAGTAAAGAGGTGGTATGTCTGTGTAATAGCTACGTGGCATGGATATCTCCTTCAGTTACAGCCTTATTCTCTACTGGAAATTAATTCGGTCTGAGACTAAAACCTTACTCTGAAGCAGCAGAGATTTATTAGTAGGTTTATTAATGGAGACAGCGCTCTCTGACTTAGTCCTTATTGCTCAGTGTTTTTAGCTTCAGGTCTATACCAATCTTAATTAGAATGTTTGGTTTTCTCTCTGTGATATTTAGAATGATTTCAGTGCCTGCTTAAGTCCAAGTATTTGGACAATCTGCTGAAATTACAAGGAAAAAAAAGGGAGAAAGTAAAGCTGGAAAAAAGCCCTACATTGACTGGAAAGTTGAGTGTGTGAAAATTTGGGAACCTGTACAGGTCAAATATCTCTGTATTAATCAGCAGAATTGTTCTTATCAGCAGATGATACAGCTCCTTTCCTCTGTCCTTACTGTATGTAGTGTTTGTACTTGTAAATTTTGGCAGAGTAATGAAAAATGAAATTGTAGAAAGTCTTTTGATATGTGACCTTCCATTCCATGGCATTGGTGGTTAGCAGCCAACATGCTGCCTCCATGGGGTGATAAATTCATGTTTTAATACAGTTATTTGTTTTGCTTGTAGTGAAGCAGACAGCTTCAAACCCTCAAGGGGAGCTTTATAAGTCCGTCTGTCAGGTGCTCTGCTTTGCTATTTCATCCTCTCTGCATGGTTATGGTATTTTGGTTAAATGTTATATTACTATGATACACAAATAATTTAAAATGCTAGTATTTTTTTCTAAAAAAAGCTATTTAAAACAACCCCAAACGTACGTGTCTGAAAATGCATGAAAAAAACCTTTTTGTGAGTCCCAAAGCCATACTGCTTTACATCAACAGACTTCTTCCAAGCCTGTCAACATGAAGAGATGCCACAAAATGGCTCCAAAATTTTCTAACTGGAAATACTAGAAGACCTTTTTAAGGAAGCTAATTCTTCTGTGCATTGAAGGAAATAAGTAACTTTTTCCTCAATTTTCCCCCTGTTGATACTGTCAGTAGCTGCAAAAATTTAAGTCTGACATGTTTTCTATATGTAGCTTTTTGGTAAGCTGATATATTCTGCCAGTAGCTGGCTGCTACAGCCAATTGTTAACTGCAGAAATACAAACTCCTCATGAAAGCCTACTTAGGTGTAAGTGCCCTGGCAGCCAGGAGGGCCAACCTGGGGTGCATCAGGAACAGCATGGCCAGCTGGGCAAGGGAGGGGATTGTCCTGCTCTGTTCTACACTGGGGCAGCTTCACCTTGAGTGCTGGGGGCAGTTCTGGGTGCCACAGTGCAAGGAAGATAAATTAAACTATTAGAGAGTGTCCAAAGGATGGCAACAAAGATGATGAAGAACCCTATGAGGAATGGCTGAGGTCACTTGGGCTGCTCTGCCTGCAGAAGGGGAGACTGAGGGGACACCTCGCTGTGATCTAGAACTTCCTCGTGAAGGTAAGAGGAGGGTCAGGCACTGATCTCTTCTCTGTGGGGTCCAGTGACAGGACCTGAGGGAATGGCCTGCAGTTGTGTCAGGGGAGGTTTAGATATTAGAAAAAGGTCTTTCACCCAGAGGGTAGCTGGGCACTGGAACAGGCTCCCTGGGGAAGTGGTGGCAGCACCAAATCTGACAGAGTTCAAGAAGCATTTGGACAACAGGCACATGGTGTGACTCTTGAGGATGGTTCTGTGCAGGGCTAAGAGGTGATATTGATGCATGTGGGTCCCTTCCCATATGTGGGTCCCCATGGCATATTCTGTGATTCTCTATGTTGTCCTTTTACTAGAACAGGGGATCTGAAAAGGATAGGTTTTTTTTTTGGTTTTGACATGCTAGATTCAACCCTTGTGCCTCTTTGCACCTTGCCCATCTGCTGCAATTTTTATGATGCCAAATGTTTCTTTAACAGGTGCTCTGTTGAGCTCAAATACACATTTGGAACTGGAAGGGGACCTAATTTTAATGATGTGCAATTTCAGAGTGGCTTTAAGAAATCAGAGTGATTTGCTTCTGAGGAATTGTAATCTAAAACTAATGATCACAGATGTTCACTCAGGTATAAGAAATAATTACCATGCCTAAAATCAGGATACAACTTTGCCATTACTATCTTCCACGTAATGCTTAAAAGTATTGCTAACTTAAGCTATTAGCTGTTACTTCAGAAGACTGCCTTTGGGATTGCATTAAAGAGGGTTTATAGTCCTGTGTTTTACGAGGATATATGCAACCATTTAGGCACTATTACCAAAAGTTGATTAGAAATATGGATATGATAATTTGTTTGAAGAACGGGCTAGTTATTGCAGGGGATTTGTTTGAAAAAATGGCAACTGTGTTAAGAAATTTTGTGTGGTGGTTTTGCAAAATACAAACTGCATGTTGGAAGAGGAATAATTTGAAGATGCCAATAGTGAAAGTGTGTCCTGCCATATCTTCCTGAAGATAAGGATCAGCGAATTCAACCTGAATATCTGTTAGTGGTGGTAGGAGAGAAACTGTCATTGAAATAGATTCTGTGGGCTGTGTCATTCTGCTGTAATGCAAGAATGAAGTTATTTCTTGATATATAACATTTTAATATTTAAAAGTCAAAACTTTTTTCAGAATTTTCTCCAAGTGAGATAATTATGGGTAAAAAAAGTTAGAAACCAGGTAAAAGCAGCATAAAATTGTGGGTTAGATGCCTTTAATTTCTTTTTTTAATAAGAAAAACCAGAAAACAAAATATACAAGTTTAGCATGATGATGACAGTTCACTGTTAATTTATAAATAATTGAATAATAAATAATAATAAACATAATGCTTGAAGAGACTTTCTTTCATGTTCTTTAGCAAGGAATGAACCTCTTATACTGGGTTGTCAGAATATTCCTTCAAAATAAGATGAAATAATATGGTGTGAACAGAGCCAGATCAGAAAGGTTCATTATCAAGAGGAAAAAAGAATAGGTAAATTGTGGAAGTGGACTGCATTCCTAATTCATAGTCTGATATCTTAATATCTTGTCTTTACCTTCTTGCTTTGTTAGAGAAACATGTCTTATGAAAATGTAAATCTTAAGGAAAGAGAGGTGTAAATATAAGTTAGCTGTAGAAGCTTATTGGCAAGATATGTCAGTCCAGACTCTGTCGTAAGTGTACAACAGATCAGGCCAAGATGTGAACAAGACCTAGTTCCTGCAAAATACTCCTTTGCTTTAGAGGAACAATACAGGACAAACCTGAACGTTTTTAATTTATATGTGCCAAGACTGTAAATTTGCCATGAAGAAGGCTTTCTTATAGGAAAGACAAAACTCAATTGCTCTCACATTAGCTTGTACTGTCCCAAGGACCCAAGTCTTTATTCTTGTTTTTGGGTGGGCAATGATAACCTAAAGCCAAAAAGTTTAAAGTCTTACCTAAACATATAATCTTTAAAATTCCAGCAAGGAAATGAAGTAGGAAAAAATTGCTGAAAAAATTGCCCACATATCTCTCAATTGCCCACATATCTCTCTGAGGAGTTACTTTGTCAGTAAGATTAAACGATATCTGTGTTGGTCTCTATGTCTAGTAGAGTGTCATATTAGAAAGAAGGATTTAAAAATGTGTATTTGACCAATCTTTATACTATCCGCTATTATTTAGGGAAATGTTAACAACTGATTGGAACACCTAGACAACTGAGTGACAGTAGATTTTTTTGAGTTCAGGAGATAAGCTGAAGAACTTTCAGCATATTTTAATATTTTATTATCTCTTGATATTAACAATCTCTCATAAAGTTATGCGGTTATGTCTCTCTCCTGTCAAGTAAACCATTGTAAAAACATGTGTAAACCACCAAGAGGTTCTCACTTCCTCCATCTGTCAGTCCTAAAAGGGAAAATATCATCCCTCAAAATTAGTGAATGTTATGATACATTTTTATAGAAAGCTGAAGTCCCCAGCCTTCTGTTTTATGAACTACATTTTGTATAATACCACTTTTAAACCAAACTTGTCAGTCTGAAGGTAACATCATTAATGAAAGTTGATCTCTCACTGTGTTTATAATGCAGCCTTCAGACCCCAGGGCACTTCTCAATTAGCAAGCAAGAGTAGAGCTTGTTGAGATCTGCATCACTGAGATAGCTTAAGAAAAACTCTGTAGGAAAAGGTAAGTTGACAGTTCTAACATCTAATCTGTGAGTGCACGCATAACTCTGGTAGCACATTTCAGGCATGAACCAGGAAAGTACCATCCTGTCAGTCCAGCACTGTAAGGGGTACCAGGATGTCTGTCACAATCATTGGGGGCTCCAGGAATCAAGGGAATGGACTGGTTCAGCAACATAATTCCTTGTGTGGAGGGGCCAGGGGACAGCACATTTAGGAGTTTTCTCCTAAGAACCAAACAGCCAATGCCAAGTACTGGCAGCAGATAATTTGTTATAAGTCAGAGAAATAGAAAAATATTAAATCCCATGTCTGGCAGTTACAGGTGATTAGCATAATTGTGTTTCCTTCTGAGTATCTTCCGTTTCTAATTCTTCAAGTTCTGTTTTGTACTCTAGAAGGAATTTAATTTTGAAACTCTTCCTGATGAAGCTTGGAAGTTTTAGACATCTCAGTGTTACCTTCTCCCTGTTCAACAAAATAACCTTTTTAATAGTTTCCTCCCAGAATCCTAAAGTGGTCTTGACAAACAGTTGTTAGTTCCAAACTTTCTTCTAGAATTTATAGCCTAGCTATAAATGTTGTCTAGATTAAAATTTAATACAGATCATAAAGTGATAGAAAACAGGTTTGATATTCCTGGACTATATACAATTAGCTAATTTTCTATCTCACAGAACATCTTTAGCAAGTAAACAATCTCTGGATGGGGTCTCAGAAACTAGTTCTAGTGTATGCTTATTTTGAAAGACACACAGATTGCTGGAATTTCTGTCCACCTTTCTACTTACTTTAGTGTCCATCTGTCAAGGAGAAGCAAATTTGACAATGCTCTCAAAGGTGAAGCACTTAAAAGCTTCATTAAAATTGTAATAGGGATGGAAAAGAGACAAGTTTCCCTGAGAGAAAAATAATTCAGGAACACTTTTTTAGATATTGGAAATCCAAGCAGCAGCAACACATTCTGAGTTCTGTATCAGGCATGAATTAGTTCTGTGTCTTGCCATAGTATGTGCATTCAGGGGAAAGCAGGCTTCATTAATGCTAATGTTTGCAAACTAATTGTGTGTAGATGGCTTACAAGTTTGTTTGTTTATTTGTTTGTTTGTTTTGCACTCCTCCAGAAATGCATATGCTTTATGCTGGTACATTCCCCTACTCCCCAGGACAGAAGCAGGGAGGTATTCTGTTGAAACATTTAAATTGAAGATGAAATTTTTCTATCAGTCCTCATCACTGATACTCAAAACCTTCCTTATTTGAAATATTCAGAAACAAATAACCAATAGGATTTATCAGAAGGTGTGGTTCTGGTTTTTTTCTTTTTTTTTTTTTTTGGTTTGTTTTTAAGAGCAATGTTCAAAACCAATTGGTGCAAAACTAGTCCTCTCTATACATACCTGTGGTCACTATGATCCAAGTCATGTTATATTCTCTTATAATTTTGCTTTCTCTTGCTTTTGCATGGGAATTCCAAACCAATAGTCAGTGTACAGTTTTGGGGAAAGTTTGAATCCTATGTATATACATGAAATTTTATTTTATACAGTATGAAAAGAAATGCTCATCAATTAACTGAAAGATTCTCCAGTTTGTGGCCAAAGTTTTAAATACTTACGGGAGCTATTAAAAATGTTCTTTATGTTTTCTAGTATTTATGATTCACCATGAATCAGCAGTTACTTAATCTTTTGTTTGACTTAATCCATTGCTTTTGCCAGTCTTCTTAAAAATGTTACCAAGATGTTAATTAGCAATTGTTTTTCCCCCTCTTTTTTTCCTTTATTTGTAATGTTTAAGACAGAATATTCTCTATGGCTACTTGATCAAA
>CM031879.1:38305242-38479908 GCA_018697195.1 Certhia americana
AAATTTATCAGAAAAAGGAATGTTTATCTCACAGGACAGTGCTACAATGTGTAGATTTTCCCCTGAGGAATCTGACAATATTTGCCTTTTCCCCTCTCTGTTATAGTATCTCTGTTAAAATACTTTCCATGTGCTGTATTTACCAACATGCATTAAACTGCTGCAGCAAGATGAGAAGGATTTTTAAAATGTCAGGTTTTGCCAGCTTCTACCATTGACCCTTTATTACCCTAGACAAGTTCATTATTCTGTCTAGATTCTTTTTCTGTGGATTAGGAATGATAATAGTAGACTGTTTCCATGATTTCCACAAGTAACTATCCTCTGAAAAGCTTAATTTCTATAGGCTGGTTTGCTATAAATTTATTGATACGTTGCTGAAAGTAGTACAGTTAAATGGCTCACAAAAGTTCAGGGTGAGAAATAGAACGGAATGGGATTATCTGTGAATGGCATTTATGGTGTAAAGTCTTCTTCATTGAAGGACATACTCTGTTTGCCTTTAGGTTTCAACTATGAATGGAGTCCTTTTTTAAAGTTTATAAGAGATCAGCAATTTTAGAAGACATCTCTTTTGTCTATGATATTGCTTTATCGAGAAATTTTCCAAATAGGACTTAATCAGAAAAAAATATATAAGGAATATTCGGTCTTAAAATTTTGAAGATTAATTTGTGTCAAGAAAAGGCCTGGTGTTGGAAGAATTTCAGAATATAATTTTGTCTAGTGGTAAAATTGAACCTTTTCTATTTGTAATTTTGAACTCTAAATTAAACTTCATTGTAAGGGTTGTTTAGTAATTTTTCTTCACATACCTCTCTTTCAGATTGCATTAAGCCTTCATTCCTTCAAGGGGAATGCCAGTTAAACTAAGTGGTAGATCTTCCCCTTTTATGTAGGTAAACTGTATCAGACTCCAGTCAGTTTTGTTAAATTGTGTAATTTACAATAACCACAAAGAAAGCAGTGTAAGGACTGCAAATACCTTAGTCTTCAGAGAAATGTGATTTGCATATATATATATATATATATATATATATATATATATATAATATTTTTGGAGGAAATATCTATGCTATAAGTGGTAAGTTTCTTCATGCTTTATCTGCTGCACTGGCCACTGTAGTGTTATGAAAACCTGTTCTGTCTCCATACTTCTGTCAACAGATGTTGCAGTTACTCAGCAACAGGTCACTCTTTGCTGCAGCTATGTTAGTTTGGCACAATGGAGGTTTTCTCTTAAAGCAGTGGTTGTTTCCCACCTGTACAGGTCCTTGCTGGTCTGCAAAACTGGGGCCTCACATGGGCCATGTTTGCCTATTCTGCCAGATGTGCAATGCATTAGGAACTTGCACTGCAACATTTCACACACACTTAACAAAAGATTTCTATAAAATAGCATGGCTGTTGGCCACCAGGGACAAGGCAAAAATCCAAGGAGGTGCCCAAAGCAAAAGGTCAGATTCCACAAATTTGCCCAGTGCCTCCCCTGCTGCTTTCCTCCTCCTGCTGTCTGTATGAGTGCTGCACCTGATAAAGCACCACCCAGCATTTCCCAGCAGGGTCATGAATTCTGAAAGCCTATTAGGAGATGATTGACAACTTCATGGAAGTGCCTCAGCTCAGCCGTGATGGCCAAACCAGGCAGAATTGCCATTAGGCATATTTATCTAGGAATTAATACAATTACTTTAATCCACTGGACAAGCTGTCTGATCTCATAGGTCAACAGAGAAGGTGTCTTTAAGAATGGCAGTGTTGGCAATGGAACTTCATCACTCATAGTTTTCAATCATTGTGAAAAAATTGTGTGGGGTCAGACGATCACTTTTTAAATTTCTGAAATTTCTCTTCTTGAGGTTTTCATGCAAGATTGTGTTTAATGTGTACAAAGTGCTTTTAATATGATATAGAAAAAACCATGTTTACCTTTGTTTTAAGTTAGTCATGAAATTATTTCCTTGATAGTAGGGTCTTACAATACATCTTTGGAAGACAGCAGCATTTTGTGCAAACACTTTCTAGTTGCCCCATAGTTGTACAAAGCAGGATCCAAGATGGACATGAGAAGGTAAAAAAAGCTAAGCTAATTCCTAAAAAAAAGCTTTACATTCCCAGATATGTATGTTACATTTTCTAGGCTCGTATTACTATTTTAACTTTGTTTCCAGGGTAAAGTATTATATGAATTGTCTATTGTAGTGTCTATGAGCAGTGCTCTGTGGCCAAGTACCATGTGTACAACTCTGTCTAGGTAAAAAGCTGGACGCAGCACCGTCCCAGAAGGCTTGGCTTGTGAGAACAACTGGCTGGTTATGGAGAGATGAGGCTTTACAAGTACAACTCTTGTGGATGTTCAGTAACTTTCAATGTTTTCATATCAAGCATTGGCTAACTGTACAAAATTTCTCTTCATGTTCTTCACTGTGTGTTTTATTTTCTAGATGCAGCGGAGGAATGTGGGGTAACTTTGAGATAGTTACATGTTGGGTGAATGATTGGGACTGTTCTGATTTTTCACATCCTCACAATATCTTCTTTTTTTTAGTACTCTTGAAAAGGCATGATTATGGCTATGAAAACAGCAATTAGACATATCCAGTAATACTTTTTTTTTTCAGTCTCTTTACAGTTCAGATGTACAGACCAGCGAAGGCTTAGGGGAAACTTTTGACTTCAGATAACATAAAGACGATTAGCCAACCAAAAATACCTCCAAGTAGCTTCCTTCGTTCTTCATTTGTTTATCCACCCAAAAAGCTAAGCTTGGATTTCTCAAAGCTGTTTTAACCCTCTTTAGACTCTGCTGGAAACTTTCCTAAGCAGTTAATGTTAATGAAACAATGAAGGTTGTTAATTCACAAAAGGAGATCAGTTTGTGTAAGCTGATGGTTTTTGTCAGTTGGAAACTATCATGGTCAGCTTACTACAGTTGCTAACAGTTGCTTTATTCAACCAGATAAATTTACAATTGCAATGGTAAAAAATCCAAACCAAACCAACAGAAACCCCTAAATCAATGAAAAAAATTGTAATCTCTTTAGGTGTTGCGGAGATTGTATGCCTAGAAGAATGGGAGATCTGTTAAGTAGTTATTCTAGTAGTTCATCCAGTCATGTCTGTGCCAACTCACTGTACGTGTGCTCTCTCTGCCTTCAGTATCTGGAATTGTTCTTCAGTCTAAAACAGTACAGTCTATAAAAATGTCACTGTGCTAAACACCTTGTCTTTAGTCCACTTACCAGCCCATTTTTTCTCTGGGAGAATTGTTTCTCTGTAACACACATGCCTTGCAAAGCTCCTTCTGCCTTGTCATGCTTACTGCTGCCCTGTCCTGCTCTTCCCTTACTCCTTACCAACCAGCAGACAGAAGAGCTGTCCCAGCTGGGTGCTAAAGAGGGAGTTCAAGTTGGGGCAGCTGGTGGGAGGGGTGAGAAGAAGGGTCTGTAGTGCACTGAGAATCAAAGTGGGCATGAGCAGAAGAGCTGGGACTGACATGGTAGGGTGAGGAGGGAAAGAGCAGTTTGCTGGAGCAAGCTTTTAGATCCTGCTTTTACTTGACTGGAGGAAACACAACAAGTCTCAGGAGCAAGATCCTGTACTTCATCTTAATCCCATGTTTTGTTTGGTGACAATTCTTATTTTTCAGGATATCCTTCCTGAAATGTTTTGCAATCTCCTTTGAGAAACCTTTTAAACTACTGGTGAAAATTTTTTCTAGTCATATGAAGGGAAGTTAATTAAATATTGTCAAAAAAAGAGCATAGGATTAAAAGAGTTACTTCTTTGCAGAATTATCTAGTACATACATTTAATCTTGATAGAATGATCCTCAACCGAGTACTTGGTGCTTTTGCAACTTTGCAACTTCTTGGTGGGTTTTTTGTTAGTTTGTTTTTCAATTCACTTCACTAACAGAGTTTTGGAATTGCTGATGACTTTTTTTCCTGAGTATATTCATTTTGTATGCTCTCACAGTCTGCAATCCAAAATGCAGTTACAGTGCAGAGGAAAACAAGCATATTTTGATTTTAGATTTATTCTTTTCTGGTATTTTCAGTGGCATAATTTAGCAGATATATCCTGGCTAGTCTGGTAATTCTAATGACGTTGGAAAGGTACACCTTCAAGCCAGAAGAATTTAAAATGGGATAATTATGATTTTTAGAGTATATGAAATCGCATTGCTGAGTCATCTGTTTTGGGATGGAAGGAGAATTGTCAGCCTGTCAAATTATTTTAATCTGAAGAATTTTGATTAAAATTTGGGAAGAGCTTGCACAGTTTTAGTTGATGTAAACACAGCCACAATGACATGTTCAGGACTGCAGATGTCTTTTTTATATGGAAACCTATACTGTGGCAGAGGCAAAATGAAGTTTCAGAGGATTTAAAACATATCATTCTTCAAAACATGTTCTTCACATACTTTTACAAATTTCTTTTGTCCAGAAATCAATACTCTGCATTTATTAAAACAAGTTGAAATGGTCTTCCTTTATTTTTCTTTCTTTTTTTTTTTTCTTCATCTCAACTCGTCCATTAATGTCTGTCACAAAACAGTTGAACAGAGGGCTTGCATAATGACACCTAATATGTTTATACTTGAAAGAGCAGTGTTTAAAGTACTCAGTCATGTGGATCTGTCCAGATCAAGAACTCAGTCACAGCATAAAGGGTTTTAGGGGTTACATTTTTAACATTCCTCACATAAATACATCAAAGCTCAAGTATTTCAAGAACATCCCAAATTCTTTATGCTTCAACACACTGATGGAACTGAAGAAAAATCAATATGCCAGTTCTCTTTTTTTTTAATTTTTTTTTTTTATTTTTTATTGAAGGAGGGATATTTGCAGGAAAACAAAGATCCTTGTGCAGTGATGCAAGTTAACGTAAGCATTAGCTAGATGGCACTGAAACATGCATGTGCTGAGGTGTCAAAGTGACTTGTCTGGAGCACAGTCTTTGTTAAATGAAATTTCAAGAATAAAGTGTCTCTTAGTTGCTTCTTGTCATTTTCTAACCATACTTACATAGCCATAAATCTTCATCTGAATGTATTTTTCTTTAAAGCATGCTTTCAGTTTCACAAGCTTTTTCCTTTTCACTATGTTACGTTGTCACAGAAAGACAACGTGAGATAAACAGTACTGCAAATCTTGCAAGCCATATTGCATTTTTTAAGTTTTATTTCTTTTCAGAATTTGGAAATCTGATTTTAACATATAAAGAAAACCTTTTTTTTTCTCACTGGTTTGTAAAATAACGTTTTCCAGGCTATAGCTATAGGAGGGACAGCATGCTTAGTATTAATAACATTTTAAAATCTAAGTCCTCCCTGAAATGCAATTGTGGGATAAAAGAAAATTTATCTTCTAAAAAGTTAGTAAATATTCTAGCAATAGTAGCTGCATCATCAGAAAAGGTTAGATACTACCCTTCTGTGAGTCCACTATTGTCTGGCTTTGGAAGTAATTGGGAAATATTGAAGAGACAGATTGGCCAAAATTACAACTTTCAGGTAGCTTTGGGGTAAAAAATAAATTAGGGCATTCAAAAAAACAAAGTTCAAGCACTTTCTACTCATCTGTGCTCCTTTCCAGTAAAGAACTTTATTCCTGCAAAATCCCTAGACATCCTACATTATTCTGTACTCATCCACAGTAACTTAAAGAATCTTAAGGCACATTTCTGCTGTCTCACCAACTTCCCCTTCATGAAGCTGCCACTGTTGTCACTCTTGTGTGTGCAGAACTAACTAACCCACTGATGTCCTGAACCACTTGTAAACGAACAGACATTTGATGAAATACTTTTCTGGTTACACTTCTTTCTTTGTTTCTTTTTTTGTAAAGTTGAACTCTTAAATAGTCAAAATTGGTTATTAAGTTCCTGTCCTTTAAGAAACTGATGGAAAAGCAATTATTGAATCTGGTGGGGAAGAAGCAGGTCATGATCAAGTGTACTCAGCATCTTCACACTGACATTGCAGTCCTGGGACGGTGGCAACCTTTCCAGGACTGTATCCTAGCCTAAATCCCAGGCAAGGCATTCCAGCTTTCTGGGCATGCTTTTTTATTCTCTGCTATGTATGGAGCTGAATTTCCTTCTACATTGATTTTGCTTGTGGCCGTAGAGAAAGGAAGGTTTTTGCTGTTGGTTTCAAAATGCTGTATGCTGGTTGATCTTTCCTATTTGAAAAATCAGAACTCTTGTAAAGACAAGTTGGCCTTTTATTCGGTGAAGTTTCTTTCTGTCAGTGTAAGTGACATTTTTGGAACAAAGGGGAACCTTCATTTAGAAAGAATAGTTTATGGACAGTAGAAAAGAAAGCACCTCTTTGCATCTTGAGAAAGAAGGCTCATGGTACAGTTCCAAACTGTGTGTCAGTTTTCTTAGCATTTTCTTAGCATCTTCTGCTTTAGCTCTTAGGCTGGTAATGCTATCTCAGAGCTCTGAGAAATGTCCTGTCTGGATATTTCCATTAAAGAGAATACACCAAGAATTTAAAGCTTTTTTTAGTTTTTTGTTTGTTTGGTTTTTTTTAAAATATATATATAAATATTAAAATAAAGCAGAAACTCATGAAGAAGACAGCTGATTTGCTGGGTGGTGTATATTCAAATACTTGTGTTTGAAGGCAGGTTTAATCCTTGTCTACCTTCATTCTTGAAAGCAAAAAGTCTCTTATTTTTTCTTGTTGGATCTTTGTGGTTTCCTGTAGGTCTCTAGAAAAGCCTTCTCAAGCCTCCTATTTCCATCCTCATGGCTGGTTGCTTCCCCCAGCTTTCCTTGTTGAGCCCTGCACTGCAGCAGCATTTTCCAGTTTGGTGCTCTCTGAGACCAAGCTCCCTCCTCCTTCCCAACATCCAATTGAAGCAGTGCAGAATTGCCTGGTAAGACAAGCAGCCAGCCCAGTGCTCTTTTTACAAGGCACAGCCCTTTAACAAAACATACACGTACGGTGGGCTGTGAGCAGTGAGCTACACACTTGTAACATCTGTCCCAGAGAGAATCTCGGCTTTCATAGGAAAAAAACCCAAACCAAACTGATACATGTAGTCATCATGGTTTTGGCCCGTTCCTAAGGATGTAAACCTCTTTCATCTGGGGTTTCAGAAGCAAGTAATAAAAATTAAAATGAAGTGGGTTTTCTAGCCTTCCAGTTATTTCTGTGATAAGATTCAAAGGCTTGACTGTGGGTTTGACTGAAGTGAGGTCAGCCCCAGCTGTTATTGCTCTAGTCCAAGGGAGGCTTGTTGCAGGCAGTAGGAGGTGTTCTTCGTAATGTAATGCTTGATTTAAACTCCTCTGTTTATACTTGTAGTATGTGGAAAATATGTAAACCTTGGCCAAGATGCAAAGGAGGAGGTAGGGACACAGTTGATTCCATACTATTGCATTGCCAAAGTCCAGGAGTTGCATCTTAAGGTCTTGTTCATCTGTTGCTTGCAGCTGAACTAGATCCCTGCGTACCATCCTTAACTCCTTTTAGGCGTACACTAACCAGTTTATGAGTGGAGTGTTTGTAAAGCCTGTCCAACCATGCATCTTTCCTTTGTTGTCAGGATGCTTTATTCCTCTTGTGCTCTAGCACACCAGGGCTGCTGTACACACGGTGAGCTCTGAGTGATGAGAATATGCTCACATAGATACTAAAATACCTATTCAGTGAGATGGCATAGCTCAGGTCTCCAAAACAAAGGACTCAAATTATGTGCACCCATGGCAGTCTTTGGAAGAGAATGTCTGTGTAGTCTGGAGTCTGTCACAGATAATGTGTAGAGACTGAAATGTGGATATTCTGGTTTTCTTCTTAAAAAGGAGGGTTTTCCATAATTCTGGAAATTTACTGAGCAAAAGGAAGGAAAATACGTAGTCTTCTAAAAAAAGTCCAACTGCCTAATTCTTGTGTTTGTGAAATTAAGACAAGTAAGGTTTCTGAGGAACTTGGAAACCAGCCTTGACAAAGTAATGGTTTCTGTGGAGCCTCTGCTTTAAGGCATTTCACTTTCAAATGTTTGAAATGTCAATACTTTAAAGCTGGTAGGTGATTAAAAATGGATTTTCATCATTGTGATGTTTTTATAATTTTCATAGTTCTTATCATTTTAGTATTAAAAATATTAATATCAGAAATCACCTCAAACAACACAACAATACTGAGTTTGTTTCAAAGAATTACAAATACTACTACAGTGTTATTTTTACAGTTTTGTTTCTGTTTAGATATATGAATTGTGGAAGATGTAGTTTTTAGTAACTGGAAAAACTTCAAGGTCCCTTCATAGAAACTCTAGGAAAATTTAGCAATTGTCACTTCTGTCCCAGAATGTATTTCAGTTAATGATTTTTATGTAACTGTGTAGATAAGAATGAAAATTGTAGATTTAAATTGTTTTAAATAGTAATTTAAATTTAAAATTTAAAACGTTAGTCTTTTCAGTCTAATTTTTCATCACAAAAATGAAAAATCCATAATGTGTGATTATTCCTAGTCTTTCAAGGTTATTCTCATTTTTTTTTCTCTAAGCAATGTCAAGAAATGTATTTTGCTCCTTGATTGGCGAAGTTGAGAAGAACACAAATGATTAACAACTTGTGAGTTTTTTGCTTCTCTGAGCAACCTGATCTAGTTGAAGATGGCACTACTCATTGCAGGGGTGTTGAATTGGATTGCCTTTAAAGGTTCCTTCCAACCTGAACGATTTCATGAGTGTGTGAATATTTACATGGGCTTCCAAGGATGCAGTATTCAATCATGTTAGATTTACAGCACACTGGGTATAAAATGGAGGGCAGCACCATTTTCAAAAGCACGTTGCATTTCAGGGTAGTATTTGGCAGAAGCAAACAGAGAAAGGAGCGAGGGGCAAAGAAAGATGAAAATAGTCATTGACAGCTGCTACTTAGGCTGGATAAATATGCAATAGAAGCATGTTGGATGACACTTTCCAGATCACACAGTAAACGAGTACATTGCTGTCTGTATTGCTTAATTATTTATATAATCGATACTTATGTAGGGGCAGAACCTTCTTAAATTCCATAGAAAGCATAATTACAAATTCCTACTACGTTAGGAATACAGTATCTGAATTTAGAGGCAGTATGGAAGGATTAGACCAAAAGGAGACAGAAGGTGGTTAAGCAATCTGCTTAGTATCATTCAGTGTATCTGTGTCAGAGCTGGTGACAGAAGCATCATCTTGATCAGGTGCATTTTGTCATGGTACTTACAGTAAAACTTCCAAGAATTTTCACTTACTGGAGTGATTTCAGTGCAACTACCATCCATGAGGTATAGATGAAGAAAGTTTCATAGGAAGACTTTAAGGTGCTTTTGACAGGAGAATGATGAGCTGGTGAAGGATCTGTGGGTTGGGCAGATGGTTTGAGGTGCAGGCAAACACAACAGTGAAGTTTGTCCTACTATCTGAGGATTATCATGAAGCTGAAGATGTGCATACTTCCAAGGGACAAGGAACTATGTCACAGCTTTCTGAAAGATTCAGAAATTTGGGCCTTTGCTGTCATGACATCTAGGTAACCTATGTAGTGACCGTGAAAACAAGCAGCTGGTGTAGAATAAATATTTTAAACTGTCAGGTTGGAGGGACTTTTGTGGCCATGTAATCCTTCTTTGTGCATGATAGCTCAAGGACTTCTCGTTTTAACGTTGGCTGTGTATCTTCTGTTCAGTGGAACTTGTTTATTTTTCAAGACTTAGGAAAATAAAATGTTACTTCTTGAGTTATAACAGTTATAACTGTTCTCAGATAAGCGTTTCAGTTTGCTGAAGAAGCAGGGATGGGTGTGTGTCTTTTTTACCCTGCATGGAAGGTTGCAGTTGTCCTAGTGATATTCTTGGAAGTCACATTTTGATAGGCATCTTTGGTAGCAGTCATAGCTTAGCGAAGTTAACCACTTCAGCTTCCCACTTTTATACACTCTTGTTCCCTCCACTGGGCTGACACAATGTCACTCTGTGCAAAGAAGGAATCACTCTGGAAACAATTGGAAAAAATAAGGAGAAAAATTCCCAAGGCATCATTATTGTTTCAACTCTTCTATTGTCAAGAAGCCGCAGTCTAAATTTCCTCATTAGAAAATTGCAACCTGAGTCAGTTATGCCTACATTTTGATTTAAGAATTCTGGCATACTGTGCTCTGCTGTCTTCTTCCCACCTTCTCGCTGGCATCCTTCCTTAACAAACTCAATAATTTAATCTTAAAGCCAAGGTGGAAGATTTCTAGCACGCAAAGCCCTTATGTCTCCATCACAAGCATAAAGATTATGGCATATAGTTTACTGAAAATGTATTTATTTTAAAATCATGATTGGATTCTGGTTGTAGCTTTGATCTGGAGGTAGATTAAGGGGAGGCTTCAGGTTTGTGTGTAACTGAATTTGAGTCATCAGCACCCTTAGTGCTCCCCTGCAGGGGAGAGCGCTGAACAGAGCAGGTAGCTGCAGGGAGCTGAGACCTCTCCTGAGCTTGCTGAGGAAGGGTACCTCTCTGCTTTTAAATTGTGTCTTTGTCAAACAATGTCTTGCTTCAGGGCACATTTTTTTCTTGTTTGCTCTGTTAGGTGTCTGACCTTAGGCAACCTAGTTTAGTTCATTAAACTTTACTAAATTTTTTTTTTACTGAATTGTGTCTATCTGCTAATCTCTACAAGTCTGTGTTTTACATTTGAAAGAACTTATTAAAAAATGAGCCAAAAACTCAAGATAGGAGCAACTTCGGGGATTTTTCTTTCGGTGGTTTTACTGTAGCAGCAATGTGCAGTGATGTGGGTGTCTGCATAATGTAACACATCCTGTTCCAAATCTTGCCTTTTTTGAATTCTTGAAGAAACCCACACTCATTAAATAGCTTTCTGTTATGATAACTTGCAGAGAGAACTGCTGTACTTTAGCCTCCCTACTGAGTGACTTCTCGTTATAAATCATCTCTTTATGGCTCAAAAATACTGCACTTCTAAACTCCACTCATTAGTGAGACTGGAATGAATTTAATAATAGCTGTCTGTTTGCACCAGAGCCGTACTAAGGAAAGACTATTGCATTTATGTCCTTGATGCCCAAAACATGTTTGTAATGCCCTGGACCTGGACAAACCAGAAATTACCAAGGCTAGGTCTGTGTGTGTAGATGTGGATGAGAACATGCCGGCAGTGTGACTTCTATTTCCACTTCTTTTCCTTCTATTTTTGTCTGTAAAAGATTACAAATTTATTTAAAACAATGGTGTTTTAAAAAATAATGGTAATTATTTATAATACCATAATGGTGTTGAGTGTATTTAAGAAAAAATAAATTTCTTCCTATCTTCTAAAACAGCATGTCATTTTTCATTTCCTTCAGAGAAGCTGGATTGTTTTACAGGTAGGCTCATTTGACAACCTATCATTACTTCACAGGAAATACTAAAGATCTTTTTTTAAGCTAAACAAGATAACTACACAGGCTTTCAAGTAATTTATGTACTTGGTTAAGGGGGTTCAGCACACCTCTTACAGTACCAGTAACTGACCACTTTTAAGTACTTCACCCCCTAATGGTCGAGAAGTATCTTTGTATTGGTTCACAGGAGATTGCTACTAACTGCCTCATTTCTCTGCATTAGCTTAATGGAGAGCAATGACATTCCATGTCATGAAGTAAGTTTTGTCATCCATATTCTGCTTCACCATTTTTAATCTCTCTTTATTTGAATTATTGAAGATTTGGTTTTGTGATACAGAGGTCAGTAAATGCTTTACCTCTTACTCTGTCTCTGATTCAGACTTCAGTAATGCAGTCTGTATTTTTAAAAGGAAGGCTGTTCTTAAATATCCCTTTAAATACACCTTAAAAGGATCCCTAGAATAAGGGGAGAAAGAAATTACCACCAATGTTTTTTATAGTCTTTTCTTCATATTTCATGTATAGGGATACAAAGTAGAGAACATCCTATTCAAGGTATTCTGTTAGTTTTATCAAACGATCTTTTGAGGAAATTTTCTGCTGAGGTGTTTGCTGTTTTAAGTATTGGCTAAATGTTCTTAAATTTGAGCATTTTTACTCCTGTGAGATATTTGCAACACTCTTCGCTATCATGGAGCAATAATTACTTACGTCGTTAGCCAAGACTGCTAGGTTTAATTTGTTTTCTCTATTCATTTTCCGATAGGTTTTCATTCCTCTTTCTGTTTAGTGTGTTCCATAGGGAGTGAATACAAAAAGCACCCAGTAATTATTGTAGAAAACACCAAGCTCTCTCTTCTTTAAATTAGGCTTTGACCATAACCAATTCTATTAAAAGCTTGCAATCTAATGAAAAAGCGGAACAAATTAAGTTATTATTAAAATGGTACTTTTCCCAGTCTTGCTTCTCAAGATTGCAGTACTTACTGGTCAGGTCTTACAAAGGTTGTTCATTTCATTTCCTTTATGAGGTGTTGTTTGTTTGCTTGGTTGGTTTTGTTTTGGGTTTTTTTTTATTCATTGGTTGGGTTTTTTGTTTTGTTTTGGTTTGGTTTTTTACTCCAGTGTATTTGCCTTCAAACTTTCAAGCATGTATATCCAGAATTTAGTTGCTAGTGCTTCATAGCTACTTGGTTAGCTGTGTGGGAGGCAAGACTAGGTTAGGTGAGAGAGGAGGCATGTAGATGTGCTTCAGACTGCTTGTTTTGACTAAGAGTTTGAGAGAAGTTTTTGTCAAACCTGGGAGCAAGGCTTTTCATCAGTGGTGGTGACCTACTGTTTGTCAGCGTTCTTTGTGATTTACCTTTCATCTGCTGTAGATGGGACTTTGAATCTTGAAGGTGTGTTGTT
Source organism: Certhia americana (assembly GCA_018697195.1). Lineage (NCBI taxonomy): Eukaryota > Metazoa > Chordata > Aves > Passeriformes > Certhiidae > Certhia > Certhia americana. Next base: position 38,318,069 of record CM031879.1, read on the forward strand.
CCCTGTGTAAGTCACTTTTGTTAAGGCTTTCCAAGACTGTTAGTCATTGCTGTGTTGTCTTTAGCTTCTCCAGTTCCTCCTATTTTTGAACTGTGATCCTAGTGGAGCATAGAAAAATGAGTAATTGAACAGAGATTGCATCCAGACTGCAGGAGATGTCCTTCATGCTGCGATTTATAATAAGCACTGCATCTGAAATAAATGCACAATAAGTGGCTGATACTGTGAAATTTATTCCTACTCCTGAAGGGTACTGTCTTCAAACATAATTCTTATCTACTTGGGAGTGTCTTTGGGCCATCCTATGGTGCCTTCTCATAAATAAATGTATTTTGTGGGTGTAGAAGTAAGGTAAGGTGTTTGTTTTTTTTTTTTTTTAATTAAATTTTTAGTTACAACATAGCTGTATTTTCAGTTTCTCCCTCAGATAAGGTTCTGAGTCACTTAAACTTTTCCTTATTTTTGTTAAAGTGCTAGATCTGAAAATAACAATGACTGCACAAAAATCAGGCTTTTTTTTTTTTTTTTTTTTTTTTTTGAGGAAGTAAGTGTCTACTTGATCTTAAACAAATCTTCCTTGGTAATATACCTTCTCAGTTGATAAGCAGGTTCTGTGTTTTGCATGGACTTTCAATACTACTTGTCTTTCTCTTTGAAATGTTGTAGGTTTTTAAGCTTCACTAAAAGAATTGCAATTAAATGTTCAAAATGTAATGTATTTTCTTTGTTATGAGTATAGCTTCAAGACTACTTTGCTGCTTGTTCTTTTGAGATATTTTAAAAGTACAAGTAAAACAAAACACCTTGATTTTTTTCAGTAGGCAAAGAGAAAAATGAAAAATAAGACGCTGGTTGTTATCCATGATCCACTTCAGAATCTTGTTATCCACTGTAGCAACTGACTGCTGTAGCTTGATGGGCTTCCAGCTGATAGACTTCTGTTACACCTGGAGAGCTTGTTCTGCCAAACTTAGAGCCAACTGCATAAATTGGTTATTGATGACATATTTCTATTGGTTGGTAAAGTTGCTTAGTCATTGCCAGAGGCTTAATCCGGGATTTAATGACATTTTTGATCATAAAATGCACTGGTCAGTATGTCTGTTTCCATTCTAGCAGTGTGTGTTTTTCTCCCACTGCATGTTAAACCACCTCATAGTCTTTAACTTTCCTTTCTTTCCCTCTTATTAATGTAGGAAACATGAAATGTGGCATTACGGTTTTTTGTGTTAGGTTGGTAGGATGGCGGTCTGTGCTCACAGGAGCCATTTTATACTTCGTTTCTTTTTTCTTGGGCATGGCAGTACATTGAAGAGGAGAAAAAACTCAAGAAAAGCTGCAAATCTATCCATTCAAATAAACAAAGCTTTAGTAAATTGCATTGTCAGGTCATATTTACGTAATGTGATGGAGATATATCATGAGCCTTAGATGCTGGTTCTCATTTCTGCGTATATTTGTTACTCAAGAGGATGGGCCAGCTCTACAGCAGGTACAGCCTTTGTATTCCCAGTGAGATTGGGGCAAGTCTTCCTTTCTCCTTGGGGCTCTGCCAGCCTCCTGATCCATTTGCTCAGGTGTAGTGCTGAACTGTGCTCCCCACCTCAGCTGTGCCACTCATCTGTGAGACTGACCTGCTTCCTTGTAGTCTGTGTGGCAATGGCAGAAGCAAACTCGTTCCGTTTTACACAGATGGAATCTTCCTTTGGTTCCCTTTGAACTTAAAAAGAAATTACTTTGAGAGTCATTTCCTCTGTCCAGTTCCTTCCTATATTTCTGAAATATCTGTGTTGGAACCAGATCATTTTAGGATTTACTAGCATTGAGAAGAGTGGAAGGATTACTTCACATATCTTGGAGGGTGTGCTTTCATTTGTAGCCGCAGTACACTGTTTATCTTTCTAGCAGTGGTTTAAAAGAGTTGCTTGTGATCTGTGATGATCCCCTATGCTTCTCTGAAGATGAGCCAATTAGTTGCTCCATTTCTCATACTTGTGTACCTTTAAGCAAACAGTGTTGCCCCTGCCTTTTATACAAGTCTATTTTTCTGGACATTTCTCTGTTATTTCAAAATCATTTTGAATTCCAGTTCTGCCTTACAACATACTTGTGTGTTCAGTGAGCACTCAGTGTTTTGTCTAGCATGGAAAGTGCAGCACTCTTCCTTTGCTGAAAAACCTCTGGATGAGACAATGCTTGGTAAACGAAATGCAGGTATGATGACCACCTGCCTACCTGTGTGGTGGTAACAGTAGTGCTGGACAGTGTCCCTGAGCAGTCTTGCAGTCCAGGGATATCTTTTAGTCCCAATGGGTTTCTAATCTCCTGTATAATGTTCTTGCAGCTGCAGATAGATGGGTTAACTCTGGCCAGATATCCATAGCATCACCATTGTCACACAGCGGACTGTGTTATGTTATATATGGACTTAGAGAGAGCCTTTCCTTGCACTCATCATGAAAATACCAAGTTACTGTATTTTCATACTGAAATTGGCCAAATATAAACTTTCTAACACATATTTGAGTATTACAAAGCAGGCATTCTTTATTGCAGCGCTGGGTATTTGGAGGATCCTTCCACTAATCAAGTACTGTTGGGTAAACAGAATTCTTATCATACGCGTTAATTACATATCAATCGCTATCCCCTCTTACTTGATATATACATATTACTTTGTTTACATAGTCTCAGCCCTTATCAGAAATCCTTTTATGGTTCTTTGGGGTTTGCTTTAGTGGTCTTCAGTGCCCAGTGTTCTTTTCAGATGGCTGTTCCTCAACCCCCACTTTTGAGTAAGTGTGATACCGTTGTTTTGCTTTGTCAGCCTTGCAGAGCTGAGCTGGCATCCTGCTTCTGTTTTACATGACTTCTGTTTGCCTAAGTTACATCTTTTATCTACTTCTCCAAGACTTTGTTGTTCTGTTCTCCTGTCTGTATCAAGTCCTTCTGCTCTTGTACTGTCTCCAGTCATTCATGCATTTTCTGATCTTAATGCAGTCTATCTTTTCCCCTGTAGTCCTTCTAACCATTTTTCAGTGGAGAGGTTAGAGTCCTTGTGGTTTTGAATTTTTTTGTTTGTTTTGGTAAGTAAAAATTCATATTAAAAAATGAAGGATTTTAGAGTAAGATTTTGGCAATTTTAAATACCAGTATTTATATCTTAAATTAATGTAAGGCAAGTCAGTAGTAATAAAGACTGTTTAACTTGTGCTACAGGCTAATTACAATAAAAGTATAAGATAATCTTTAGCTGTTTTGTGAATGCAGTGACTTCCTTGTTGGAGAATTGTGTGGGGTCATAACACTAGAAGTATGCGTCATTAAGTGAGCACAGTTGGTCCCAATATTGGACAAGCTATTGACAGAGTTCCAACTCTGAGGAAAAACACACCTTCAGGTCAGTTGTTGCATCACCAGTGAGAATGAGTAAACCTCATTTAGTGGGTCATGCAAGTAGGAACAACCTGGGCAGGTGATCAGGCAGCGTTAAAGGTCACTTCTATCTCAGTACTGTGATCCAGCAGGGGTTGTAGGAAATAGCTTTATTCCTGGTGGGGATGTGTTTTGCGCTGTAGTTTGACTCCAATTTGGCTGATCTGTTATCTGGGAACCTCTACCTACTGTGGGAAGAGGATGCTGTCAGTCTAGTGATCTGGCAGCATTTTACTACTTTTGGAAGTCCCAGTTTTCAATCCAACATATATTTAAGGAACTCTAATTTGGAAATGAAATTCCTGTGAGTAATGCCTGATGACATATCTTCTTTCATCTCTGCATTTCCTGAGTTCTAAGAATAGCATTTTGTGTGTGATGATTTTGATATCTGGACTGTCTTGATCATGTGCCATATGTAATGCTGCTTATGAAACGGACAATGCAAGGTTGAAAGAATAGTATCTTTTGAAAATTCTTTGGATACCACTTAGGTAATGACTGAGTTTTGGCAGTGGCTGCCCAATTAAGAAATCTGCTGCAGTGCCTTATTTAAGGGCAATATAATGAAGTGAGGAATTAGGATTTAATACAAGGAAAATGTGCAGTATGGGTCGGTCATGCAGATGGATTTTGGTAGGGTGATAAAAAAGGTTTCTTCAGGCAACAAAGACTAAAATTGCAGTGGTGATGCTTGCCTGTTAGCAGTCAGGAGACATGTTAAATCTGATCTAAATCAGTGCTCATTTTTTTCCTCAGATGGGAATGGCTACTTATGAAAGGTTAGAGGATTTATACGTCAAAACGTATGGCAGATGGGCTGGATTAGGACTCGTGAGTATAGTAATCCAAATCCTTTCTGCCAAGCATTACAGGGGATCTCTTCTGCTCCTGGACTGCACTGAATGTACACAATCAGATCAGAGTAGCACAGGCTGTCAGGAGGCTCAGAAGAAGAATTACTAGTGAAAGTGCTTGTCTGAGCAGAGTTCATTTTGAAAGCACTTCCTTTGCAGGCAAAAGTCTACTGGGGGTCTGGCTATATTATTTAATTTTAATAAATTGCTGGAACGATTTTATTTCAAAGCCTTAAAGAGAGTAAAGACAAAATATGTGCTAAACTTTTCTCATTATCTGTGGCTATGTTAGCACAGAGAGATAAAAGTTATGCAAAAGTCATGAATGTTGAGAGAGGGGAAAAAAAAGGGGAATGAGTTTGTGTTTCCCTTCTAGGCCAATGCTATCTGTGAGATTTGAAGATTAAAAACTAAAAAAAAAGAGAGAAAGGAAAAAGGCATCCTACTTTAAATTGTTGTGACAGACATTTAAGTGTTAGGGACAGATTTTTCTTGCCTCTAGACTGAGCCTCCTCTGAAATCTTAAAATTCACAATGGTGTGTCAGTATTATACAAGTTATTGCTAACTGTACTTAACATGTACTTTATTTTAAAAGGTTGTAAAGCTACTGGCTATTGAAAAGATCCATGTGTGAAATCTGGGGAAGAATGCAAACCATTTGTGTCTGAGGCAACAACAGGAAATTTGCACTTCACTCCTGTGGTCAGTTAACTGGGTTTAAGAATCTACCAGAGTCCAGTCTCTAGTTGACTAGTACCTTACAGCATGATAAATCGATGTGTTGGGGTGCTAAACCTACACAGAGATCTCAGAGGTCTGTGAGTGAATGCTTAGATATTTCATTTGAAAATCATGTAAAATGCTTAAAAGATAGTAAAAAAAAAAGTTTTGTTACAGCATGACACACAAACCTGTATATGGATAATCTCTGTTCTTTGTAAAAGCTACAGGTGTGAGGATCCAGATAAAGAGAGGATAGTTACTCCAGCAGTGAAGATTGATTAGCTCTGAGCTACAGATTGTTAACATTTTTGGGATAGGAGCAAGAGGCAAACGTCTAATTGTTAGTATTTGGTTAACATATGAGGAAGACTGGAAAATTTTTAGGTTTCACTATTATCCATGAAGAATAGCATATCTGCTCTCGCATGATTTTGTCATAGAACTTTGTAATGTGAACTTTCTTGGCATTTAATTCAGAAAAGTGAGATTTTCTTCTGGTTGTTAAATAAGTACTATCAAAATAACAAAGCAACCTAATCAGTCCATGAAAGCTCACTTTTCATCTGTTAATCAAGTTTACTTCCTTAGTATTTGGGATATCTTAATATTTCAAGTGGTATATGGCCTTCCGGAAGAGTATGTGTAATTTCTAACTCAAACAAACAAAAAGGACCATCTTTCACTTCCCAGCTTCTTTCTGTCTTAGTAGCCTCCTCATAAGAGATTCATAAGAAGGTTGTATGGACGAGCAAATAGGTCACATTTAACATTTGAAAGTTTTTTTATATATATATTTAAAGGAAATGAGTTTGAAAATTATTGAGCCAGAAGGGTGGCTCAATAATAAAAAAAAATTCATGTAGAAAAATATGATGAGAGTGGAAGGACAAGTTGAACCAGGGACATGAGGTTTTACTGTGAGGACATACATGCAAATCCATGAGATCTGAATAATCTTTTTATTCCAAATATAAACATAGTTGGCAATTTCAGTGATAACCAGTTTACATAGCATTTATATGTAAATTTATTTATAAATTTATTTATAAACCCAAAATGCTTTATAACATTAAAAGCATTTAAATAATTTTGGCAGGCATGGATAAAACCGTATATGAAGTGAGTTGTGAAGTATTATCCAGCTTACAAATAAAAGTAAGTTGTTTTAATGGGCTTTCAAGGGAATGTAGTTATTATAAAGTGCAGATGAAGGTTTTGATATATTACCAAAACATTGTAGGTTTTCCAGGATGTAAAAAAGCTAGTAAATCAAACTGGTATTAATATGGCAAATTAAATCTGGACCAGGCTTTAGTTTATGTATGAAAAGTGCTAGTGTTTTTTGGATGTTTGCAATCCAAGTGCATGAATGTTTCCATTATAAATTTGTTTGTTCTCTACTAATGCCTCCATTAAATTCCATAATGTAGCATAACTGAATGAATGAATCTAAGTGATGTTTACTCTTTTGAAGTTCAGAAGGAGGAACTCTCTAAAAAGGAAGAAAGGTTTAAATTTCTTCCTGATATATCAAGATAAAATATAAATTCTTATTACTAGACTGTCTCTAGTAGAGCATCAGTAAACTGTAGAAAAGTATTAGTAATTGACCTAAAATGGAGCAACACAATCATCTGTAATTCATGATATCAAGGGTTGATCCCACCCACAAAGGAGAAGAATGAGTTGTTTTGTAGAAATAAGATAAAACATTCTACTGTGAGGTTCTGCTTCTGAATAACTAAGTAAACATTGACTAATCATCCCAGGAATGTGTAGTGTGAGATGGAAAAAACAAACCTAATAAAATAAAAAATGATTGACAAAAAATTATTTCTAATAATGGGGAAAAGATTATCAAAGCACTTGTTCTGTATCTGGAACTATTTGGCAAATACATTTTTTTCTCTTTCTGTACAAAAGGCATCTGAGAAATTGAAATATAAAAATAGATATATTTTAGCTTCTACATATAGAGAGAGTAATGTAAACCAGCTTTCATTTAGGGTACCCATGTAATTGAGAGCAGAACTTACCCAAGAAGCAGCTTCTGCTGGATAATGTTCAGTTATACAATAAATAAGTGCAGATTCTTCAAGTCGCTAGCATGACGATATTGGCAGGTGGGGTCAGCTGCCTGCTTCCCATAAGGTTATTTAGATGCACATGAAGATGTGAAAGGTTTTGGAACATTTATTATGGTGTGCTTGAAGAAAAAACCCAATGTTTTGTTTGTCTCTGAGATCGCAGAATCTTTAGGGTTGGAAGGGACCTCTGGATATCGTCCAGTTCAAATCCCCCTGCCAAGGCAGGGTCACCTAGAGCAGGCTGTCCAGGAGCAAATCTGTGTGGGTTTTGAATGTCTTCAGAGAACGAGAATCCACAACATCCCTTGGCAGCCTGTTCCAGTGCTCTGCCACTTCAAATGTGAAAAGAAGCCCTTCCTCATACTGAGGTGACACTTCTTGTGTTTTATGGAAAACGAAGTGGGACTTTTAGTAGTAGGTAGATCTGAAGGCTCCAAGTGATGACTGTAGTTAATAGGTAGGAGCTAGGACACCTAAATATGGGATCTGCATCTGTTTTCTTCTCTTGTTTTCTTGGAAATTTTAGTCAATTCTCTAGTAAAAATGCCTCTGGAGAGAATTTGATTAAAGAAAATGGAACTGAAACAAACTTTAGACTTCAAATCTAGCTAAGACAAACTGGTGTTTTGGTCATGGCCAGAAACAGAGAAAGGATTTGGGAGGTTATGTAGGAGCTAATGTAAGATTCCATAAATTCCTTTAAAATAAGAGTTTCCAAAGCATTGCGCAACTAAATCTTAAGCAAGGACTAACAGCCCTAAAATGTCTGAAAGCTTGACTATGATGCATTCTTGATACAGCTTAAATAAAAGAGCCAGATTCTTTAGTCTGCAATCAACAATGTACCCCAACATGATGTGATGCAAATGTCAGATACAGAGACCTATTGTGTTTGTTTCCATTACTGAAAAAAAGTTCTGTCAGATATTTTCTTGAGTTTTTTTGTGTATAATTTACACAACTAAATGGCTAGTATTGATATATTGTATTTTTTTTTTTTTTTCAGAGAAAGAATTTGACCCTGTTCTTCAGCATTGGTTTATTGACTTCCTGGGGAACTGCACTGCTGGGTGTTCGCTTATACTGGATGGGCAACAAGCCCCCAAGTTTTTCTAATTCTGACAATCCAGCAGCTGACTCAGACAGTTTTCTCACACGTACTCTAACCTTCTTTTACTTGCCAACCAAGAACCTCTGGCTGTTGCTGTGCCCAGATACCCTCAGCTTTGACTGGTCTATGGATGCTGTGCCTCTTCTAAAAGCAGTCAGCGACTGGAGGAATCTACACACTGTGGCCTTCTATGCAGGACTCCTCCTCCTTGCCTTCTTTAGCTTGAAGGGCTCCAGCAATGAGAGAGAATGCAATGGGAAAACTGTAATGAATGGCAAGCAAAATGCTAATGGGCATAGCTGCCACCCAGAGATGGAGTACAAGGCACTGGAGGTGAAGTCAAGCTTTGCATCAAAAGAAGAGAATGGTCTAAAAAAGCATGAAATTCAGAAACTGCAGCTTCCTTCAACGGAGAACATTGTCATTCTGTCTCTCTCTTTGTTAATAGTGCCCTTCATTCCTGCCACAAACCTGTTTTTCTATGTTGGCTTTGTAATAGCAGAGCGTGTGCTGTATGTTCCTAGTATGGGCTTCTGCCTGCTGGTTACAGTAGGTGTCAGGGCCCTTTATGTCAAAGCCCAAAAGCGCTTTCTGAAGAACTTGGTTTTTTGTTCCACTGCTGCATTAATTGTTTTCTATGGACTCAAGACTGTTGTCAGGAATGGGGACTGGCAGAATGAGGAAATGCTGTATAGGTCAGGGATAAAAGTAAACCCTGCTAAAGGTAATTTTTGCTTTTTATGATGAATGCTTTACTTATTCCGTCTGTCTAGGCCTTTGAATTGTCTGATTTTACTAGCTACATCTAAAGAGGATACTTTAAGAAATGTCATTTCAAGTTGCAGTAGTATGTGCATTAGTAAAAAATGGGGAAAAGCAGGAATGTGTTTTGATTAGGTGTTACAGGTTTGGCATTAACATGGAGAAAAGGAGACTCTAAGGTAAGGGGATACTTTCTTTTTCAGTGGTATTAGTTCTGTATTTTGAAGTTAAAGATGCACTATTAGTATTATAGAGCCCACCCTGGTGTTTTTCCATTTGGAATCTGGTATATGGCATGCTAATGAAGATTTTATGTGAGTTTGCCAAATGTTTTCTTAGATTAGAAAGTATAAGAAATAGTAAAGGACAGCATCAGGGAAGTGCTGTTCCATTATTTCATCTGATGCAAATAACGTCAGTACTACATAAAAATGAGGAAATGAAGTCATATAATTGAGCCTAGGAAATGACTGTAGTTCCCCTGCCTATGAGTACTGTAAAGAGTTACTGTCAAATACTTATGCCTTCCTGTTTCATGTGTAAATATCAGCTATTTGTAACATTGCCCAGCCACATCTCAAAGGTTATATCTATTCTGTAATGAGATATGACCACAGCTAGTGTAAATATATCCAAACAGGCAGTAAACCTGCCAATTTAGGCATCAGTAACAATGTTTAGCTGTGGCTCTGTGGTTTCAAGCATGTATGACAGATCCAGCTTGAATCCTGAACTCCATGCTGCCTGGCTGTACACATGCAAGTTTATATGAAAATGGTCAAAATATCACCTGTGAGTGCAATGTAGACATTGACTAAGCCTTCCTTATTCACAGTTTATCAGAACTGAGAAGGGATCAGTTGATTGCTTTGCCTGTCTGTGAAAGAAAAAATTTACAGCATTTTAAAATTCTGGAGTTTTTTCAGTCCTCTGCTCAGAAACCCTATATGGTGCGAAGTCATCTGCTGATAGAGATGTGCTTTTTGGTTAGATGGTTATGCCATGCCATAGTCTAAACACAGGTGATTTCTGTGAGCTGATAGGGAGTGAAAAAATAGATTTGGCAGATAAAATGCCTAGCAAAGAAGCATTTTAGTAGTTTGTCAGTCTGATTTTGTAACTCTTCTTTATATGCTTTCTCACCCTAGGAAAACTATTAAACTTGTTGCTGCAGTAAGTGACTTCCTTTAACTGTGAACAAGCACATCCTATTTTTTTTTTTTTTTTCCAAAACTAGTGCAGGAGAGCAAGAAATGAAGTAACTGAACAGCGAGGCAGCACACCAGAGTGATTATATGACACTCTGAGACTTACAAGTTTAGTGACAATATAAAAATTGTAATAAAACACTGGAATTCCTTGGAAAGAAAAGTGCATCTGCACTTGGTTGGTTAATGCATGTTCCATTTTTGTACTTGGTGGAGATCCCCTGACTTTAGTTGTCTGCTTGCAATGAGCCTTATTTTGTGATCAAAAGAAAACTATGTTAATTTTTACCCAATGGTGGGATTGGCTGCAGCATTGTCTGGAAATTAGACTACTGGGTATTATGGTCCCAGGAGACAAGATGAGCTGTTTTCATCATACATGGCTCAGTATGCACAGACTCATGTGTATATGATTGTCTGGTTTCTTGCAGTATAAGCTGACACTGAGTGTCTTGTAAGATGAGTAAAAGTAAAGATGGTATGTCAGCTCAATGATATAGACATGACTGAGCTGACTTAAATAAATCTGCTTAAAATATCCTGTTAAACTTCTGCTGAATATTTACTAGCCCACACACATTGAAACAAGGCTGGGTATAAGAAACCCCTACCTAATGTGACCTGTCACCCAACTCTATTCATTATTGTGAACATTTCTGAGATTATCCCTGGCTTTGATTATGCTAATTTTATTTTCTATTTCTCATATAGTCAGGGAAGCCTGACTGATCTAGACTGACTGCCAGTCCTGCCAAACAATTAGGAGATCAACAATTCAAACTACTCATCAGTAATTAAATGAGGCTGACATAGGAAAACCAATTTATTTTTGTTTGCCTCTTTTTTCTAGTTTTATGAATGCTGGTGATAAATCGGCTATTCAGAGAGTGGAACAATGGGCTGCTCAGTCAAATGATAGAGTGGAGAAGCGTTTTCCTTATTTTTAGGCTACTAAGAAGAGGCTGTCACTCCTCATTTCTCTGCTTTCCTCAACTCGTAGCAAGTTTCTCTTCAATAGTATTTTCTTACTTCTGAAAATTGTGGAGTGGCAGGATCATTTTCCCTGATAGTTCTGCTTTTTCTCTCATCTCCTGCAAAGAGCTTCTTCTGAACAAGAGCTGCTTCTGTCACAATCTAAAAAGCAATGAGGTATCCCTTGAAAAACTCAGTGTGAAAACCGATAAAGAAATTGAAATCTGTGAAAACCAGCTTTACTGAAGCAAAAAGATGAGTATTTTGTTCAGGATCCATCTGTATTCTGGACTAGCAGGATGAATGCACTGATGGCTGAATGCTGTGCAACACTGAGCTGATGTGCTGTGTTCATAAGGGCATTTGTGAGGCAAGGGTGCATGGGTGCTTTTGTGTACTAATGTGGCTGAACTGCATTGGAAATGGAGTTGTCTCATTTGGTGATGGTTTACTATCTGCTCCTCTGTGTTGTGGTATGTGCAAGACTACAATCTCATCTGCTGCTGTGGGACTTTCAGGCAAACATACTCAGCAGCTTCTCCATCTTCAATCCTCTGTGAAGAAAAGGGTGATAAACAGCTCACTGGTGCTTTCTTCTGGTCCCTTCAAGGGTACCTTGCAGGCAATGCAGACAGAGTAGTGCTCTGCCACAGGTGAGAAAGCCTCTACTCCTGCAGGCAGCCACAGCCTTTCTGCAGTTTACATTTCTCCAGGATGTTTTTGTCAATCACTGACAATGTGGAAAAAAATACTGAAAAGCATGGGGCATGGATTATCCCTTAAAAAAACCTGAAAATACACCATGGCAGAGTCAAGTGAGAAGAAGGTGAGAAGTGCCTCCAGACTACTCTGTGTGTGCCAGCTTTCCTGGCTGCCTCACTGTGTGGCAGGCAGCTGCCATCCCTTGGCTGAGGGAGTTCTTGTGAGGACTTGGGATGCCTTAGCTGCATCGTTATTGGTCTTGTTCTGCTGTTTTGCTTATGACTAGTATTTCAAATAACTTTAAAGTGATCCAAGCAGTACAGTTTATCAGCACTTGAGGGAGAAATATGCAAGACTGACTAATTTAGTTTATGGACTCTGAAGTGGGTGTATGCATGTTTTGACCGTAGGGAGGGAAAGACACAAGTGTTTTTCTGTTCTGCCTTCAACTTAATGAGCAGCCCAACTGATATGAAACCATTCTCATTATCTGAATGTTCTTTTCTAGAAAAAGGAGCCTCCCAAAACGTAAAAGCAAAAAAGTTAGAAGTGGATGATAGCTGTCACGTCTTTTTCAGTTAGACTGAGGGTCATTCTGTGGTGATGACTACCTTGTGTTTAATATAAAATTATAATAACACATGAAATAATTGTGGTTATTATGCCTTATTAGCTCTAGTTTTCCCTGTGGTACCAAAAATAATCATACCTTGCAGTCCACATCTGAACATCAAGGGTCATTATATGTTTCCCATACCTGGTACAGGCATTGATTAAAGAAGTAGAAAATAGAGAGGCTTAAACTGCTAGACTGCTACAGAGGTAGTAGTTGCTTAGTCATATTTACTGATGAAATTTTAGTCTCCTGGTGCCATTACATTGGTAAGTAGGCTTTGAGGATCCTTTAAGGGAATAGTTGACCCGCTGCATAAAGTGGATGCTTAACAAAAAATTCAGCTAACAGTTTAGTGAGGAAAAACAGTTACTATACTTTGTACTAAGCTAGGTAGAGAAGCCATATTTCTCAAAAACCAAAAAGGATGCAATAAAACATTATTGTCCATTATTTTTTTTTTATCAGTACTGATGACTGGAAACCAAAGGAGATTAAATAATTTAAAGTACAGCATTCTTCAAATATGCTTATTATTAAGAGCTTACATTATGCTGACAAGATCTCTTCTAATACCTTTAGAGCTTTCAATAGCTATAGCTCTGACACACAGCTTGTTGTTGTTCACTGCACATTTTTTTGTATCTCCTAAATAGAGCAGTGTGTGTCTTAGTAAATACACACTGCACATTTAAAAATAGTTTGAGCATTTAGGATTGCATTTCAGTGTTTTGGTGTGTATATTCAGGTTTTTATATGTAGCTTGTCAGTAAAAGTCCAGCTCATCTTTGGCCCAACAACCCAAAATACTACTTTGTACAGTAGTTATTTCTTTTTCCTTTGGCTCATTTAATGTCAATAATAATAAAATTAATGGTGTGATTAATATAACATTGCACTGAATAGAAAATGTGGGTTTGGGGAAAAAAGGCTTGAGAATGTGATTTCAGTGCACAGATGGCCATATAAAACATCATATTTTAAACATATAAAACCTGCTGATAAGTACACTTAAAAGTTTTGCATATTATCACTGTTAAGACATACCAGTGGCATGAGTATACCATCTGGAGTTAAGTATTCAAGAGTCGGTTTTAATTTTGCTAATGAACTCTTCTTTAGTCTTTCAACAAACCACTTTAACCTCAATTTTTCTCTCTGGAATGGAACTCATATTACCTATTACCATAAGATATTAGAATTTTTTTTTTTTTTTTAATTTTGATATGGTTGTTTTAAAATCTCTCTGAATTTTTGGCAGTATAATATCACTCCTAAGCCAAATGATAAATATATATACATCAGAATACATAGTCATTATGGTGACTCTTGACATTCTTTTTAATGTTTTTAGAAATTGTCAGAGAAACATAATAACAAGTAGTCATCCCTTTTCCCAATATCTTTGCCACAACTTTGTGATACTTAGTCTTTTTTGACTGAATGTTGCATGGATATTTTTCTTGACTTCTACAATAATTTTCAGCTTTACCTACTTTTTAAAGAAATTACTTTAAAGTGTATCATCTTTCAATGATGTAAAATGTTTCCAGTCACCAGTAAGAACAGTAACAGCTACTGTATGGCAGATGCAATGATCTTATCTTAATGTGTAATTCTAACCCATCAAAATCATAGGTTACAATTACACATTAAAAGTATCATTTATGATATATAATGTTATATGGCTATATAAATTTATTATATATGAATTATGCAGGATATACCATGATAAATTTGCTGTCTCTGTTCATAGGAAAAACATCAGAATTTGAAGGATAAATGTTCTACAGGATTCTTCAAAGTTCTTAAAATAAATTGGAAATATTTTTTATATCTACCGCTCTTAAAAGCTTCTTGTGGTTTAGGAATACTGCTCACCAAATCAGTGTCCCCCCCCCCCACCAGACTCTCCCAAATGCTCTCTTTCTCCCCTGATGGGAATGAGAAAGATCTTGCAAGTGATGGGAGAATAACCTTAGGGCCTGGCCATGCCTGCCAGACTAGCTGAGGCTGCAGGCATCACCTTGCCTGGCTCCTGTAAAATAATTTACTGTCCTGGCCAGAACTAGGACACAGCTTTAAAAGTGTTAGCTCAAATGAACCACATAAAATTATTTAAAAGTTAAATAAAAGGCTTACTCCCTGAAAACATGTGGGGCTCTCTAAATGGATGGCAGTGCTGCTCTGAATTATTAAACAGTCTAGAAGGAATGGTCATTTGTAAGTTTTTTGGGAAACAGCCATAGTTATTTAGGGCATTTGAGCATGCCACAGGCAGCCCACCCTGAGCAAAACAGTCTGGTTATGCCAAATATGGTGGAGAGCTGAAGGAAAGTGGTTTACAGTTCAATTCAAACTCTGAATTTATTCTACAGTGACAGTGTTCTCTCTTCCAGTTCTTTAGAAGTGCTGTAATTTCCTCTGAAACCCAAGTCAGTGTGGGATGTGCTTCTTCTTCAGCAGGATACGAGAAAGCCTTTTTAAAGTAAAGTTCTTCCTTTATATTTGAGTAGAGGTCTGGAAACAAGGATTTATTTTTTTCCCCCCTTGGAGTGTAATGCAACAACATCTCTAATCTGTGAATCTTTAAGTACAGGGGGATAGGAAAGAAACTATTATTAACTGATAGTTAGGCTTTTAAAGAAACAAACATGAGACATTGAGACATGGGCCAGTCAGACTGTTACTTCTTACCCGTTCTTCCCTGAGATGCTCTGCAAAATTGTTCAACAAGCTCTTCTGGGCTAAAAACTACACTGTAGGGAAAAAAACCTCAAACAGGCCCTGTAAAGGAGGAATCAGCTTTGGCAAAACAAATTTTTGTAGCATATCAAGCAAAATGGCATAAGTAATTTTTCTTTACCAAAAAAAGATAGATTTTATTTTCCAGTTTGATTAAAAGAGAGACCTTTGGTCCGTATTTGTGTGTTCTGTGGAATTAGCCTGAGGGTTTTTTTAGAGGGAAAGTTACTTTTAATTAGAGGAAAATGAGATTATCTGGATTGTTTTTTAAGCCGAGCATGTTTGTTTAAGTGCATTAGATAATCATCCAATTGTTTGGTTATTTTGCCTTTTTTACAAAATATGAGAAATTGGAAAAAATCTTCTTTATTTAAAATTCTTGGAATGAATTATGTGTCATCATTTTCCTACCTGTAGTGGATATTGTATCGGTACGTATTCAGGCCCACTTACATAAATCTGGTGGAGAAACTAACCTTTAATATGGACACTGCAGTAATCTACATATATGCCTTTTTATACCACTTATGGTAGGGTGATATCCCAATGTAGATAGATAAATACAAATATTTTAAGATTTCAAATACCTGTTCTTTGTAATAAGGGGTTTTATTACTTAAGCCTGAACTGTCATTGCTGCCAATCCTCATGCATCCAAAAAGTAAATGATGGCTGATGCAATAACAGTATGCACAAGAGGCTTATGTGTAGTTTTGTTTTAAATTGCATGAAAGATCATGCTATAGAATGACTGAATTCTCAATGCTTCCTTCTCAATATTTCTCAATATTTCCTTCTTTTTCCTTAGATGCTCTAGCACACTGAACTTTTCTTAGAGGTCTTTAAATACAGAAGGTATTTTGATTATGGACCATTAAAGATGCTGGTTAATAGTTGTAGTGTCTAATTAGTTTCACTGATAAATCAAAGAGGTATTTATTTTTCCTTCTTTCCTGCCACCTCTATTTCCATACCAATGGGGATATGTATTGGCTGGCAAAGCTTCACAGACTCTTGTCTTGGCTTTCTAAGTGATTTAAAGCAAAACAAACAAAACCAGACAACTTGAAGTTATGAAAAGCCTGCTACCTGGAAATGAACTTATTTGTGTTTTCCAAATCTGACATAGTCGTTTAAGCACATCTGAAGACTCTCTTGGTTTGACAAACCCAAATGCTGATTTTCTTCTTGCAATGGCTCCTCTGGGATATTTCCAGGACACTGCTTGCTCACTGTTCCCCTTTTCTGGAAAGAAGCCAACGATGATCCGTCTACTCTTAGCTTGGAGGACCAGGGTTGACATTTCAGTGCACCCTGCCATTGCTGCAAGAGGCTGGCTTGCAGTTCATCATTTGGGACATAAGTGATAATTTTGAATGGAACATAGGTATTTTTTTAGAAGCCTACTGTTAAGAAGGTTACATAATTTGAAAAACTTAGTGCATGGTCACCTCTTTGCCTGAATCACTGTGAGGCTTTGAAGAGTTCCTCAGCGTTCATCCTGAGATGACTGGGGTGCCTGGATATGTCCTTTCTTTCCACATTTATGTTTCTGCTTCTATGTCCTCCTTTCATTTTTTTTTCATGCTTTATATCTATTGCTTCTCTAAAATACAGTTCCTCATATAATGAGAGTTTCAGATCAGCACTGTTCACAGCTCTGTTCCTGACCATTGTGAAGTTTCGTGGAATAGGAACTTCGTAGCAGTAATATCTTATGGTGTTGACACAGTTGCAATGCACGCTTAGCTGACAAAGCTGTGCAGAGGTGTGATTGGACTCTGCAGTGAACAGAACAGCGAGTAGATTAGATCTTCAAGGTACTGTAGTCATCCATTTTTCATTGCTTTCTCTAACTTGGATCAGTTTAGTTGTCTGATTGATACCACAGTCTTCATAAAAGTCATTTTAGCATGAGGGAGGCTGTGGCAGAACTCGATTGGCTGTAGGGTGGTAGGTAATGGTGAAGCCAAAGAGCACTGGCAGCTGCTTAGTGTCATCTCTCAGATTCATTGAGCTGCCAGAGTCACTCTGCTACCCTTTGAGGAGGAAGAGGTTTTTTTCTGTAACATAGAGGGTGAAGGGAGTGTATCAGCAGGAGAACAGGTTGTGTGCTCACATTCATTCATTTGCGTCAGGGTTTCAGAACTGAGAAGGAAAACTGAAGCGTTGCCTGCCAAATGTGAGTTGGTTAGTACCCATGCTGACGTGCTGCTGGATTGCTTTCAAAGCAGTGCATAGTTTTCGATTCTGTTTTTCTTTCACCTGCTGTCATTACAAAAGCTCTGCAACTGATCAACAAATGAACTGTTGAACAAATGCTATGAATAACAACCTTAATAAATAGAGGAAAAATACGTAAAATTAAGAGGTGATAGATCTCTAGACAGTCTGTCTCAACATTACCACATACCCACTGTTATAAAAAAAATATATCTATGTGCAAAGTAGACTGAATGCATAAATTATGGTTATGAAGAAACCATTATCCCTGTAGGAAACAAGAAATTGAGCAATTTTATGGTTGAGCTAGCAAAATAAGGTAACTTGATCAAAATGTTCTAATAACAAGTGAAGTTTCTAGAGGAAAATTATTGCAAATTATAGGCATGAATTTATTGCCTATTTCGAAAAAAACACCCCATTATTTCTTTGAAATAACAGGAAAAATATAAATACCTTATACAAACCATATTACAGAAATTATGCAAAAGCTGTCCCACTTTGAAAGTAGCAACCTGTAGCATTTAGATGAATTTTTCCATTCTCAAACCACTTAATAAACGTGATCTAGTTGATCTTCTGTCTGTCTTTGTGGCTCTGTATTGTAGACAAACTGTTTTAGACTGAATTCTTTTCATTATGTTTTTATGAATGTGCAGTTGAGCTTTCAGAGGTTTTCTTGGGGAAGCCTGTCATTCCTCCGTTGGTGAAACTGCATCCCCCTTGAAGAAAAAAGTAAAGGCTTTTATTTCAGGACCAGCATTGCTTCATCCTTAAACACTACTGAAGAAAAAAAAAAATAGGGATTCTAATTCTCATGTATTCACTTCTTTTTTATAGACAAGTCAGAAGAAATGTGGATTGATTTTTAAGAAAGGGCATGCAAACTGGAATTGCTGTTTCTAATTTCACAAGCTAAAGGATAATAAATAACACACAAATATCTGTAAAGCTCCATAGAGGTTTCCTTGGCTTCGTATGCATTTTTCTGTGAAATAAAGGTTCTAGCTTAGAACTGCTGACAAGTCGATTACAAATTACTGAGCTGTTCCCTAAATACTTCAGTCTTTGCTCAAGTAGTTTGTTTTACTCAAATAATAATCTAGTTCCCACTCCTTAATGCATTCATCAATTTGTGGATTAACTTATGTAAGTCTGATAGCATAAGGTGAGAACAGTATTACCAAACTTCAATAATTTCGTGTGAATAGCAAATGTTGCGTATCAATTTTCTTTTAAGTCTTGCATTTTGTTTCATTAATTTTCAAGTAAGTTTTCATAACATACAAGGAAAGGCAGCATTTTCCTTTTCTTTGCTATGTTATTTTTAAATGTTTACCAGGATGTATTTGAGTGATTTAATAGTCAATTCTATTTGCATTTTTCCCTCTTCATGTTGCAGCAAAAGTGTTTGGACAAGAGATTTACTAATAGAGTGGCAGTTTCCAAATAGATTTCATTATTACCTAATTTTTTATGGATTATATAGGGGTGCCAGTAAGAATCAGAATTTAATATTTTTGGTTATCTTTGTTAATGATTTGCAATGTTTTGTTTTTTTTTTTTTAATTTAAAGCAAACTTTTGAATCAAAAGTCATCATACATGCTTTTAACCCATCTTCCATGCTCTTCTATGACACTTTGGTGCTTTATTATCTTTGTTTCACTGAATAGCATAGCATGATCTTTGATTCAGTAGAAAGGGAATCTTTCTGTTTAAAAAGGGAAAGTTTTGTTTAAATTGAAGATGTTTGTAGACATTAATTTCCATTTCTCATTTGTTTTCTTAGTTTAGTTGCAAGCTGAAAGTTTACTAGTTTTCTTAAGAAAATGTGCTTCTTAAATCCAGGCAGATTAGGTTAGACAATGTTGTTCTTGTTTTGCTGTTGTTTGTCTTGCACTCTTTCAGAATGAAAGTGCTTAGACAAGGTTTAATATACCAACCTGGTATTTTTCAGTCTTATTAAATC
Organism: Certhia americana; assembly: GCA_018697195.1. Taxonomy (NCBI): domain Eukaryota; kingdom Metazoa; phylum Chordata; class Aves; order Passeriformes; family Certhiidae; genus Certhia; species Certhia americana. The sequence continues at coordinate 38,337,480 of CM031879.1, forward strand.
TTAATCGTCAGTTTCACTGAGATAGTTGAGAAGTAAAGCATTTTATACATGAAATTAATATTTGTTGTATTAATTTTCATTTTGAGAACAATTAAATGCCTGAGAACTCGACCTACTCTCACTGCAAGGTGGTGTAAATACAATTTTTAAAATTTAATAGAGGTCTAGTTTGATATGGCCAAAATTATAACACTTAATTATTTATTTTACTGCTTAGTGCTGTGTAATTTCTTCTGCTATTTTTTTTTTTAAATCTGAAACAATAGACAGAAGAACAAATTCCCTTTAAAATGTTTAATTTTTCCTTCAAAGACATGTAACTAACATAGGACTACTCAATTATTTGGAGATTGTTCATTTTATAATTGACTTACAGTAAAGGTGATAAAATGGATTTAGTTTCTAATATGCCCATTAATATTGAGTATGATCTGTGGAAAATTGTGCAATTAAGTAAAATTTGAATGGACTGACTGTTTTGTAGGTGAAATGTGAATGTTACATTTGTTCCCATGCTATGATGGAATATTGTTTCTTAAAGACCTGGGTCTGTTTTGTTCTCATTGTTCATGGGCAGGAAATTAGGCAGCAGACAAAAAATAAATATTGCAAAGCTTTCATTCATAGCTTTCTTTTACTGTTGAGCTGAATAAGGTCTTCAATATGGATAAATTTGAGTTTTTAATTAAAGATTAAAATGTGGCATATAGGTGTACATTTTAGTATCTTCTGAATGTTAAATGTTGCCTTTTGCAACTTAACTAATATAGATAATATATTAAAAGTATTTATAAAGAATATTTGGAATGAACATCCATTCTAAATTCCAGATCTACTGACCTAGTTTCTTTTTCTTTTAAGAATATTCATTTTTCTTTTCTTACTGTATACAGATGGAAAATAGTTGAGTGCTAGAATTTAGTTGGAGTCATAGGGTGGGCTTTTAACAGGGATTTGGATTCACTTAGGTACAACCTTGCTTTGTTTCTGAATGTACCCATAGTTGAACCAATGCTGTTAACAGTTTTGAAGAAAAAATTTTGTTTAAGATATGGAAGTTAATAATTGAAGTGTCTTTGTTTTTTTTTTGTGAAGGTTAGTTGCATTACTTAAGGCAAAGCAGGAGTGAAGTTCCTTGAGTAGCTCATGTAACCTCTTCCCCATGTATTTACACCATCCTCTTTTAATCTTCCTCACATACCAAAACTCAAGAGGATGTGATTGCTGCAGGTATTATCTGTTCAATAACTTCTAGGGTATGCAAGTATCATCTCTACACATGTTCTGTGTAGCTTCATCACCAGCCAGAGCTAGGTCATTCTTCTAACTAGTTCTGTATTTAAATAGATGTGAATATTTATATCACAATTTGCATAATTGAAAAGACCTCGTTTTTCATGTTTCCATTAATGATAAATTGTCAGATTATCATGTTTTATGTTTGCTGGTTTCTGCTATTGTCACTTCTTCTAGTGCCACATAAGGTTAATCATTTACAGTTTTACAAGTTTAGACAAATTCTAAATGGAATAAATTTAGAATTCGGTAATGTAGATTAATTATTGATTGATATTAAAAACTTGACACAGATGATTTTGCAAAATGTAAATTAAAATATTGTCTTAAAAATTGTTAACTCGGATAACTGTTAGAGCCTATGGCGTGAAACGAAGTATAGAGGAGAGACTATTACACTGAACAGTATTAACAGTTTTTTTCTAGTCTAACAGATGAAAAGATGAACTGAATCATCTTTTTATGCTTCCTTTCATTTACTGAGCTTTGGAATGGTTGGGAGTAAATAACTGTGTGCAGGAAATTGTTACCAATAGCTCAAATGGTCATTTGATGTAATGCACTGTTATGGGAGATAAGAGTGAAAATGCAAGTCCCTATAGCTTATACAGAACATGCAGTTATGGGAAACTGGATGCTTGTTTACTGCAGAAGCAAAATAAGGTTATGTTTTCAGAAATTAATTAAAAAATCATATATAAGTCTGTGTTTTTCTTCCAAGGGTTAATGCCCACAGACTGGCTAGTTTTTCTCTGTGTAAAATGGAAGAGTAGCGGTAATGGGGAAATTTCAGAATTCTGCACATTTGCTAGCTAAGTGTAAAAGTTAAAGAGAATAGTTTTGGCAGCTGTATTTCAAAATGATGGAGCATTTTGTGACTTTTGTTGATTTATTGGTGAATAAGTATTGATAAATTATTTCTTACTAAATACTAGGCTAAAATGAATTGATTCACAGAAGCAATAGTTTCTTATGGAAATATTACATATATATTCTTTCTTTGATTTACAGAATATATTGTGCTCAGCTGAATGACATGGTTTTATGAATTCTAAATGGTTTTATTAATTTTTTTCCCAGCAATAATTAGTTTATTCTGCTCAGAGGAAATTCTGTGTTTGCTCCTGTGTTTCCATCCCTGTGGGAGGGTGCTTCTGCAACAAATCACGGCAGTTTGAAAGTGATGCAATTTCTGAGGAAAAGAATGCCTATTTTAATTATCAGCCTACATAGCAATGTTATATTAAAACTACCTTGAAATTTTGCATTAGTCAGAACTGATGCAAATAATTGAAAAAAAAGGACTCAGCTGAACTATCTGATTTAGTTGCTGCTTAAGCTAATGTTCAAATGCACTGACACATATAGTGTTTGGTGGAAAGGGCACATCATCTTTCCATTGTTTTCTTTCATTTAAAAAAATGTGAAAGTAGAACTTCTTTATGAAACAACTTTGCATTTATAACCATAATGTGGGGTTTTTTTATGTTTACACACACTGTAATTGTAATGCCAGTTAAATTAGCTTCCTAAATTCTGACTAGCAGAGGTTGTGTTTTCATAAAATGTTAGTTCAAAAAGTAGCTTTTGTGCCACTCAACAAACGTGCAAAAGGAACACGTGTGAAACTTTAAATATTTCTTTACCTAAAGTCCTTCATAGCTGGGCTATAAAAGCACGTTGTGTAACATAAGAAATTGTACAGAAAGCGACCAAATTTTTTCTAGTAGAGAAAAAACCATTTTAGTGATCTGTGTAGTATGTTTATATCCATATGGCATATTTTTAATCCTAGTTACTTACCTAACTGTTCTTTCAGTTCCTGTGTCATATGTCAAATTTTAATACGCCAATGAGGACCGTGTCTACTCTGGAAAAATTTCTTGCTGTTTAGAGTCAATAGGCTTAGAAACAAAATGTTAAAAGTAGAAAGAGGCCTCATTTCCACATTTGACTCTGGAGATTTTTATTTTTAGGTCGTATGAAATAAAATGGTCCTTTCCCTTTGTTTCAGTAATTTCTAGAGGCATATTTTTGTAGAAAACTTCCTTTTCCCACCCATAAGCTATATGCATGCAGAGTGCATGTAAATCATGTCTATGAAATGTGAGTCTCACAGTAAGATGCAGAGAACCAGAGGGCTGGGGAAAAAAAAATAACTAACCTTCCCTCTTGTTCCATAAAAATAGTTTCTTTGTGGGGTTTGTCTCCCTGAGAAACTTCCTGATACTTGCATACTCTGTCATGTGTAATTGGATTGTAGCTCTTTCTGAATACTGTTTTCTCCTCTTGACAGCATGGGGTAACCTTGGAAATGTTCTCAAGAGCCAGAGCAAGATTTCTGAAGCTGAAAGCGCCTATAGAAATGCCTTGTACTACCGCAGCAACATGGCTGATATGCTTTATAATTTGTAAGTATGTGTGGCTTTCCTGGGGTTGAATTGTCTTTGAAACTTGTTGTGAATAGAGCTACTGATTTACTTGCTGGAAATGGAGATGATGTTATTTGTTGCTTTGTAATAGTAATTTCTTTAATTGTGCTCCTTAAACTATGGGGTGGACAGGACTTTTTTTTGGTCAGCGTTATCATGTATACACATAATGAGTATGGACAAGGTAAACTAAAAATCTGTTTGCTTCAAAAGAAATAAAAACCCTACTAAACAAAGTACAAATAGATGAGTTGTGAGCTGTAGGCCTCCATCTGTTTGAGACTCATTTGAATCATGAGGTGTTATTTAGAGTTCTTTTTTAAGTCTGAATAACACTTGGTGGGCAGAGTGGGTGTAAGCACCTCCAAGCATAGACCAATACCCTTCCGTTAGCTCCAGAGGTCTGAAATGTTAAAACAGCAAATTACTTTTCTCCTGTGACTGACTTCAGAGCAGCGTAGGTTAAATAAAGTTTAATTACTTGAACCCTGCTGCAGGTGAGTAAGAGGATAAATAACAGGGGCATCAAAATAATTACTCATCAGGGGAAAGATTTCCCATCTCATTAAAGTACCAAATCACGAAGACAGAAGCGAGCATTGTGCCAGGCTTTGCACTGGGGTGGGGATTGTGCTGTGTGTCCCATCAGGGAGGGACTGATTCCCAGGCTGTCCCAGCTGGGCGTTGTGCCTATGCTCTGCTCAGCACTGCTTGTCCTGCTGGCCCTTGCCCATTCTACCCCTCCTGCCATGACCCAGCCAGCACAAGCCTTCCGAGCGGGGTTCTGCTGCATGACAAGCTGGTCACCTTCACCAGCCATATGTTCTTGTTTCATGATGTGTGTATAGGACAGACAGGTGACTGCCATTCCATAGGTAGCCGTTTGAAATAATATCCTGAGTGCAGCAGGAAAGTGTGACTGTAAGGTACACAAAATGTACAAAAACTTCATTCAAATAGGAAGCCTCTTCAATCAGTCAATCAATCAATCAAAAAATAATTGTCTGCCTGTAAATCCAATTTAAAATGGCTGCTTATAATATGTGGAAATTAAGTTTCCCATAATAGTATTTTTTTACTAATTTTTTTCTTGTTGAAAAAGGAAGAAGTTGACGATTTCACTAATTTGCCTTTCAGTTAAGCAAATGAATTGAATTAATGAAACTCAAAATAATTTAATGATAGAATTTCTGTTCCAAGATGAAATCCATCTTTCATAATATGTGTATTTTTACTAATCATTTAGTTACACAAATACATTAATTGAAATTCATTTCACAGAATTTCCCTCTCTGTTAGGCAGTGAAGAGTATGGAAAACATATTTTTGAGAGGAATCTTCTGCTCACATTTAAAAAAACCTTCTGAACCCACCAGAAGATTGTAGGAAGTAAAGTGACAAGATTGATTCATTTCCTATAGACTATTCATTTTGAAGGTGAAAATTACAACTATTATTTTTTTTGTATGCCTGTACAGTACTTTTGTCTCTTACTGTATTGTAGAGAGAAGCTGAAGTTAATACGCCATGGTAAGAAGAGGAAAAGGGGTTGGATGATACAGACAGGGACATAAACAAAATGAGATTTCAGTCTTTTTCCTATTCTCAGAATAAGCTGCTAGTCTTCCAGTTTTCCATTGATACACAAAATATATGTCTATACATCTTCATCTCTGTTGAACAAATAAGTTTTTGAAGTTCTACTGAGTTAGTGTGGAAGGATTTTAACTGAAATGCTGGTTGGAATATATAGGGCATAAGAAGTAAAGTTTAGTTATTAGCCTTTCTACTACTACATTGAATACAATAGAATCTCTTATTTTTTAAACAAGCTTTACAACACTTTCAGTTATTCAACAGTAGTTGAAAAGGCTTGCATCATTTTTTCTTTTTGTAGGGTTTGTCAGTGTTGAATGCTTCAATATCCAGCATGAAAAATAGATGGTAAATGAAGTGTCCTTTGATATTACACAAATGAATCAATTCTTTTAAGCACAAACCCTCAAGAGCTCCTTTGCAAGTTATACCCATTCTTGGCATGTAGTTCTCTGCGAGCCTTTTACAAAAGTCCTCTGTAATGGAAAATGTGTCTTACATGTGTTTACGAGTCAGTTTTGCTGTTTCTTGTTTTCAGTATGTGCCTTTGAAACTAAAACAATCACTCCATAGAACTACAGGAAAAAACGTATCTTTACAGTTATTTAGAAGCACTGTATGTGTTTCACATGTTCATTATTGTTTCTCAGCACCTATGCCACAGTATCTGATAAAAAAAAATTGGCACGTGCACCTCACTATTCACTCACAGCAGTAACAAATCCAAGTGCTCTCTGCTGAAGAACAAATTATTAAGGTTTAACTCACAATTTTAATGGATAACAAAGAGAGAAACCACACAAACAGAAGTTCTTGATCTCATTCCTTCTTTTTCAATAAATTGAAAAGCTAAGAAGTGGACTACTAATACATTAGCGTCCAAAGAATTTAACAGACTAGATGAATGGCTGAATTTAGTGCTGGTTTTTTTGTTTTTTGAGTTCTACCTTATGACTCTGAGTTGCAGCTGCTTTTGGCACTTAAAAAAATTTAAAACACATTATTACATAACTACATAATCTACATTTGAAGGTTTGTCTCATTATGAGCATGTTATATTTGTGTTCTCAAAGCTATGTAGTTCTAATGATTTCAACTAAATTTCATGGGGTAGTAAATTAGCATAAAATGACCTATCTTTCACTGCTTTTTTTTAACTGAGAAAACCATATATTTAAATACTGTGAAGTACCAAGGACAGAGCTGTAGAGAAATGATAATTTATTCTTTCAAACAAGGCAATGTTCAGTAGATTAAGAACAAACCATTTTAGTTTGCTTTGGCTTTTCAGTCTTTGTTACCTTATGACTGTCACCTAAAGCTTGTGGGTTTTTTTTTGTATTGTTTCAAATTGCTTATAATTAGTGTCTAAAGTAAAATTGTTTATCAGTTAAAAGGCAGTTTTGCATATATTATTTCACTTGTGTTCAGGCCTGGCTGTGCTTAGAGTATTCTTATGTCTTTCATATTAGTAATCTATGTTACCTTGATTTTCTCATGTGATTATAAGGATGTTCTCAATCTGACATTGAATATTCCTTTAAAATTATACTAATTGCTTGAAATGTTGTAATTTTGTAGTATACAGTGCCCTATAAAAGATTGATTTCTAGCAGTCAGCCATCCCCTTGCTTCTTTCCTGAAGAATCTCATTTTTCCTGTACTGGTATAGGACTGTGAGTACTAGTTTGTTGTTCAAATTATTTAATTTCTTTGACTAAGGTAGGATTATGAATTTCCATAAACTTTACATTGTAAAACTTAGGGTATTATATCTATAAATGTGGAATTTTTTTAGTGTTTCTGTTAGGAATTTCAGCTGCTATTGAAGACTACCTATCCTAGAAAGTCTAGCACTGCAGTGTTTCACAAACAAAGTTTAACTCTGCATCCTTAGGTAAAATCAATATAAACAAAATTCTTCCTTGTCTGTTGTTGTTAGGCTTTATATGTTGGAAAGTGTGTTCTCTGCCTTTTAAGGGTGCTGGCATAAAAAACTCCTTATCAGGGATAAAAGACTAAAAGCAGGCTGCCCTACAAACCTGTGCTGAACTGTGGTTGAACCTTCCCTAGACAAAGTTCCTGCAGCAGCCACCTAATAGAAGACAGGTCAAGATTATGGTTCCTCTTCCTTGATAGCCCAGAAGTTTTTATCATTCAGGGTGTTGAGTTTAAAAAAAAAAGAGGACGTGTCATCTTGTGTCTAAGTACTTGATTATTGTTTTTCTCAGCTGTGAATGAAAACTTGTTTGCAAACTCCTGTTTGGAGTTAATCTCTGCTTTGCCAGCTTGTTCTTCCTCTGTCAAGGACAGCAGCTAAAATTTGTGTCTTGCTGTAACCAAAGATGACTTGATAAAATCTTGCTGTGTTGTCAGACTGGCTCTTGAGGTAGCACCCAAAGGTCACTTAGGTGACTGGTGGTTTCCTGCAGTGCAAAACTCTGCTCTGGGACAGTTTGTAAGGCCTGTATGAAGTACAGATAGTTTTCAAAGTCATATTGGGAGGGAAAAGGTATTCAGTGACCTAGCTATTCAATTACACGTCTCTGTATTTGTAATTGTGGGCACTTACAGTCCTTACATAAGCTTCCACCATTTTATAAAATCAGGAAAATAATGGTTTGTGTCTGCCATTCAGTTTCAAGAAAGACCCCTCTTCTAGAGAGTTCTGTCCAGCTCTCTATCTGTGTTGACTGTTGGGGCACATCAGGGAATAGGCATCTGGTTTGAGGACTGCAGACACAGCACAGCACTGCCCATTGTCCAGAGGGGTGAGAAAGACAGGAGCAGTGCTCAGTCCTCATCCTCATAGCGGCCCTCCTTCTGTAAGGGAAATAAGGGATATGGAAGTTGATGTAGTCCTAAAAGAGTTGTATTCCCAACCAAACTGTACCAGTAGCAGGAAAAAAAAAAGGGAACTATATTTTCTGACCAATTTGCTTGCATTTGGGAAGCTCTTCCCCAGATCTGGGAGAATATAATAGTTTTACAGCTGTCTGAAAGACTAGAGGTTGTTTTGGGGGTGATTTTTTAGTTTTGGGTTTTGGGGTTTTTTACTACTGGAGTGATAGATTACTTAGTGAGCTCTGCAAAAGAAATGGTTATTCTCTGTATGTTTGGGCTCTTACTGATTGAAAAATTGTGTTTGTGGTAGCATCCATACTTACCTTCTACACACTAGTCTTGCATGACAGTGATAGAGTTGCCTTAGGCAAAACACATCCACTTTTGGTGTGTGGCTGGAGACACATCTGTGTCATCATTCCTTCCTTTGTTTGCCAGTGTAGCATTTAGGTAGATATAGTCCTTTGTAGATAATCCCATCTGAAATCAATGGGATGAATGTAGCCTGAAGGACGGAAAAACCACAGTTGTGGCAAAGTAGTAGCTAACAGATTCTGTATTAGTTATAAACCAGTAAACTAAATTGATTAAACTGTTTCTATGTTGTACCTGGGTTAAAAGTGTTATGAATATTTCACTAACACACGTGTTTACTTTGACAGTTGCAGTTCCTGCGTATCATACTTGGCCAATTTATGCCTGTTTTAGTCACTAAGGAGTTTACATTGTAAGCAGACTGGCTGACTAGAATAGGACTACCAACAGGAAGAAATTATTATGAAACTTGAGAAATACCATGGACCATCTACTGCTTATTTATATTCTGTGACTGCCTTCTGGTCTCTGAAAACATTTTTGTGCTATTAGTATTTAGTGACTTTTTGTCAAAACCAAAGCAGAGGAGGAAGACAGGAAGATTTTTCATTGTTAGTGAAGTAAGATAGGTAAAAGTTGTCTGCTTAAAGAATTCAGGAAGATTGCAAACAACTCATTTGGGGGGAAGTGCTTTCCTGCATGAACTAAATGAGCAATTCTATATACAGAAATTATGTGCATTGTTTTCAGATAGTCAGAACTTCTCTTTTTTTTTTTTCTTTTGATTTTAATTCCTATTTAAAATACAGGATTTTGAGCCACTTCCTAAGTCACTTGGAGAAGTCTGCTACTCCTGCAAGCAGTCAGCACAAATCCTCCATTACATAAATGATTAATACTCCATGTAAAAGTAGCTAAAAGGAATGCAGGGGAAAAAAAAAAAAATCCTGTTGTAAGGTTCCAGAATCTTGCTACTTGTGATAGCTAGAATTTGTCTCTTAATTTATCCTAAATGGATTCATGGACAGTTTATAGCTGTCCTATGGTTTAAGTAGCTTTTTCTTTTCCAAATACTTTTATCTTTATATATTTCACAGAGTCAAAGAATGTGTAATATTGGAAAGTACCACAGTGGGTCATCTGGCCCAACCTCCCTGCTAAAGCAGGGTCATCCCAGAGCACATGGAACAGGATTGTGTCTGTACAATTTCTGCTATCTCCAGTGAGGGAGACTCCACAACCTCTCTGGACAATCTGTTCCAGTGTGTGGTCACCTGCACAGTGAAGAAGATCTTCCTCATATTAATTTTTTCTTTCACAGTACTTGTCTTACTAAACTATAGAAGCCACATATTTCCAGTTATGTCAGTAAACTGTCTTTGCACAGAAGTTGCATGTTTCATTTTATGTTTTCATTTGTCTGCCTCACAGCTGGGAAGGTAAACTGAAAAGAATAAGAAGATTTGGAAATCTCAACTTGAAGCAACTGCTCCTGCATTTTGGTGGTTAGGCTTTTTATTTAGTTAGTTTGGCAATTTTAGTAACTGTAGGAAGTTATAAGTGCCAGAAAGACTTGAAGCTCTTCATCCAGGTTTATCACTTGAACGCACTCTTTTGTATCAAGCATCCTTACTTCGAGGATGTTCATTCCTTTGTTCACTCTTGAGTAAGGAAAAAAGGAAGGTTTTATGTCTTTGTAACCACAGAAGTTAGGTACGTACTCAACATGTGTCAGTTACTCTGTTCCACCTCTGGCTTGTCCAGAGCGTCTCACTTGCATTGCTGCCTTTGTGGTCTTTCTGCATCTTCTCCCCTTTGCCAAAAATCTCCAAAGAGCAGTTATCATTTTGTAGTGTAAGCAGAGAAGTGAAGGACAGATCTGCTTCTGGCTGTAATGGACACCTCCTTATACAGCCAATGTCCTGGCCACTGGGAGGGGTGAGATACTGGAATCTGCAGTGCCTGCAAGGTGTGAACTCCAGCTGAGGGATGTTCTTCCACTGCATCTAGAGATGCCAGCTTTTTCCTGACTTTGTTTAATCTCAGACTAGAACTGGACACTCATAGATCTAGTAATGTTTGTACTGCCAGAAGCTGCAGTGAAAATTAGTAATCAATCAGTACCAATTTCACAAGGAGAAGAGGCAGTTTTTTGCCTTGGTAAGATTATATTCTTCTTCTCTTCTCCCAAACTCATGACAAATACAAATAAAGTACTAATTATTAGGTGGAATTTAGCACTCAGTCCTTCATCTGGGCTTGGGTTATACATAGAGGGGGGAGAGAAAGAGAGAGACAGAGACACTGGCAGACTGACAGTTAATGGAACAGCTGTAAAAAGAAAAGCACCTTTTGAAAGAGAAGTTAAAAAACCCACCTCAAAGTTTCAAGTAATACATCAAAAGTCTCAGTATTAGAGCATGTAGTGAGTGCAGAAGATTAAATTGTAATAATTGCAAATAGAAGTTCTTTTAATCACAAAACCACAAATGGTGTACACTTACCAAAGTAATTTGTTCTGGTGAAGTTGACCAATTACTGTATTACTTCTCTCAATATGTTATTTATTCCAGAACTAAAATAAGAACGGGATGTCTTAGATGAATTGTTTCAAAATTGTGTGTGAAAATGTTTTTTAAAAATTAAGGAGTAGCTTAAATGTCAGACCATGCACCTAATTTTTTCTGTTAATTCTCCTGCTATCAATATCAAACATGATCAAAGTACCATATTTAATCTTCCTTGAAGTAAGGACAGTGTATAAAAATTTTAGAGTAAAAAACATTCAGCTTCTAGAAAATTTAGAAAGTGTTATTTCTGTCCTGGTGTTCATACCTCTTGCCATTTGCAAGATATTTGATGGTTACAAACCTTGGTGCCATGCCAAAAAGTATCCTGAATTTATTCCCTCATAGCTTACTTTACTGCAAGTACATACTAGATGTAAGTTTGGTTAATAATAAAAATTATTTGCTACCTAATGTGAAGTTAATTGGGAAACAGTTTTAAAATGAGGTCATGTGATGCTGATAGGATAGGATAGAAGAAAAAGAGCCTATATTCCTCAATTCTCTTAAATCCTAACCCAGTGACAAGAAGCAAATAACATAGATGGTAGCTACTTTAGCTAATTACCCTTCTCTTTTCATCCCTTGAAGTTTACTGGTTTAATTCAAAAACTTTTCCTGAGATGTTAAAGGGAAATAAAATCTTCTCTGATTTGAGATTAGAGATAAAAGAATTCCAAGCTCTTTTCAGTTCAAAAAGCTATCAGCAGATAAAAGCATAGAAGAAGAAAAGAAAATTGCTGTAGGTTAGGGGAACTACAAATAAATATGGTATCACTTCCACCTTAGAGGAAGAGCTGTGTTTTCCTGTATATTTTGAGTTATATGACAAGGGATGTTTACCCCGGATACTGAGGTCTCCACTCCAAAATTACTAATTTTTAATGATTTTTAAATCATTCTGGTTTTAATGTATTTGTGTATACTCCTTTTCAGTCTTCTGGAACTTCAGAAAACTGCAATGTTTTGGGTCTTCATTTAAGCATACAATGAACATTCATGTCAATGATGTCCAGACCACTTTTCAGAAATTTGTGGGTGGCTGGTATAAATCGTAATTCCCAAGGATGTTTGTCTGAAAAGCTAAATTAAAGCTCATCTGTTATGAAACTGGAAATATTCAGTACAATTTTTAGTAGCTCTGCAGTTAGTAAATTTGTTCAGAGTATAAAGAATATAGTGAAAACAGAACTGTTGCATGTGCTTATCTGTATAGTGAATAATCTAGTGAAATTGCTCAACAAGTGGTCCCTTAATGTAACACATGCAGGGCTGGCTGCTTAACTTTATCATGCATTTGAAAAAGACCTGCTTATTTCAGGTCAAGACAAGATGCCAGGCTAATCATGAATGACTTAAAAATACCTCCATCATATTCTATTCACTTTAAAAAGTCTTGTAGGCTAACAGTTTCTCTGACTGAGTAAATGAAGCTCCTGATTTCCAAGAAAGCCAAAACTGTTCTGTTTAATATCTGCTTTATTAAAGCCATATCGATGCACCTGATGTCTATGAATTCATCTTTATACATGGAATAATTTTCACACTGAACTGTTAGAGAGCGCTTGTGTCTCTGAAATACCAGTAAGCATATTTTAATTTATTACACAAGTTTTGTTTTTAGTATTTGTTTTCAAGTTACTCTTTGTAGTAACCTAGTAACCTCACACCTCACTCTCTCTTTTCTTTTTTTTTCTTTTTTTAATTTTTTTTCCCTTATGCAGAGGATTGCTACTTCAGGAAAACAGCAGGTTTTCAGAGGCATTGCATTACTATAAACTGGCAATTGGTAGCAGACCCACATTAGCTTGTAAGTATTTTGACTATACAAGCTTGTATAATATTGACTATAGTTTTCATAGAAAATTTTCCTACTCATTAATAATGCTTGCTTTTTTCTCAGAAGCTTTTAAGTCAGAAAGCAAAAGGTGAAATTGTGCCCTTGAAAGCAAGTGTTTGTTAGTAAAATGGACATTTAATGTGGTACAAGTAAGAAGCAGATAATATATTAACATTCAGCAGCACTACTAAAACTTTAAATGCTTCTCATCTAGGGTGTTGAGCCACAGATACTAATGCCCAAGTTTTCAGGCTCCTGTTTTTTGTTTCTTACAACCAATTCCTGATATTTATGTGAGTGAATAATACAAATATTTTAGAAGTCCTTTCATTTTTTCTTTCTTGGCTGGGGAAAATGGAGAATAATCATTCGGGTGTTGCCAAGGATAGGTTCCAAAATTAAGTAGTTCTATTTAAGATGGCTGAGTCCTTTGTACCTTCAGTATTAATCTTCTCTGTATGTACATATATTTTTTATGTATATGTATTTTTTTTGTAACACTTCAAACAGTGGTGTTATATGCTTTATACAGTCCTAAAAAGAGGAACAAAATGGAACACCCTGCCTAACCAGTGATTCCTTCCCTCCTTACTCAGTCTTTACTTACCTTCTTCTTTCCTTGTCTCTGAACTTCTAGCTTTTATATGTTCATGTATGTTACATGTTCACACTCACACCAATGTGTGATTAATGTTATTTAAAAATCAAATTAGATAACCACGGGATCTCCACCAGATACTACTTAGAATTGAAACAGTAAATATAGCAAAATAGAAGTGCATTAAAAGATAACATTTTTTTCCTCTTCACAGCTGCCTATTTAAATACTGGCATCATCCTGATGAACCAAGGGAAGACAGAGGAAGCCAGGAGGACTTTTGTGAAGTGTTCAGAGATTCCTGATGAAAATCTGAAAGATCCTCATGCTCATAAAAGCTCTGTTACCAGCTGTCTTTATAACTTAGGAAAACTTTTTCATGAACAAGGACACTATGAGGTAAGACCCCAGATTTGTATGTAATATATTTATAAAACCTTCATATGCAAATAATATGTACTGCTTCCATCCAGACTTTCAAAGTAGATCACATACATGAACTGATTGAATTTCACCAGATCAAGATTAGCATTCTCTACTGAGAATATTTGTTCTCTACAGTAACTGGTGTAATGCTATTAATTAGCAGCGTGATGTTCTCATGTCAGAGTCAACATTAGCAATGGTCACATCTGATATGTGTTATTTCGTTGGTTTTGGCTTTGTACTCATAGCTGGTATGCAAGGATAAAATCTGATTAAAGGCCAGTCAACCTAAAAATTCAAAACACTGTAAGTCCATCTTTGGCTGGAGAAGTGCCATTATGCTTGCATTTAAGTCTTCAAAAATAAGACCCAGTTGAAATAATTTAAAAACTTTGGTGATTAAAAACATCCCACTGTGTGTTATTTTCAGATAACTTAACCTAAGTGCTAAAGTGGGTTGGATATTTTTAATGTAACAATAAACCACACCAAAGCCATCCTATCTCATTTGTCCATTGTGATTCCTCTCCATTTTCCCTGATGAACTTAACTGAAACTGGACATTCACTTGAGGTTTGACCTTTAGCAGTATTTGAAAGAAATTCATTCTCTGTTTGCATTGTCAGGCATACTTCAGAACAGAGTTGTGAGTGGTTTTGATCCATGTAAAGTGTTCCTGACCATGACAGTTATGTCAGCTGTTTAAGATCAGGCATCCACAAGCTGGACAGATTCCTTGTTGTCTGTCTGCTGCATCCAACTCTGCCAGATGCAGTTACTAATTGGTTAAAATACAGACAGCTAATGCATATATAGAGAAGATAACAGCAGCATGTTGTCTGCACAGCTGATGGGCTGTAGAGTTGGAGGTCAATACTTGCAAGATACGAGAGTTTTTAAGAATATAAAACTTCAGATTTCTTCCTGGTGGTCATTGCAGCCTTCATAAGCTGTGGCTGTTTGATGCAGAGTTAACAGAGTGACCAGCGAGTGTCCATAGTGGTGAATGAATAAATGTGTGATCAGGTAATGCAAGGCACAGTATGTTTGCAAAGGGATTCCAGTTTTTGCTTTCTTGACTTTATAGTGCATCTCATCCTTTCTGTGGAGCAGGCTTCAGTTGTGAGGATTATGATTTGTTACCATTTGGCAATAGACAATGATTTCTTTATTTTTGGGTCAGTTAGTGTAGTTAATCATCAGAATGCCCTTTGTCTGCAGTTTGATAATACTCCATATTCTTTGACAGCCTGTAGAATTTTATGTTTATAAACTCATCAGTAATTAAGAGGTGTAATAAAATGTCCTTGTTACTTTTGCCTGGAAAAGAAGTTGTAATATTGGAACTAACTTGGACTCTTGTCTATAAGCCTCACTGAATCTGGTAAAATTCAAGTAAAAAACCTTTTTCAAAGGAGAAATTTTGTACTTTCTGTGGCATTTTTGATGCCGAAATATTTTCTCTCTCCCTGCACCTTTCATTTGGGGAAGGAAGATGGTTTAGTTTTGCTTTATATGTGAAAAAGATGCTTTTTAAGCTTTCATTTTCCCACCTGTGTGTCTCTTTTCAGGAGGCCCTTACAGTTTACAAAGAAGCAATACAGAAAATGCCGAGGCAGTTTGCACCACAGAGCCTATATAACATGATGGGTAAGTGCATTGTTAGTGCTTCAGAATGATACTTGAGGAGCCGGTGAAACAAAAGACCTTATCCAGGCAACTGGTGCTCAAATTAATGAGCTAATAAAACCAAAAATAATTACTTTCAGTGCAAGCCAAACTAGGTTCAGAGCTTAAAATGCCAGCAACTGCAATACTGGATAAAGTACAACAAATGATGAGACTATTAAACACTGGATGCCTTTAAGAGTGTCAGTGTAGCAGTTTTATATTTAGAATGCATGGATTAGTGTTTTTCTTTGTCTCCAGAATCTTCCATCCACTACTTTGGAGGCCTCATGTGCTTGTGTGTGTATGGGTGTTAGATATTGAAATGCCTTGTAAACCAACAAGGTGTTCAAACAGATCCACAGAGATAGTTGTACTTTTTTTTAGGTTGTGCCAAAATCTTATTTCCAGCTGATGTACTTTAGTTTAATGTCTACAATGAGAGAATTCTTGTTATTTTTCTTTCAGAAGCAGCTATCAGTACTTCAAAGCTTTGAGTCCTTTGAGTACTGCAAAAAACCATAAATTTATCTGTGAGGTGTTTTTTGTTTAACTTCGGTTCTTCTTATTCTTCATCACATTTTTATCTGGGATACATTAAAGAGATAAAAGAAAGAAGATAATATTAATTATTACTTAAAGTACTCAGATCTGAAATCTTATTGTTCCAGAGATGCTTGTAAGTGGAATTCTCTCTCAAAGGTCATGTGTCTCTGCTAAGCAGCCTCAGTGTTTGGCCCAGTACTCTCTTGTTTGGGATAGAAGAGGATGTAAAAACCTTCAAAGTAGTTCAAAATGGAGCAATTAAAAATATCTGTGGAAACAGTTGGGATCAACAGGAAGCATGTGGGGTTTTGTGTGGTCCCCCCCTGCCAATGCCTCGTATACAAGGGAATGTATTGGTTGATAGGAATTGCTTTTACACAGTTGTTGACTACTTATTCAGGAAAGGCATCTTTTATTAGTACCTTACAAGTACTAGGACACAAGAAAAAGTATAATTGTAGTTGTAACTGATGCTGTATGTTTGAAAAATGTAAATGTAAATGCTAGTATTCTTGCCACAGTGAAAAAGTATTGAATGTCATTCTAAACACTTTCTTAGTGGTTCATACAATTCAATGGAGAGTTACTTCTCCCTGAACACTAGGCTTTACCAGATTGATGCCAATGGCTAAAATCCATAAATTGCACAAATTGATTATTACATATACTTTTGTTCAATTGTCAGTCTTGGTGAAATTATTGTTGTATCAGTTTTATTTATCAGCATTTGCTGATCAAATTGGTGGTAGTATCAACAGTCACTGTGTGAATAAGTGATAGTAAGCACTCTGCTTACTATTGGTGTCCTATAGTGACTGCTGAAATACTGCTGTGCTTCAGCAAATTCTCTGAAGTTTGACTGCCCTCTTTAGTGTAGATGCATTTTTCATAATTCTGATAGAGGTGTTCCTCAGAATACAAAACTGGAAAACATAAAGTGTGCTGTTTCTAGCATGTAATGCTTGTCCCATTGCAAAGCAGGCTTAGGCTACCCTTTTTCTTTTCCAATGAATAGATGCTACATTTAAAACCACTATGACCTATAAGTTTCGTCAGATTTTTCTCTTTTTTTTGTTGCTTTTTTAGGTTCAAGAGACCTTTCTCAATTTCCTTTGTAAGCACAGTCTGTGATGTCCAAGTTCACTCTGTTCCTGGAGTTTGCATTTTTTAACTCACAAAAACACAAAGACTAGCTCAGTCCTTTGCCCAGGCTTGGCTACTGCTGTACTTCCTCCCTTCTCTCCTTAGCCCATACTCTGGCTTCTGCTTCCTTTAAGCTGCTGCCAGGCACTTCATGGATGTCCTGGTGGCATAACAAGACATGGTCAACTGAGTGTGCCTTAGCTCAGTGTGGAGCTCTGAGAATTTTAACTTGCCATTAACATTGCTTTTATTTGTATTTTGGTTGCGGTTGTGATGGCAGCTTTTTCAGGGAAGGCAGAACTTGCTTCACACTGGTTGCTGAAGTGTTGCTTGTAGGTTATTGCAAAGGCAATCCACGAGGCTACATAAAGTTAGGCAGCGACTTGAATAGAATGCGATGCAGCTGTATTAACAGAACTCAGACTAATTTGCTCAAAGCTGTTCTGGATGTGTCTACGTAAGCCTACATGGCTGCATTTAGTCTCTTCTATCTGAGATGACAAGACAGGGCTACTATGCTTCTTTATAGTGTGGATAGAAAAACTCTGGGGTTTTATATATGTGTACCTCTGGGGAATAATGAAGCCCTTCTGATTTAGACATCTATTTAAGATTATACACCTAATCCCTGGAAGCATGCTTCTCTAAAAGGAGCTGAGATGATTAACATAGACTTAGTAGCTTGATTTGAGTGAGATAAATCCTAAATACGTTTTCAGTCATCTCTTTGCTTTGTATGTGACAGGAGAACAAGGCAACCACATCCATTATCAGGAGTGCATCCGCTTTGCAGCTCATACAGTGTCATTGAGTATCAGAAGGCTGTCTGGAGTGTTTATTTCTGTTTTGGTGTTCAAGACAAAATTATAAACACGTTCACTGTAACACTTTCTTTGATAAACAGCATTACATAAACTTGTCTGCCCACTTCTTGCCTTTAAGAGGGAGACTAGAGGAACTGAAATAGGCCAGTCCTGTGTCGTGTGCTTGCAACTGCATAAACCTGACTGAGCTGTCCCCATGCCTTTTATGCTCATTTGCTGGGGGGGAAGGAGGAGGAACGAGGGAGTGCTCCCCATCTGCTTGGGATGTAGAAGAACGGACTAGTCTTTCCCATCTCCTTAAATGTGGAAAAAATCCTCACAGCTTATCATGAAATCCAAGAATAGTCACAGTTTGAGGATTATCTGCTGTGGTTGTTGTTGTGATGGCTTTATACCCAGTCTCAGGCAATCTCTATTCTTGATTGATACATATCAATCATACATGCTACATATTGGCATGTCATATAATGAAGCGGTGTTCCTCTAATTTTTAATAACTACTCATTTATGTAATTGAAGATTTTTTGGAAGGTTTTTTTTTTCTCCTGTATGATGTACATGACCTGCTAAAAAGAGAATAAACAGGAGATGAACTGTTTAAACTGAATCAGGTTTGAACTCCAGCACTTTGAGTGCAGTAGCATTAACACTCCAGCAGTGCTAAGCCTTTATACCACCTGCTTTCCCTGTTTGTGTTTCACTTCTTTTCCTGTGCTTGCTTCTATTGGCCTTCTGCTCTGACAGACCCAGTGACTCATTCCCCTGGTGTGTCAGTCTGCCTGACAGACTCTCATCCTTTAAAACACTCTATAACTTGCCTCTTACTGGGAAAAAGAAGTATTTGGGCTCAAGAAACAGGCATTCATTTGACTTTGCATTTTTTTCATGGTACAAAAGACAGGGCTGTAATGCCAGCTGTAATCAGATGTTCTAAGTTTGTGCATATGAAAAAGTTGCAGGGAAGATTCTGGTCTCCTGTTGCTGTGATTTATTTTGCCAGGTGTGCAACAACTCAGCTAAGGAAACCATATGTTTCTCTGGCATTGTACCGAGAAATAAAGCCTTTTTTTCTTTCTTAGGAGAACCCAAAACAGCTAAAACCTGAAAGTTTAAAACTAGAATCAAAATAATTATTCAACAAGCTGTGTAAGGTTGGCTTAGTATTTATTTTCTGTATACCATAGTGCTTTGATGTAAATTAAAATGTACATGCTAAGGTTACACAGATTAATTTGCTTGGCATGGCAACTTGCACTACAAAGGCCAGAGTCCAGCTCAGCTGTATTAAATAGGTAATATATTTTGTTTAAAGTTTCAATTAAAGCTTGAGGTCAAAAGATAAAATGGTCCCTGTGGGATCTTGAACACTTTTATGCCAATATTAGGATTGCTTAAGGATCAGCCTCTGCTCTAGATGTCTTTTGCGTTCCTTGAAATCTGATATTGTGCAGTTGATTGTATTACATTGCTTTTAAAACCACGCTACCCCACCTGCTACAGTAATTCATACTCCTGACAGTTAAGTGTGTGAAGTGGACCATGGAGGCTTTATTTTTATACCAAACAGTAACAAGAAAAATGGTCAGGTGGCATTGTTCAGGTTTAGATTGGCAAGATACTGTCATAAAGACAAATGTCTTGATTGCACTTCATCTGCCCTTGTTAACTAATATCTGAATGTCTATTTTCAAATGCACTTCAGGCAAAGCCTTACAAACATTTTTTATGAGAAAGGCAAGTCACAAAAAAGCTAATATTGCAGGAGTGAATACAGTTCATGATGCACAGGGTTTGAATTTCTCCTTGCGAATCTGCTGGATTGCACATGGACAGAAAACAAATCATACACAAGTGTACAGTCCAGAAAAGGGGAGCCAGATTTTACATCTGGTGCAGAGGTTTGTTTCATAAGTACAAAGGCTTAGCATGCAGAGAGACTTTCTGTGTTGATGATTATAACATAGCTATCACTTTACTTGATTATGCTTTTGGGTGGATGTGGCTGTTTCTACAAACCTGTTAATATTGTTAAGGCTCCTATCCCATTTACCCCTTGCTCCCATTAGATGTTTTCTTATTGAATTATTTTGAAATAGTGTGTAGAACTCCAGGAAACCTTTTGGTATAGTTTTACTGTGCATGCTGAGCAACACTTAATTTATAAAATACAAAGATGATTATGCTGTGAAATACATACCACACATCATAACTTATGCAGAGTACGGTACCTGCACTTATCTAAGCTTTAGTCATCTGCGTGCTTTCTATGCATCTCATGAAGTTTTACTGGTAGTTTCTTACTAAGTGTACATTACAAGTCCTTTTTTTATTTTTTGTTTGAAACTAGCTTGGGTGGAAAAAGTTGGGTTTTTTTCTTCCATATGCACATTTTATTACATGTTCCATGGAAATCAGAATGGTGTCCTCTCCAATGGTGATGGGAATAAAATGCTTGGTTTCCTTCTCTCCCCCTTCCCACTCATTCTGATACTTTAGCCCTTCCCCCTTTGAGGCTTTGCAGACTATAGTAGTTTATATCTGGTGACCAAAGCTAAGTAGCTAAGTGCTGCATCCAGCTGGCAGCCAGTCCCTGGTGACGTTTGCAGGGCTCAGTCTTAGGGACAGTCCTGTTTAATATCTTTACTGATGATCTGGATGAGGGGATTGAGTGCACCCTCAGTAAGTTCACAGATGACACTAAGTTGGGTTGGGAGTATTTATCTGCTGAAGAGCAGTAAGGCTCTGCAGAGGGACCTGAACAGTCTGGATTGGTGATGGGTCAAGGCCAATTGTATGACATTCAATAAGGTGAATTGCTGGGTCCTGTCCTTGGGTCACAACAACCACAGGCAGTGGGGAAGAGTGGCTGGAAAGCAGCCCAGAGAAAAAGGACCTGGGGGTGTTGGTCACCAACAGTTGAACATGAGCCTGTGTGTGCCCAGGCATACTGGCTTGTATCAGAAATTGTGTGGCCAGGCGGACTGGGGAAGTTACTGACTCTCTGTTCTCTGCACTGGCGAGGCCACAACTTGAATCCCTGTCCATTTCTGGGCCCACTACTATAAGGAAAATATTGAGGTACTGGAGAATGCCCAGAGAAGGGCGAAGGAGCTGATGAGGGATCTGAGCACAAGTCCTGCAAGAAACGGCTGAGGGAGCTGGGTATATTTAGCCTGGAGAAGAGTCAGGAGAGCCCTTATCCTCTCTTCAATTACCTCCAAGTAGTCAGCTGGGGGTTGGCCTCTTCTACCAGGCAACCAGCAATAAAAGAGGAAACAAGAACAAGCTGTGCCAGGGGAGGCTGGACATCAGGAATAATTTATTCACTGAAAAGGTTCTCAAGAATTGCAATGGGCTACCCAGGGAAGTGATGGAGTCACCATCCTTGGAAGTGTTCAGGAAGTGACTGGATGTGACACTTGGTGTAATGATCTAGTTGATGTGGTGCTCAGTCAGGGGTTGGACTTCGATGATTGATGTCTTTCTCAGCCTAAATGATTCTGTGATTCTATGATTCTAAATATGAATCTGCAATCTGATTGCAGTGTCTCCTGATTTTTTTTTACTCTGCTTTGTGGAAATCAAGCTGGGTATGAAGGTTACAGGAGTGAGTGGATTGCTGGAGATGGTAATTGATTCAGTGTTTGAGAGCATGTTTGTTTTGTTTTTTTGCTTTTTCCCAGGTTCCCAGATTTTCTTAGTTTCTTTTTGGACTATTGATCTGTATTTTAATGTGAAATGCTTGGGTTTTCTTAGGTAATAGCATGAAAAAGATGATTCTAAGGATGATATGCATTTTTATATTAAATATTCAGGGCTTTAAATGAAAATAAGTATAATAGTAACATTTGCGGACCAAAAATATGGTCCAATACTGAAAATGGACTACAGGGATCTCAGTTAGGCATGATTCTAATGGAAGTTTAGAAGCTTCTATTAATAGAGTTTTAAAGAAACCTATATTGGCATGAAAATTAAATTCCCTATCTTAAGTGAGCTCAATGCCTTAATTTTTTGTCAGTATGCATCTTTCACTGGAAGCCTTTGTACAGCAGGAAACAGCTGTGCAATGTCCATGCTGTTCCATTCTGCAACTGATGTTATTTTGCCCTTCATTTATATCTGTTTTTCTACTTTAGGTATTTTCCTTCAAAAGTAGCTTAGTGGTCTAATTAAATCAGATAAGGCTTTTCTTCAGTTAATTGAGGCCCATAAGCACTCATTCAGCCAAAGTAAATGTGGATTGACTCCCACCCACCAAAAACCCTGAAAAATACAGTACATTCCGTGAAATCTTCAAGGAGATTATTCTGTAAAAGGGAAAAATATCGACCCACAATATGCTTGGTCTAGTGCAGAACTTGATGCTCACTATCTTCACCTGCTTCAGCTGTTTCAGGGAAGACGCGTATGCACTGCATATTAACAACCAAAACTGTTAATCTGTTGCAATATATCAGATGCAGCAGTATAGTATAACATCAAGCTGTACTTCCAGATTTATTATGTTATTTTATATACAGGTACCAAAGGGAAAAAAGAGGAAAGTCATATATCTAGAGAGGTGCATTTATGGTAAGCACATCTGCGGCCTTGATTTGCACAAGAAAGCTGCACGGTCGCATTGCCAAAGACACAAACTCCTTGTGGTATGGCAAAACACAGGGACAGACCTCTCTTTCATTTTCGAATTGTTTATACCGCCAATCAAATGAAATTATGGAAGAATTAAATTTAAATCCTGATGGAATATATCTATTGGAGATTTTTATTTTCAAAGGGCTTCTCCATCTTCCTTTGTGTTTTGACATCTGGTATCTTGTCCATGTCAAATTTTATGTTTTCTGTATTACAGTTGTACCACCTCAAAATTTGAGGGGGAGACAATTAGCATATATAAGGACAATGTAAGGCAGATTTACACTGCATTGTCTCCTTTATGGAAACAATTTTTCAGTTGTCTTTTCAGCAATTTCTTTTGGGGTCCTAAAGCAGGACCACTGGAGGGACATATCTACTTAATCTTAAAGTATGGGCACCTTGCACCTGTGGAAGTAAAGTGGTTTTACATCCACAGTTCTATTGTACTTTCTAATTAGAAACTCTGGCATGCTCCCTACCAGGATATGGTCTTTGCTTGGTATGACTACATGCACCTAAAACAGAAAAAATATGAAATCAGCAGATGAGACGTTAAGCTAGAACCATGTAACATACATTCATGTGAATGCTACCTAATTTTGCTTTTTAACAATATGTAGTATGTATTGGAAAATCTTGTCTCCTTTTTTTGAATTTTTTTTTCTTACAAACATATTCTACTTAATTATCAAGTAAAATACTAGCCTTTAGGGAAAATGGCTGCTAGCAAGCTAATCTTTTATTAGCATCATTATTTAATATAAATATTTAATGTTTATTATGATTGTTATGGGGTTTTAGTTATTATTAACTATATGTTAATTATTGTTCATGCTCTGTTAATAAAATATATATAATTATAATTAATATTCTGGCATGATTTTAGTGGGGATTTTTTGGCTAGTTTATTATTTTTGTGGGATTTTGCTTAATTTTGTCTTGAAGGATTATTTTTAAATTCCAAGAATTCTGAGGAAACATGGGAAAATACCATTGGTGAACAATAGTTTTGCAAGAAGTCTATCTGTGGGAAATAAAATCCACTTGAATATAGGGATTCTAATTTTTGTGGTGTAAATCCGGCTAAAAGGAATCCCATTTCTGATTTCTTTGAAAGTATTAATAGAAATGTTACTGAACTTACATGCATTTCTTTAAATGGTGTTTTAGTTGCATATTAATGTTTTTCTTGTACTACATTGTAAATGAGAATTACGGTTTAATAATATATGATCTTTCTAGTAGAATAAGACAAGAAATGCTTTCATAAAACTCAGAAAATATTAACTGAACTAACCCCTGTGAAGCTGGAAACAGTTTTGAAATACTGATTGGTCCCGTTTTACTCCAGTCATCTATTAAGTTTATTGCCACCACTCATTGTTCAGGCAGTGCTGCACATGTCTGTGTGTTGATACAGATTAGGGACTGGAAATAACTGACCATTTATACCTTAAGGTTTTCACTTTTGTGAAATTTCTTTCTCTGTCAATGTTGCCTCTGTTTAACTTTACAGATCTGACAAGTTTTATTAATAAAGTGTCTGTGTGTGATCTTTCAGATTTTTAGCATGAGATTGTAAAGATTTTGCAAAAAATGTAACTGTTAAATATAGGAATCTGCTTACATGTTGATTTGCATATTTTCTGCCAATGGACACTCTTGTTATCTTTCCAATGCCTGAATCATTTGTGTTGCAAGTTTATAAGAATGCATGATTGTAAGTGGCAAATATTATTTCTCTTTTAATCTCAGACACACAAATGAATCCTGAATTGCAGAAATCAATCCATGTTTTCTCTGACATTTTGATGGAAAATTATCTCAAGGTGGCATAGCTATTACTAAATTGCATCAACCTAATGCATAAATTCACTTGATTGAATTAATGGTTCAGTTACCTGTTGCTTGATTCTATTCTGGGCTTTGAGTATGGCAGTGGTAGGAGCTGTTGTCAATATTCAACTTTTTCTTTTCTTCATTTAGAACGTGGAATTAATGAGACCCCCTAACAGTGCTTCCTCCTGTAGTAATCTATGTTCTAATTACTTATAAGGATTCTTGATACAGGTTCCTCAGAAAAAAATGTTCAGCTATAGAGAATTACCTGCAAAGAGTCACAGAATTACACAATCAGCTGAGTTGGAAGACACCCACAAGGATGATTGAGTCCATCTCCTGGCCCTATGCAGCTCTATCCCCAAAAGTCACACTGTGCGTCTGGGAGTATTGTTCAGACTCTCCTTGAACCCTGTCAGGCTTGGTGCTGTACTGCTTCCCTGGGGAGCCTGTTTCAGTGCTCAGCCACTCCCTGGGTGAAGAACCCTTTCCTGATATCCAACCTAAACCTCCCCTGACTCAGGGAGGCCGTCCTCTTGGGTCCTATCACTGGTCACCACAGAGAAGACATCATTGCCTGCCCATACTTTTTCCCTCCAAATGAAGTCATAAATGCCATGAGGTCTCCCTTCAGTCTCCTCCAGACTGAACAGCCCAGGTGATCTCAGCTGCTCCTCATACAGCTTCCCCTCATTGCTCTTCACCATCCTCATTGTTCTCTGTTGGGCACTCTCTAATGGTTTAATGTCTGTTTTATATTGTGGTACTCAAATTGCCCCCAGCACTCGAGGTGAGGCTGCCCCAGTGCAGAGCAGAGCAGGACAATCTCCTCCCTTGTCTGGCTGGTGATGCTGTGCCTGTTTCACACCAGAACACCCCAGGTTGGCCCTCCTGCCTGCCTTGTGTTCAACTTGCCATGGACCAGGACCCTTTATGCGGTGCTGCTTTCCAGCCTTTCATTCCCCGATTTCTCCGTACATCCAAGGTTGCCTCATGCCAGGTGAAGAATCTAGCACTTGGCCTTTGTCAGCTTCATATGGTTGATGATTCTGTTTGGTTTGTTGAGGTCTCTCTGCAGAGCCTCCCTGCCTTCAAGAAAGTCAACAGCTCCTCCCAGTTTTCATCTGTGAAGTTCAGGGGGTACAGTTTGATATTTAGATTACTGTAGCTTTGTTTCTAGGTGCCCACTCAGAAATATCCTCAAAGTTTTAGGAGTTTAGTTTGTGAAGTAGTTGAACTCTTAAAACCTATTAAAAATTGAATTTGCAAGTACTCCAAAGTTTTTACTCTCTTCTTATATCAGACTACATAATGAAAAATGGATGAGAACCTTGGATCTATTTGATATTTGGCAGTGCGTTGAGCCTTTACTACCCTGAGATAATTGCTCCATCACTTATGGCTGCTTACATTACTCTTAAAGCATCTTGTTGTTAATTGCCTGAAACTCTGCCAAGCTGTAACAGGTTGGGATGGAATTTTCCACTTGAAGAAAAGAAAAGGACAATTTGGAATCCTCATTTCCTGTATGCTAATGAAGCAGGGGCCTGTGGGAAAAATCGTATACTATCAAATAATTAAACATTCTGCATTAAAGCATGCAGCTAGGGAGAGGAGTTGAGGGGAGCATATAGCTTGACTTCTGGCTTATTCCTTCCTTTCAACACTTAATGACTTTGTTTTGTGCAGATAAAGTATAGTGTTATGTCACTTATTTGTGAGTGTAACACAATGAAGAAATCACGTGATGTTACTGTCACTGAATTTGATGTTCATTTTCTTTTGGTGTTTCTTACGTGTTTGGATTTTTGGATTTTTTTTTTTTTTAAATTTAGCCTCCCTTTTTTGGAGGGAGTTTTTCTGTCTTTTTGGCCCTAAACAGCAGCCAAATTACTTGAGTGCTTCTGTGTGTGTAATGATATATCCAGACCACTGCAGGAGTATGAAATGCAGCGTAGATCTTTGATTTAGGAGGATGTGTACATCTTTGATTTAGAACAAGTAGACTTTTTACCAAATAGGGGGATGCAAGCTTCTAAATACAGCAGGCTTGTTTGAAAAAAGTCTGCTTGTTCTCAACAGTCATGTTGGTTTCCCTTAGCCTTGGCTCAGCATGACTTCTGTCTCTATATCATGCTCGCTTTATCTGTGGTCTGAAGTTTGGTCATTTTGCATGCACCACACCCTAACTCCTTAAACTCAAAACTTATGTGCCAAATTTTTCCTGGGATCCTTCTCTGGTGACAAAGAAGGAAAAAAAAATCTGACTTGTTCTTGTCCAGTTTTCTTTTATGAAGAAAATTTTCCATAGCCTCTGTAAATATTCAAGATAAAGAGATAAAGTAGCTCCCATGCTATAAATTACTTACTTTTCCTCTTTGAGACTCTTTTTTTTCTCCAAGTTTTGGGGGTGTGGTAGTTGGCCTCAGTCTAGGTAAAGAACTTTGGTCTCTCTGTCTATTGGTATCTTCATAGTTATTAATTTCCATGCAATGCAGAACTGGAGGCTGTGACTCACCTGGAGACAGCCTTAGCTGATCTTTACTTGGGTCAGCTGTGGTCTCTTAATCCTCCAGGAGTAGCATTTGATAACCTGTGATTTCATAATTTTTGGAAGACACTTAGTCATTTATTAGAAATGAATCAGCTGCTGGGATGATGAAATCCTCAGTCTTCAATTGGCATTTTCAGACTTTCATTGACCTAATCAAGGGCACGTTTATAGCCAGAGTCGTCGTGAAAGAGCTGTGTAAGTGCAGAGTGTTAATCTGTTATTGTTCACCATTATATACATGTTTCATATTGATTGCTTCCAGCCTTTGAGAAATTTCTTTGCTTCTTGAAGAAAAAAAAAATTCTTGCTGTGTATGTTAAACTCTTTCTCAGAAACTTTATGACTACAACTATTTGTCTAAAACTAGTATATAATATATATATATATATATATATATATATAAATAAACATAAAATATAACAGACTTTCTGACATCCCATTCATATATTGTTCTTCAGCATTGCCTGCCTCAGCCTCTTATTGTAAAGGATTTCACTTTGAAAAATGTCCAGTTTCAGTCATTTAGTATGTGACTTCTTAAGATCAGCAAATTTAAAATAATGGATGGTCTTTTAATTTAAACAAGTTGTGGCAGATGACCTAATAAAACTACATTCAGAGATGTGGATTTTTAATATCTTGCCCCTCCCTTCAATATACTTTCAGGACTGTTTTCTTAAACTCCTGTAGTTTTTCAAACAAAATTTAGGTTCTTGAGTTATTATGATTAAATGCAAACATTTTCCATGTTCTCCCTGCTATTCCATGCTTTGCAATGTAGAGCGATGGAAAAGAAGTAGCTTTTCTAAAGTAGATGAGGTAAAATTTCTGTTACTTTGAGACTTTTGACTAAAGCTTAGCAGGTGGTGCTCTCTCTGGCAACAATAGTTTTCATCTCAGCTATACTATTTCAGTCCTAATAAGGCCTTAACTTACTCTCCTCACTCAAGTGTCTCCAAGGCTTTTTGTCTGTGGGTGTGGTTGCAAGTGTTCAAATAACTTCACCTTTTTCTAGATCTCTGCACATTTAAAACTGAAAATTATGGGATAAACAAATTATGGATGCCTTGAGAAATTTGTGGCATTCTCACTAGCATTTGTTTGACCCTGCAGGAGAAGCCTATATGAGAATGAGCCGGCTGCCTGAAGCAGAGCACTGGTATGTGGAGTCACTGCGATCCAAGAGCGACCACATCCCAGCTCATCTCACCTATGGAAAACTGCTGGCTCTGACGGTGAGTTTCTCAGCACCTCCTGGGAAGTGGTCTTGGGTCCTTTGAGTAAGTTAGGTAAAGGGATGGGAATGCTTTGGCCTGAAAATTGCTTATTGCCTTATTTGTCACACTGTTTCAGTTATTCCTTTTACTTATGGACTTAGACAGCATTAGTTTTTTTTTTTTTTTTTATGAGACATTTCATCTGTTCTTGAGGTAATACTGGGAAAAAAGATAGTTATAACAGCACAGGAACTTTGTAATGCACAGTAAGGAGTTCTCTTGATAAAGCCTTTATTATAAGTTCTTTGGATGACGAGTAATGGAGTTAATTCTATAAGATATTCAGTGTTTGACTCAGGGCTGTTGGAGCAGCCTATGGCTGGATGTCACCTATACTTTGTGAATATCATCTCATGCTTTAAATTTACACTTTAGGAGTATCTCTTTGAACATATGAAAGGAACTACTCAAATTATTAGCTTGTTCTAAAAAATCAGAAGAGTTGGACTTCTTTATTTCTGTCAGATTTATTTAACTTTTGACTGCAGGTATGCTTGAACTCCAGCTAAATTAACCCCATATGATAGTTATAGCAAAGTGCCAGTCCCTCCTTGATACTCACACATTTGAAGATGAAAATGCACTTCTATTATATTAATTCAAATAATTCTGTTTTAAAACTGCCTTTCATTTGTTTTCCATTTCTTGTTCCCATTTTTCTTTCATTTTTATCTATTCAACCTTTGCTTTCATTGTTTACCTTAGTGGGTTCATACTTGTTTTTGGGCTCTACTGATACATCTCTGTATGTTTCATGAGTCCTTGTGCCTCAGTCTGAATATTCCTCAACTTAAAGTTCCTCAGCTTTTCACCTGGTGATAAGCTTTTTCTATGGTCTTGATTGTGCTGTCCAATCTTCAAGCAAAAAGTGTCTTTTATCCAGTGGAAAACAATAGCTCATGATTAATTTCAAGAGGTCCGTTACACTTACAAGTATCTGAATTTGGAAAAGGGCGAGGAATTACAACAAAAGTTTCCTGTATGAGTAACAGGTGACAACATAGTTTGAAAGAGTTAAAAGTTGGTCTGTGTTATCATATAATGTTAAATTCAGAGTCTTATTAAAAGCTGCCTTGGAACCTTGGAAGGGAAAGTTTTAACTTGTAATAGAAATGGAAGTGGTATTGTTATATCCCCACTGCCTGTCAGTTCCATGTCCTGGAAGGGTTTTTTGGGGTTTTTTTTTTTGTTTGTTTCTTGGTTTTTTTGTTTTTTTTTTTTTTAAATAACAATTTCCAGTTACTGTGAAAATTTCTGGGATGTTGACAAATATATGCACCCACTGTTTCCCTTCTTCTAGAATAGAATTACAAATAGGTTGTACAGGAAAATTTCTATATTTACTTTGCCTTACTAGCAGATATCTTTGTATTTTGCACCTAAGAATTATAGCAGAAAGTCAGTGTTATAGGCTTCTTCTTAGCAGATCTTTGACACAAAAGTGCTAATTTATTGGAATTTCTGTAGGGAAGTGTTGTGGTTTAGGAATAGTATTTCCCAATTTAGTGTTCCCACTGTAACACTCCAAACCACATTTCCTCTCCCTCCCTCTGCAGCAGGCTAGAGAGGAGAATTGGATGCACAAAAGGTAAAGATCATGGGCTGAAATAAGAACAATTTACTGCAAACAGTAACAAAATAAGAAAACAAATAGTAAAAGCAACAGTATCAATAACAAAGGGTAAGAGAGAGGCCAACGATTCACATGGGGATGGTCACAACATAGAAACCCCAGGCAATACCCAACCGTGTCACCATGCTCCTCCATCCAGAATCGACCTCTTTCCCCCTTTCCTGGATGGGGAGGTTTTATGGAATAACCTCTAAGTCCTGGCCATGCCCCTTCCTGGCTACTGCAAAAATTAACCTTGTCCTGGCCAGGAGAGGAGATAAAGAATTTTCTTAATACAATCAAATTTTTAAAAAAATTTGTTTGTTTGGGTTTATTTTTTTTTTCTTTTTTTTTTTTTCTTTTTTTTTGTTAACACACACACGCACCTCTACCCCAGTACTCTTCTGGTTAATTTTTTCAACTGATGGGTGTGTGAAGTATGAGGTCTGTTAAGGAAAGTCTTGCAGTGGTTCTGGGAAACAAAGTCTCAGTTTTCTTCAAAATAACAAAATCCCCAAATCCAAGAACTGTACAGACATTGTGAGCCACTAATTTTATTTTTTTTTTTTTAATTCTCTCCCCTCATTATGAGAGTGCAGGTATAGGATTAAAATTTAGTGTTATTATCCCACTTATAGGGTTATTTTAGAAGGAAGCAATGAAAAATCTGCATGAGTGCTTTTAGTAGGATTGAACTGTTTACATTTCTCTGGGGATATAAATGGAAGATATGTGTGGGGTGGATTGTGCCTTGAGCATTTGAACTGTGTGGAAGAATGGGTCTCAGCAAGGAGAACTGTATACAGCTTTGAACACTGAATACTGTACTATGATAAGCAATAAAATACCTTTCCTTTCTCAACACACACTTGCTTTGTGCTACAATTGTAGTCTGTTCTCCTCACATTTGTTTGTTATTATCTCTTGACACTGTTTTCTTTATTACCATTGCTTCTCGTATTTATGGCAGTATGTACAGATAGGGTTGATGTCCATTCTGTTGACAGCAGTATAAGCTGGAAAGATGGTGCTGATGTCCTGTTGACTTTCATGATTTCAGAAACATATAACAAGGAACATTATGATGACAAAGTATTTACAGAGGACACAACATTTTTCTCATGATTACTTCATTAATGAAAAATTAAGTTCCTTTTCTCTGATATATTGAAAATTGATATTAATTCCAATTAGCTACAGGTCTGAAAAAATATTCAACACAAAAATGGATTAAGAGATTTCGCAGTAAAATATGTGGGTTTTGTCTCCATTTTGGTCACTTAATCAGTTTTGCAGGTTACTGTCTGCTCAGTGATTCACAAAATAAATTTTGCCTAGTTTCTGGCATACTGAACTGACCTGGTATTAGTTCTCATCTCAAATATATAATTTCAGTAACTGATATGCTTCCTGGAAGTCTTCATAAACTTCCTTGGGATTTGGATTAGAGCTGCTCCCTTTGGCATAGTTTTTTCAGCCCAATCCCAACTTGAGCTACCACTGTAATTTATTCTTCTGTTACACTTTGATACCTGGGTTAATAATAATTTTCTCACAGCCTGTAAATTTAGGAAAGAGAAAAGCCTACTTCAGTTAATTTTTGGATGTTAGAGAAGAGATGCCTTAGAGGCTTCTTTGCTGTCTTCTGTTGGAATCAAACCTTTGAACTTCTTACAAACCTGTTTCTGAATATAGGTACTGAGACAAAACTGTTAATAACACTTCTGTGTGTCTCTTTTCTAGGAGAGATATGTGAGATCCCTGATGAAGAGAAGGGTGTATGTAGGTGCTAATAGATAGAAAGTTTTTCCATCAGTGAAATTGGCTGTGTAAGGGAGGTAAGGAGGTAATTTTCAGACAAGTCCCTAAATTCCAGCCAAAGGCAATTCTAGTATAAAACCCTCTAGCAGTAAACTCAGACCTGTAAAGTTCACAAATTCAGCTGCATTTTATTTCCTTACTTTAATTCCAATAAAGTGACCTTCTCAAATCTGTTGCCAGTGTTAATGCTAACTGAAAGCAGCATCATATACAATCAGAAAAACGCTTAGGCTGGAAAAAATACAAGTAATGCCCAAATGGACTTGGGGATGCTGCTGTATATGCAGGAAAAACCAGACCAGCTCAAGACCTCCAGAGGAATAGCTAATGAATTTACAGTCTTGTTACCTAATATCATAATTCACTAGAATTTCCAAGCTCCTATATTATTTCATGTTATATGTTTATATCTAAAAATTACAGCTCACTAAGCTACAATTTTCTTGAAAATATGTTAGGACAGCATAATTTAGTGGTTGAAAACCATGATTAGTAGCTCAGTTACTAGAATAATTGGATAAAATAAATAGCCAGTTGTCTTGGGCTTAGGTTTGTCCTTTTTTATATTTTTGAAACATCATGTAGGTGTTTAGAACTGTAGTGCTTTAGCATTATGTGCTTTTCATACCTTTAACTTGTTAAGCTGCTTAGATTACTTGAGGAATTTATTTTTCAATGTGACATGTTAGTTGATGTAGCCAATCTTCTGGTAGCATTGTACTGCAGCATCTGAGCCTCATCCCTTGCTTAAGTAATTTATTTCTACATTACAAAGAAAAACATAGTTTTTTAAAAGGCTTTAAAATTGCAAGGCTCCCAGCTTTAAGATAAAAATGAGTCTGTCAAAAATGACAGTGCCAGGTGATGCCTTGAGCATGTACTGTAATTCATTTTCTATTATATGAGCAGACCTAGAAGAGAAGGCATTGGCTGTCATGCTAGAAAAATCAATTGCAAGTAGGGCTTTTAATTTTTTTTTCCTTCCTCTCACTTTAGTAGTCCTAAAGAGAAGACTAAGAAATCCTCCCTCCTAATATCTGGCCCCTCTGCCATCAGTCAGTGGTTGGTTGTTACAGTAGCATGCTAGTCTGAGAAGCTTTATTTCAATTACAAATAAATGTTTTTAAGTTTTATGTCTTTCTGAGTGAAGTTGAGGCCGTAAACGACCCTGCATACTTTGCAGTAGTGACTATAATTACTAAAGTACTTAGGGCCAGCCTCATATTGTAACATTTTGTGTGTTGCGTCTAGGAATTACAGGCTTTGCTATATTTCTCCGGAAAAAATTGCACAGTGTTTTCTTGCATTTTACATGGCTCCACACAGTGCTGTTAATCTATTTTTTACTGGCTTGGAAAATCACCCAAAGTTCTGTAAGAAAAATTTACTTTGCCTTGTAAGATTTTGGTGCTGGAGCTCCAACTATTAATTTCAGCAATAATCATCCTAGAAGATTCCCTCTAATATGAAATACTTTATTTTAAAATGTTTTCTCCAAAAGGGGATAAGAAAAAGGCAGTCAGATGTAATAGACAGGCAGTGTTTTGGATATAAACAGTAACAGGATTGTGACATTCAAGTATCAACATTGAAGTTTAATACTTTACTTTAAAGTTTTGAGATAATTGCTCCTCATTGAGTGACCATATTTTTGCCTGCAGTTGATTGTTGTTTATGCATCTGACAAACAGAAGGCCAGTGAGGTATCCTGCCATTTTTGGTTAGTTCTGAAATTACTCAAGAGTGTTGTTATCAAATACCCTACTGTATTCAGTAATTGGTGTCGTGCTTGACTGTCATCTCAAAATAAATATAAATAAATGACAACGTAGAAATAAATGGAAGATGGGAAGAACAGAAAAGATTGGGACAGCAGGGGAAAAGGAGAATGGTGTACAATGAATAGACTAATTCAACATTTACTATTTCTGTAATTACTTTGCTGCTGGTGTTTCAGCACAGAAAGGAAATTTGCATTTCTGTTGGAAAAATCTGTCATATTGTCATCTTTAATGTCACTGTTTCATTGCTACTTTTTTTTCTGTCTGTCTAGATTTACACAAATGGGAAGAGAGCAGGAATGAGGAAGAGCAGTCTTGATGTCAAAAGAATCGTGACTGTCTTTAAGACATAGCAATTGAAATGCTCTGTGTTAAATCTAGTCATGTTCTTTTAGAACAGTTTCTTCTTTAGATAATCAACTCTTTTAAAGCAAACAAAAATATTTTCAGTAATACTTAGGGGACTGATAAATGCCTACACATAGAGAAATCTTTAATTAGTGAAAAGGCATTTTCTGGACAGGTAAATTTAATTAGATCAGCAAAGCTCTTAGGTATTTCATTTTGGGGAACTACATCCCTTGGTTGTTAGTATTGCGTCTAGGAGGATTTGGTTTTTAAATAAAAATTGGATATTTCAGTTAAAGTCACATGATGACAATATAAATATGATATTGAATCCAGGAGAATGCCTTGCCTGAGAAATCAAGTTAAGGCAAGAAATAGCCACTACTGCTGTTCTGTCTTGTATTCAGTTTGTCTTTGGAGCCTGGCACAGACACTATGAGCTTTCTTGACACTTGAAATCTCTGGGGGGTTAAAATTGATACATGCACAGTTTGCATTTAGTTCTGAGTTTACAAAATGTGAGTTGCTTTCAATTTTGTTTCCAGCTTACAAGCAATTCACTTGTAGGGGCTAGAAGGAAGGGGTTTCCCTCTTCAGTGGAGAAAATCACGTTTGCTAACTTCGGAAGTATGAGCCCTTTTTTTAAATGTTTGGTTATCTGCTGTATCTGGAGCTTTAACACCTCCAGTCTGAATGACAGGATTTCCGAACTACAGAAATTTCAATAGCTGACATCTATTGAGCTTGTATTTCTTCAGAGGCTGGCTGCGTGCCAGAAGTATTGTGTTCATAGATATACTTTCCAGTCCCCTTAGGACATGTGTTTGGCTGCATGCCAGTTGTAATAGAATTAATTGTAAAACAGAATATTTTTATTTAAATATAGCATATCCATCTAGTTCATAAATGACTCTGGAACAGGTATTTAGACACATAACCCCTCACTAACCTCCTTTAGGGATCGCATCTTCGGTATCGTGTTTCTAACTTCCTGTAGACAGGAAAGGGGGAGCCCTAAACTTCTCACTTTACTCAACATAAATTTAAAGCTTGTTACAGAGAACATCACTGACACAGGATGAACTGCTTTCATGAAAGAATCACAGGCTGCTTTGGGTTTGGAAGCGACCTTAAAGATCATCTAGTTCTAACCCACCAAAAGAGAGATCTTTTTTGTTTTACTGCATGGCTGAATATAGCTGCTCTAGTTGTTCTGTGCCTAGTAATTTTGTCAGTAATCATGGAAAATAGGCCAAATATAGCTTAGAAGAAATTCATAGGACTCAGTTAAAACAGCATGTGAAAATATTGAATTTATATTCTACTGGCCAGTAAAATATGAGTAGATATTAATGCACTTCTTTATCAGAAAAGATAAAATGTGGTTTAAGACTGAACAGAAAAGAAAGGGACTGCCTGGAAGTTTACTTCATATCTCATTACATATTTTTGATACAAAATGGTCAAATCTTAACAACTGAATTGAACATTTCAATAGGGGTCTAGACAATAAACAAATCACAAGGTATGAAACGAAATCTGTTCTTTGAAAGTTTACTTAAGACTTAACACAATATTTCTTGGTTCCAACAGTGATGTAACGAGATAAATTTCTTCTAGACTTCAAGTTGCAGCAAAGGAAAGACTAAAAATAGATACATCATTTAAAAAAAACCCCACCAAACAAAACCCACCATAACAGAAAAACTGAAAAAAGCCCCAAACAACTCCAAGGGGGGAAAAAAAGAAAATGTCTACGTTTCTTTTCTATGTTGTTTTGAATACTGTAATAGAACAAGAATGATTTTGGTGATAGGAGACACATAAACCAAGAAAATGGACATCAGATAGCTTTAATATATTATTGTTTAATTTGATACATAGTAGTTGAAGAAAGTATCACCTTAATAGTGTCTCAATCATGTCCCAAGCCAGTAAAGTTTTGAGCTGTGCTTTGAATTTCTGGGTCTATCTGTCAGTTCATATGCAGTGATGTCACATTCAAAAATGCTTTAAGCTCCATTAGATTCCTGCCAAAGTCAATGGGCACTGCTTCAGTCTCAGCTCTCTGGTTATGAGGCCTTTAATTATCACTGTAGATGTATACTCAAAAACACAGTTTATGTTACTATTCTCTAAATTAACCTTGGCTTATGGAAGAATCACACTGGCTTCAGCAGTATCTCAGTGAAGCTAGCAGATGGATTTTTACTCAGCAAAAATCTGCATGTCTTTGAAGAAGGGCTAATGTTATATATTAAATGGAAGTGAACCACTTAAGGTGCAAGTAGAGGATTAGACTAAAAGAAGAGGTTGCATTTTATTGATTCCACCAATGCTTATTTCCAAAAGAAACTAGGTTATGTACTGGGTAGTGCAAGCAGTATGTAGTGTACTGGGTTGTGCATGTGAGGACCCTGATCCAGTGAAATAACCAGGAAAGAGAATGTTAGGCACGACCTCAGTGATGAAGTTATGTGGATGTGTCACACTGGACAATAATGAGAAAGTTGCTACACATTTATAATAAAGTTTATTATATGGTGAATTACCTTGAATTGGTAGATAAAGATTTATACTGTAATTTCCTCCAGACAAATCCAATTCATACTCCCATACACTGAGATGGCTTCTTTGCCATGTTTGGCTGTTATTATTTTGTTTTAATAAAGATGAGATGAAAAGGCAGGATTTGTCTCCTTAATGC
The DNA here is from genome assembly GCA_018697195.1 of Certhia americana. Taxonomy (NCBI): domain Eukaryota; kingdom Metazoa; phylum Chordata; class Aves; order Passeriformes; family Certhiidae; genus Certhia; species Certhia americana. The sequence continues at coordinate 38,374,155 of CM031879.1, forward strand.
ACAGGAAGTATAGAAACTGAGATAAATTTTGGACTTTTGATGTTAATAATCCAAGTCCTGTATATATCAGTTGGTCTAGCATTTCACATACAAATTATGGTACAAGATATTTATATTGTAGTCCAGAGTGAAGAGGGAAGAGTTATAGAAATAACAGCAGAATGAAGGAATAAAGAAGAATCCCTTTAGCTACTAAGTACTAGATAATAGTTGTTTTTGAACTACTAATATTTAGAGCCGGGGTGGAGAGCTTGCCTGCATCAATGCCAGAATTGTAAGATGCAACTCTATAGTTCCTGTTTCATTAGTCCAGCTAAGTAAAAACTTTTGAAAAATTTATTACTCATTTACTCAGTATCACACCATTTAAGTTGTTTTTTGCCTCAACTTTGTTGAGGCAAAAGGAACTTGTTATCTAACAGGATATGCAGGTCTGCAATAACTTAAAGAAGCATAGAAAGGAAGTCAGGTTCAGTTCAAACTTTTTTACTATCACAGAACAGTCTGTGACTTTAAAATATTCTAGAGAGGAAGAAAAAAACATGTAACATAATACTTGTTTTTCTCTATTCAGTGTGCACATTTTAATCAAACTTCCATTAATAAATCTTTTCATAATTCAATTTGTTTTATTAAAAATATGAATGCTTGCCAAAAAACCCCAAACAAACAGATGTGGAGAGTGACAGTCGACTGCATTTGTGGCATAAATTAAGTTCTTTATGTAATCACATTATTACCAGTTAAAGTTGGTAAAACTATATTGAAGAATGAAGTCTGTGTCCTACTGGTGAAACCTTTGTAAGTTTTGAAGAATGATGAATATTTATGTCATATAAAGTTGGTTCAAATTGCAGAGACCACCTAATTTGTTTAACCACCTTACTGGTTGCCACTGTGTCATCATAGTTTCCACAGGAGAGTTATTCAGAGCTGCTCAGCTGTATTAGTCTTTTCCAGTTTTACTACCATTGCAGGGTTCCTGGGCCTCCAGCAGCCTGAAGTACAACAGCTGCCTCAACATGAATTTGGCACAGTTTACCAGAAAAGTGAGGAAAAAAAATTGGGGTGGATATCAAAATGCTAGTTTTGTCCTCAGCTTTTTAATATTTTAAGGATAAATGCAGTCTTCGACTAATGTATGAACTGCCCTAAGCTGGCTGTCTTTCATTTGTTCTGGTGATCATAACAGTCATTTATATTTCATTTGTATGAAAGCCCAGATAAGCTGTATGTCTGACCATATTAGCAAGTACAGATACATTGTTTTGGTCTCTAGGGAAGAAGCAACCAACAAAAAGAAAATCTCTTGCAGTCAACTGCAAAGAACTGCTCTTAAAAATCAAGCTCCTGAAATCATATTTAGACAATTAACAGTTTGTCTTCCAAAACTGCAAGTGCCCAGCCATTCTGATTTAGAGTCTGCATGATTTGTGGAGAGTGAGGTATTTCTGAAAGCCAGGACAACTTATGTGTTAGAAGAGCCCTGTATTACCTATGTGCACTTTTTAAACTGTTTTTTCCTTTTAAATTTATTGGTGTTGCTGGAAGATGAATCAGGAGGAATCCGTGGCAATTCATCTTTATTTGTGCGTGAGACAGTGGAGAGGGGGACTGATTTTTTCTTAATGGAAAACTCCAGGAAGTTTGTCCTCATTGTATGCTTTAGGTTCAGATCTAATAAAGCAAATATCAGTCAGTCTTCCAAATCAGTTATTAAAGTTATCTTCGTCATGTTCAAGTTCTTTTCTTCAGCAAGGAGATTGACATTGATTGTTTTATGATTCTGTCTTGTTAGTCTCTGCACTGAAAGCCATAAATATGCCAGTGCATCTGTGTAGAGGATCTCCACTAGGGCTTGGGCTGGGACCACCCACTCATTTCTCCTGACCAGACCAGTAGCTGTCATATAGCACCTTTTCTTTAGCTACTGACCTGGACTGAATGTAAACTGGTGACCAAGAGGAGAAAGGTATTTTGTATCCCATTATTAATCCTCACAGCTGTCAAGCATTTTCATTAAAATTTTATGACTAACTTCTTTATCCTTCAAATAAGTCTGCTATCATGCTGTTGTAAACTTACAGTTTTTGCTTTGTAAAACTGCCAGAGTATGTCATTGTGCGTATATGACTGCAAACCCTGCTGCTAGAAATTGGGAAGTTTCCAGTGGCTCTCAATTCCTGCATTTGTATGGGTCAATACACATAACAGTGAGCATGCACAGCAAATGCCTTCCTACCCCAAATCAGTATTTTTCAGCTGTTTAAATAATTATTTGGATTTTCTTTAAAAGTTATAATTTTATTCCCTTACACCATCTGTTTTATTTAACACTGAGAACATACAGTGGGAAAGGGACAATGACAGGATTACTGTCAAATAATCTACAGAGTGTCTGCATTCTGTTGGGCAGTTAAGATGTATATTGGATAATTGAAAAAAAATTGATAAATACTAAGTCTTAATTGGGAAATAACCTAATTCTGTCAAGTCTTTTACATATTTTGACACAAAAAATAATGTGTATTAAATCTGCGCTGAGTTATTGACATTCTAGCAGTAGACTGCATTAAAGAGGACAGTTTAGCTGGTGTGATGCAAGGTTCCTCACTCTGGAATGCCAGTGTGCAAGAAAATACTTTTAATAATTTTTTAAAATAATTTTTGACAAATTAGGATAAGTGAAAGTGATGGTCAACATGAACAAATGGAGCTCTGCTGATTGTTTTTAATCAGATAACTTTAAGTCTTGGTTGATACAATTAAAGATTTTTCTCTCCTTTATCTGTGAAATGACCATTTGAGCCTGTAAATAACCCAGTTCTTTTGATGTTATGTATGCTGGCACCTGTCATCATTGTGTATTGTAGGTCTCCTGACTAGTCTGAACTTGAGTGCAGTATGCCATTTGGAAAGTGCCAAAAAGAGTAGAGCAGTCATATATTTTTGGTGATTCTAGTAAATAAAAATTAATCATGTTTGACAAATGTTTGTGGCCTTACAATTCTGCAGGTAGAAGCTACAATTTTTTGACTGTATTCAATGAACTGTGCTTTGATGTTCTAGAAATAGACACAGAGTGCAGCCGGATAAAACTAATTATGTTAGCCTGTTAAAAAAGGCAATTATGCAAAATCTGTAGATGTTCATTCTGTCAGTATTAATGATACATATGCTTAGTGCCTCTCTTTTTGAAGCCTTAATGCTTGACTTAGATAAGCCATTGTATCTATTGCCACACCATAATTGCCAGCCTTAGACTTAAATGTGCCAAATTAAATGTTTATCACCTCACCCTGCCAATTGTTTTAATTGATGATTATTTTCATCTTCATTTTTTGTTCTTAACTATAGTTACATGCTATTTAAAAAAAAAAAAGTTGGTTTATATATATATATATATATGTTTTTACTGCACTAGTGAAAGAGTAAAAAATCAGTCTGGGCTATGCATCATATGATTTTTTGTTTTGGGCTTTTTGTTTGTGGGTTTGTTATTCTGTTGTTTGTTTTTTGGGTTTTTTAATAAAGCTGGATGAGCCACTGCAATGTAAGATACTGTATTCTATCATGTAGTTGCACCATTTGATAGGAACCTTGTGCCATGTGGATTTGGCTTTAAGAAAAAAGGGTTTACTAAAGAAAGTTTGCTAAATAATAAGGCTGAATTGTTAGTGCCAATGAACATTTATTTTGTGGAAACTGGAATCCTGTAAATTTTAAGCCTGCTCGTACCTCTGCCAGGATGATCTCTTGAAATGTGGCCTCTGTGTTGGTTTTGGTGGAACCTGGTCTTCATATAGTACTTGGTGTGCTGCACAGCTTCCTTCACTCTGACTTCCTTCACTGTCACTAAGACCCCTGAGGGAAATGCTGAGAATCTAAAGCAGCTGTAATCATGAACAGACCTCATTATTATTCCTATGTTAACTTGTGGGATAGTGCAGGATGTGTGCCATGTCTGTTTCCAGACCACAAAACTTGAGAAAGCCTATATAGCTGTATCTGTGAAATAACACTCAAGGCAACTTGAGCAGTGCAGACCACAATGCCTTTCTTCCAGAGGGGTTAAGCTTAACTGTTCTTTATTTTGCAGGCTGCCTATTTTATAGCACAAACCACAGCAGCTAATTTCATGGGGATAGGGATAAACAGGTTGCAGGTGTCCTACTGAATATGTGATAGTATGATTTGTGTTTGATTATCAGACTAGACTAATCCAATATCACTGTTGTTCAAGAATAATGACTACTAATAGACCTGCTCTGGCACTTCTATACCATAATGGAACTATAGTGATTTGGTGATTCCAGTGATAAGGAAAGCTCTGCCTCAGAAAATGTCTGTTCTTTTTACCATCAGTTCTGTTAGGCTTTGGTTTTGTTGGTTTTGGGGTATTTTTTTCCCCTAACCAATTGTCATACCTTTGACTATTATCTGTAAAATTTGCTGTTTCTATTACAGTTGTTTTATGGTTGTCAGAATTGATTCCTGATAAAATCTGACTTCCCACATTAAAATCAGAAATACATATTTTTTTACTTTCCAGATTACACCCTAAAATATTTTCTATTTATGTACTTTCATTTGTGGTAGCTTTACCTTTGGCTGTGTAAACAGTGTTATTTTGGGTAAAAATAAGGAAAAGAAATGGAGCTGCATCAGGGGACATTCAGAATGTATATTAAGAAAAGGTTTTTCATTGCAAAGGTGTCTGGTCACTGGACCAGGCTCCAAAGGGAAGTGGTTACAGCATGCAGCCTGTCAGAACTCAAGAAGTATCTGGAAAACACTTAGTCACATGGTTTTAGGTAGTCCTTTGAGCAGCAGGGAGTGGGAGCAAATATGTTTATGGGTCCTTTCCAACATGAAAACTTCAAGGATTCTGTGATTTCACAGAACCATAACATGCTTTCCCTCCCCCAACCCACCCAACTATTTTTTTTAAGGGCATGACTAAAACTCTGTCCTAGTTTCCCTTCTGATTTTAGCTTGGGTAAGTGTAATGCTTTTCCAGAAAAGCAGCATGGAGTTGATGTTCACCTCAAAGCCCTTTACAATACTTTTTGCAATATGTTTCTACCACTTCCTTACTTCTTGGACATTGATGATGCTGGATACATTTCTTCCTCAGTCTGGAAATCTGCACCATAAAGTAGCTGACCACAAAACTTACTGTAGCACTTAAACATTCGTATTTATTTAGGTTAAAGTGTAGTGATAATAGCGGTTGTTTTTCTGCAGTGCCTGGAATTTGGAAATTTTAGCTGTACATGATTGCTCCTGGGTGACACACTGTTAAAATAATTTCACCCTTTTTTATTTTTTTTTTAGGGACGCAAGAGTGAGGCAGAGAAGTACTTCATGAAGGCTATTCAGCTGGATCCTACCAAAGGAAACTGCTACATGCATTATGGTATGTTTCAGATAGATAGGATTTCAACACATATTCCAGGCTTGCTGTTAATCTCTCCAAGTGATTAAAGATTTGAATAGTTCTACTTGCAAAATGTCTTCTTTCAATGGAAAGAAACTAATCTACCATATATTACTTCATTACAATTCTTCAATCATTGTAGAGGGAGAAGTGAAGATTTTCATATTTTGCATAGCTTTCCTCCCTTGAGAGGAATTTCAATATTGCTGCCTCTCTGGGAGAGAAAAAAGGTGACTGTTGCCATATATCAAAGTTTCATGGCCTGGAATATTATTGTTAACAGTTTTGGCCTGACTTCACTGATTGTTGGTGGGTGGGCAACCAGAAGTTTTACTTCAGTGTGCGTGAGTTCCATATATTGAAGTGTCATATAGGCCTTACATCTCCCTCCTTCCCAGCACCTTCTTGGCTTGAAATGGCTATGTATTACAAAAGGTTTTGACAAGCTGGTTGTATCTTTCTTTTTAAGCTGTGCATGTTGCACAAAGCACACAGTTAATTTGAAGGTGTCTTTGTAACTTTGGATTGGTTTTGCTAGATGTGCAAAAACCATTTCCAGATGTGTTTAGTCTCAGGGAACCAAAATTATTTATCTTTATGGACTAATTCTTACTGTATTTTAAAGCTGATAACGGACAAATCTTAAAATGCAAGCTATATTGTGCCAGTTGGAATATAGAAAGTAATAAGTTTCATCTTAGTTTAGGAAGAAGATAGGGAAACACAAAGCACGCTATATATATCTTTGTATATTATTTTAATTTCCTCTTCTGATTCTAACTGGTAAAATAAATAAAACTGAGTGGGCAACAGGGAAATTCAATCTCACATAATAACCATGTTTTCATTGTGTGATATCTTTGTCTGAATTGCTCACATGTTGTGTTTGTTTGGGCCTATGCAGTATGAAATTCTGTATGTTAGATTCCCAGAATCAAACTTTGGACTTAGAAAATGTAATTGTATTTAAATTAATGTAGCCCAATGTTGCATTATTTTGCATTATGACACATTGCAGTTCATAGCCTTGTCTTCTATTAATGCCTGTACAAGTAAAAATGATAAGGATATTTGTGCATATAAACCCCATTATTTCAACTGGATGTAAGTATCGTGTATATCTCAAGACAATGAAGAAAAGTTACAGCTGATTGTTTCTTGAAATCCTAATAATAATAATAATCCTTATTAACAAAGGCCTTTCCAGCCTTTGTTGCTAAGAAATCTGTCCTTAGTTATTAGGAAATCTTTGCATACGAATTCAGTGGTTGGTCTCAATAGTCCATCTGAGCAAATGATGTTAGCATTTAGTATATTTTATTACAGGTCCAGAATTTGTTTCATTTTAGCTCATTACTCATCAACTTGCTTGTCCTTTCCTGCAATATTCCGTCTGTCTCATTTTCAAGTACCCTATAAACTAAACCCATGGTTATTCAAATCATCATTCATGTCTGATTTATTGACTTCTTCATTACCAGATTACAATATTGACGTGGTGTGTTATTTCCTTATTAAGATTTCCCTAGAAACATTGGAAAAATCTTCCTTTAATGTGTCCCAGGTTCAAAAAGTGATTTCTGTCACAGTGCAAAGGTGATAACTGCAACATAAGTGAGGATCCATTCAGCAGGTTAGGAGTGAAGGGCAAAATTTAGTCAGTGTTTGGAACACAGCATAATAAAATGGGATGCTGAAGGTCAACAGACACAAGAAGGTTCTCTTAATAGTCACTAGGTCTTGGAGCATTATACCCAGTGAACTCTTCTGAATGCATGTGAAATCTTTTCATGATTTAACTTCTGATAACCTCACCAATTCAGTGATGTTACTCTACATTTATATCAAAGTAGCTACAAGAAAGATATGGTCTACTTCGGCTTGGCTCTTGTGTCTGTAATACAGCTGATCTCAAATCCTTGTCCCTTTGGTCACAGGACTTTATAAAATTTGAGCTAAATTATCCTTGCTTTTTCTTTCTTTCTTTTCCTTTTTCCTTTACTTTCTTCCTAGCTTTATTTCTCTTTTCCACCTATTTCTTGTATTAATGAGGTCTGTGTACTGTGTGTTACCAGGGACATTCCAAATAATCCATTGGAATCTCTAGTGAACACTTGAAGCTTTACCTCTACATTCCATTAATTTGTTCCAGCACCTTGTCACAGGTCCATTCTACATCCTATATGCCAAGAGTTTAATTATGGGGACATACTTCCATATTTTGTATGTAAATTTCAGAGATTACTTTTTTTTTCTCAGCATGAAGATGTTGGAAGAGAGAATAAAGAAAGTAGTTGGCATCAGTCCTAAACAAACACATATCTCACAAAGCAGCCAAATGAAGAGTGGTCAGCCGGGACATGACAGGGTGTTGATGGAGTAGCCGGAATAAATGGACTGAATATTTTCTTCCAAGTGCACATGGATTGCATACACTTAAAATATGTGCTTCCAGGTTGTGCAGATGCTCTTTTTGACTTTTAACCTCCTGGACTTTTCTTGGAGCTATGAGAAAAACTGTAAATATCCTGTATCTTTTAAGAGGCTTACCTTTGTATTATAATGTGCTTTAATTCAAACTGTAAGCCAAAGCTATTTTTAGGTATGACTTGGTGCAAGAGGCAGTTTATTTAATCACATGAAAATTTGGAGGGAGTGGAACAGTCATGGTTGCTTCTTGAGAGATACCACCACAGCATGTTTCTCTGCTCAAGCTGGCATTATAATTAGCTTTCTATAGGTACTTGGCTGACTTTGGGTTTAAAGGGATTTAAATTTTAAGCAGTGTTTCCCAGACTCATTATGCTTGAAGGTGTCTGAAGGGAGAAAGAGTCGAAAAGCTGAAGAGAGATAAATCCCTGTAGACTGCTGACATGATGCCACTTCATTGGACATAAAGGGAAGCAGCTTTTACTCTAGAGAGAATGGCAGTCCCCTCTCAGACAGAAATGCAGGCTGTTGCTCACTTGACGATGTTTCTTCTGCCCTTCTTTCCTTTCTACCTCTCATATGCCAGTCATTTGAATATCTGAATTTGGTGCAAAACCATTGTCTTACAAATACATGAGTGTTGATGAATGATCTGGTATAAGCTGCTCAGGTACACAGTATGCTACCAGAAAGAGCTCACAGATGGAAGAGAGAAAATTCTCATGAATCAGGGAGAAGAAAAAGTGAGAGAGGAAAGGGTGAAGAAGCACAAATACTTTTTTTTTTTCATGATATACATGTTTTTGAAGTAGAACACTGGAGGAATATTTTTTGATACTGAGTTTGAATGCCTCTGTAATGTTTGTGGCTTTTAATTGGATATTTTTAGTACACATTTTTTAAAGACTGCCTAAAATGAACACATTTGACTAAAAGAGATTGAACTTAAGATTTATTTATTTTTGTATTTCCCTTTTTTTCCTCTGGGAAAGTTTTCTTCAAACTGTCATGCTCACATCTACTCAAGATATTGGCAGTCATGCATCCCACTCTACTTAGAACATTTAACTAAGCAGGCCATTTTGAATCCTGCAAGATCTTGGTAATGTCAGTCATCAACAGGTTGATGACATAATTGAAGTGGTCTTCATGGACTATTGATTCTTTTTGAGCTACTTGCCTCAATGAAATGAAAGGGATGAATCTACATGTCAGTCCAAGAAACCACAAAGAGGTGCCTATGAACTAAACAAGTTAAAAGGAACTGTCTTCTAAACATTTTAAGAACATAATGGCATCTAAAGAGTCAGTATATCAAATTTGTTAACAAATGTGCCCAACATAGGGATGTTCAGTCAGGTCAGACAAGTGCCCTTATGGCTCAGAGACTATGTAGTTTTGGATATAGTATTTGGATAGATGACAAAGGAGGTAAAGGTCTCTATTTCTGTCTGCACTGAGCTTATCTCAGGAGAAGTTGAAGAAAGATTATGTATAAAATTTGTCAGTGCACAGAGATGAGGCACATTTTAAACAGTGACATACTTATGTGCTCATCTTAAAAAAAAAGCCAAAACAAATTTTTCAGTAAGGAGAATACAGTGTAACTGAGGAGTTAGAAATTGTTGAAAGTTTCCTGCATTAGCTTTCCCTTAAACAAAAAACACCATATCTAAAACCACATGTCTACAGTGATATTTATTGTGTAAAGTTTTATCTCCAGAAGTGTCTTATTTTATTTATAATTTGCTGTTTAAAAACAAAATAAAATAATAATACTCATAAAAACCACATCAAGCAAACAACAACAAAACAAACAACAACCAAAAAACCCCCACAAAAACAAAAACAAACAAAACCCCCAAAAAAACCAAAACAAAAAAAAACAAACCAAACCTCCCAAAAAACACTAAAGCAGAGTTCATTTTAATTATCTGCTAAATATAGATTTTGCCACTATGCTTATTAAAATGCATATAGTGGCCTCTCTCCAAAATGATGAAAATGGAGTGGGGAATAAAAGAGACAGACAAAGAAGGAGTGAGTTTTCAAGATAAATGTGTGTAGAGGTCCCTTCTCCCATATATTTATAATGGCTTAATTGGAATAGAAAAGTCTAGAACCCAACAGGATGTTCAAATTAACTGTTTTATTAATAACTGTTGAGACCTCCTTTTAAAATAGTTTCCTTTGAATAATACATTGTTTCTAATAACCGTAAATTGTTTAAAGATTCCTTTTTCATTATAAAAATGGATTATTCTCATTATATTAATTATGCATTCACTTAATTTGCCAGTTCACATTGATCATCTGCCTTTTTAAGTGCATTCCCAGTTAGAGATGTAAAACAAAAAGAAACTTTCAGGTTACATAAAACTGAAGTGTATTAGCTGTGTCCTCATTGAACTAAGAACAGATTAACATATTCCCAAATACACTTCTGTTTTCACTTTGTCTTTCTCTTTTGAATTTGTGACAATTTAGAAGTTATTTTAATAGATTTTCTTATATTATCTGTTTCTTTTTAAGGAAGTTTAACTTCTTAACTGCTCTTTTTATTGTTTTTCAATTTCATCCTAAACTTTCTAATCACTGTTTCTGCAAAGGGCTTTTAGCCTTTTTTGATACCTGAATTTATGAACACTTTGTATCTGTCTTACTTCCAAAGATGGGTGCTTTACCACTCCTATATCACAGCCTGAAAATAGGTTGGAATTGCTATAGTTTAAGAATCAAAGTATATTTCACTGAAATATCATAGGAGGGAGTTTTCAAGCACCATTTTTTTCAGTCTTTAAGTCTTAGGTTTATATGTGTTAGTGAGTGTGAGAATTATTATATATTTACAGTTGTTACTTCTTTTTTTTTTTTTTTTTTTCCTTAGATGTTTCTGCTTAGATGGAGGTTCAATAAGGTGAAGTGCTAGGTCCTGGACTTCAGTCACATTAATGCCATGCAGCACTGCAGGCTGGGAGCAGAGTGGCTGGAAACTGCCCAAGGGATAAAGGAGCTGGGGATGCTGGTGACAGTGGCTGAACATGAGCCAGCAGTGCTCAGGTGGCTGAGAAGGCCAAAGGCATCCCAGCCTGTATCAGCAATAGTGTGGCCAGCAGGAGCAGGGCGGGGATTGTCCCCTTGGACTTGGCACTGGGGAGGCCACACCTCATGTCCAGTTCTGGGCCCATGGCTGCAAGAAGGACATTGAGGTGCTGGAGAACGCCCAGAGAAGGGCAACAAGGCTGGGAAAGGGTCTGGAGCACAAGTCTGGTGAAGAGTGGCTGAGGGAGCTGGGGTTGTTTAGCCTGGAGCAAAGGAGGCTCAGGAGAGACCTCTCTCCAGCTGCCTGAAAGGAGGCTGGAGCCAGGTGGAGATCAGCCTCTTCTTCCAGGCAGCAGGGACAGGATTAAAGGAAGTGGCCTCAAGCTAAGCCAGGGAGGTTCAGGGTAGACATCAGGAAGAATTTTTTCTCTGAAAAAGGTAGATAAGCATAGGAACAGGCTGAACAGGGAGGTGGTGGAGTCACTGTCACTGGAAATGTTCAAGAAAGGACTGGTCATGACACTTTAGTACTTTGTTTAATGAGCATGGTGGTGGTCCGTCAAAGGTTGGACTTGATGATCATTAATGTCTTTTCCAACCTAAATGATTCTTTGTGCTGTATTTATAATATTTCCATATAGTCACATTATTCTCAGTGCTTGAGCTTTGTGTTTTTTCTCTTCATTGACTGAAGAGGAGTGTAGGAAAAATTTGTATATTTTTCTTGCATATTTAAGGAAAAGCTCCTATGAAGAAAACAGTGAACTAATGAAAAATAGAGTATCAGTGTTGTATTTATTAGAAAGAGAAACATTAACCATGACCTGCTCATGAAATCTTTCTAATTTCTTTAGGAGAGTTTTATGTGGATGGTAGAAATGTCACCCTAGTCCACACGTAGGTCAGTGTTCACTTTTGTCAATGAAATGAATAAAACTTCACAAACCATAAATCCAGTGAATGGATTATCCTACTTCTGACTGACAGGTCAGCTAAATGCAGTATGTACCAAGTAATAAATAAAAGTGCATGGATCTGCTGCATTGGGAACCCCAGATGCTGATGGTGATTTTGTATTGGGAAATTAAACCCCTTGATGAGGTAGGGTCAAAGTGAACCAGATAGAGTATGTCCATCACTAAGTCACTTCCCAATATGCACTCATGAATATTTCTGCCTAAGACAGAGGCTTTGCTGTTCCAAATCTTTTGTAGATCCTAACATTAGCATACAGTGATTTTGCAGGGAAACAATAAACAAGTTTGCAATACTCAAATAATACATGTTTGTAGAACATATGTGCTATTTGGAGAAAGCCTCTCTCTGTTGTGAGAGACCCTTTGCCATGTGCCATCAAATCAGCGTCCTGACTTTGGTCTATGGCTTATGCCTGTTCCTGCAATATCAATGAACGTAATTCCAAGAAGTCAGGATTCCTAGACCTGAAACAGGAATATATGTAACTGTCAAGCAGAATGACTTCATTAAGCTTCTGACCTTTCTGCTCCCAGAACTCTCTCTACAAACTTTAAGAAAATCTTCAGCTAGTGCTAACCAATATTATTTCTTACTTCCAAACTGAGGACAAAACCTGAACTTTTCAGAACAATCCACCAATTTTAAGTCCTTTTTGTCACTCTCTAGGCTACTGTTATCACACAACATTAAAAGAAGATACCATAATAACTATTTTTCCAAACTCCCTTTAGAACCAATCACTCAAATGGAATGCAGTGGAGTGTTTCCAAACAAGCTAGGTCACTGACCTGAAATGCTGTGGAATTTCCATGCTTCTGGCTCTTCCCTTGGGTTTAGCCTTAAATCTAATCATTCTGGCATCTCTAATACGTGGTTGACTCTGCTTCCTCAGCACAATATGCTAGACTGCTCAAGAGATGTGAAAAAGATAGTGCAGATCAGAGACAGGGTTAGAAATGTGTCTATATTCTTCTTCCATATTGCCAAAATGTAGCATTTCTGTAGGTACTGGAAAATGAATACGAACAATGCTGGAATCTTCGTGACCCGAATGCTGGGGGCTTCTTTACTAATGGTCATATGTTTTGACCTTTGAGTACTATCTCATGAGGATTTTTGTAGAGATAGCATGGAGCTGCTACGAAAGTGCAACTGGTTCTTTTTCAGCCAATTTTTATATTTCCAAGCCTTATACATCATCAGGTGTCTGGGAAATGATATAGAGTTCAGGATCTTTCTCAGTATTTGTAAATCAAGAGATCCTCTGTATATATATTTTCATCATTAATCTTTTGCTTTTGGTGAGAGCTTCCAGTGATCCAGATGTGGGCACATGTTTAGTCATCAAGTCCCAAAGGTTTGTTAGTTAATTTTTTCCCTCCTATCTGTGATCATGCTCTGAATGACATCCATTGGTATATTTAGCACAACTGCAACAGATACGTTTTTCAGACGAAGAAAAAGGCTAGTAAAAAAAGTCTTTTCCAAACCAGTGCATATAATGACATTGCAGCACTCACTGGCTTGCTTAGTGTTTCATTATATTTTATTTGCGTGGAAGAATTTTCTCTGTGGGAACTAATTAAAGGGAGAAAGTCTCCAAAAGTCCATCCAGCAAGAAACCAGGAGTATACCTTTAGATTAAGATGGAATGGGATACAAGAAGCAGCAAAAACTGAAATGTTGCTACCATTTAGGTGATTGTGATATCAATTGCCTTTGTTTCTCCTATCACATCTTCCACATTCAACAAGAAATTGTCTAAACAGGTTTGGAAAAGCAGGGTATTTAATCAAACATTCCCTTGCTCTGGGAACTGCTCTTTCACAGCCAGTGAATCTGTTTTGAAACTCCTAAAGGAAACAGTTGCATTAGATTATGTCTGTTGACTTTCCATCTTGAAACATTGATTCATCACTTGAAATACTTTGGGAATCAACTTGCAGGCAAGGTCTGTCCTTATTTCTTCCACTGAATGCAATTTGAATTTTCAATTTTGAAATCTCTGGTTGCATCAGCTCCTTAGCTCTGCATTGCCGCAGCAGAACTGAAGTTGATAGCAACTTCAGTGATGGTTCTGCTCATGCCATTGAGAATATAATTCTGCTCTCAAGACATCATCTGCTTCAGACAAGATACAATGCATTGAGTCAGCCAGAATCCGCTCCCTCTTCTGATCTCTGTTGAAACTGGAAATGCTTTGAAAGCACCAGCAGATATTCAGCTTCAAATCCTTAATGTTGAATGTGCTGAAAGAACTAGTGAAGTTTATTGCAAACAGATTTTACAGTTGAGTCTTGGTAGAGCCACTTTTCATGTTGTGGAAGTAAAATCTCTTTTGAAGATGATATGAAGCAGAAGACTTGGGGAGAAATGTATACTAAAAGAAGCAAATTCCTGTTAGGATGGCATTGGAAGTTTTTTCATTATTATTCAAAAGGTAGTTTACTCAGTTTTGCCTGGATTGCTAAAGATATCACCACACAAGTTTGTCATGGCAGCCTGAGTAAATGCAGAACCAGCAGCATTCTGAGAATATTCAAGATAGTTCTTTTCAAAAGCAACACCAACAAGATGAGCTATTTCAGAAATCTACTCTGTTCTGGGACAGAGTACATTTGTATGTTTGTCAGTGAGTAAAAGAGGGAATGTTTCAACTAAAAGATCGGTGCAAATTGCACTTCTATCTAGTAAATTAAGCAAATTGCACTTTTATCTAGTAAAATAAAGGCTCACACTGCCTGCAAGGAGTAGTTAAGCCCATTCTAGAGGAACACACAGCCTTTGTGCTCTGAACATAAAAGGTTTTTACACAGAGACATATCCCAACCAATTAATGCCTTCCTTGTTACAACAAAGCAGCAGAACTAGCAGTTCAGATGTATGGCTTTTAAATTGTAGTTGGTGGTGCATGTCTTAACAAATGCTTTACAAATGTTCATGACTGTTTTAAGGAGACGATTATACAGGGTAGAGACCTGTAGGCTTTCTTTTATGTGGATAAATACTTTCAAAAAATAATATAAGATGAAAATAAACTGTTCTTTTCAGTTGCTGGGAACTGGAAATTTTTTGTTCTTGTTTAAATTGCATGCTTACTTATTATCTTACTTCTCCGCAGGTTGCACATATTGCCCCAAAAGTTTTTGGTCAAATATAGATTCAGAACCACTGTTGATGGTTTGCAATGAGGAGTAAATTTGAATAAGGCTGCAGGTACAGATTTCAGCAGCTTTAATTCTATTTCTGATTCTTAGATAGTTTAGGAAAAAATGACTAAGAGGATTGTGAAATTTTGAATCAGTTCTCTGCTATCAAAGGTCTTTTACAACTCTTGACTACACACTTAATCTCACCCCTGTGCTGTCCAGCAAGAAAGGTGGAAAATTTTCTTCAAAAAAAGTAACATTCCAGGCAAAGAACAGTGTTTCTGAAAGTCACATCTTTTCCTGGACTATGGATTTCTCACTTCCAGTTCAGAAGAATAGTAATGAAAAATGCTCTTTCCTCTAGATAGAAAAATGTGGTATTTGGAGCTGTTTTCTCAAAAGCTGTTGTGATTCCAAAAAACAGTCAGGCTACCATAATTTATGTTGTTGGCTAGAGCTGGAATCATGACACCTGCAATAAGTAAGCTCTCCATGTGATGTTGGGCAGTGTCTCATAAATCATGAGGTATGCCAGCTGCTTTTCAGAGCAGAAAATCCTACATATAAATTTAGCCCCACACAAATGATTCCTGGATGCAGGGGCTTGCGGATCATACCTTCTGATCCACCTTCAACACCTTGGCAATATTCCACCCTGCTAGTGCTCTTCTCTTGGGAAAACCTCTTTATGGCTTTGACAGGAAAGGTTCAGAAGTCTGTTTTTTAATGAAGAAAGTGTGGCAGTAAACTGCCAATCCAGCTCATTCTTGTATGAATTTAGTATATCAGATTAAAAGGAATGGCAGCTAATGTTTTCAAAATGGTATTTTTCTACTTAGGTGCTTTAAATTAAATTGAGATGTGTGAATAAAATTGGTCTGCCTTTCAGGAGAACTTGTCAAATCAATTTTCAGCTGAAAGTTTCCACCTTGTATTGGGCCTGGCTGGAGTAGTGTTAAATTCATAGCAGCCTGGATGATGCCTTGTTTTGGATTTGTGACTAAAGCAGCCTTGATAACACATACTAATGTTTTGGCTGTTGATGAATACTGTTTGAGCAGTGTCAAGGCTTTCTCTTTTTGGAAGGGACAGCTTGGACAGGTGACCTGAGCTGGACAAAGGGATAGCTGTAACAATCCATATATAACATCATGTTCAGCTGTTAAAACTGGGGTATAGAAGCAGGAGGAAGGATTTTGGCTTCTGAGGTAACTTTATTTGGAGACTGGCTGAGCATCACTCAGCCTGTGAGAAGAGGTGAGAAATTTCCTTCACTTTGCTGTTCACTGTTTTAGTTTTTGGTGTGGGGGGGTTTTTTGGGTTTTTCTTTTTTTTTTTTTTTTTTTTTTTTTTTCTTCACCATGTTAAACTGTCCTTATCTTGATGAAGAGATTTTCTTGGTTTTGCTCATCTGTTTTTTCCCCTCATCCTGTATGAGTGGATGGATACTGGCAGGGGACAACCCACCATTCAGGTATTGACTTTTTCACTAGACTGAGAAAGTTGCAGCGTATTTTATTTGTAGCCTATACAACTAAGGAAATCTTTGATCAACTACCCTCCTCTTGATGCTCTCTAATAGCTTCATAACCTTCTTATGTTATGACACCCAAAACTGCACACAATATTCAAGGTGAGAGCAAACCACTGCAGAGTAGAGCGGGAAAATCACCTCCCTCAACTGGCTCGCAGTGCCTGAGTGCTGTGACTCATGTTCAGCTTGTCTCTTTCCATGGTGCTGTTTTCCAACATCTCATTCCCCAATCTGTTCGTGCATCCAGGGTTTCTCCATCCCAGGTGCAGAATCCAGCACTTGCCCTCAGGGGAGTTGACAGCTCCTCTCAGTTTTGTATCATTGGCAAACTTCTTTAGAATGCCTTTAAGACCTGCATCCAACTGGCCTTAAAATGGAGTTCTGTAAGGGCTTGTGCATAGAGGATGATACAGTCAGTTTCATATGTGCATCATCTGCTACTTACACACTCAGCATGAATTATTGCCACCTCCAGTACAGGGGAGAGACTTAGTGTATGGTAACATACAGTCCTAGAATTCGCTTTTTTGACAAACTGAAAGTTTTACTTATATCTTCCTTCTTCCCCCTGGCTGAATGTTTTAGCAGCACATCCACTTATCAATGTTTCACTCTGCTAATCCAGGGCTTTCATTAGCAAAAGCACCTTAATGTTAATATTTTATGGCTGGTTTGCTTTTAACATGGACTTAAAAATTAGGGAAATGTTTTGCCTCATTTACTGGAAGGGAGTTGGAATGCTAGTTGGTCAAGCTTATTTCAAAGATTGCTCTTTAAAGAAAATAGAAATTCAGCCCAAATCAAAAGATATGAAATATTTTATTTGGTGGATTTAGTTGGGGAATTTTCAGATTCAAATCTGAGTTTGTCCTGCTGCATATAAGGCATACCCTGATGTGATTTAAAAAAAAAAAAAAAAAAAAGGTAAACTTTTATCATTTGTCAGAATGTTTTTCCCTTTAGAAGAAACTTCCATTAAGAGGCTTCTATTAACACTTCAACCACTGATTTATAATTCTGAAGATAAATTCATTTCTCATGGTTCAAACTGTTCTTGAGCTATGTTTACTTCTAATGTTTTTTCCCCTCTCTTATTTATTCATTTATTTATTTATTTATTTATTTACTTGTTTATTTTCCTGTGTGAGAAGGCCTTTTTTTTAAAAAAAATCATCTGTTTCTGGACGCAGTAGGTGCAGAGCATTGTACTGCATTAAATATAAATATTAGAATGTGGATGTAACTAAAGCAAGCAAACCTTATGCTGGGAATGCAGGAAGGTACCAAATGTTTTTACAAGTTTTGCAGATTTGAATAATTAAGATATAGGAGACTGCGTAAATAATCTGCCAGCTCTCTCAAGCTGAAATGTATCCAGAGAGAAAACAAAAAGCTAAGAAAGATGCCTTTCATCGCTTTTTGTATTGAAATGATTCCTTCTGCAAATACCTTTGTTGTACCAAAGCATCACTGGGTTCACGATGCTTGTACAGACCTTGGTAGCTCTGGTTCAGGGAACTTTTCGCATAAGCACACAGCAAGTATGTGAGCAACAGGGAATGCATGAGCAAAGGGGGAAAGAAAAAAGAGATAATCCCTTACCATGACAGGATGTCATTTATCATATCATGGTATATTGTTCTTGATGAGGCTTGTGGTTAGTGGTGAGCACGGTGGAGTTTATGTTGAGAGCCCTTACTTGACAGAAAGTAAGACAAAAAGGGAAGGATGGGATGCAGGAATGTATAATCACTGCACTTTAGGATAGCTTTTCCAAATGTAAAGTTTTGTAGGCACAGAGACTAGGTGGTTGAATTCCTTAAAAAAGTTGTTGCAAAAACCGACACATTTTACAGATTAGATGTGAAAAAGCATTAAAAGGTGCAAAAATAAGGTTGAGTACCTTCCAAACTCTTTCTTTCACCTTCTTTGAAGAAAACTCATTTTTGTAGAGTTCTTCTATGTTACGTGTTTTGTTTTGGAACTATTCTACTTCAGTTAAAGCTTGGTTAATGCTAAATTATTCATTCTTTCCAGTTTATACTTGATTTAACAATAATGATAATTTCATTTGTAAAAAGTGAGTCACTTGATTTTAGCCATCTTCTCTTCTTGTTCATCTTCCAAGATCTTCTTCCATCACATCTTCTTGTGAGAGATAAGTATTGTACAGGAAATTTGTAAAAAGCTACCTGTTGTGATTTTTTTTCCATATTAGTGAAATACATGATGAAATACTAGTCTATTAAGGTATACATATATATGTAATAGTTTTAAAGCAAATGCAACTTAGAATTCTAAAGCTGAAAAAATGTTACCATGTATGTATTCAAAAATTTATCATTTTATGTGATTTTGGGATGTACTTTTAAAACAAATTTTGGGATATGGTTGAGAATGTGCTTAATTTGTAGATACTATTTTATTTCAATTTGTTTTGAGGAAGCAAATATCATGGTAATTGTATTAGCAGAAAGGACAATGTTCTCAAATGGCAGGCTTCTTGAGGTTTGGGAGTATTGTTTCTTGATGGCTCAATTTTACTCTATCATTCTCACTTTTCTTAAGTATATTTTAAAATATTGTTATTACTTGTCATATTTGTTGCAATTTTTCTACACTGACTATATTTTAAAGATATTGAAATACAGAGCTAATCAACAAATAACTAAACATTGAATCTGAGACATTGGTTTCTTGCTTGGTTTGTTAGTTTGGGGTTTGGTTGGTTTTGTCTGGTTTTTTTGTGCCTCCTTTTCCTGACTGTACTGTCTGAAGTGCATTACATCAGTTATTTTCTGTGGGCTCATGTTCACACACTCCATTGCAGGTCAGTTCCTCCTAGAAGAAGCCCGCCTGGTAGAAGCAGCTGAAATGGCAAAAAAAGCAGCTGAACTTGATAATACGGAATTTGATGTTGTTTTCAATGCAGCCCATATGCTCAGGTTAGTGCTTGTTTTGTGCTTGCTGCCTCCCTTGATTTTCCTCATCTTTCAGAGGGAAAAAGTCTTAATAGCCTTTGCTTATGCAGGTTTCTTTTTAAAGCCCAGCAACTCTTTTGAATAATTCAATATTATTGCTAATAAGATACAAAGAAGTGGAATTAAATTGTTGCAGCATTTAGCACTTTGCATTTCTTAAATTCTGTTTATTACATCATAATTTCCTAGCTTCTGTTGTTCACAAGCAGGTAATACATTTTGGTTACGTATGAGAACAAGTGTTTCTTTTGTGAAGAACCTTCTGTAGGATTTCCTTTCACCTGATTTTTAAAATTTTAGTGTGCATAGCAACTGATTAGAGGAGACCATATTTCTCGTCTGGAAGTAAATAGAGAATATTGAAAATTTCTGTTAATATCAGCAGGGAACATTATGATAATTAGAAATCTAAATATTCCCAGACTGATAATTACTTTGAGATGCGTAGGAGCACTTAGTGATATTCTCAGCATCTGTGATTTAAAATGTAGTCTTATATTTAATTCTGTTGTATCTGAATAGAATGAAACTTTGGACTTCTATTTTAGCTTTTAAAGCTGTCAGACCTGGTTATTCAGTAACATTAAGCTTCTGTCTGTGAGTTTAACATTATCATTAAACTCACATTACTCTAATAGGTATCCTCCATGCTTATTTCTAGGATAACTATCTAATTATTGCCTATTGTCCACTTAACAGCTATAAGGATACTTGATTTCATTTAGATGGTATCTAAGCATAGAAAATGCATGAAAAAGGAAATTAAAGAAATATACTTCATTGGCACAAAACAGTTCTTCAGATAATTTCTCTGCTGAAGATATCTTACTAGGCTCCTTTGTACTTTTAGCATTTTAAGTAAGAAATGAAAAGAAAATAGTATAAAAGCGAAGGTGGAATCAACTTCAGGCAAGTGATCTGTGTTTCATGATTTTGAAACAAGCCCCAAAAGTTATTTTTTTAAAAATAAGTTTTGGGGCTTGTAGATTAGAAAGACAAATGTCTCATTGGTAAATAATAGTTTGATTTTACGAAAGTGTAATGAGCTATTTTAGGGATGCTTCCCTTCCCCATGATTATTTTGTAAATGATATCACTCAAGACAGAATTCAGTAATTTGAAACATTTAGATTAATACTGCAAATTCACAGACAGAAGCATAGCATGTTAGGCATGACAGCTGAATTTAGAAAGGTATAGAGGGCTCAGATTCCTGATGTTACTGAGTGTGTTGTAGAAGATAGCTCATACCAGTTTTAGGGGTATGAATGTGTGTATTATAAAATGTGGTGGTGCAGATTAATACTATTTTGGAAATAGGTTTAATAAATCTCCTGCTTTCTCTGTGAGCACAGAGTGTAGTGTTCAAGGTCTTTGAGGCACATATATTTACATCTGGGTATGAGTATTTTTTCACTTTTAAAGTAACAGTTATGCTGCTGTGCTGTAATCAGCCATGGTTACCCTACCTGATATGGTTGGGAGTGTACTGTTTTGGGGAGGCAAGTAAGTAATAATCTCAGTGATTCTAAGCTGCATTTTTGATTTTTATTGTAAGTGCAAAGCCAAAACCTTCAAAAACAAAAAAAACCAAACAAACAAACAAACAAACAAACAAACAAAAAAAAAAAAAAAAGAAAAAGAAAATGCAACAACTGAAACACTTAAAAAATAGGCCTGCTTTAGTTTAGCTAGAATCCCTTGTGCTCCTTTGGGATACCCAGTTGATCTAATTTTTCACTTCATACTCATCTCTCTTTGTGGAAGACCATAATGTCTTCCTAATACTCTCTGAGAGTCTAAAGTGGTCTGCAGGATTTAGCAAGAGTCAGGGTGGCAAAGCTGAATTCAGGGATTGTGCTGACAAGTATTTGCTTAAAACCCCATGTGTTAGGATCTGACTAATTTTTGCTAAAGGTTATGATTTTGTTGTCCGTTCCTTGTTCACTGCTTTACTTAGCAATTAACTCGAATATATTGCTTCCATAATAACTTGTTGGACAAGGACAATGCATATTTATTCATTGTAACAGAGCAGCTACAAATCCACCAGGAGTCTGGCTCTTTAGAAGCAGATGATTTTTAGGATCTTTAGAACAAAGGAGAGCTGAGGTGATTCCAAGAGGAAAACAGATACCAAGACACAAAGGAGGACGGAAAGAAGGGAGTATTCCAACTGGCACAGAGTGACACTGCTAGAAACTGAATGCTAAAGACAGTCATAAATGAAAGGCTGACATAATTTCAAGTAGGTGACCAACTGCTCTTTAGGTACCCTAGAGAGCTATAAAAACTGCCTGGTAAGTAAGTAAGAATTTTGAATGAACTGCACAGCTGTGAGATAGAAAATACATTATAGAAGTTCACAGAGCATGAAGATGAAATGACTCTTGTGAGAGACACGGGATAAATTTTAAAGACGTGTTGTGGAATAAGAGACAGAAATTGATATTAATGTGGATGATGCAAGGTTTCCAAAATGACTACAAGATAATAAAATAAGCTTATATTTTTGTAGAGATTCTAATGCTTTCCTTTTTGGACCAAATATTTTACACAGTGACATATTTTTGAATTAGGAAGGAGTCATCTTTCCCCCTTCTCCTACTACTGTTTCCACCATTAGCCTAAAGAGTGTCACAGGACTCAGAAATATGAAGACATTTCTTGGTTTACAGCTGTTTTGGATGGAAAATAAACATACCATTCTGTCTAAATGCAATTTATTTTAATAGTCTAGTGCTAAAATATTTCTTTTTTTTTAAATCCCCTTACTTGCTGAGAAAAAAATAAATTAAAATTCAACCTGAATAAAAATTAATAACTTCTGAAAATTTTGAACTGGAGTGCCTCAAGTTAATTTAATTTTTCTTGAGTTTGTAACAGAATTGTTAACTCCGTCCAAATGCAGTAGCTGTATTTATAGGTAGCCTGTTCTCAGTTTAGCAGTCACAAGAAGAATGTCTGCTCTTCCAATCAGATATTCCAAAGTTGCTGATTTCCTCTCTTTGTGACTGAATCTGAAGTAAAAAAAAAATTAATTACTTAGTTCTGTTTGCATTATTGAGAGACCTTCACTTTCCTAATTACATTATAGTTATTAATTTTTTTCCTAAATGACTTCTGTAGCATCCCATTAATGCATTTCAAGATGATTCAAGTCATCTGTAAGAGGAGTGAGATGTGGGATGAATGCAATTAATTTCTTTGCAACAGTCTGGTAACTTTTAACTTGCACAATACTTGTCTGTAAAATCCATTTTCTCAACAAATTTGTTTTCCAGACAGCTTTCTTCAAGGGTCATGCAGCCATTTGGGTGGCTCTTAAAACAGTATCTGGTCATGTGTTTTGCGTTTGTAGTATTTGCAATGCTCCTGCTCCGAGGAGTTTGAAGTCTCTCTCAGCAAAGCAGTGACGCTGTGCGGTGGCTGCAGCTCCAGTGCCTGAACCATGTGTTAACAAGGGCCATGGTTCACTTTGCTCTCGGGGGACAGGTGAGCTGCCACCAGCAGAGCTCCCTGTGGGCAGGGAAACCAGTATTTCTAGAATGAAGGATGGCAGGGTGGTGCCACCGCTATAATAATTAGAAACAGGAGAAGAATTTCACCTTGACTCCCTCCACAGGAAAACAAATATAGGAAAAAGACAGCTTTGCTTAAAAACACATTTTGTAGGAATAATTCGGTTTTCCATGCATTTGTAAGAGGGTTGTTCTGGGAAAATCTCATGTGACATGAAGTTACAGGATGTTTATTGGCTGTTGAAAACAGAAGTCTAATATGTGACATGTTCTTCATTTTTCAGTGATTTTCTGTAAAAGTATTTTGGCTGTCCAGAATACACTGGCCAAACATGGAGTGAATTGCTGATATAGTATCATAGGCACAACTTAACCCTTTGTCATTGTCTGAACAGATTATTGTGGAGCACAATAAGTCCCCTGTAGGAGGGCCTCCTGCCCTCCCATGGAGGAATCAGGCTGATGCCTTTGAGCCGTCCCCTAGCTAAGCAACCTAGTTCAAGTTCACGGTGACCCCAGTAGACTACACCCAGTACACCTTGCTTCTTTCATGCAAGTAGTCTGTATCCACCCCTTGTCTATCCCTATAAAAGCCCCAGTCTCAGCCCCTGTTTTTAGGAGCTCTCTGTTTCTGGTTCCCTTTGCAGAGACGCTGGCATTAAAGCCATCTCTGTGGCATCGCCATACAGACTCCTCTCTCGTTCCTGCGTTGGCCTGGGCATTCCAGCCTTGAGCTGAGAATCACTATTGAGCTGAGAATCACTACTGAGCTGAGAATCACTATTGAGCTGAAACAACTTGCTGGAATCCCCCCATAACCAAGGAAAGGAAGCAGCAGTACCCCTAGAAGGTGTTCTCCTTTGGAGACGCATCTCTCTGGGAAGGATACAGCCTCTGGGTAGACTTCTCTCCCAGTTTTCTGGCTACATCAGATTATAGTCATCCTTTATTTACTATCTATGTACTTAAATATATATGTACGTATAGCAAAGCATGTAGTCTATATAGATTTTTAGAACAAAAAAACATGATGAATGGTTCATTACAACAGAGTAGCTGATTAGAAAACCTGATTACAATTTTGTTGTTACACAAAAAGGTCCATTAAGAATGTCAAGTATCAGCACTCAGCATTTTAAAATAGGAATTGCTGAAGAAAATTTCTTTGTAGGTGTGTCGACATCCATGATTTTACTGTAAAAGTCAACAGTCTGAAGCCTTGTACTAAGCAGCAGGCAGGTTAAAACTAACCCTTTTGCACTCACACGTATCTAAAATCAGTCAACATCGATGGTGTTTTTCTCTTACAACAGTATTTTTTCCAGTGAAAAATGTAAAAACCAAAATAAATGTAAACTGATTATAGCTGAGTGTCAAGAAAATCTAAAAGTGATGTGTCATCAAACGCATTTATTAGGTGTTAACTGTTAGTCAGCTGGAGCTAAATATGGGGAATTGTTTGGTCTGGAAGCTCAGGTTAAGAGATATGAGGGAATAAAAAGTGGAAACATTTTTTCCCTTAAAATGAGATTGGATGCTAGTGGGGAAAGGTCCATCTCATTAAAAGATTTAGGATAGAGTTTAAAATATAGCTTATCACTATGAAAAAGACTCTTTTCTGAACCTCCCTGCTCCCTTTCCTTCCTCTCTGTTTTTTATCAACATTTTATCCAATATTTTACTCTAATGTGAGTTATGTTACTTTTAATAGTGTCCTTCCATTATTTGACGTTGATCCAGAGCTCTTTACTGCTTGGTGGCGTAGGGTTACTGCAATTTCCTACCTCTGTGCCTTTAATTTTTCTCAAGGGAAAGCTGTTCCAGGGCTTAACATAATTAATTTCTAGCTTAGATTTGCAGTGAAAATGGGAACCAGAATTCTGCAGCTTCTTAACTAAAGAAACTGTTGCCCCCAAAATGGAACTAGCATTTGCCTGACCAGGTTACTGTGTTGTGCATTCATTTCTATAAATTGTTTGTAATGAAGAACTGGAGAATATATTCAAACTGATTTCAACTTGGCAATCAATTATTCTTCTTTCAAGATGTACATGTGGTAGGAAAGGAAGCCATGTATTTCCACTGGCCTAAAGAGGGGACAGGATTTTAATGTGTTCCACACTCACATGCCAGCAACTCTTTTTGGAGGTCAAGTGTGCCATTTGTATTTGCCTCCTGGGAAAGGCACCTGGTTTATTGTATGTTATTTCACCACTTTCAGAAGTGATTTGTGTCCTGACAGTTTTGTGCAAACAGGAAAAAAAAAAAAAAAAAGCTCTGTAACATGTTTCATTTTATAGTGCCTTGTTGTAAATCCTGAAATTCCTGAGTATAAGATTATTTTTTTTTGCAATTGTTTCAAGTGCTACTGATGCCCAGCAGGAGTGATTCAGAAGCAGGTTGAATGAATATTTTTAGACATTCAATCATTTCTAACCACTGCAACCGCTGAGTCAATGATACATGTGCAAAGTAATTTAAAACAGTTAACAGGCATAAACCAGGTTCTATTTAGCAAATTGTTAGTCATGAAGTGGTTTCAGCTTGCACAGGAATTATGTAAGAAACTTCAAAGGGATTATCCTTTCTTCCTTTCTCCTCCCAAGATCAATGGCTGTCAAAATGTGTTGTTTGGGATTAATTGCCTTTCCATGTATTACGTGGCTAATGTTTAAAATCTGTGTGGATAGAAACAAAATTAGAATACAGTTTGATAACAAATCATGTAAAGGCTCATGTAATGAACAAGGTAAAACAAGTGCTCAGTTGATTGATACTTTTTGATCTAGCACATCTTTGCAAAAGTAGGAAAAAATGGAAAAAAAGAAATCAAACAGCAGACCCTACAGTATTATCCTTGTTTTCTAATGTTTCCACTTTTTATCACAGAAATGCATTTATAATCACATAACAAACACAAATATGCTGAAGATCTTGTGTCCTAACTGTCCTGTGGAAGGACTTAATGCTTCACAGGAAAATAGCAAATAACTTTAAAACATAGCAAATAACATAGGAAAATAGCAGAAGATAAGTAGCCCACCTGGGAGTCCTGCTTGGTTGTTCTTATGGATTTGTCATCTTTCTCTTGACATGTATGTGATCAACTGATATTCATTGGACCAGTGGCCAAAATGAAGAGTTAAGGGGAAGTTAAGAAGGTGGAGACAAAAGGAAATGAGTGGAATTTGAGAGAAGTGATAAAAAGGGCTGTTGAGGCAAAAATATGTTTGTATTTCTTTGACGACGTACTGCTTGTTTGTTTGAAGACATTAAACTAAGAATTCAGGACAAGAAATAAAAACTAAGCTATTAGAAGCATGTAGAAGCTAACATTAGTAACAAGGAGAAGAAAAAGTATTAAGCTAATACTGCTTCAGGTACCCAGAAACTCATCTTATTCTCTTGGAATATGAGATGTACATTTAAATGCCTGCTCAGAATTATGTGAGTAAATGTAGAAATCAGAACTCTTTTTCTGAATTAATTCCCTCAAAAAAATTCCCTCATGGAAAACTAGTTTTCAGGAATCTTTGTGTTCCCTGACTTTTTTCCCTTTTTTTACTGGAATTATAGTGGGTTTGGGAGAGCACAAAGTGAGAAACTACATAATGGTAGAATATACAGTTTCAGAATTTAAGGTGTCTGATAACAGAAAACGAGCACATTTTCTTCTGGTGAAGACCAGTATATGTCTCTGGTTTTGCCTGAGATGAGTGTTCAGCCTTCTGTATTTGTTTCCATTATGTACTAATATTATTGCACAACTAAAAAGAAAATTAAGTAAGCAAAGAAGATTTGTGCTAATGTACATTCTGAACTATGAGAAAACTTTTAGATTTACATATTTTATGCATTTGTTAGGGTAATATCCTTAAAACAGCAGGGAGTAGTTGCAGCGTTTAGTTTTTAGCTATGCTTCTTTAGTATGGTTTGATTTTAACACAAGGAAAATGAGGTGTAACTATGCTGTTCTTTTCCATCCTGATAGACAAGCCAGTCTTAATGAAGAGGCCGAGAAGTATTATGAAATGGCAGCAGGATTAAGACCTAATGTAAGTACCTCCTTAATGGCATCCATTACTTAAGTTGATGAACGTGCTACAGTACTGAACCCTTTGTGTTGAGGAGAACTTTTTGCTGGAGCATTTGCTCTCTCAGCCTGTGTTATATATGTTCTTTTAATAGTTAATTATTGGGCAGTCAGATGAATCTGTGCATTTGTCAAACCAATCACTGCACTTTCAAGTTGCCGCAGTGAAGTGATCTAGCTGTAAGTCTTCCTTGGCTAACTTACTTGGAAAAGACTTCTAGATTTAGATTTATTTATCTACGTTTAAATGTGTTAAGTCTGGAAAGCTTTTCCAATTCCATCTCTTCACTAGTAAAAGAGAATGAAAGGCTATCCTGTCAGCCACAGTTTAAGGCATTTTTAATAATACATTTATGCATTTTCATCTGTCACGAACTTCTGGCAAACATTGTTCAGCAAATGTAAAGATATTTATCTCTGATGTAGTTGTATATTGGCGAAGAAATACTTACTGTTTGAGCAGATCTATGTAGGAGTAAGTGACAGATGCTCTTTAAGAAGGGAAGCTCATTTCCAATTCTCATTGCATCAGGAATTAAAGAAATAAAATATTTTTTACTTACCGTTTTTTAGTTCATACTACATTTCTTTTCAATTACCTTTACATTTTGAGGAAAAAATCATGACTATAATAAATGGGGCAGAATTTTTTTAGATATATAACAATTTGTCTTTGAAATAAATCAAATCTAGGAAAATTTCAGTCACAGAATATAGTGCCAAATTTGAGGATACAAGTCAGCAAATGCAGTTAAATAAAAGAAAAATCCAAGTTAAAAAAAAAAAAAGACTGAAGAGTTTTAGAGCTAAGAATCAAAAGCAAAACAAGCTAAGAAAATATAATAAAAAAAGGTAATAATTTATTCATATGAAATTACAAGTTTTCATACTGTCTCTTAAGAACTCTCAAAAAACTACTTATTTCATTACTTCATACTTTGTGAAATAACAATAAAGACTTTGTGATTCATAATGCTTGCATAATGCAAGACTTTTTTCCTTTGTTTCTGAGAGGATACCTTAATGTTGAAAGTATTCCCTCAGCTGTCTGCAAATTAGTATAATTTCTCTTTTCTCTGCTTCATTGTATGCTCAAAATGCTTCTCAGAAACAAAGAAATAAGTTTATTGTGCATAACCCTATGTAAATATGGTTATATGTGTGAGATTTCTCAGAGAGCTTTGGAGTGACTGACAGCAAGCTCATAGCAATGGTACTCTAAAGGTATTTCGATTATTGATGATAAGTTTTACATCTTACAATCCAAGTATCCTTTTTGAAGAATAAGGTTATCAAAACAATTTATTGTAGAAACTTTCTTCTAACTTTGTTTAGTGTAGATAAAAATCTAATAGCTACTAGTGTTCAGCTTTTTTTCCAAAGATAATGATACTTTTATATTCAAGATGATAGTTTAATTTTCTAGCTAAGCAAGGTGCACATACGGTTCCCAACTTTTTAAGAATATTTTATTGGTGCAGAGTGGGAAACTTGTATCCATTTTCATAGCCATTATCAACTGTCTGATGACTTTACAGGGGTATATCTCAAAAATGTAAACAAAACCAGAAGTAGTCATACATATTTTTCTTAGTGTTATTAACTCTCACATTTGCCATACTAGTTTCAGACTGCAAGGAAAAGAAGCCACTTGAGGAGGCTTACTTGGTAGTAAGCAGTTTAATGCATACATGGTAAGACAGAAGCTCCCAATCTTTCCAAAGGAATATGGAATGAAATTTATTGAAGAACTGCGTACTTCAGGGCTGCATCTGTGCCGAAGTATTAAATGTTCCCTGAAGTATTCTCTAGTGCTGGTTGAACCAGCTGCTTAGAGTGTGTCCAGGTATTGTCCTAGAGACCACAGTGGCCCAGTCCAGAGCTGTCCAGAAACCATACTCACAGCTTGAAAATGCCCACAGTTGATTTTGGTATTTTGGATGTGACCTGTGTATCCTCTCACTGTCTTACAAATATGAAGGATCAGCAGAACGATGTGAGTCTAGATTGCAAAGAAATATCCTTAAACAGAATAAGTGCTTGAAGGATCTTTGTTTGTTGGTATGTTTTTGGTGTTTTTAATCTGTCACTAATGATCTAGAAACATTTCTTGACAGAAAATTCAACCTATTAGATGTATTCATGTGATGTAATATACAGATTCCTACCATTCCATGTATGTAAACACATTTCCTATATGTATATTGGTGTGCATCTGTTTAGCTGCTAATATACCTGTCCCCAAATTGCCTCTCAGGGAGAATACTCTGGCAGCATTGAAGTCTTGTTCTGTGCAGTTACTAGTATAACTAACAAGAGTCAGCCTTCTTCTGGTGCTTTAAACAGTACTGTTTGATATGAGTGAATTATGGAGTAGCATCCCAAGTAAACTGGCACTCTGCTTTTTTTCAGTATGACTTTTTCCTTTGGTTCCTCAGTCACTTGGCCAGATCCCAAGTTGAAGATCCATTTAATGGTTATCAACTTCTTTCTTCCACTGTGTCAAGACAATTAAATTATCACTTATTCTTTAAAATAACTTCAGACCAATGCGTGACTCCTGAGAGATTTTCATGCAGCACAGCCTGAAACAAAACTCAGATTTCCACTCTCTTGCATCTGTTTATTTACAAGTATAACATATAGTATATTAATTATTGCTACTGTAAGATACAGTCCTTAAGAGCAATAAGAGATTTTAGTAATGTTGTAAACACAATCTTTTACTGATTGTTAGTGATTTCTTAATGCTCATTTAGCTATCGTGGCACAGTTTTGTTCTC
Organism: Certhia americana; assembly: GCA_018697195.1. Taxonomy (NCBI): domain Eukaryota; kingdom Metazoa; phylum Chordata; class Aves; order Passeriformes; family Certhiidae; genus Certhia; species Certhia americana. Next base: position 38,404,106 of record CM031879.1, read on the forward strand.
AGCATTCTGTTTTCCTTCTGCATCCCTTTCTTTGAATGGTTTCTCAACCATTCTTGTTGCTTTTGGAATGCAGCAGTACTCTATGCACAGCAATTCCTCATCTGCTCCCTAATGTATAAGCTCTTTGGATCCAGAAAATGCTCTGCTGAGCTTTTCTAGACCCATGTCCAGTTTCAATGGCCATATGATTTACTACTTTCAGAGATACTTAATTGTCTAGTTTAGTGCTTTTTCCAGACAGCAGTCTCCACTCTTGCATTTGTCTCCTAGACAAGCCCTTTTATATCACTGTCTCAGAATAGGGAAACAACAGTAAGCACCAATATGCCTTCATGTCTGAGTCACATTCTCATTCAGCTAATCCATTTTTAGAAAAGTTGTGACTAAAGCAGCCAAAAACATTGCCAGAAACACAGTATTCAGTTACAGAAAATGTAACTTTTCTGAAACTTGCAGGCTATTGTTTTTAAGAAAGCAAGCATAAAAAGGTTTTATTTTTGCAATATTGGGGATGATTCATTCATCACTGGACTAATTCTGAGAGGTCTGAGAATACAATTTATTTTTTTTATAACAAGCCTTATTACAATGAATAAAGTCTTTGCAAGAAAAATATACTCAGTAAACTGAATACAGCAAAGTTGTGTTAAAATGTTTATCCACATCTTGAATGCCATCCTTGCTTTTAGATGCACATTCTGTCTGCAGATGGTAAAAGAATTAAAACACTTTGGTACAATAGCTGCACCAGCTGGAAAGGAGTTTGGGTACAAACTAAAGACAAGTCTGGCTGTATTAGTGTTTGAGATGTAGACCTATGTGTTTTCTTAACAATGTTTACAATTGGCCTTATTTACAGTAGGTGGATATTTCTCCTCCATGAAAGTAATTTACAGAGAAAATTACAGAAGGGCAGCATTTTCTGTAGAACACGCTGCTGTTTTGAAGATAGGAACAGTTTGTCTTTAACTTTACTGAAGAAGCAAGCATTCTCAAGGTCATGTCTATTTTAGCTTTCAAAGAGTCGGCTTCCCTAGGACAGCCAAGGGGTAGAGAGGAATCCAGGAAGCAGTTCAGAAAACAAACCTATTTTTATTTGCAATTAATTATTTCTTACAGGACTCTCTTTTCTTCCTTCAACTCCATAGGTTACCTACAGAGATTAGTGTCCCTAGCCCCTTGATCTTTATGAATGCTTTCCAAAAAATACATTACTGCATTGTGTGTTGTACCACGATCAAAACAAAATCATTTGAGAGCCTTCTCAGTGAGAAACACATATGTGTTTGTTCTAGCAGTGTTGGCTTGAGTGTACATTAATCACATTAGTCTAATTTTAACAAATTCAGTTGCATGAAGAAATGAAAACTCATAAATTTGTTGGACATTTATACAGTTATTATTCTGAGTGTGAGTATTGCTGAAGAACAGCTGTATTCAAAGATAATTTCTGGGTGCCCTACATATTGTAATCTTCACAAACCAGGAAATTGTTTTAACAAGTCGTTAGGCACTCTAAAATGTGAGCTTTAAGCTTGCTTTGTTGTGTAAAAATCAGTCATCCGGAAACCATCTTTAAATTGGCATTCTTTACAAGAATGTGAGATACTGACTTAAGCTTCAGTCTTTGTTCAACTTTTAAGGTATCATTTGTGTAATCGAGCTGCGTTTCTAATTTTTTAAGTCTGAGCCTGAAGCAGCTAGTCTTTAAAAAGATGGTCTAGAACCCCCACATATGGCCAATGGCTTTTGAGAAGAAAGGGCACTTTGAAGTGTGACCTCAAGAGTATTAAATGAAAGCGAGCTCACCAGAGCCTTAAGACTTTGAGCCACCACCTTGAGCTGATTGGCTTAGGAGCATTCCTCAAGGAGGTGCCATGACCTGTAAGTCACTACCATCCCAACCACATATTAGTGCTGCTTGCAATCTGGAGCTCATGACAGCTTTAAGCCCCATGTCATCAGCACGTTGTCAGATACAGCTGTTTCCACTCTACCACTTCAAAAGGGCTTGATTAAATGTCTTACTGTAACAACATACATAAAGACACACACACAGAGTGAGGGGGAAAGGAGAAATGTACCTATAAGCAAAATAAATACAATTTCCACTAGATGGTTTAATCATGATGTGGGGGACTAAACCATTTTTTGACTTGAAGGGCTTATGTAATCAGTTAACACAATATCATATTAAAAAGCAGTTTCTACAAGTTCTTCTTTTATTTTTTTTTCCCAGTGCTGGAGTACAGATTTCATGCCAAGGGCTCCAGGCTTGCAACTGTCTAACTGGTGAAAGAAGAATGCTAGTGATTTCTACATAATTGACTGTAATTTCATAGGCACCTTAGAGATAACATGCTTTCACTACCTTCTTAGGGAAAGTGTTCATAATTCATGGGGTTTATTCATGGCAGGACTTCTAAAAGAAAATACTTCCAATAGTACATACATCTTTAAAAAACAAAGTAAATGTAGCAATTTTGTCTTGAAACTGTAATCAAGATCTGCTTTATTACATATTTTTTTTCCTTCAATGTTTCTGTGCCAAATTTTCCTATTTGATTTTCTCTTGAGCATTCAGTTAATTGCCTCACATAGCTTTACCAGATTTGGAGTAACTGTGAGGGAAAAAAAACTTAAATGTATTTTGCCAGCTGTGTTAAGGACATGTCTTGTTATTGCCAGGGAGAATTGTCATAAACTTTTTTAAGAGCTTCAACTATGTTAAATCTACTGATGATGGCAGTAACAGATGGGTTAACAGTGATCCTTGCATGTCTGCAGCTGATCTTCGGTTGGCAGAAAAACTGGCTACACTGGATCCAATGTCATCGCCACACTGCTCCAGGGATACAGTAGATCCCTCACCAGTAATGGAACTATTGCTCCTGCAGCTCTTTTTAGCAGGTCTACCTGGTGCCTGTTACTCAAATGCAGCTAGAGTGCCTTGCCATCCATACTCCTGGTTTCTGGAGCACAGTAGGGATAAAGCTGATATAATTCCCTAGAGAAACAGTATATACATGGTTATAATGCTATGTATTATTGCAAGTATAAGTATGAGAATTTAGAGCTGCAAATCCTCATTTTAAAATGTTGTTCTGCCTGTTTACTTCTTTATTCAAAATCATGAACACATGGTAACATTTTAGTTTTATCTACTGATGTTATAGCAGGGCCACAGAGTTGTATTTTTAAGTAGTTAGCATCCAGCAGATTCATCTGTTCAGTTGTCTGCCTGTACTGAAAGCTGAAAAGTGGACCCTGTGGAGCAGAAGGAGCTTCTGTTGCCTGTTCTGAGGGCCCATGTGCCCTCTGAGATGCTCCCAGCTTCTGCCCTGTGTCAGGGCTGCTCATCCTACTACCAGCACCAGTTGCCACTAAGCTTTGCATTGTTTAAGGCTTCCTCTCAAGTGTGCCAAATTTTCTGCCTCAATAATCTGATTGGCTGTGGATTCCTTCCAGCCCAGCAGTGCTCTTGGCCTCCTAAAAATGCCTCCTTTCTTTGCTGCTGTTGAAGGTGAGAGGAAAAAGAAAACTTCCCAGGACCCAGTCCTTCCTCTCTTCCTGCTAAAGACTGAACCAGTTATTACAGGGCATGCAGGACTTTCAGGCACTAAAACACATACTTGTGGCTTCCTAATAAGAAGAATAGACATGAATGATGAGAACTGTATTTCCAGATGACATGTTTTTAATAGCTTGAATTCAGACAGATACAGGGGTGGGATGTTTAGGCATGGATCAGCTCTACATGGAGAGGAGATAGTGGAACACTCTTACTGAATAGAGAACATCACTCTCTGGTCTCAAAAGGTTAAGCAAGCCCTTTCTTGGTTAGACTGTCCCTGTTGAAACACCATAAAAAAATGATTCTGAGAATTGATATCAGAATAGCTGTGGCATTTTTCAGTCTGCATAGTGCAAGGGTGACCTTCACTAAAGGTTGTGCAGAATGGAAAAATTCAAGAAAATTAGTATTAACCGAATGCAAGCTTCCTTTCATTTTGGGTAGAAAGATTCTTCAGTGTTTGCATGGAAGTAGCTTCCCCATGTAAAGAGTTTATCCATGCACAAAGTCTCTCTGCTCCTCCTGAACTTTTAAAAATCTTATTATTCCCCAACTCAATTTTCTTTTGTTGTTTTGCTTCACCCCTTTCAGGTCCTTCTTGTCTGGGGCTAGGTCCAAGGCATATACATTATTTACATCCAGCTATTTAGGAAAAATAGTGTTTATTCTTTTGAACAAAACTATTTCTTTCTGTATTTGCAATTATATTTGTTCATGTCCTTCCGAAATACTTTTATTATACAGTGGGGGGGGGGGGGGGGGGGTGTGGGGGTGTGTGTGCACAATTGTCAGCTTCAAGACAGTTTTGTGTGCTTCAGAACTGTTGCTCTGAATCTTAAAGTATTCCTACTTCAGAAGAGATTAGTGTCTTCCATCTTAAAAAAAAAAAAAAAAAAAAAAAAAAAAACAGAAAATCCAAAAAGCCTCATATAGTGTTTTCCATCCTTGTGATCACCATCAAGGGACAAGGAAAGAATACAGGCTACTGGAATGGGGATGTCTACCTGTACCTGAAGTACAATATTGGAATGAGTTATATAATTTGAAAACCAATTTACTCAGCTGTGGAAAACACTGAATTTCCTTTGGGAAATAGATGGGAATATTTATTGCCTTACCCCAGAAAATCATACATGTGTTTTCCCCTGCATTATAGCAGTTCTGTAAAAGCAAATGCTTTTGGGCAATTATAGAATACTTAAATCGAGTTCTCGATATTGTGATCCATCTTTGTGTAAGACGCAGAGGAACAATCTGGAAATCCTTTCATTGCAATTCTCATTTTCACTTTTGTGGGAGTTAGGTTATGGGGAGTTGATTTGTACTCTCCTGATTATACAAGCAGTTAAACACACAAATGTCTGAGATCAATTGGTTTGCTCAATGTAATTTGTGAGCTTTGAAATTGAATTAAAATGCCTTTAAGTTGCTGTTTATTTCCCATCTAGGATAAGTTGTTGTACATTGATATTCTAATCAATACAGAACTACCTTGTCTGTGCAAGTTCTAAATGACTGAAATGAAAATCCATTCAAGTTTCTTCTGATTATACAGATATTGCATTGCAATGCCACCACTGGCTTGTTTAGATTTGCTTCTGTTTCTCCTGCATATGAGAGATGAATTGGACTCTCTATGTTCTGATTTCACGTGAAAGTATGCAAGCAGCTATGAGCTGTCCTTAGCTTAAAGTTTTCCAAGCAATAAGCTGCATACTCAGAAACATTCAGCAAAGACAGTAACTCATTGTCGTGGTAATTCAGAGTGTTTTTCATTTCATTTTTAGCTATAAAAATGTTCTAAAAGTTCCCATAAATATTAATCCTTCTACGGTGTAATTATTGTTGTAATATATTTTCGAAGTAATTCAAGTTTATGAACAGTGAAATGTACAGCATGCTTTTACTTAATGGGGAAACAAATAGGCATCTATATACTAACTCCCCTTTTCTAATTTATTTAACCTTTAGAACTCCATTAAATAATCAATTACTCTTACCAAGAAACTGTTGAAACAGTAGTTTTGTGCTAAACATGTAGTTTGGGAGAAAGAAACTCTCTGATAATTCATACGCTATTCACTTAGCACATAGGTCAGACCAGGTTTTCAGTGTGTCTTATGGCAATCCCTTGTGCTTCTTGGAGATGCTAGTAAAGTCTTTTCTTCACAAAAAATCCCAAAAGTACCCCAAGGTATTTTGGTTAATGCAACCATTTTCTGTTATAGGCTCTGTTGCCTGCAGGTTCAAGATGTTATGTTATGTGATCGTTCAAAAAAGAAAAAGACCATGTTTTCACAAAAAAAAAAAAGTGTTTATTGTTGGTTTAGTATGTTTCTCAAGAAGTGAATCAGGGAAGTATTCATTTATAGATTCTGTTTTCTCTCCAGGCAGTTACCTATGTTCTTCCAGTACCATTAGGTGATGTAATTCTCCTTGGATAATGTCAGTAAATTCTCCAAAGTGAAGGAATTCTCATACCGAATAACACTGGAGTTATTTCATTGTCAAGACTTTGATTCAGAAATTTTGTATGAGTGCACCTCAATTAACTTGAATGGAAATCTCGCAGTTTTTTTAGTATGTATTTTCATTATGCCAATCTGAAGCTTTATCTCATGTATAGGTATGTTCAGTCCGCCATCAAAATTGCTTGAAGAAAAAAAAGATGTGAAGTTAGCTAGGCCTGTCCCTTGGAGTTCAGATTTGTTTCATCTAGCATTTTTGTGTTATTCATCCACATCTCAGTAGGCAGACTGTGCTTACTCTTAAATAATGAAGAAAACTGCACAATGGTTGTGTTTGTATTCAACTGTGATGTTTATTTACTGAATAATTTGAAACTTAGGTTTTTGAAACTATTTAATAGGAAACTAAGTAGTCTAGATTTGTACTACTGAGTTAAATAAGGTTAGTCATTATGCTCTGAGATGATGAGAGGTAGTAGATTTTAAAGATGCAGTCTCCGCTGAAATTGTGGAATTGAAGATGGTGTATCATGGATAGATTTACCCACTTGATTGTGATGTACAGTCTGATACTAAAATGGCAAGGGATACTGTGCTGCCCACCTCAGTTCTCTCAGGAGAGAGCAAGATTGCCTTTGACTGGTAAATTTGCCCTTGGTGTCAACCAGAAATAAAGTGCCATGAAACAGAGAACTCACACCAGTAGATTAGCATTTCAGAAATTAAACCATCTGTTTGAACTCAATTAAAAGAGAATCCAGCAAGGCTTTTCCTAATAGAGTGTTCTAGTGCTGATTCTAGAAACAATGCAAGGATTTATCACACGATTAGGACTCATAAAAATGTGGGTTTAATGCCCATTTAGATAATCCCAGCAACTCTACATTCTCAATAGGATATTTTACAATAAATAACTTTCTCATTTTCTTCCTGATCTGTAGTTCTGATGTATTTCTCTATCTAGGAATGATTTTTAGTTGTATATTGACATATCCTACTAGATGTTCTTTTTCCCCCACAAGTTCTGGAGAATGTCTCTTTTTCACAAGATGGTTTTGCTGCAACTAGTCTTTTCCACCACCGTCCCACACCTTTGGGTTGAATGCAATTTTGTGTATAGAGGAGAAATGCCCTGTAGTGAGGTCTGAGATCTGCCTGAGAAGAACTGTACATTTTTGAAGATTGCTAGGAAGGGGATGGGTGTCAGGTGTCTCTGTGAAGTAGTTTGCTTTGAATTTGTTTTTAAGAGTAACTTCAGTATCAGTTTGAATGTATTTTTTCCCCCAAAAGTTAGTCCAGAGATCTGATGCCTGCAAATGAGAAGGTGCAGTAGGGAGGGGATGGAGAGTTGCTTGTTTCCCCCAAGGAACAGTCCCTTTTTGAGACTGTTCCCCACTGTTTATTTACCTTTTCATTTTGCATTCACTTGATTCTGTTTACCACAGTTAGTTGTACTGGAGAGCAAATCCAGTCTACCTATCCTATTGAAATGTCTCATACAATGAACAGCTTTATTACTCATCTGAGGAAGTTTTACTAATTCTTCAGGTGTTCCGGTAAGGTTTGTCTTCCTTAACAATAAATAACTTTAATTTGACATTATGGTTTGTAACAGTGCCAGTTGCTTCAACATCTGGCTGTCTCAAACTCATTGCAAACAATTACAGCATGAAAGAAAATATAAGCTTCTTCCAATAAAACACCAATAGTAAATAAAATCCACAATAAAACATCTAGATTAAATTCCATAGGAAGATTTTCTGTGTATCTCTTAGATTCTATGGGGGTGAATGATTAATATATTCATGGTGGAGTTATTTGGTGGAGTTTTATTGCAAATCAGTAGTTCTACTTAATTTTTTCACATTCTGACTTCATTTAAATACACTTTAAATTATCAGACATTTTCTGTCCTTTTTGAAGGATCCATGATCCTTCATTAATTCTGTTTGAAAAATACTATTCAGATAGCTGCATTGATAGTTTGGGGTTTTTTTGCTGATTAGTTCACAAATGGAACACTTTATCCATAATAGAGGAAGGAAATGCTCTCTGAACAGAGATTATGGAAATTACACAGGAGACAGACTTTTTGGTTTGAGTGGAAAAATGAGCTTGAACAGAAAGTTCACTGGTAGAACCCAAAGTTAATTTTTGTGGCATCCTGTGGTGTTCATATAGAATGAGTGGTAGGTGTAGTAAAAATTGAGGCAAAATAAACTGAGTTATCAACTGTCAAATTGCTTAGCAATTCTTCTGGCTCTGGATTATATTTTGCTCCAGCCATAGAAGGCTTTTTCTGGTCCAGTTTGGAGCAAGCATCTGGCTTCACTGAATAATTTCTGACACTGAATTTCAGAGGCTGGAATTAACTTTTATTTCTTGGTGCTAGTCCTGCAAATATTAATTGTGCTTGTGTCTTTAGAAGTAATTAATTTAACACTTTTATAAAGGAAAATATTATTCAAATTGTTACTTCATGTGCCCATATTTTAAAACCTTAGTTTGACAAATACAGAAAACTTCTGTTTGATAAACAGCATTTGTCAGCATATGCTTCATCAAGTGCAGTCTTTCAGAGTAGAATGTGTAGCTCTAGCACTAAACATGTCTTGCTATTATTTATATTAATTACTGTAAACATGTTTCTATTCAGATGTGATAAATAAGGCTACCCTAGATGAAAGTAATTTTATTTTTTTAGAAGTCACAACCTTGTAAAAGCCTAGTGAGCAATTAGTGCCCAGTGGTCTTACTATTAGCAATCAAGAGACCAAATTTTGGAAACTGCCACCCTGAAATCTTTAAGCTGTAAAAATAAAAATTAAATCTGTGCACTTACTGTGGAAGTTAATAATTTTAATATGTACTGTGTATTTAATTGCTAAATACTGTACAGGGAACACCTGCGAGTTACTGGCTGCCAAAAAGTAAGGCATGAATTTTTATGAATTACACAGAATACTATAATTCAGCATTTCGCAAAGGACTTCTAGTATGTGTCTCTCTTCTCAGCTGCTCTCATTATTCCGTGTGTAAAAATCAAACTCAAGACAAGTTTGGGCATAACGTTATTGCAGTGGGTAAAAAGCATGGAAGTGATAGGAGCCAGATGAGAAAAGGCAAAAGGGAAGAAAAAACATACACAATGTCTCAGAATCTCCTAATGTTTTCTTTTCTGTAATGCTCTTTTGTCTGTGGGCTGTCTTTATAATGATTGTGCGTGATGGAAGCCTTAAAATAACTAACAATATTATTGTTCTTTGTGCTCAGAGCAGGTATGTCAAGTTGCATAATGGTTTACCCAACGTGCCTGAAAGCAATGCCTTATAACTACAAATACCTAAATAGTTTGTGAAAACATACAGTCGAACCAATATTAATCTAGTTCTCAAGCATTTAATTCAGTTGTCTGCCAAAGGTGCAAAAGGATGTTGGAAATTTAATGTTCAGCTGGACATTTGAGTCAAAATATTTGAAATCTCATTATATTGAGATTCCCCAAATTAGAACTTAGTTAAATTTCCAAGGCTAGAAATCAGCATTACTTCTTTCTGAAACTGCAGTTGTTGTCTATTCTACTTAAAAATAGAAACTTTAATGCAATATGCCTGTTACAAGCATCTTGGAAAAGCTTACAAGCTCCACTGTGTACCAATGTATTTGATGAGTATCTGGGAAAAAATAAAAAGATAATGCATTTTCAGCAGACGTTTTTATTTTCTAATGACATTTTTATTTGATTGGAAAAATGAACATGCTTTAATGCTAATAGTGTGAGTATAATTGTGAATAAAAACTCTGATGATCTGTACCTAAGAGTTTTCTTTGAAGATTAGCAAGTTCTGATTGCGTTAGTTTGGACAGCTATTCTAATCAGCCCTGAATGTGAGCTGCTGGGATGAAGTATGTTATATCTTTTTTTTTAACATTTTACATTTCTTTTAAATTTAAAGTACGCTTTGTCTTTAGGCAACAGCACAAAACCCTTTGCTATTCTGTTTTCCAAGGTTTAGAACAAAAATGCAGGCAGAAATACATTTACTCACAAATTGATTTTTGTTTTAATAAACTTACTTTTTCTGAATAGGACAAAATTCTGTTAGTCAAAGATTTTGAGCAATGCCTATTTGTCATTATGTTAGCACAGATGACATTTCTGTTCACCAAGTTTTTCATTTACTGGAAGTACAGACTTCCTACTGGTATGCAGCATATTTGGATAAGGTAAATAAGTTGTTAAGTGTTTTATAACATAATTGTATCGATATATTAAAATCATCAAATTGCAGACATTAGAGCACAGTTTCTATAAACAAAAATTAAGCAATTTGATTTTTTTGTTTTAAATGGAATCCTAAAGTTTAAGGAAAACTGAATAAGATTATCCTATCATATACTGATGACAACATTTAAGCTGGAAAGCAAAGTTTAATTAGAAACACTTTGAGGTCTGGAAAATGTTACCTTTTTTTTTACTTTTCTTTTTTTTTTTTCAGTACAGCCACAATATGAAATGCTCATAACGTATGTTCCTCTTTAGCTTTTATTATGGTAATACAAGTTATGTTATCTAAAAATGTCCATCACAGTTTCCGTATGAACTGAGTGATTACTAGGAGACTTCTTAAGTGTAAACCAAAGCAATTGATGCATGACCATTGGGAAAAAATGTCTAGATAAACAGAAATTACAAGTGTAAGTACATTTTTGTGGGATGTTTTCAGCTGTTTTTAGGATCCACAGCCTTTAACAGTTGTAAAACATGCTTTTCTTAACTTGCCGATCTGTAAACTGGCCTACCCTGAACTTACATAAAGGCCAGTGGTAGATAGTTTTTCAGCATCAAGATGTAACATGTATCCATATATACTTGTTTGGTTTTGGATAACTATGTTTATAATAGGCTGAGCAGTCTTGGAGGGTTGAGATGAATAAGATGTTGGGGAAAAAAGAGTCTCCACTGGCTGGAGAACATTGATAGTAAAATGTCCCCTATTGATGTGGTAATTTGAGAAACAAAATCAACTGCTTGCTGCTACCTCCCTATGCCAAATGTAGAACTCCTCCCTGACTCACAGCTATGGGTTTCCTTAATGATGCTGACCAGAAGCAAACTGAATTTCATGGTATAATTGTGCATGAAGGCTCCCACATCTTTCACCCATAAATAGGAAAAAAATGGTGAGAAACCCTTCCTTCACTTCTTAATTTCTGGCTTTAAATCATGTAGTATCATGTAGTTTGCAATTTGAGATAGGAGTATCTCCAGTGTTTTGAAATACACAAGGTTAGATGTATACAAACAATTTCCATAGTTATCCTCCTTTCACCAGGTGGGTTAAAGTGTCATCTACTTTAGGTGTCCAGATGGCAGTATCCAAGTGTAAAAGAATGAAAAACTAAAAAAATATGCATGACCTAATGTTTTTGTAGTGTCATTAGCTGTTAAGGTGACTAGATACTAACTCATTCTGGTTTTCTGCCTTATTAGCATTATATATTATCCTAACCCAACTATATATAAATAGTGTTCAACAGAAACTATTTAATTACTATTTGCTTTTTAAAATAGTTTTATTTATTTATTATTTCTTTGGAGGTCCATTTTTTTCTGCAGTGTTCCTCTTCCCTGGAAATCAGTTTGTTAGTTGGGTGAACAATGTATGAGGTCTCTTTCTGTTTAATGACATGTTAGTAAATAATAGGTAAGGTTATTTGCTATTTGGTGTTAAGAACGTACTACTCTGAAAGATGATAATTGAATCCAAGGATTCACTCCCCTCCAGAGCCTTCTTTAGATTTGTATAGCTATTTGTATTACTCATTCCTAAGGTGATTAGATAGGGACACAGGTTTCCTTTGCAGCAGAGATGTTTAGGTCAATTTCTGACTAATACAACAGTGGAAACTGTGCTCTGTGTTCAAATTAATAGAGGCAGGGTAAATGTTTTCCTCTCCATTTCCCCTCTTAACTGTTTAAACTGAAAGCTGTTGTTCACACAAAAGCATACTTACTAAAACTGTTCAAAAGCAGATTTGAAATTTAAGTGATGTACTTAACTATTGTAGAGGAAAAGTTGCAGAGCATTGTTCGATTAAGAGCTTGCAAAGATGCTGATTTTTTTTGTTGATTTGTTTTGCAGCAGAACTGAATGTTTTGCTGTCTGGTTTGATGACACAGGAAATCCCTTTCAACTTTATTTTAGCTTTCTTATTCTGAAAGCAAGAATTTTAGCTTTCTTATTCTGTCTGATTCATGCTACTTTGCAATATGACCTGTCATCTTGGTCCAGAATGTTTTTTGCACCAAATTATTTATACCTAGACAATTGACTTATATTGTCTTAGCCAGCTTACTGGAAATGAGCATCTTAGTTGTGGTTCATATACTGTTTGGGACAAAATAGCAGACACAGCATATGCAAATTGCAGTTCCTTAGAAGCCTTATAGTGTAGAGAACCAGGTACAAACACAATTCTCTCTCCATAATTGATGCTTTGTTTATCTGAGAACACCGGATCACTCCGATGAAAGGGCCTGCTTCCATGTGCCACTGATGAATTTACAGTGTTGTCAATGTATTACATTGGAGAGTAAGATCCAGTTGGCAGCAATTGTCTCTCAGCATGTTCCTCCCCTGCTTTTCCTTCCATGAGTAATAACAGTTCAAGAGAAAATTCTTGCCATCACTGTAAGAGGATAAAAAAGAGCATGACAGTATATTACTTAGTGGCCATTGATGAGTTGCAGCAGTCCATCATGATTTTCTCTCATGCCTAGTGAGCCATTCTACAACTAATACTCTGCTGTTTGACTACTCAGTCATTTTACCACCTTGTCTTTTTGTGTTTGGGACTGTACTTCTGCTATGGCATTTACTGTATGTGGAGCCAGAGATGACAAACAAGGAGACAGTTCATCTTCAGTGTCGTTAAGATTGATTCTGTTTGTGGGTCCAATACTGTATATAGCTACAGTAGTGAAATCCTGAAATACTACTCAGAATGATTTTGAATTATTTGAAGATTCTATAGTTCTCTAATTTTAGGTATGACTTTTTGATAAGATTTTTGCATGGCCCAGTGCTCTCCTTTTATTTTGGTACTCAAGGGAAAATTTGAAAAAATTGTCATCAATGTAAACCAAAACCACCTCAGGCAACTAAATGCTTGCCTTGTATTTTTTGTTATTCATTAACTACTCTGTTATTCCTTTCCCCTCCTCCCACAAGCAGCATCCCCCACCGCCCTCAAAAAACCGCTAAGGAAACAAGCACACCACGATAAAATGCTAATAATGGGAATAATTCCAAATAGACCATAAAAGACAGCATTTATAACCTCAATAGAAATGCCAGTCAGCTATTTTTGATGTAAAGCATCTGTCTCCAGAAGGAAATGAAGGCAGGCCTGTTTCTCCTTTCAAGTCTCTGAAGTAGTAGGTGGTGTCATTTGTTATACAGTGCTACAAGTCCCATGTTATTGCAGTGGTAGCTGCTGACTGCCTTTGTTAACATATTGAAAAGTTTTATCAGCTGTCTTTAATAAAAGACAATCTATGTGAAGAAAAACTACAGCAAATGTCTCTTGCTCTCTTATCCTCTGACCATCCTTTGTAGATGCCAGAGAGCAATGGCACTGATGTAGAATCCTGCAGACATGCAAATTTCTTGTGACTGTTACAATAAACCGTAGATATTGGGGTGACTGATATCCTAGAAAGTTAGGGAACAGTCTTTCCAAAATCCCATACCCTTCCTTATTTGAAATGTAAAGGAGTTGGAATGAACTTTCAATACTACCTGAAATGATTTATCAGTTCACATTTTCCATGGATATCTTTCTGTAGAACATTAATGGCCTAGAATTTCTTAGGCCTCCAGGAAATTAGAAATGATGTGTGGAAGCTGGGAAATTTCAGTTAAAAGGCATGCAGTTTGTTAATTTTATTTGCTTTTGTTGCTTGCTCTTGAGAAATTATATTTCAAATTAAAGACATGATGGTAGAAGAGTTTCTTAGCTAGGCATATAGTTTTACATATATGATATTCTTGATTAGTCCCATACACACACCATATTTTCAGGAGGGTATGGAGGAAATGGAGAGGAATTCTGGAAGCCATATGAGACAACTGAGTTATTTCCTGCACAGTAAGTTTTGTGACTGCTGTAGAATTAGCTCTGAGCACATTTAGACATGTGTCTTATTTATATGAGTTTTTCTAGGTTTTAGATATTTTAGTCCTTATCCATTGTAAGCTTTGTCTCAGTGCAAACACACACATAATTATAATTGGAGTGAGAGGACAGCTCTGTGTCAATAATTTAAAGAGAGCTCTTTCATTCATGAACTCTCATTAAACAAAGAAATAGCATAACTAGAGGGAGTGGACATTCCTACTCAAGATTTGAGAAAATTCTTTCAAACAATCTGAAGTTTAAAAATAAATTAGATATGGGGGTATTTAGACAATCATCAGTATACATGGGAGCTGATTTCCAAGCGTTCTTCACTTTAATAACATCAGTTAGCACCCAGAACATCTGTAATCGAGGTGTGTATTATTTCATTACAAAACAGTATGCAAGACTGGCACTTATAAGGTGGAGCCATAAAAATATGGCTGCCAATATGAGTTACTCGTAGCATAGATCACATTTTAGGGGTCTACTTTTCCTTCTTTTGCAGAGTATTTAGCTGATAAAACTATATAAAACCCAGCTGTCATTTTTTGAGTTTTTGATTTGCAGTAGAATAAAGTAACTGACTTATGGAAGATGAAAAAAGTCTGTCAGGGTAAGGCAAGAGAAAAACTTGTAAAAACTACATCTTCAAATTCCTCTTCATCAGTATTGTGATGTTTGCTATGAGAAGAGCCGAACTAATTTTGTTTTGCTCAATTTTGAAACCCCGTAAGCCATTTGTTCTGAAAATTTGATGCCTTACAGTTCTTTATGAGCTTCTGTGATGTGTATATTAATAGGTTACAAGAAGAAAGAAGAAAGCTGAAAAAGTATGAATATATAGTATGAGTATATAAAATACTGCAATTACCTGAACTTTTCCACCACAAAACTTAGGGTTTGGACATAAGAATTACAGGGATTTTATTGGAGCTTGATTAAAAAGGGCAAGATCAGTGAGTTTAACTTTGTAGTGGAGAGGTTTGGAAGTCTTTCTCATTGTAATAATGTCCTATTGCCACATCAGTCTGGGAGACCAACTGTAGTACATATTTTATTTGCCTTCTATCTAACATATTTTCATACAATCATCAAATGGTTTGTGTTGGCAGGGACCTTGAAGATCATCAATTCCAACGTTCCTGCCATGAGCAGGGACACCTAGACCAGGCTGCTTGTCAAACCTGGCCTTGAACACTTTCACAGTTTCTCTGGGCAACCTGTTCCAGTGTCTAACCGTTTTCCTGAAGTTACTGTCACTGGAGAGCTCCTAAAGTACACCAACACAACCTCACAGTAGTCTGTTCTTGATATGTCATGTGGCTTCACATTTTGAATATTATTTAGAGCAGAACACGGATGCATGGTGGCTTGAAACATCCTCTGAAGCAAAACTATGTGACTTTGAAAGTGAGTTTTCCTAAAGTCCATTGAAACTTAGACTGACCTGAGGGTAAGACTATAGTGAACTTTGTGTAGTGTTTTTTCCTCATTTTTCTTTAAAATGCAAGGTATTGGTTTGACAAATTCCTTTACTGTGCTCTCATTAGGATGTGAATTCCTTTAATGCTTGCCAAAAGGTAGGTTAGATTCTTCAGCTTCATAAATGTGCTTTTCTGCCCTTATAACATTTATTAACTCCAGTGACCAGGCATGTTATTATCATGAAGAACCTATTATTTCATAATGGCTAGAGATGAAAAAAAAAAAAACAAAACCCAAGCTAAGCATTTTGTCTTAGCTAAACATGAAAAAAAATTTAAGCTTTTAAATTGATTTGTTGCAAATTTTTAACATTTCTGTTATTAAAATAGCATTTTTTCCACCATTGTTAACTTTATTCAATCATTCATTAAGAAATAATTGCACCACCCTGAATCTAAATGGATATCCTAGAACCCCTGAACATCCTTAGAGAGAGAGCAAGCTGTATTTTCTACCAGTTACAATTAAGACAAAGAAAAAAGGGATAAGTTCCAATGTGTTAACTATTCCCAATGATTATAAACTCTTTATTGGCAATGGGTTTGATTAAAATTAAATTCTTGTTGCTAATTCACTCTTGGATTACTTTAATTTTCTCTTGGAACCTATGTTATGCCAACATTACCACATTTAAACCTTTTTGAGTTCTGTGTTTTCTCATTAAAGAGAGAAGTCTTATGTCTGTAGGCACCAGGTCTTGACCTGTTTAAAGCACAAACTACACAGCAGCTGTTCAGAAACTTTTTCTTGTTATCTGTATTTGCTTAAATTACTAAATTGCTTCCATGAAAAATCAGCAAACATAAGGGAGTAATTTAAGTGAAAGAAGATTGTCTAACAAGAAAAATTGAAAATATTTGTAACATTCCTCCTTTTTTTTTATTGGTACCAGTATCCAGCTGCCCTAATGAATCTTGGAGCCATTCTCCATCTGAATGGCAAACTGAAAGAGGCTGAAGAAAACTACCTCCTTGCTCTTCAACTTAAACCTGATGATGTCATCACGCAGTCCAATCTTCGCAAATTGTGGAATATCATGGAGAAACAAGGTTTGAAAACATCTAAAACATGATGATGAAAACTCTGAACTTTTTTTCTTAAAGTGACTAAACTCAAGAACTAGAACTTCCACACAGTTGTCAGGTCAGAGAACTTGCTGGACTTGACTGCAAGCATCAGAGGTCCTAATTGCTGCTAGGAGAAGCTATTCTGCTAGAGAAGTAGAAAAAGGGAGACTTTGAGGGATTCGTGAAGAATTTGTTACACAACAAAAATATTTGGAACAATGGCACATGAGAAAAGTTGTCTCAGTATATTTGATAAATAATTGCAAATCCCATATTGCTTACTTTTGGGTGGGTACAGTATGTATACTGTCATAGAAATATGAAGGGAAAATCACACAGTATACACTAAGTCATATGGGAGTTGAAGTGGTTGAAGTATTTTGCTGATACTGTAACTCATTAAAATGTGTACTAAATCCAGTGTGTTCGCAGTTTGTCTTAATGCTGCTGTATCTCACTTTTGAACCACTTGCTAGCCAATTTCTCAGCTTCTATGGCCCATTTTTTTCAAACCTGTCACATGACTAGATGACAGCAATGAAAGTTCTCTACTGAGAATGTGCCTGTTACTTCAGCTTGTTAACTTATAGTGAAGTTTTCTTGAGATACACAGTCAAATTTCTGTGAGGTAGACAGAATGACCAAGGAACTGTCTGTATACTACATCAGGTGTAGTATCTAGGCTGGTAAAAAAGAAAGACCAGAGGTGTGATTTACTAATACAAGCAAGAGGGATGTTTGCCCTGATACCAAATCAGTGTGGTCAGACTGTCATCTTAGGAAAAAAAAAAAAAAAATGGTATTATAAAATAATGTGTTTGACTCTTTACATTGCTATAAGATAAATCCAACTTTAAATTGGACTCTGCATATGATATTTTTGCAATTACTAATTAAAATGAGATTTGAAAATATTAGTGCTTGGGTAGGCTAAAATGAGACTTCATGAGCAACTCAGAAAAGGAAATGTTATGCATTGATGAGGCTAGCAAATAACTGAAGGGACTCAATTTGATCATGCTTAAAATAGTGTAGATTGAGGAATTAGTAATGGTGGTTGCCAGTTGCTTTTCACGTTGTTGGTCTTTTAAGCAAACCTATTCAGATTCTAACCAAATATTAGCATTCTGTTTGTATTCTGACACATGCTAGCAGCAGAGCTGTCAAATATCTAAATATGCTTTTGGTGAGGTTCAATTTATTATTGTTTCAGAATGATTTAGCCTCATTACTGTTTTAGTCCTCAGATTTTAAATGTAAAAATAATTTATTTTAAATCAAAGTGTATGAAGCTTTAGTATTTTTTTTTCCAGGCCATTTGTTAACTGCTTTCTTCCTTTGGTATAAGTATTATTGCTTGTAAGAAAATTTTCTATTTCATTTAATGACCCTTTGGTATCTGCTTCAGTATTCCTTTCATAATGATAGGTAAAATGTTAAAGTGGTAGAGCACCTTGAACTGAAGCTTCTTCAGGATCTTCTGCTAAAACTCTTTATTACAGAGAAGGGGTTTGGGGTTTTTAGTTTATGTATTCCTTTTTAACTGTTGAGCACCATTCCAACAAAAATGTAGAGAACACTTTGCTGTATTTATTTATTTATTACTTGACTGCAGCAATGTTACCTACCATTAACACAACAGGCTCTAAGTGTTGCTATTTCTTTTATTTAGTTTTACTTGCATTTGTTTTGTGGTTAGTGTATGTACTGAATGGGAAAGGGAACACTTGAGTTGTACTCTACCTTCTTGGTCATTCTACCCTTACACTTGGACTTTAAGTCTGTATTGAAATAGATTGGGGAATAGCTGTTTCAAAGTCAGTATAGTAGAAAAACTGTAGTTATGTGTATTTCCTTTTCTTTCCTCTGGCTCACTAAAATGCCATAAGTTGCTGAGTTTACAACTGGCTCACCAGAAGGGTTAGAGGGGCAAGATTGTTCGGTTTCGTGGAGTGTGTCAAATTTTTCTCAAATAATGTTCTTGCTGGAAAAGCAAAATTGAAGGATCAAAAGTTGAATTTCTACTTGATCATTGAAACTAGTGTTAGAATAAATACAATGGTAGCTTGAACTTATTCTCCTGCTTTACTGACTTTCTGGGAAAAGAGATAGAAATAGATAGTAACTGTAACTGGGCTTGGTATAGAACTGTGGTATCCTGCAGCTTTATTTGCTCAACAGCCATCAAACTTCGATGGCTTCTTGGTCTTAACCATTCACCAGGTTATTTGTCTCCTTCAACGTGTACTTATTCTTGTTTGGTAATTTTTATTCATTGCACAAAAGGGGGAATAGGGGAGCACTCTTGTGATATGGTGTCATGCTTACATTGATAACTGGTTTTGTTTGTTTCTTTAAAAGAAAAAATAACAACAAAAGAAAAGAAAAAAAGGTTACCGTAAATTTACCAAGAATGTCCCTGAATACATTTTTTTAATATAGGTCTGGGCTTGATAACCTTCTTCTTTTGGGATAAATTTAAAACATGTTTAAAATATGTCTCTCTGCTCAGGGATTTGTGATGGATTATTGCAGACAGTGCTAAAAAGAAAAAAAAGAGCACAAGACAAGTTTACTAAATTAAAATTTTATTTTTTGAAAAACTGTTATTTGTATAAATTATCAGATTTGTAGGCTTTCCTTTTTGTAGAAATAATTGTTTATGTGCCAGATAAAAGAATTTCAATTTTGTTTTCAATAATAAAGCATTGATAACTAATACCCTGTGTATTCCTTTGTATTACTGTAACAGCATTTTGGGGTTTTTAATTGTTCTAATTTAATGAGTAATCTTGATTATTTTATGTATGGGAAAACTGCATAGCATAAGTAAAATACAACCTGTCATATTTGGCTTTCTTCTATACTTTATTGCAATTAGACTTCAGTGGATATTTTCAAAAAGCTTCCCTGAAAGCATTTTTTAATATTTATACTCACTAAATCTAGCCAAAGGGATGTGATAAATGCCATATTTGATTACTGTATCTAAAACCTGTCGGAATAAAAGCTGATTATTATATTTACAAAGTATTTTTATATTACCATGCAAACATGATGTCAGTAAAAACATTGCTAAATTGTAATTGGTTACAGAAACTGAAGAGAAGTTTCCGCTTGCGTACAAGTTCTTTTGCATGGATGAGGTCACCTTTTTTTCATGCTGCAATGTCATATGATGAGTTTCACATCTTTTGCCTTCCTGTGCAGAGATGTTATGAAACTACATGGTTCTTTTGGCTTTCTCCTAATCTTCTGTTCAGAGCCTTCTTAGCTCAGTGCAGCAGTAATATTCTTATATCTTCCTAGTTCTGTTGCATTCAGGTCCTGAGCATTTTCTCTAAGATTGAAAAGCATGCATGGGTATGAGCAGAGCAGTCTTTCGGTCACTGACTTGCAAATTCACCTGTCATGCCTTAATTTTATTGAAGGTCACACCTCACCTGCTGGAATTCCTTGCCTGAGTGGGTGTTAATAAATGGCAGATGATGAATGCAGAGTATGCAAAGAGCCATCTGAACAGTGTCACACGTTTCTCATGGAAATAGAGTCCAAGCATGGGTTTGAGCTCCTCCTCTGGCACCTTAGCCCTGAACCCTTCTGCGTGAGATCCTGTTCTGTCTACCTTGTGCTGTGCTTCCAATGTTTCTGTTCTTCCAAGAATCCCACTTTCAGGCAATGGATATACTTGCTACATCTCCATTTCTGATGAAGGCACATGACAGCTCTCTGGTGATTTTTTTAGTTCTGCTTTCACAGACCCATCTGAATTTGCTCTCAGTAGCTGGTATGGATGGCTGTGTCACTTCTGGGATTTCATCTAGGATAAAGGTAAGGCATTAAATTATTCTGTGTAAGTATACCAGCTCATTTGGGTCTGTCTTGGCACTCTGTTCTAGGCATTCCCATAGCAGTTCTTTATGACAGAGGTGAATGCAGGTAGCATGGGAGAGACACTGCTTCCAGTTCACATCTGATAACAGGCACCAGCAGCTGAATCACAATCAGATAGGCTCCCTTAGATAGACTGATCCTGCAATTTGAAAAGTCCCTGCCTTCTTTCACATGGATACTGAACATTTAATCTCCCTGTGATTCAGTGCTGTGACATTGAGAGAATGTGGTTAGAGGAATAGAATACATCTGATGTTGTGAGGGTGTATTATGAGGGAGGTTGGGAGCAGAGGCAGACATTTAGAGGGATAGACTTTATTCCAACAGAAAAGATGGACCCCTGAGATAAGTTATTTTAGGATAAACTATGGAAAAGCATATGCATCAGTAATTTTTTTTTTTTTAAATGCCACAAAACAGAACCCCAAAGCTATACAGACTTGTAAAAAGTTGTAAGTTCTTCTGTTATGAGAATAAATTGAAACCAAGCATTGGCAACAGGAAAAGCTGGCCTTGGAACATAGTATTATAAACTTCAGGACATAAAAATATATTCCCCATTGTGCTGGTTTTGTCTGGGATAGAGTTAATTTTCTTCACAGTAGCTAGACCAGTGCTGTGTTTCAAATTTGAGCTAGAAACAGTGTTGATGTCTCAGAGATGTTTTAGCTGTAGCTGAGCAGTGCTCGCACAGCATCAAGACCTTTTCCACCCCTCACACTGCCCCACCAGCAGCGGGGCTGGGGGGTGCACAAGGAGCTGGGAGGGGACACAGCTGGGGTAGCTGACCATGGGGATATTCCACACCGTATGGTTTCATGCCCAGCAATAAAACTGGGGTGGAGTTTGGCAGGGGGCAGCTGTTGCTTGGGAACCATCTGGGTATCGTTTGTTTGGTGGTGAGCAATTGTTTTTCACTTGTATCGCTTGTGTTTCTTGAGCTTTATTTTTGTAATATTGTAATATTCTGTTATTATTATTCCTGTTAATTTTCTTTAATGTATTAAAGTTATTTAAATTTTAATTATTTTTTTCTTTAATCGGCCTATGAGCTGTCTTACTTTTACCTTTCCAGTTCTCTCCTTCATCCCACCAGGAGAGAATGAATGAGTGTCTCTGAGGTGCCTAGCTGCTGGCAGGGGTTAAACCATGACACCCACGGAAGACTGAATGCGTGACTCAAGTTATGCCACTTGATTGGAAAACCTTTAAAGTTGTATTTTAATTCACATTTCAAGTCAATGTTTCTCCCTTCCCTTAAAGATAATTTTTTTATCTTATTTACCATGTTGTTCACTGTCTGTTTAGTAGCGCCACAGTTCCAGAGCTGGACAGCTTTAAAGGTTATGTATGAGGAAGCATTTCAGAAGGGCAGAAACAGCACAGTGCATTTTCTAGGAAGGTTTAAGATTAAATTAATTAAATCACTCACTCTTGCTTTACACTCAAATTATTTTGAACATAATTTCAGTAACAAAGCCTAGTTTTACTTACTAAAGTTATTGAGCTTACAGATACTTATGTGTAAGGTTGGAGGTTAAATTGTTTGTACATACAAATTTCTATCAGTTTGCATTTAACCACAGATTTATGTTTAAAAAAACCTGAGATTTCCTTTTGAAGAAACAGGTGTGGAAGCCATGTTATGAGAAGATGGAGGGGTTTCCTTCATTTGATAGAACTATGTGTGAGCCTGTATTTCCTTGCATCACTGGTCCTTTAGCTGACAACATTCTATTTTTACATGGATATTTTTGCTTTTTCTCTCTTGCAGAGTTTCAACAGTTTCAGTTACAGGTTCTGTTTAGAGAGAGCTTGGTAGAAATGGAGTTTTGATGGCAAAACTTGAGCTCGGTTTTTATTTCAGTAATTATTTAACCCAGGTAAACAGATTTTTCAACCCAATAATACAGTGGTTTGCTGTAACAGGCAATCCTGGAAAGTAGAGATTGTTTGAGAGTCTTTGTTGGTTCTTTCCTCAGATTTTTTTTCTCCTGTCAGCAAAGCATTTTTTGTCTTCTTCTGGAGAAATATTTTATTTTGTCTCTAATTTTCTTGAAAACAGATGTTCCTGCTTGCCCAGTATTTTTCTTTATTGCAATGAGAAATTAGCTTTTCATAGAATTGATTTCTTTATTATTTGGTCATGTTTGTTGCAACCACAACCATAAGTTCCTCTACAGTAAATGAGTGTATAATTCAGTGTATTGTTCCTTATATTAAATCAATTCCCTCTTCTGGTTAATACTGATATGCAAAGCAAATCATTGCCAAAGTGACTCATTGCTGCACACCCACAGTTTCTGGAATACAGCACTGCTTTTCTATCATGCTAGAGAGTGTTTTGATATGACAACATGAAGATGTTAGATGGTAGAATAGGACTTGGGGGTTTTTTTCAGCTACCATAATTTCATAGCCTTTTTTGTCCTTTTCATTAATGAAAGACTTTAACAATGATTTAAAAAAAAAAAAAAAAAAGGCAAAAACATGCTATTAATAACAATAGAGCTCAATAAATGGCAGTCATGTCTTAAAATTCATGATTAGAGCATAAAAACCATTAAAATCTATTATTTTAATTACTATTCCTCCCTCCAAAATGCCATTTTTCTATGAAGTTTTAGTAGCAGTTAATCTTTTAGCTATGTGACTGTAAATTTGCATTTCTTGATTTTTTTAAAAATGGAATATGCCTCCTGATAGTTCTCATTAATTGAAAGAGTCTTTAGATATTTTTTCATAGAAAATTGTTTCTCCCATCTCCTCTGTTAGTTTTATGAATTACTTAGAGACCAGAAGAGGAACGACTTTCCCTGAAGCCAAAAGCAGAGAAGACCTTCGGTTGAGCTTCTACATCACTTTTATGCCTTTTAGCCAAAGCCAAAAAGAAATACAATTTGCTTTGTTTCAGTTTGCTTCGGTTGGGTTCCTTACAACTGGTTCAGCATTCTAAGAATAACTTGATACCCAGATGGGTTTTGCTCTTCATCGTGCTAAAGACACGCTTTGCATACACGTGAACACGTGTGTGTCCCATTGGTACCTGAAAACCTTCCTGTCAGTTCTGCAGATACTTACCCAATTTATTCCTAATGCTTATTCTGATTGATATGGAAACTTCTTCTCTGTCGTAGGAAGAAGAAAAAAATGCCATGTGAAATGAGATGGGTACTATTTAGGATTTTTGTGGACATGCAGTAGTGATATAATGTCAATTAGAGATCACCATATAAAAGATTTTTGTTTGAATGAATATCATGATTTTGAAAAGATAAGAAATCCTCTGCAAATAGGATTATCAATACTTAGATTTGTGGACAGATTAGTTACTCAAATACTTTTTATACTGATCAATATATTAATATTACTGGAGTTCTGTTGTACTTTGCTGTTTGCTTACCATGGTTTCTTCATTATCATGTCAATCATGGTGCACTTTTTAATCTCCAATTTAAAGCAAGATATAAGATTTTCAATTTTATTGAGAAATTACTAATTAAAGATGTCATCAAACAGATCATCTTTTCAATATTTCCCTTCTTCTGAAGGAAGCTTAGGAATAAGAAATACAGAAAGAGAAAACTTGTGGTTGTGTTTAGTTACTTTTTAAATTTTGTACCCATATAAATAAATATTTAGCTATACAAAACCCTCAGAGTTCCACAGAAAACTGATGCATGCACCTGGGCCCAAGTAACTCCAAGTCAAGATAAGCAAACATATCAGCTCTCCCTGAAAGAGTCACAAAACTATGAAGTAGGATCTTCACTCTGTGATCATTCCAGCTACAGCTTGTTGGGACATCTACCATAATTTTGTTAATCCTGAAATCAGGTGAGCCCATCTGAGTCTCAAGATAAGCCTGTTTCTGAAAGAAACGCATAAGCTAAGTGATGGTCATCCCTAGAACACCCAGAATATAAATCACTGTTTTAAAAATGGCAACTGGCAAGAATTACATCAAGAAATTTTCTTTCTCCTGCATCTATTGAACTGTTACAGCATTCTGGCACACAAAGCAGGAAGATGTAGTGCATGTGGGCATGCTGAGGTTCTCTCATTGCCTTAGGTGATAGCTTGTTGCATGGTTGTGAACAGTTCATCTCTCAGCAGGCTATGCTTAGAAAGATTGTACAGGGACTGCAAATGACTTACATAATTTCTACTGTAAATACCTCCAGAAAGTTAACAAGTGTTCCTTGACCACAGGGAGAGGCTGAGCTGGGAGAAGCAGGCTGGTCTTTGATAGAATGACCCAAAGAATGGCCAGTGAGACAGGAGAGAGGAGCTGGCAATCATGCATGGACTTCATTCATATTATTAAAAAGTGTGATATGAAGAGGACCACCTATGCTGATTATGTGGATTTTTTTCTTTGTAGAGGTGAAATCCCAGCAACCTCATTAGGCCTGAGGCATGCAAAATACATAACTATAGCGAAACGTCCTGAAGGCATTTATAATCAAAGTGTACAAATACAAAAGAATTCTTTTTTTAAAATCAAGTATTATCACCTTGCAAAGCTATGCAGTAACTCAGACACCTCACTGAACCTACTGTCCTCATTTGTTAGTGGGTTCAAAAACATGTTTTCTGTTGGTTTGGATCTTTTTCTACCTTCAAAATTATGACGTAGCCATAACAACTCACTGGCATCTAAAGAAAAAGCACAGAGGAAATCCTCATTTTAGTTCTTATTGTAGAAATACCAACTGATATTTGGCCTCTTAGAAATTTAGGTTGAATGGGACTACATGACTACAATTTTTGACAAATCTCAAATTGACATGCTCATCTTGACTGTTCTCTGCTAAGAATCTCAGAAAGTGACAAGATGAAGAGATCATCTCTCAAACTTCCCTAACTTTAATCTTCCCGTAACCCCGCTCCTACTGTTGCTCTTGTCTCTTCTTGCCCTGCTATATTCATTGCAGACAGTACTGTCTTGAGAGCAGTGATTTGTTCCTTCCAGCTGGCTGTAAAGTGCTCTAATGGGACTGTATAAATAAAAGTAATTAGTTTTTCTGCTTCATTCGAGAGACTGTAAGTAAGAATAACAGGGTACACAAATCTAACTTTTATATAAATTACTTGGTTGCAGGGTTAATGTTTTTTTAATATGCACCTCTGGTTTTACCTCTTAAATACACGAAAAGACAGTAATACCTAAAGCATAAAATTACCTCAGACATTTCAGATCAGATAGACTCAGAAAACTGTAGAAATGATAGATTAACTTATTCTGAATAAGCATCATCACTTGGTGTTGGATTTCTACTTTTAATTCAACATTGGAAATTATATAACCATACTTTGTACCTCGTAAGAGGAATCGTGCAGGTTCCAACCGTCTGTTAAATTAAACATTGATGAATACTTTGAACATGTGGAGCAGACCTGGTACAAGGGGGATGATAACTTTGTGCATATACCGAAGCCCTTAGAACCTACTTGATTCACAAGGTTGGATACCCAATTAGAAGAACTGAAGGGTGGTTTTTTTTTTAGTGGAGTGTCACTCACTGCAAAATTCAATGGCAAAAGTTTGCTCAAATCCTTCTATATTAGATACAGTTTATCCTGTGTCTGAAATACTGAAATGCTGGAAATGGTCCAGGTACTTACGTCTTTTAAATAAGTGCTTTAATATGTTGGCACTTTTCTGGCTGTAATTTCCCCTGCCAGACATTTCTGTCTTGGTGGTACTTTGAAAACTGGGAGAGGGCAATAAATCTCTTGAAGAGAGAAGTTTTGATTACTAACAAAATCCTAAGAGAACAAGACATAGCAGTATACGTGACAAAACTGGAAAAAAATAAATAAACATACTGTTTCAAACAGGAAACTTCTCAAGGGTCCTTCTGCTTGAGGGCCTGCTCCAAAATAACAGAAATTGTTGCTGTACACTTTCTGCTGCTTTTCAGACAATGTGCTGCTGTTTTTCACTTATTTGTCGTGTAAGGAAGAAATTCTGGCCCAGTTGAAGATGAAAATGGTTTTGTCACTGACTTAAGTGGCTAAAAATTCACTGTAGAAAACCGTTTGTGGTAAGGACTTTTGTGCTGTTTCTGCTGATTATTTTTCTGATCTCCTAGCATGGTAAAAATTACTCTTACATGTACTTTGTTCAGAAACAGAGACATGAAGTGGTCTTTACACAAGAAACCACTCAGGTACACTGTGTTTTCCTGCTGAAACTTACTGCCTCATTCAGGCAATGTGTAGCTCTGTTATTTAAGAGCATGAAGACAGAAGCTGCTTTAAAGCATCAGTGCTGGAGCAGAGAAAGGCTGGACACAATCACTGAGTTGTTGTTTTACTGTGCAAGGTCACATTATCAAATTATAATAAGGATGCTTTGCAAAAGTATTTTTTTTTTTCCTTGTATGCTTGGGAAAGTAAAATTTATTGAAAGATATATTCCCTCCAAAAGCTGGGAGAGCTTCTGTTGTTAAGGCAACTGGAGTAATCAACTGAGAACTGATTAATGTTTCAGTTTGTCAAGTGCACATTTGTAATTATTTCAGTACTGCACTGAATTAATGGTAAAGCCTGATAAGAAGATGATTTGTCATTTCTGTGTATAACTTCTTCTCCCCCCCTTTTACAAAACCCATTAGTGTTTAGTTGCTTTCAGTATAACTTCTCTTATGATGGACTTCAAATGCACTTCACAGCCCACTGAGCAATGTTTGAAAATTGATTAAAATCTGTAATTATTGTACCTAGAACATAATCATGATTGATAGGATGAAGTCAAATAATCAAGGGAAGAGGAGGATTCTCAGACTGAAACTTACTTCTGCTCTAGCAAAATGTAACTGAAACAGAAGGCTGTATTTTCTGAAAGTTAGATGAGTTCTTTTACTGGTGGTTTTAACACACCAAAAGAGAGAAATCAAAAATACAGCCATCACTCCTAATAAATCCCAAGCCTCTTGAAATTTTGTGGATTTCTGCAGCCTCAAGTTAACATAAAAAAGATCAAGTTCTAGTTGGTATAAACCAAAGAGTCTACTTCTAAAATGCTATCTCATGAGGATGAGGGTAAAATGTATCCTTAATATCTGCTACACATTTCTTTTGTAAAGTCCAGTTATAATAACTCTTGTATGTTAATAGTTTTCTTTTGTCACAGACCTCATGAAAATCCTTTGCCTCTGAAATGCTTTTAGGTTGTTAACATTTAGTGAAAAAATGTGTTCCTCACTTAATTTACCAAAAAATATCAGAAAATAACTTTACTAATGGATGTCTTTTTCTGTCCTAATTCCTTTTTTTATTTCAGTGATTGGATTCTAACGTTTAGTTCTTTTCTACCTTCATTGTCATAGCTGTGATTTACTGCGTGATCACTTGATTTTTCTAAAAACATCATTCCCTCCCTGAATTTTCTAATAGCCTCACCTCCCACCTCTTGAATAGGTTCAGGTTTGTGCATTTTCTACCACAGTGCTGGTCTTTCAGCTGGCAGATTCCAGTTTTACAGGGTTAGGCAAAGCAAATAATTTTTCAGCTCAATTGAAAGATTCAGCTGAAGAATGACTGAAGCAGTAAACTTTCTAAAAATTCATGAATCATGCAGCTTATTGGGGTGTTCTTTTGAATCTAAAATGCAATATTTTAATCTTACCTAATCTTCAGTTTAATATTGATTATGTATTAATGAATTCTACCTCTTCAAAGAACTGTTGGAAGGGTTAATTGTTGTTGTGCATGTAGATTACCTCTCAGCTTCTCAGGGGCTTACTCAACCTCACCTGGACTATCACTGTGCTGTTGATTTTCCTCCCTTCTGTGCAGTGGCAGGAATGGGCTTTTTGGGGAGCTTAAAGCATCTGGGCTTAACCTTCTTGTGGAGGTATAGATTCAACATATGTACCTGAAATGTGAAAGCTTCCCATTCCCATTAGTGATGACAGCACTTTTCATTACAAACTTGCTTGCTAGATTTGCAAAGGATGTTTTGGTGCATGAAGCTCATAGAAGGTCTCATCATTCAGAAACAACTTACAGAGAAATCCGTTACTGGTTTGGGGTTTTTTTTTAGCTTTTCTTTTTAAAAAATACCAAACAAACACAAAACCAACAAACCCATACAAAATTTACAGTTAATTGTGGGGTCCTAATTTGCCTTTAAACTGTTGTGGCTAGAACAGGGTGTTTTCCAGCTGCGGTTCAGTCACTGCCAGCAGTCACTGCAAGCATAGGCTAATTTAGTTAATGCAAGAAGCTGACTGTAAGGCTAGTCACCTCACATTTGATGTGTCTAAACATTGTTTTTCATGGATGTTTACTGTATGTCAAGTTGATCTACAGTAACTTTTGTACTGTTATCCATGCTGAAAGCAAAAATCTACTTTTTGGTGAAGTACGAGTTAACATGACTGGAAGTGATACGGCTGGATCCTAGGCTGACCTAGAATTATATCTGAGAGTGTTAACAAAGCAAATTGACAAGTTCATTTCATTGAAGCTGCTTCTATAATTGTACCAGTTGACGTCTTTCATGCTCACAGCACGTGAATGAGGGCAATTATTCCATCTGAGAAGCCAGAATGATTGGATCTATTGATAGGCCTTTCCTTAATGTAATTCTATCACAGTACTCACTCCAAAATGGGCAATCTCTAATCCTTTAAAAAACATAACGCTTAGGAGCAAAATAATAAAACTATTTTCTGCATAAAAAAGAGGACTAAGAAGAACAAAATGTGATCACCGCTATTTTAGGTGAACTCAATGAAATCCATTGAGATCAAATAAGACAAGCAGTAGTCTGCTGGGAAAGCCAATAGCATAGCAGAACACTGACTGAAATACACAGATTGTGTGAACAAAGAAAAAAAAAAGAAAAAGAAAAGCTAGTGAGTCCTAATGCAATCCATCAATAGTAGGAGGAAGAGGATATATCAAGGACAGAGGATGTCATGTGAGAATGTATTACAGAAACACAACAAAAATGGCCTTTTTATCATATCTGTTTTTCAGTCCAGCGCTGTAATAAGGGTTAGATGTGTAAGCTTTTTGAAAGCTTACACATCCCACGAATTAATCCCACACTTGTTGAATTCCATAGGAATGCCCACACATTATACTTTCATATCTAGAAAAATCATAGGGTCCCACTACAGGCTAGGGCACAGAACTGAACCCGAAGATTCCAGGTTTTTCTTGTTATTTATCATGTCATTTATTCCTCATAACAGGTAATGATTATGAAGTACAATACTGAATTTTTTGTACTGCAAGCTTAAAGAGGAAAGCGTGCTAAAGAATGAACGTCATTAAACAGGATGCAGACTTATTTCCAAGTATGCCTGATGCCTAAAGAGGCTACCTAGAACAGAGGCCTGACAGTGTTCAAGGAATAAAGTGCGTATTTATTAAAAGGCCTTTAGAGGATACACCTTGGGCAGTACAGGTGCCCAGCTGTGGCTCCACCCAAGATGGACCCAAGATGGGCTCTGAGTCATGAGTTTTCACACTTTTATAAAATTTGGTCCATTTACATATTGGAGTTAATTGTCCAATTACAGCTTCAGGTTATGAAGTCCCATCCTCACAGATTGCTCTCCTCACTGTTGTTTTTACATTTTGGGCCCAAAGCTGCAACAGTGTCCTTGGTTTCCTGGCTGGAAAAGGAATTTTTATCTAACTACCCTTTGAAGACAACTTACTAACACGTTATCTGAAGTTCAGAGTCACACACTAAGGCAGTACAGAATCTGAAAAATATAAAAGCTAAAACTTAAGGCATCAAGCCTTAAAAAAACCCAAACCACCACACAAATTTACACTACAGGTGAATCAGTGATGATGAACACATGAGAAACTATTTGAATAGCTACCAGTTCTATGTTTGATTCTGTACTTGCTAATCCTTGTTTTATAATGCCAGCAAATAGATAAAAAGGAAATTGCTATTTTAATTACCTTTATACTGACTGGAGACACAAATATTGCTATTTACTGCATCTTGCAGCAGTTTTAGGTTTCAAAAGAGGATCCCTGTTATTCTATGTTTGGACTCAAGATAGTTTTGATTGAAGTTGGCCATTCAAAGAGCTGGAGTGCTCACTAATTATCTTTGGTATTAGATACATTTTGGACCTGGAGCTTTACAACAAAGTTGAGGCTGACAAAATTAACCTTAAGGGAATGAGTTTCTTTCATGGTGAGAGCAGGTCTGATTTCATCCACCATTCTGCTCCTCTTGGGCGATTCAGATACCTGATTTCACACAACTACACACAATCCAGAAGAGTAATATTGGATTTCATTATATTTTAAACTTTTTGGGGCTTAGGACTTTTGAAATAAACAATTCAGTTTAAAGGTAATTTATGAATGTCAATTCTGAGCTGAGGATGATTTTTTTTTCCTACTTACATGGTTGTATCTCAGTGTAACTCTAGCACTAATGTTTAACAGGCTCACTTCTGTCTCCAGTTTGGAGGACAACAAGCAATTCATTTTGAATGTCAAGAGAGCTGAGATGACATGCTGCTCTCCCCAGAACAAAGCCTGCAACATCTCAGCGTTTTTGAACACGGACAGGACTTGTTTTCTAAAGAGGTAAATAGTCTATGTTTTTCCTAATTCCAGGTGTCTGATGTTTTCTAGTTGGGTTTTGGCACGTATGAGATACTGATGCTTCATTTTTTAATGTTTAATTTGGCCTTTAACATTAGTGAGAAATTTTGTCATGCTTTCTGTTTAGTGTATTCTTAAACTGTTCTTGCTCCCTTGATAGATTTTTTTTTTTCCAAGTGCTGTTGATTTTGACAGAATTATTCAGTTGGTTGAGAGGCAATGCATTTCTAAGGTGTTATGTTTTAAAAATATTGTCAGTTTAAAATTTCTCAGTAAATATGTTTCTTTAGGAAGCTTTTGCTCTTTTATTTTAAAATATCAAGATTACTAAACCTTATGTTGTTCCATTTCTTTATAGTTAATTTCAAACATTTAATAAAGTGATTTACTTGTACTTCTCTTTCGGAAGCCTCTAACAGAAGAGTCTACACCATTATTTTGACAAAATAGATTTTATTCTTTCTTTGTGATTAACCTGGTTTTGGGCTTCCACATTTAAAAATTTGATGACATCTTTCATTGTTGCTGCCTTATTTTTAAAGTGATGAAGGAATTGCATTTTCCCAGAACAAGTGGTCTTACCTAAACAAAGACTCTCAAATTCTGACAGGAATATAAAGGAAGGAAAAGAGTGAGGAGGAAAAAATACCTGATGCACAAAAGTTTGAAAGAAACCAGGAAAACCTGTCATAAATTGAAGTTAACATTTGAGTTGAGTTAGTGTTGTACCCAAAGTCAGGTAGAAAAACCCCTTTATTAACTGCCATGCATGCAGTTTAGCTTTCTTGTCTCATTAATACTTTTGCATAAGCAAACACATTTACCTCTTGAAGTGGCTGTTTCCTTGCACACTCCTGGATCATGATACTGTGATCAGTACGATGAAGAATGGCCTTCTAAACAGAAACAGAGGTTAAGGAAAACCAGCATCAATTAGAAGATTTGGCTGGAAAGATGAGGATATGGATGAAGTTTGACTTCTCTCTTGGTGAGATGAGGCTTACATGATGTCTGTCTATCCTGCTCTTACCACCTTGTGATCTTTCTTGGCAAATTCTATCAAGAGTGACATACACGTAGTTGTACTGTTAGTAGCTAGAAAATAGGTGGCTGGATACAGGAAAAAAAGATTCTGTTATTGTGCTTTACCCCATCCTCCCCTTCCTCAGTCCTTTTGGGAGAGAAATGTTGAAAGCAAATCCAGACTGGAGAGTGAGAACTTCAGTGTTGGAAAACAAAAGATGGCACCTTTTTGGACATTAGAGGGTCTGTCCATTAGGCACAACCCAAAGGAAACCAGGCCCCATTAGTTCTGCACTTCACAGGCCTGTTTTTCTAATGTACAGAGGTTCAGTTGTGTTGGCAGGTTTTTCTTCTGAGACTTGAAATCTGGATGCATAGTTTTGGCATATATGCCCTAAGGTATTTTGGACCTGATTTCCAGCAGTGAAGGAAAATTTCACATAGCATAATTGTCGTGTATTTGATATTTTTAAAACTTCCATTCCTTGTATGATAAGCTGAGAAATACTCGCAGTCTCCTCAAGCACTGTGTGTTCTATAGATTTCAATGTCACGTTAGGAGCTTTGATATAAGGGAATGTTTAAAACACCACTCACTATTTTATTAATACTGGTGTATTCCTTAATACCTTTTCCTGAGGCTATCAGAATATTTTAATGTCCCATCACTCGTGCAACATACAAAAGGGTCATAAAGTGATAGTTTTCCCATGGCAGAAATGCCTTTGAAGCAAAACAAAGCAATATTTAACACTTCAGAGCAACTGAAGCTCAAAGGCGTTTGCCTTTGTCAATGAGAAACAGTACTGAAACCAATTGCATCTGCCAGAGGAATGTAGGCCAGCAAGATGCAATTATGTGTCTAGAACTTTTGAAAGATAATGAGGTTAGCCCCCTATTCTTGTACCAAAGATCCACAAAGATTTTAGAAACCACAGCTGAGAAGACACTCTGTCTTAATTCATCTTGGAAAGAGAGAATCCCTGTGAAGTTTACTGCTTTTTAGTGTTATGTTCAAGGTTCTGTGCAGTAGTTGCTTGCTCAGTTACCCACTTCCTGCTGCAATATGGGATTCCTGGAGATCAAGGGAGGTCATGAGATCAGTGTAAAATACTATAACAAAAATCTTCCAATAAACGAAACCATATTTTGAAACTGACATCAAGGAACAAACCATCAAAAGCAGTGAACTAGAAACTGGCCACCCAGAAACAGAGTGTCTTGACATTGTATCTTTCATCTTACTGTATCCAAAATTATTTAGAATCATAACAAATGGGGATCTCCTTATTTTATGCAGCTGCTTGGGAGGTGCAAAATTATAGACTCAATGGGAGCATGGACCATTGGAATTTAATATTATGTTTATTACATATAGCTTTAAGCATTGGCAATACTACTATGCTCTCTGTATTTTTTTCTTTTTTATTACTTTGTTTACAATAGTATCTGAATTTGTTCTGGAAGTTCATAAACTGACCTGAAAAATTGACCTGAAGCTCTTTTTTATTTTCTTCCCAGGGGACAAGAGAGTACAAATGTATGTGAATGACTTAAATTTGTAATTAAAATCTGCTTTGTAGTTATTGTTCTAATAGTTGGGGTTTTAAAATATCATTAATGTGCTTATGCTGGGCATATTTGGCACAAAAAGATGTAAAATAGCATCTTAGAGTGGAAGCCAGTGAGGGCTTTGGATCTTTACTATATGAAAGAATTTCAGACCAGGCTGTGTAAAAATGTTATCTAATGGTTGGGCAAGATTTATCCTTGCTTTGAAGTGCCCTGTTGTGCCAGAAAAGCAAAACTGTATATCGTGATTTTTGTCAAAGGGTTTATGCAAACATTTCACATGCTAGGCATAGATATCTGAAAACTTATGAATGTTGGCTAGTCTGACCTGAAACTTGACTCTTTCCACTGAGGAAAGCCAAGGATAACTTTTGCTAGTCTCTATGGTTCTTAGATGAAGAAGCATGTTTAGCATTAGTAAACACTTCCATGAGGGATGGTGATTCCACAATAGGACAAAGGAACATTTTGTTGCTGTTCAGGCATGGTGTGATAGCAGCATGTGGTGATGAGCCTTGATAAAATAAAGATCACTGACTTTTTCTGCAATTCGGGAACTGGGAAAAATGCACTGCTTTTATTAGGAAGCATGTCTCATCATGGAGCTGATTTGTGGTAACACAAACAGAAACTCAGTTCTGGCTACTGCTTCCAGATTAAACCTGAGCTGTGATGATCTGTGCATACAGTGAGTTAAAAAGTTTAGTTAATTTCATTTGTAAGTGAAATTCATCAAGATGGTATGTCCTTTAGTAAAGCTAATATTGAGCCTTTATCAGTCACTAGTAATTTCTTGCTTGTGTGTGCTATGTAATTGAATGAGCATTCAGCTTATGGTCTGATTACTTAGCAGAGTCTTTTCCACAAGAAAAGAGATGGAAGCCCTGCTGACCACCAGCACTTAGCTTTTGGGGCCTTAGGAGAGCACACATAAATACCTTTAATGGCTTTAGTGTGTTTTCTTTGGGGAGCATCAAAACCAGCCTAAGCAGGATGAGCCAGAGAAAGCAGCCGAGGCTTTGTCTGCACAGACGGGTGCAGACAGTCACGCGTTTGATCTGCTTGCACACTGAGCTGTCTGAATGGAAGCCAGCTCTGGCCTGGAAGCCATAAAGACATGTTAATGCATTGCCATGCTGGAGCTCGTAAGCCTTACCAGTGCTAGGGCTACTTTTGTTTCAATAACCTCTCTATAACTGTTTTTTTAATGAAGTTTCTCCCATGGTTTCTTCCAACTACTATATAAAATACTCTATTTTAACAGGACTGCAAATCACATTTTCAAAGAGAAAAAGCATGAAATGTTTTAAATGCTGCTGGGCCTGCAAACTTATCAGTAGTCATTATTTGAAAATTTTCATTCATTTCTGGCTCTAGTTGTGAAAAACACCATAAAATTTAATACAAGACCCAAGTCTGACAGGAGCCTGCAAAAGTGAGATGAGCCTAGTAACAATGACAGTTGTTCTAGTAAACAGGTAGTGATCATAGATAGTTTTCTGTTTGAAGTATCTGGGGATGCTTCCAGTTTGAAGTATGTATGACATAGCTTCAGCCTCTAATTTAGTGCTTGGATTAATAGCAGGCATAACTTGGAGCAGCCATCCACTGTCCAAGAATTCTGTACCCTGCCACAGTGGTTCCTCAGTGTGACCATGTGTCAAAAGTAGGGATAGCAGAGAAGGAAGACATTGAGCATAGGCTCTTGAGGTTTCTTTATAAAGAAGGAGGAAGCAATGTTAAGTTTAAAAAAAAAAAAAAAAAATCACATAAAAAGGCAGAGAGGATGACAGAGTGAGTGTGATAAAAAACAGTGAGGAGAAAAGATGTGAGCTAAAATAATAAAATGATATTGTCATAACACCCACAGGCCTCCCTTCTGGAAAGGACAGGGAGTAATTGTCAGGAGCTAAACTCAGCATGCTGCAAATTCAGTCTCAAACTATCATTAATAATCTTGAGAAATGAGTCTGGAGGATAGATCTGAAACTGGCGGTGTTTCAGAGGCAGAGTCGGCGTCAGCTGTCATTCCATTGAGAGACATACCCTGTTAGGGCCTGTTAATGTTGCACTCCTGTCAGAGTGACATATAACATTACATGTTAAACAAGTGGCAGACAAGACAGTGTGGAGGCAAATTGTTCAGCAGATGGCACAGACTACTTTACTTACCATCTGAAGTCAAAAAATAAAGCAAGTACCATTATTTGCATTCACTCTTTCATTCTTTTCAAATTCTTTTCAAATGATAGTTTGGGTACTGCTCAGCAACTTCCTTTGTTGTGGCTGTTGAGACAAGAGGAACTTTACGGTATGATTATAATATGAGATATGTCAAGTAGAGCGTTAATCATGTGCATATACCTGTACATACACTGTGAGCTGAAATTGCAGCAGTTTCTGAGCCTCACTGAATGAATGCTTTGAGAGTATTACATCTCCGGATATCTACTTTGAGCTGTGGATCTCCTGTGGCTCATTGTGTCTCCTATTTTTTCAAAGCTTCACAATTTCTAGACACGTTAGACTTACACTATCCTCCCATGTTCTTAATAGTTGAAAAATCCTTTTCTTTGGGAGCAGGAAAAATAACGATCAAGCAGCATGATAACTCCTTTCTCTGTTAGTTCAGTTTCCACCCTTTTGGAGTAAATTATGGTGTTCTCATTGACTTTGGTAGTGTTGGACTGTTAAAAACACATGATGAATTTAAAAAAAAAAAAAAAAATTATAAAAAACTATTTAAAAACCCATGAAGTGGCTTCTTAGGAGGAAAGGGAGTCATCAGCCCTCAGTTTGGGACAATCTGAACTGAGTAACCATTCAGGATTGACCACCTTCTAGATGTTCCTGGTTCAGTTTCCTGATTCAATTGGCTTTTTTCCTCTAGCCCAAAGAAGGGACAGAAAAAGACAGGCCATTACTATGCAAAGTGACAGAAGGGGAAATGCCATCATTTCACACCTTAGCAAGGGTTTGTTACTCTTCACACACACATATAACCTCTTGTCTCAGGAGTTTGCAGAATAAATAGAAGAGACAGAAGTGTTCAGATGCCTCTTTGTCATTCAGAAGAAATCCTAGTCAATGGTTTAAGAAGACTTACAAAAGAAAAGTGGAACCAGTAGCAAATTCTAGTCCTGTTAAGTAGTAGAAAAAAGGAAAACCTCACTTTAATAGTTGGGGTTCATTTCTTTTACTTATATACGTAGCAAAATCACTATTAAACAAACACAGGCTGTATTTGCAGTTCTGTAATAAGTGTTTCATTGAAGTACCATGTAATACTGACTTATAAATTATTTCTTGTCACACATGAAAATGTAACTGTTGAGAGATAAGCATAATGTCTTCTCTTTTATGTCCAAGATACAGGAATGTGGTAAGTACCATTAAAATCATAGGTTGATTTAATAACATTAAAATCATAGGTTGATTTCAGTGGTGACATAACACTTCCAATGCACAAAAATCTGGAATACTGTCATGTGCTTCAGTTATTCTGGGCACTCTACAACCTCACAGATGTTTCATGTGCAGAAATTCAATATGAAGCATAATGATTTCTCCATTTTATTCCCTGCTGATAATCATCAGAAATGTACCTGCATGCAGATTTATTTGCAGCTTTTTACTGGGCCACTTATTACTATCATCTTAACAAAAGATTTAATAAAGACATTTAAGTTAGAGTCAAGGAATCCCTTAAAGATATGAACTTTCAAGGTGTATTATGAATTCTTTATCAATGTAAACAAAATTTCCATTTCCTTTTACCAGCAAGAAAATTCATGTGCCATTTTGATAATGAGAAGTTGTAATGCAAATACTTTCTACCTATGACTGCTGATAGAACAGTAATTTCTGTGTATTCTCTTTAGTAGTCTTGACCTTGGTTTGTTATAACTCAGTACATTCCAGCTCATTATGAAAACTTATCTGTCCCTGCAACATATCTGTTAATAATCAACTGCAGTTTCAGTGTTAATATGTTTCTGGATAACATGAAATATGTGAAAAGAAAGACAAATGGCAGTTGTAATTATTGTATAGTTTGCAGGAAACAGCCTGGAATTGTTATAGCTATTTTTACATGGGAAAATTTTGGAGAAGGCTATTCACAGAGAGCGATGTAGAACTCCCTTCACTCTTGCTACAATTTAATTGGGAAAGATAGACCTGACGTAGCTCTTCTAAAGGGCCCTCCACCTTTTTGAATTGAATATACAGGGTGAGATTGGCCTTGTTAGGATAATGTTGGCCCTTATGAACGTCCCTCATAGAGATTAATAGGGATGAAAAAGAAATAAAGCACTAATACATGTGTAAGCCTCTTCAGAAAAGGTTTTAAATAAATCCTGTTTTCCAAACTATTTTAAAACATTTACATCCAGTAAAGCCAGTTCTATGGCCAACTTTCAGTTTCCCAAAATGAGGTAATACAGAACATAAAAGGGATGATATTGATCTCCAGGGGTTTAAAGTCATTCTGTGTGGTTTTCCATTAATTAAGTAGGTCAATTAAAATAATCATGTGAAGTAAAATTTCACTTCAGCTCTAATTTCCTTAACATGTTCTGTCCTTTCCAAAATCTACCACTACTTTTTGACTGATTGGCAGTAGCTATTCAGAAATTATGAGATATTATGACACTGAATACAGAGACTAATGAGCCCATATAGCAGAGCTTTGAAACTGTGAGATCAAAATATGACTGTTCTCAGGAACCAACCAAAGAATTTAACACAAGAAAAACCCCATGTGGCTAGTGTGGAGCTACTGCTTATGTGAAAACCCTTGATGAATGACAGAAACAGCTTGAAAAGGTGCCAAATCCATTGGAAATATGAGAATACACCCATAAATAAAACTAAGTTCAAATGCTCAGACAGATGATGATGAAGGCAAATAATGTTAATACCTGCTTTCAGAAAACGGATCAAGGAAAACAATCAAAAGAAAAGATTAATTGTTTTATCCCCAGATTATCTGGAATCAGCTGTTGATAGACTCACAAAGGGTGTTTCAAAGCTCTGGTTTAATTAAGAGATAATCCAGAATTATCACGTTTAATTATTTTGTTAAGGTTGTTATGGCTTCTGGGTTTTTTTCAGCAATTTAAACAGAGTAGTCTGTTAGAATAGAAGAGGAAGAACATTACTTCAGTAACAACACAGAGCAATGAATGCTGATGTATGTGAGCAGCTGATGTTCTTGATTAGAGTATTGACAAATGAAGTCACATTCTTGAAGAGACAAAAGTATGAGTAATTAAATTGGGTGATTTTGGATTATTTTATGTAATCCAGTGTTTAAGAATGGTCATTATTGCAGAATCAGGCTGATCTTCAATAATCTCTAGACTAGGCAATTAGTAATCTTACCTCCTGTTGTGATCAATGGCTATTTTCCTGCAGGGCTTATTTTCATTACTACTTCTTTCCCTTCTCCATTTTTTCTTGGGAGTTTAAATTTAAATATCTTGAAATAAAATAGCTGCAATATCTAGTAAACCAATTATGATGAGAGTTCTGCTTTTATTTTTCCACACAAATGTTGGCTTTTGACATCTCTTGCAAAAGTCATAAAGCATTTCTAATGTTTATTTGCCTCTTCTTTTCTTCATGCCCCTCAATATCACAATTTATTTTTCTACTGAATATTAAAAAGCAATATTAATTATCCAGCAGTAAGGAGAAAAGATTTAGCTGGTATAAACAGGCTCCATTGACTTCAATGGAGCTGTGATAATTTATAACGAAAGAAGATCATGCAGTAAATAGGCTATTAAAACTAAATGAAATGTATTATTAATTGCACATGGCATATCATTTATAGCTCTGTTTGGCCTAGGCATTTCTTTACATGATATCTTACTATCTGGAAAAAGATCTGAAACCTGATGTTGGAAATTTGGCTTCAGGTCAACCATAGCCAGTGGATGTCTTAATAGAGTAAGTGGGAGTAGCAAATCTGTTTCTTTTGTTACTTAATCTGTGTCAAATATAAAAGATTTGTTGAATTGTTATTATTTTAATGCTAGATAATATTGAAGTACAATTTATGAAAATTGCTTTTAAATTTCTCTTTGGTTTAAATTTAGTTGAATGGATTTCACCTTGATGAACCCATTCAATATTGGAAGCCCGATTCCTCAGAAAGCCAAGGTCAGTAATAAATAGAAATAGCAGTTGTTTTCACTCTAATTTGTGGAGGTAGTACTGTGACATACTCTGATTATTTGCATAGTTTGTTATTTAAACTGGATGACTATTTTGATTTTTCATCAGTATTGTAATCTTAGACACATAAAATTGGGACAGAGACATTTAGCTTTCTAAAAGCAGGCGTCTGGTACTAGGATCTAAAATACAGACATGGGAAGAAAATTGCTATTTGCAAAGCACGAAGCAACAGCCAGATTGTTCCTTGTTCACTTACTGTGCACAGTGTGTGTTGGCACCATAACACAGTAGCTCAGAAATCTCAAACTGTCAGGGAAAACAAACCATGCCCTACAGACAGAATAGAAGGTTGAAGAAAAGGCACAAAAAGGAAACCAGGAATTCATCTCCATTTATCAACAGAATGCTGTATTTGACAACAGTGTGGTTGGAAGCTACTTCTCATTCATGAGTCAGGAATTCCCAGTTAGTCCTTTTTAGGCTGCTCCTCTCTTCCATCAGCTTACAGTACTGAGCTTGATTTAATGGGCAGTGAAACAAACAGGAGGCATACCATTCATATTGATGCTTCTTAATTGCATTCTAGTCTGGTTTAAAGATTCTCTTTCATATTAGGAACTGAGAATATATTCTAATTATTCAACAGTCCAGAATTGTTTCTTATTTGCATGTCCTTTTTGCTTGTTTTAGGACAGTTTGGTTTTATAGAATTTTGGTTTTGCATGAATGAGTTACCATTTCTTTATTAGACTACTTTTTTCTTTTTTATTAAAATAAAAAATAATAATTAAAATTTAAAAATAATTAATTTTAATGAATTTAATTAAATTAATGAATAATATCCTGAATATTACCAATTTGGAGGTCTGAAGCATGTAATGCAGTAACTTACGTGTTTTGTATCTCAGCATTATTATTTGATGACATTATAAAGCCAGGGCAATTTTTCGCTGATGTGGCTTTTTCCTTGTGATTTTTTTTTTCTGGGTAAACTTGGTTTTTTTTTTTTTTTTTTTCTTTTTTTTCTGTTCTTTATATCTATGTGCGATGTTGCATATTTGCAGCTATGCATAGGTCTAGCACAGGTGAAACTGTCTAGAAGAAAAAACAAACCCACTGATCAGCCCAATAGATAGGGTCAAGTTCTTCAGCATGTAGTGCTTCATCCAAAGCACTCATCATGCCCACTGGAAGGCTGCCAGATACTTGAAATGTGGTAGGAGGGAATGCACAGAACAACCTGCACCTGGTGCTTTGTGAATGAGCACCCATTCCATGGTGCTATGGGGAAATTCTTTCCTGTTCTCATTCTTCAGCCACACACTGAATTTTGTTCCTTGGCTCTTTCTTTCAGTAAATTGGGTGGTGCTCATACTTTTTGGGTAAAGGAAGATGAGAACGCAGTGGTGGTTCCATTTTTAGTTTTGGAGCATAACTGCCAAATATATAGAAAATATGCAATTATCTTTCATAAACGCAATTAAGCCACAAATAAAGTAAAATAAAAGCACAGATAAAAGTCAAATGTATTTTTAGTATCGTCCTCTTATTTCTTAGATAATAAATGTGCATTTTAATGAAAGTAAAATGAGTGAAACAGCTAATCCAATTGCTGGATTAGACAACCGTTTCCAGAGAATCTTTGGCCTGAAATTTTAAAATAATTAAAGTAAATCACATTAAATTCAAGTCTACTGGGTGCCTAATATAATTATGGTTCACATTTAGGAATTAATACACTTTGCATCAGGTATGACTAAAGACTCTGTCTATAAATATATGTATAGACTTATTGTTTCAGCTGTGCTTCCATCAGAAATGTTACCTATTACTGATTAATGAATGTTGAAAATGGCACTGTCAGATTGGATGGCTGAGGTGTTCAGAGAATGGAGGTACGCAGAACTGGAGTTACAGTTTCTGAAGGGATGTTCACTGAACAAGTAATCATCTAGTGAACAAGCATTTTAAGGAGCAAGGCCAGCTAAGATTAATCCCAAATGGACCCTTTTTACTTAGTTCCACATCTGTAACTCAAATGCAGGCCAAATAATTTGTTGCATAAGTTCAGTTATTGTTTGAGGAGTACAATGTGATGAAACAATTCAGACACTTAGAAAGTATTAATTCTTGCCGTCTAAAAGAAGGGAAAATTGCCTCCCTGTGGTTGTTAGAATGAGAGGTTCTAGCTGGGAATGAGGCATTTTAAAGATGCTGTGGTGTCAGTTGCTGAAGTGAGCATGAGCCAGCGTGCTGCTCCATGATTATGGTTTTGTCTCCACAACATAATTGTTGGGGCAAATGTTAGCATGTCTATGTGTAACTGAGCATTGAAAATGCGTAAATTTAATTGGTACTTACAGTTATTGTAGGTGCAGGATTTTGTCTGTAAAACTAGATTTCTTCAAAAACACCTAGTTCAGCAAAAAATTGCTTACATGAAATAAAATAAAAACCACCTAGCACATCTCAGAGGTTGTCACAGAAGATACTGCAGGGTTCCTGGAAGGTGGTTTAGTGGAGTAATGCTAGACTCTCAATGTCAGGTCCTGCACAGAACAGTTCATTGTTTGGGTGATTGCTTCAGAATCAATTGCTGCTTCAAATGGTATGTCAAGAGTCAATGACCCTATATTTGTTTAAAAACTAATAGTGAAAAGGAAAAGCAAACAAACTTCCAGGCTCAAAGGAGTTGCTTTTTGGGTATAATAAAGACCCGTGCTAAATCCAAACCAGTATGTTTGTTTGCATCCCTGAGAGTTCCCCACAGGTGAGGTTTTCTCCGAGTGGAACCCCACCAGTGGCCACTGGTCCCACAGCACAGCTTGAGATGGCACCTAGGTCTGAGAACAACTGGATGGTGAACGATGTTACCTTTCTGAGAAAAAAACTGGGCAAGAATCTTTGAGCAACTGCTTTCTCCCAAAAAATGGAAAAATTGTCAAAATTAATAATTTTACTGGATTTGTATGTTTGAATAAAGAAACAAATCTCTCTGTAGTTTCTTTTCAAGGAAAATACCTGAAAATCTCAGTGGCTAGGCAGGATGTGGGAGACCTAGATTAAAATCCTTCTTTAGTCTTATTCTTAGCAGTCCAAAGAAGATTTAATTATGTATGGAAAGTGGAGCAGTTCAAACAAACTAATTTGGATGACTGAATTATGACCAATCACCGGAGTCTGGATTTCATACAAGGCAGTCTACTATTTACAGGAGGGGGAAAATAGGGATTTAGTGCAGATCAGGAATTTCTGAAACATTTCCTTGCTCTTATAAGAAGCAAATCCAAGTCTAGTTTTCATCTGTCTGAAGTCCAGGTATAAGTGGAACTATGCTGGACTAAACATCTAAATCAGAGTTTTCTGTGTACTACTAGAATGAAATATTTTAAAAGTGTCCAAAAACCAGGATATATTAGGGCAGAAAGAAGAACATTTTCAGGAAAGATAGGATCATTATTCATTTATTTCAAAACTGCTTTGCTTCATAAGTCACAAAACATTGTGGATGACAGAGTTAGATATATTTTTATAAGCTTTCAGCTGTTGAAGAAGTACATCTATTAGTGCAGCCTGATTGTACTCTTTTTTGTCCCAATACTTTTGTAACTTACTTCAGCTTTAATCAATATTTCTCTAGGAAAATAAGTTATCTACTTCTACTATGAAAAGTTTATTTGAGCAGAGTAGAAAACAGTATTTTTTTGTGCTTTGAATGGCCATGTAGGGACTCTAAAGATATAATTTATATATTGCATTTATTATACTTTCTTCTACCTGAAGAAATACTAAAGGAGAGGGGAGGGGGGTGGTGGTGGTGAAGAGAGGCAGAGAGATAGACGGAGAGGAAAAAACAAGAGCTTAATATATTGAAATATGCAGAAAAATGCTGAAAATCACATTAAAAAATCAGTAATCAACACAATTTCAGGTTAGTCTCAGAAGACATAACTATAGCAGGAGAGTAGCTAAATGACCCAGGAATATCATGGGAGAGAAAACTTTGGATACAGTAGCTGTTGCTATAAATTTCCTTTAAATAAGACCCTCTTTTATGTGCCTGGGATAGTAGTGGTGAAGTTTAAAATAATAATAAAAAATAGTTTTTTGATTTATTTTTGTAAGAAATAACTTGTAAAACAAGAATTAAATGTACATAGAAAAGGTGGCACTACAAACCTTGTTAGGCAAGCCTAAATAGAGCAGGAACAGTCAAAATAGCCTCTGTGTGTATTACAGTCACAGGAAAAGTGAAGGAAGTACATTCTTCCATGCCACTAAGCTGACAGTAGACATGTTCAGTTGCACATTGATCAACTTTCCTAGCTGATCTTACAAGCTTACCACGAAAATGCTGGGTAAATAACTGCAACCTTAGATTTTTGCTCAGCAGAGAAAACAGGCAGGTGTTTGTTTGGAATTCTTCAGTCAGTCTTCTCTGCCATGATAAATGAGCTATGAGTAAAGTCAAAGCACTGAAACACATCATTGTTTGTGAGAATTTATCAGTTAAGAAGAAAATTTTGATTCAATGGAAAGCAACCAAGCATGAAACAGCCTGTGCAGGTAAGACAGACATAAACTATCGTGCTTTGGCTTGGTAGTCTTGGCCAAAGAGAAAATTTGAGACACTTAGAGA
This sequence comes from Certhia americana, assembly GCA_018697195.1. NCBI lineage: Eukaryota > Metazoa > Chordata > Aves > Passeriformes > Certhiidae > Certhia > Certhia americana. The sequence goes on from CM031879.1 coordinate 38,448,800, forward strand.
CAACATTTTGTCTTTATTTATATAGGCTCTTTTATACTGTGCCTACAAGGTACACTGTGTGTTGATAATTTCTTGTTGGCTGGCTATTTTATCACCATGCATTGGTCTGATGAATTCTATTCAGAACCCCAATTGCTTTAATTTGTTTAATATGCCCTGCTGTATTTGTGCTGCAAGAACTAATTTTAACATAACCAATATCCTGACACCAGAGGTAACATCAGTACTCTTAAATTTCCTTTAAAATGTAAGGCTTCTACATCAGATCACATCACATCTATATACTTTTAACGTAATCACCTTCGTTTTATTGCTTCTACCATGCAACTCTCGAAAAACACATGGAGACCAGTATACTCTGGTCACTCATAACTTGTCTCTATCTGTTTTTCTGTCAAGATTTTTCTTACCCCTTAACTGAATTGAACTAATGTACTCTGGAAAAAAATGTACAGATTTTAGTTCCGAGGAGATGTTAATTCTGTTGTTCATATTCAGAGTCCACATGACAGAAAGAGTCTGAGGGACCAAAATCTGTTTGTGTGTTTATAGGCAAAAGAAAGTAATTGAAGCTCGATAATAAGTGTGAATATTTCTAGAAAAATCTCATGAGAAGTCAAATACTGCTGTTCTGATGTTCAACAGTTATTTCCTACAGTTTTGAAACCAAATCAGGTGCAGGAGGTGCACTATATACTCATTTTCACAAAGACCTACATTTCTGTCAATCCAAGCAATGATGGGATAAACAACCCATAGACATTAGGTCTACTAAACCTGACAATTAGAATGTTCTTACATCAGCATCCAGACTTTTTTATTATTACTCATGTGAAATGTAGCAGATGATACTGGTCTGCCACAATTTGTCATATGGAAACTTTCTGTAAGTATCTAGGTGTTACAGGCACTTAAGCATTTTTTTGAAGGTAAACAATATAAGGAGTTTTAGGGCTTTCTTCCCATCAGGAAAGCAAATTGCACTGAAGACATCAACATCTAAATACTTTTCTTATCAACAAAATGAGGAATTTTGGTGCTATTAATGTTGGTGGTAAGACAGAGAAGTCATTCTCCACAGGATTTTTGGAAGGTGAAAAGTCTGCTAAAGGATTCTCCATTACTCAAAGTAGTAAGGTGATTTGCCTTTTATTTACCATATAGGGATCTTAGTTTACTCTCTTTGGTACACGGTGTGTGCTTCAAGTGAGATAAGTTTATTTTGGAGAACAGACAAGTGAAGGAAACTCCTTTGTGAACAAATCCAAGACCACTGAGAAACTTGTCTGCTATTCCAGGGAAGTACTCTGCTTTTCAGTTCTTGTATCAGTTATCAGAATTTCATTGTTGTGGCCCTTGTACAGAGTACAAGATAATGTTCATTTTTTATCACTCTTTTCCTTCTCTTTCCATGCTGGTAAGGGCTGATTCCTGGTCCAGAAAAATAAAAAGGGATACTTTAAACAGGCAGCAGAACCATATTTTTGCTGTGCCAGATGCTGGGTCTGGTTGCTGCCATCCTTCTAAGGTAATTTGTATCACATTGGAGACCAGATTATGCTGAGAACTTTGTTGATTTATGCTTCCCTGAATTTTGTTGGGCAGCCAGCATTCCTTTTATTATTTTTGTGTTGTTTGCTGGTTTAACTTGTTTAAAACTCTGGAAATCTCTTATTTTACACGTTTTACACAACTCCATTTTGGTGGTTTTCTAAGCAGAGGTGTTTTAGGTGTTTTATGTGAAATAGAAAATATAATTTGCCTGTCTACCTTTTTGTTTAGATTTACCAGGGTTATCAAAAGTACAATGAAGTATATTACTTGTGCCTCAGTCTACATTTCTTGTGAATATGTATTTCTTTTCTGTTTAGAAAACAGTCAGGTGTGATCTTCACAGTCTATGGTGTTTTCTCAGGAAATCATAGTTAATGCAATCATGCCAGATCTCCTCTTTCTCAGCATTCTCATGTCTGAATAATGACAAAAACATTTCTTCCAGAGTCTTAAAAGGGAATAGTTTTCAAGTGGAAGCAGTATTGCATAAAGTTGGAATTTTTCTTTGTTTTTTGTTCCATGCAGTCTATGGCCAGCATAGGTAGGATCAATAATCACATGAAAAGTCTTTTCCAAAGAGAATCATCTGAGTATGTAAAGGGTTGGTATTGAAAGGATGTCTTAGTGGGACATTTTGAGTTTTCCTAACTGGCATGAAAAAAACCCCAAACCAGAATGAATGAGATGAGAAGCAACACAGCTAATTGATCCTATTCTGCTGAATTTGGCTGAAAATTACATGGCATTTTTCACCTGAGGGTAAAAATCTGAGTAGAGACCCAGGTTTTTTTAAGAGGTCTTGCTTTGAAAGGAACCAAAACCACCCCAAAAGCTATTTTTACATAACAAAAGAAAGAGGCTGGTACTTTCATTGGCTTCTGCAATTTTCAGGATTACTTGGCATTTTGTCAAATAATGCACAACTTTGGACTTCCAGCTGTGGGTAGTTTATTTTCATAGCACCTCTAGTATCCAATGGTTGTGCTGTGGGGTTGGTTTTTTTCATCTCATGGCTTTCCTGACTTCATCAGATGCATGGAGGGTGCACAATGTGCTGTGCCTGTGAGTGGGCAGGGAAAAGCTCTGCAGGGGAAGTGAACTCTTGTAAATCGCTGTGACCTGTCTGCTCAAAGGAGTGGATTTGGCAGAGCACGGAGGGACAGTTTGAAACATGCATGCAAAATGGTTTGATTTAACTGCACAGGCACTTCAAAGGTGCTCCCTAGAAAAAGGGTGCTGTTTTATTCGTTTATGAGAAAAGTGAACATTTATAACTGAAGGTTTAAGGTGGGGGTGGGTTTCTACTTCTTGTAATTACCATTTGAATACAGAAGTGCTATTAGTTTCTCTGAGCTGTGCCATGCAAGTGCAGGCTGTGGTCTGACAAATATAGCCTCTTAATGGTCTGATATTGAAATCAGGGGATTAACTCTCTGAAATTAGCAATTTATATTCTGTGTGGTTACTACAGTAGTTGCTGCATTTAAATTATTTTTGCAAAAGGTTCTGTTCTCGTCTTTATTACAAATCACACTGACCTCATGCTCTGCAAGGGTGGAGTTTCCCTCTGAAATTCTGCACTCTTTCAGGAGTGTATCTTTATCTTGTTACTGGCTGTGTACTGTGCTGAAGACGAATTGAGATCACACAGCACTGCACCTTCCATTGACACTGGAAACAGAATCAGCTTTGTGCAGAGACAGGAGAATCTACTGGCAGCAGAGAACTCCCCTTCCATCAGCCATTAGCACTTCTTGTAGACCATAGAACCAAATCCTTCAGGGGATGAAACCAAGTTCAGAGAGTGATGTGTGCCTGTCAATACAAATCTGCTTTTAAGAAGAAGAGAAGAGGAACCCTTATAGTTTCCCAGGGAAGAAAATGAAGAAAACAACAACATTGACACTATTTAAGAACAAATGGAATAGAATCAATGCTTGTGGAAGTAAGCAAATAACAAACAGACTCTCTGTTTTCCAGGATGGTTGATTTGGCATCCTAAATTCTTCAAGAAGAGAAAATTGACTGCCATCTGTAGTTCAGTCACTCCAGCAGTCTCATACATATCCACTTACAATTCTGTTTATTTCAAAAAGCATTAAATACAATTCTTCCTGGTTAAATTGCACCACCCATGTATAAATAAGAATTTCTCCCACAAAAGTACAGCTTCTTTATATATTTTTTCACACCTTGTATGCTAGGCTCTACAGTTAGTAATGATTTGCATTATTTTTTAGCTCAAATTTTTTAGATCAAATCTAAGCAAAATATTGACCTACATGATTGGTCTGATTTTTTAGGCATGATCTGACATAAAATTAGCTTTTATACATCACTAATTTGAAATTAGCCCTTAAATTTGAATGGGTTGATGGCTGTTTGTCACCCTTTTTGTCCTGTCTCTTTGAAAATGTTTTCTGCCTCTTAACTTAGAAAAAATGTACCATCTTCTTAAAAAAAAAAAAAAAAAAAAAAAAAAAAAAGAATAAGTTCTTGCTTTCTTTCTGTAGGAACTATTTTAGGATACAATCATCATAAGAATAAGGCTAAGAATAAATGTTTCTGTCCAAGCCTATGTTGTCAAATCTCTGCTCTGTTCTCCTTCCCTCCAGCTGTGTCCCACTCCAAAGAGCATGTAAGCCTTGGGTGAGCATGAGAGAAGTTCTGCTCAGTTGTAACTGCTCCCAGTTTGGTACCTGATGCTCTGCTACTGTTCCTGATAGTACAGGTCTAGATACATTGCTAAATTTATCCAAGTCATGGGAATCTCTTTCCTTGATGATTTCTTTTTCCTCCATTTTATTTCCCTTATCTTATACAAGTTTAATCTCTGTAACTAGAATACCAAGATCTAATAGTATTTGTTGGTGAAGCATTACTACCAGCCTCTGGACAGAGGAAAAGGATCTGGAGGGAGAATCCTAGTGCTCAGCAGTAAGTGTGATCAGAGAGGCTACAAAAATCTAACAAGACACATAACAGGGGACTTCTGCTACCCACTTGTAGCACATACAAATGTATAGTGCTTGTGAAAACTATTTCTTGACACTTTAAGTGGTTGCTTCTTAAAAAGGATCATTGCAGAGAATGGCACCAGAGGCTGTCCTTAGTTTGAAGTAATTGTCCAGAAAGTTCATTCAAATCACAGCTGTAACAAAACACCATGATAAAGTTCAGCACACCTAAAAGGTCAGTAAGTGACACAAGCAGAAAATAAGCTATAAAAGGATATTTTTATTAAAAGAGAGGTCTAAATAAAAACAACAAACCCCACATGTATAAGTAAATCAAGTAAAGTCTTCAGAAATTTAAGAAAATTTTGTAAAAGAAAATAATGAATGTTTATGGAAACAACTATTGTATTATTGGATGTAAGCCACTTACTTCTGGCCCTTTGGCATAGAGGATTTGCCAGATCAGAAAGGAAAGGAGTCCAAAATTTTTCTGTGCACTTGAGTCAGGATAATGTCCCAAAGGGACTGTTCTGGCTGGTGCAAGAAAGAATAGATCAAATCAGATGCAACTTAAAGGAACAACAGGATCCTGAAACAGTCAAGAGACAAGAAAAAGTTTTGAGTTTTTTCTTTGTTTCTTTTTGTATTTTCTTTGCCAGAATTTTGGAAAGCTGGCCAAGAAAAATTGAAGTGTTGCCAAGAAGTGAAAGAGCCAAAGAGGAAGCTAAAGTTTAGGCAGATCTCTTGTGACACTTTTATGTTCTTGGCCTTAGGGGAAAGCCTGGCTGGTGGAAGCCAAAAGGAGAGCTGTCATGGATTTCCTGAGAGCAAGACTTGCATACCCTGTCCAGCTCTAAACAACTTTTATAAATATGTATGCCAAACTGTGTCCTTGGGCACAGGGACAAAACCTCCTCCTAACATGACTCGAATTCATGTCTTCAGAGTGGAAAGGTTAGACCACTAATATTTGGTGTCAAAGAGTACCTTCAACCCTTCAGTTGCCAAAGTAAACAATATATAATAGTCAGTGACTCCAGTCACATTTTAAGCAATATTCACCATTCATATAATAGTACAATTTCAAACATGAATGAGCACCATTTCTATCTTCTCTGCAAAATCAACTGCAAGGAATCGCTTCTCAAGTACGTGCAAGCACCTTGCAGTTTGTACCCATAGGGAAGTTACTCTTTGTGTGTATGTGCTGCTGCTCCACAATTTACAGAGATACTTCATTATCCTTTCACATCCATTCTCCTTTCAGAAAGGAGAAATAAGCCTTAATGAGGCTTCTTTTCTTTTGGCCAGATTTTTGACTCCTTATTCACCCATCAAATTCCGTAATGATATGAGAAATCTCAATGAACACAAAATAATGTATTATGCAAATTGAGTTTCTTGTTTGCTGCTTTGAAGATTTTAAGGTTTAGCAGCTGAAGTTCTGCATGGTGCCAGTCAAACTGCTGGAATGTCCACTCTGATGGAATCATTGATCTTGTTCAAGTAAACTGAATAATTGTCATCTGAAGAAAGAGGATGCAAACAGTTACACTTAATGGTACCTAAAATTAGAAGAACAATTTGAATGCCAGCGGGGTTTAAGCAACTTGCGGTAATTTACTGGATTTGATTAAGGATTTTTCAGTTAGGAGAAGAAAATGGCTATTAAATTGTCAATCCTAGTGAGAAATTATTGTGTAATAATGTTTTATTGTAATAACATTATTTGGTTAAAGTAAATAGTATACTCCTATAGTTATTGACTCCCATGGTTGAACAACAGGTGTTTGCTAAGGAAAGCAGGAGCCTCCCTTGGAATGGAGAATTTAAACCCCCTCCCTCCAAATTATTATAACTTTTGGAATTAAGGGTCTCTCAGGCAATGATATGAGAATAGGAATAACAGTTCTTTATTAGGGGAACTAAAATAAACGATAAAACCAAAACACATGCAGTATTACAATGCAGAGAAAGAAAGGAAAGAAAGAAAGGAAAGAAAAGAAAGAAAGGAAAGAAAGAAAGGAAGGAAAGAAAGAAAGAAAGAAGCAAACAAATAAACAAACAAAAACCACTGACAGAGTCAGGATACAACCTGACATCCTGTGGGTCAGGGTGTTGGTGGCAGTCCCATTCAATGGTGGCTGCAGTCCCAGTGTCAGATGTGGCTCTGTTGAAGTGATGCTCCTGGAGAAAGAGTGGAGTTCTTCACTGAAGGTCCAGAAGTGATAGATGGGCCTGGTCTGCCTCTGAGAATCTAGTGGAAAAGACTGCTTGTTGTTCCAACTCCCAGATTTTTGGATAAAAATAGGTAGGAATACTTGGCTCCTCCCCCTGGCTGGAACATTTCCCAGTGAGATGCTGTAATTCTATCAGTGAGACTCAATGGCCCATTAGCAGAAGATCTCTCCCTGGAGGGAGGCTGGGTTGTGGAAGAGATAAGCAAACTGCCCCAGCAGGTTTATTGACAGGTGGCCATTGACAGACAATTACACCACCCCACACACCCCCCAGTTTGATCAGATGGTGATAGAATACAGAGTTTTAGTTACATTTTGCACTGCAACCCATGACATTGACTTAAGTTAAACTCTTAACATGTAAGTGTGGTTTTATTTATTTAAATACTACTGCAGTCTGCTATGTGGAAATTATAAGCAAAATGTTTTTTAATCATTTACGAATGCTCAGTGTATGTTGATAAGTTATCCAAAAGGAGATATGAACTATTGTTTCAAGGACACAAGAACATGTGAGAAGTTTTTCAAACCCTGCAACATGATTATGACATCATTACTTTTTTAAGCAATAAGAATATGTAAATACATATGTTAGCAGACATTATTTGCTTATTGCCTCAAAAATGTATATGTCTGGGATTATGATCTATCCAGATCATAATCTTTATGCTTTGTCAAATTTTCTTCTTAAAAGAAAGGACTATTTAAAATAGAAAACCCTTTTTGGTTATGGATCACCAATAAATAAATTTGGTAGGATTTATTTTGATTTAGCCATATGACAATTTTCTACAGATAGAAAATATTTTCATTTTAATCACACAATATTATTTGTTTCAGTACCTGTGATAGGTTATAGACCTGCAAGTGCGAGATGTGGGTTAGTTAATGCTAAATGTGCGCATACAAGAGTGTCTGGAGGTCTTAATTCAAGTCATGTCAACAGCTTTATTTTGCCTTGATATTTTGCTTCAAATTTGTTGTCTGTACAAAGGTGATACTACTTTTTTGCATATTATAGGAGATATGAAGCTTCATTAGTGCTGGATAACGCAAGAAATTAGCTATTCCTGAATAATTCCACATGAGAATGCATTTGCAAAGTTAATTATGTTAAAAAGGAATTGCATTTCAAAGTTGAATAAATATTGTATTTGGAAAACGCTCTTCCTTAATACAAATAATTTTTTAGCTGGGCTAACATTCATTAAGGTTTTTCTAAAAAAAAGTGTGGGAAATCAAATCAGGAGATTGCAATAACATATCCTATTCTTATAGGTTCAAAATACCACATATGAATTAATTTATGAATACCCAACTGATGCCTACAGGATCTTCTGATAGTGTCTATATGCATTTTATCTTAAATAGTGGTGTTCTGCTGAAGCAAGATGTATTTGGCAGGTATTATCATTCAATTTCTAAGAAAGAAGCTTTATGACAACTTTGAAAGCAATTTTGTCGTATTAATGAATATTCCTGTGAAATTATCTTAGCCATTTTAAAACAATTCTCTAGAAGCATACTGATGTGGGAAAAACACTTCTTGTCAATTCTGTGGAGATAAACTTGAGAAAAATGCAAATGTTGCCAGCTGTTATACTATAATGAAGTCAATGGCATTATAGGGGTTTATTTGCATCACAATTCTGATAAAACTTAAAAAAACAAAGCTCTTTCCAAAGAGTCTCTTGAAATCTCTGTTAATTCAAGGTGTTACCACATTGGCATGTGTATTGCCATGTATAGGCCTGCTTGAAAAGATTGCATAACCTTTGGGCAAATAACATTGCATAAAACTATTTATCAAACGAATGGGAGCTAAGTTTGTAGATAAAAATAGATAATAATATAAAATAATAAAATAAATATAATAAAAGAAATAATTTATTTATTTATAATAAAATAAATAATAATGATAGAAAATAAAATAGTAAGATATAACTATTTTCAATAACATCTACTTTCCGTTTAAAAATAAGTCTGACTCAATGATATTGAGTAATAAATCACCACATGTGCAACCTATCTGGACCCTTCAACAGACTTCTTTTCCAGTTTTCTATTTTTACTGCAAGACAAAAAAAGATTTAAGTGGTCATTAGTGGGATGTGGGGGGCTTCCCCATGTGAAAGTTACTGTGGAACAGTCTGGTGTGGAATTGACTAGCATGGATTTAAAGCACAAGGATTATTCTGAAGAAGTTACTCATAAAGGCTTGAAATTAAAGCTTTTGTCCAGTTAGTCTTACTGAGATATGTATGGAAAAGGAGTTTTAATCCATAATAATTGTAAGTAGGAACCTGAGGGAGAAGTGTTGGGTGAAAGACCAACAATCTTCTGATGGTGGTGGCTTTCCTGCAAGGCAATCACTATCAGTTTGACTCCTGAATTCCCTGTTTTTCCTCACTGTCACAAAACATTGTTCCACACAGTTCCACAGGAAATACCTACCCAGTGCTACTTGGCAGAGAGTGAGAAATTGAGCTAGAAATGGTCCTGGTAGCTCCTGGTGTTGAAGCAGTGCTCTGTGCACCTGCGATCGTGGTCCCTGGGCTGGGCTGCTGGAAAGCATGGCTGGAGTGGGCTGTGTCAGACTGCCAGTCCCATCGTGGGGTCTCCTGCCATGGCAGTTAGAGAATGTGTGGAAAAATAGTGGGTACTTGTGTTTTTCCCTGAGGCAAACAGCTGGAAACTGTTCTCAGATCTTGTAAATGTCCAGGGCCATTTGAGAGTCAATATTATTTTTGGTGTGAAATCTCTCAGTTTTGTGAACACCTACCAGCTTCCCTCTTTTCCAGCACATGAGACAGTCTACCCTGAGCCAGACCTGTCCATGGTCACAGGTAGGAAGGCTGCAGGTGTCTGAGTTGGACTGCATGCTGTGTGTGCAGTCCCCAGGAGCAGAGCTCCTCATGGCTCACAGTGCCCTGGCTGCTCTCCCTGCTGGAGACCACAGGTTGTGAGCAAGTAATTGGCGAGAGAAAAAGCTGCCCAGTTGGTGAGGTGTGGTGAGTACAGCAAGCAGCCTGAGATGGAGACCAAATTAGTAGGTGAGACACAAAGGGAACCAGTTCTCACAGCTGCCATTGCCTGGAGCCTGTTTCTTATGTTACTGAAAGAGAAGTGAAACCTGGAAAAGAAGGAAAACTACATCTCGAGCATATACACCTTGCATCCTAGTATGTAATTTCTTCTTTACAGACCTAGCAAACAATATAGGACCATTGGTTTGGGGTTTTATTTTGGTGTTTTTCCCCAGGTGTGTCCTTTACAGTCCATTCCCTTTCATAGGGTCCTACCCTATAGGATTTTTATATCTGGATTTTTTTTAGTTCCCTGTAACAAACAAGGCTGGCTAATTTAATCCTAGGCTGGATCAGAATAGAGATTTAGTGAACAGTGACCTCTCTAAGGTAGATTCAGGAGGCTTTAGAGAATTTTGAACCAAATGGGAGATTCAGTAGTTCACAGGTGAGTTTGGCATTTGCAGAAGCTATAAGTAGAGGATTCAGGGGTGTGACAGACAAAATTTGAAGGAAACAGATAAGAAATAACATCTGGCTGCTTGAGAATGGTTTTGAAAGAGAAGGCTCAAGATGGCACTTATTTTTAGGTGACTTATATAAGAAACTTCAAGAAGAAATGGGAAAGGAAACAAGGATTATTTGGTGAACTTCTGATACAGAAAACAGGGATGTTTTGACAAGGTGAGGCATTTTCAATGCAGAAATTAGTGGTAGGATGGATGTTTGGAGGAATGAAGATATAATGATTTTTGCTATGGCAGGAATCCAGTATTGTAGTACTTTGAAGACGTGGTAATGTCAGAGGAGATTTCTAATGTCATTCTAAGCCACTCAGGGGGTAAGGAGTCATCCACAGGGAGAAGAGACAGGGCCTTGGATCATTTATAAGAATTGGGAGTGGGCTCATAGGAAAAATAATTGGAACAGAAGATAAAGGATAATCCCCATGTTTTTACAGTAGGTTGTCTGAAAGATCATCAAGTACCCTCTCTCCTTCCCTACTAGTCTTCTCTTTAGACTACTGCTAGAAAGAATTAGAAAGAAGATAAAAAACTGGAATTAAATTTTAAATTTAAGGAAATGGAGAAAGTTAAGGAAGAACCCTCTTGCAGGAGGGTCTGGGATTTGAAGGTCTTCTGGTTTATCCTTCCCTGACCAGGAATCCATACAGAATTTAGTTTGTATGGACAGAGAATTTGGGACTGCTTTCCCTTTCACATTCCTCTCTCTGCTTTCAGTAACACAGCATCCTCACACTGCAAAAAACTTTTTCCCCTTACAGACTGTAATTTATAGCTTAAAAAGTAATCAGTTGAAATACAAACCAAACACCCTTTAACATCTGTCTGTTTCTCTAGGTCAGTATTTAAGCAAGAAACCTTGAAACTTCACAGTTCTACTTTGACCTGAATTTGTATGCCTTACACTTCATCTTTCTTGGACTTGGAGAGCTCAGAATTTAGAGTGGACACTCTGGACCTTCTGCTGCTGAATCTGTGCATTGAAGTGCTGCCTCAGAGGAGGTTTACTGCATTTGCTGTTGCTGACTTGATATTAGATAATCAACAATTTAGCGAGTACACTGTGCTGTAAATGTGTTCAGCATCCTTTGTTCTATGCTTTAGAGAAATGAGATGAAGAGGAAAGACTGCACTCTTTGCTTCTAGCATTTTTATTGGATTCTGCCTTAACATTTATAATACCAACACATGGACCACGGAAGTGATTCTGCTTCCCCAAAACCACCCATATGCACACACTACCTCCCCTAGTAAAATATTAGAAGGGCAGAAACTCAAGTGACCTGACTGTGAAATCACTGAATTTGCACAAATTTAGCAATTGCTTGATAGCAGCAACAGAGTTGGTACATGCAAAAACTCATCATGGAAGTTTGCAAATTTGTCTTTTATCCCAGGCAGAAGGGCTTTTAAAAAAGCAGTTATTGTTTTAGTGAAATGTTTGGAAAATGAGCTTCCAGAAACTGAAGTGTAGGACGCACTGTGTTTATACAGAAACCTGATTAGTTTTCTTTACACACCATTTATCCACTGGATCTTGTTGCAGAGCTGTTCACAGGATGTGTTCCTGTGATCAGAAAGGTCTAAAGTGACTTTTTTTTCCTTTGAAAGGTATAAATTGTTTTAGAAACTATTCTGCTTTGAATGATGAGAATCCATGAAAAAGGTAGTTTATTGTTAAAGGAAGTAGCAGGATAGTGTTCCTACTCAGAATTGAGGTTGTATATCAGGTAGTTTTTATTTTATGTGGATTTGTAAAATTCTGGTTTTCCCCTTTAAATATGAGTGTTAGGACATAAACCACAAATTATCCTTCAACAAAAGGATTCTATTATCTGTACATGTACAAAAGAAAGAGGACATTTCAGAATCTACTCCTTGAACATCAGTTGTACAAAATAAACCTTGATAAAATAGGATATTTTTCAGAGTCTAAAACATGTGATGGTGGTATTTTAATAGATTATAGTCTTCCCTTTTGACAATATTAATTAAATTAATGTTCCTGCATAATTGTCCATGATGTTAGAGTTACATTTTTTCACGGGAGAGTTTAATCAAGATATTAATTACTTGCCATTAAAAATCGTCTCCTGATGATATTTTCAAGAGGAAGAAGGATATCTCCATTGTTCTCTCTAAATTCCAGCTCTGCTAATTGCACTGTGCTTATCTAAATTATGCCAGCTGTAGATTCTCAGGAATGTGTAGATTGGCTGTTAGGGACTGATATGTTCCATCTTCCATATTTTCATATCTTGCCAAATTGATGTCTAAATGCTGAAGAATGTTGTTGGTCCCAGTCCACCTCATTCTGTTGTTCAGGAAATGTCACCCACTTTCACCCCTGTGAGAGTATTTCTACAGTAAACAAGAGAGAGAATAAGGTAAGAGTTATTCCTGTGCCGCAAAAAATAAATCCAAGCATTTGTGCAAGGTAATGTGCAGCAGCAAAAGAAAAGAAAACAAAAGCCATTCTCAACCTAGAAAATTAGTCTAAGGAAGAAAACTGACAACCATTTCTGAGACCTGTAAAATATAAAGGTTAATAAATATTCAAAGTAAAACTATACCTGTAAATTTAATTCCTTCCTCTAAGCAACTGATTTTAGTCTTTTATACATTTGGTGTGAAGAGTGAGAAGTAAAGCATCAAAGGTTAGGAAGGTAAGAGGGTTTCCATCAAGTTTGTAGCTATTGGATACTAGTAGGGTTGTTTCCTTTTTTCCAGTGTTTAGAAATGCACACTCCGATAGAAGTGGTGTACATTTTCTCATCACATGACCTGTTTTCATCCAAGTAGTCACACCTTTCTATCTAGGTGTGTTGGACAAGATTTTCTAGTAATTTCCTTTCTTTATGTATAGGTTGGGACCTTTAACTCTCACTTCCTTCATTTTTAAAGTGTTTTTTTCCTGCTTCAATATGCAATTTTAATATTACTTTAATATAAAATTTAATATTACATATCTATAATTGTAGTTAAAAAACCCCAACAATTTTCCAAGGTAAGTAAAAAAGCAATCATGGTGACTAAAACTTTAAACTTAACTGTTATATTGGTAAGAGAGAAATAGTAGATTGATGTGTTCAATGACCTTGATATCCCCTCTGTAACTCTGTCGCATAGTGAGAAACTTTGAACAGATAGCTTATACCAGCTTCTATGTAGAATGCTTCTACAAAATCATTTCCTTCAAAAATAATAGCAAAATGGTTTAAAGCTACTGCCAGGACACCTTTGCAAAGTTTCAGTATTCAGGGTATTCAGCACAGACCCTTCCACATTTCTTTGTCGACCCTGGAGAAAATACCAATGTAAAACTGCAGAAACTTCAAATTCACAGTATCACCAAGGAAAAATATCCAGCTGTGTGCGCATTTGAAAAAAAAAAAAAAAAATCTGCTTTCTCCTGTTTATTCTCACTTTGCATGAAGATGATTTTCTAATTATTGAGAAACCAAACCCAGGAATTTTACTGGTATTGAGAAAATGTGAGTAGACTCTCTTAAGTCCCTAAAGAAAATTTTTAGGCCCTAAATAATAATAAGCAGAAACTAAGCTGCTGTGGCTTCCAGGGATTATTTTCTGTAACAATTAATTTTTAAAAAATAATAAAAATCTTTATTTCCTGGAAAACAGGTCCTTGTTTTAACTAAGCACAAAATTAACATTACCTGGTCAACAAAATAAAAATGAAAATTGATCAGGTGTAACATCCTGCAATATAATTTTATTCAACCAGTGAACTAACTTGTTGAATAAAGAAAAAATATACTGTATTGTTACTAAATAGTTTTATCAGTTTTGTGTTCTTGTGTACCAAATCTTGTATTAACTTTGGGTGACTTTTTCTAATCACTAAGCGTGCCAAACAATTTATGAAAACCCATACATGCACACATGTATACGCACTGTCAACACTATAATTGCTCAAGTCAAATTTAATTTCATTGAATTATTTTAGCACCTGCCTATCAACTGTTTCCTTCTGAAAGCCCTGGTATTTCCTCCTGTTATGTTCCATGAGGAAAAAACAAAGCTATAAAGCAGCTTCTTTCCATGCATCTCACTGACTTATTTTTGTGAAGCTCTGGCAAACAAATTCCATTTCAAGCTTTCTAACATTTCTTCAATCTTATCCAAAGCAGAAACCTTTTTATGAGCGACAGTGTTGCAAAAATTTTAGTGAGAGATTTGTACTTGTCTAAAAGAAAAAATCCCTCCCAGCCTGAGATTGCAATGTCCATATTTTTGCCCTTCTCCAAATCTTCACATATATTAATAATTTATGATCTTATCAAAATTTTAAGTGATTTGATAGCCTATCTCTTTTCCAGAAGCTTGATGCTTTTAAGTAACTAAAACTGAAACTTGGTGTGTGTGTGTATTCTGGGATTTTAGACCAAAAAAGTAGAAGGACCTGAATAAAGAAATTGAAAAAAGGACCAAAAATAGTCACAGGATAAGGCCATTTTCACAGCCGTTCTGTCTTCTGCTGGTTCTGGACTAGGAATTAATCTATTTCTTCTAACTGTCTACTGTTAGACAACAGTTCATCCCTAGAGCGTTGGTTTGACACAGGGGACTAAATTCAGGTTTGTATAAATAATAATCCTCTCTGGCCCCTTGACCCAGTGATGGCCCACGAAGTTGGTAAAAACACTTATAAATTCCTATCTTCCAAAGTCCATTTTGTCCAGGTAGTAAGTTACAGTAATTGGAAATAACACAGTTTTATACTGTTGGCTTCCAAGTAGAAACAACTATGTTGCAAAATGCTTATTAATGATTTATTCTTTTAAATTTTTATATATATATTATATAGTTTGTATTTAAGAAAAAGGTGCCATTAGTTTGTAACAGGGAAAGAAACATAAAAGGAAATAAAGGCTTAACTTAAGAATCAGGACAGTGATAAATGGGCTGTTTGTTACCTGATCCCACATGAAGGAAAAATTTGAACTCATTTAGTTAAAGACATGTCTGTATAGACATAATTACCACTTCTGACAGAGTTCTTAAAGCTCTGTTTTCTTAGCTAAAACATCAGTAGATCAGGTTCTAAGACTTTTGTCCTAATGAACCAAAACTGAAAAACAACCCAGGACTTCCTGTTAAATCTAAGTCATGAAATTCACATTTCATCTATATTTCCATTTCAGTGAAACAACCTACTGTTTCTCTAGAATTATTCCTTTTCATAAACAGTCACACCTACTTAGCTTTTTCTTCATGAACTTAACCCACCAAACCCACACCTCTATGTCTGGTAGTCTGAGGCAGAGACATATTTTAAAGGTATTTAGACAGCAAAATTGAACTGAATTAGAACTACTGAATAAGTGGAAGGTCTCCCTGATCACTGTCACACTTTTAGCACTCCTCATCACTGAGTTAATGCATTTTATGTCCCAGCCAGGCCAGGTCAGCTGTGTCAGCTCAGCTGTCAGTATGCAAATTGTTGAGCAGGGTAAGATGATAACATTTAGTCATGAGTCCAGAAACTTACTATAAAAATCTGAGTGAAAAACTACTTTTACAAAAGGAAAAATAAACACAGACTATGAGTTTGAAAATCTTAAATCCAAACCAGATTTTCCTGACATAAAGGTTAGTGAATGTCAGCGTGACAACCAGATATGTGTGGGCTTTTTTGTATGCCATGTCCCATCCATATTTACACGTTCTTTTTAAAATTTAAGTGGAGAAGGTATGTGTACTTTTCATCAGTATTGCTTATTTCACCTCAAGCTCCCACAAGTATTTGTATTTACTAAATAGTTTGAGAATAATAATAAACTTTGCCACAATATTTGAGGCTCTGTTGTGAAGATTGAGTTCTAGAAAATGAAACTCGGCAGTAAATCCACATTCTGATATCTCCTCTTTGAGTCTGAACTTGTTATTCAGCAGATTTATGTTGCTGCCAGTGATTTAAAGCCAGGTGCTACAGCATATTAGAATACTGACGCTTTATGGAATAAATGCAAATCGAACGTGAAAGCATAGCTGGCACCTCTGAGTATAAAACATTATGTTGCTGTTAAACTGGCTATAGATACTAGAACAAAACATGTTTGACAGTGAAAAAATCCTTAGGCAATGGAGCTGGCACCATTTCAAAGGGAGAATAAAACCATCTTTCTGTTCCACATGGTTATTGATCACTGAGGCAAAATTTCTGTAAACAAAATGCATTGACTTTGTCGACCTCTCCCACTCTGTTTTTTCCAACCAGGCTCATGTAGTTTGTCACTTGAAAGCTACGTAAGGCTTCAAAGGAAATGTTGCACTGGAAAAGAGACTTGGGAAGCAGTATTAGAAAAAGTCCAACCCCCCACCCCCAAAGTGTTCATTTTCAAAAGCAGTAAGATATATACTGCATGGCTTTTCACTCAAGTTTTGATGATTGAGCTGTTTTGTTACATTTTATATTTAGATAGGATTATATGTGGGGTACCCTTGAACAAAGAAGTAACTTTTGACTTTATTCTGGTTTAATGGCATGGCTTTGCTGTCTCAAGAAGGTAGTGAATCTTATCGGCTACGTGGTGCCTTATTATAAATACCACTGTTTAAAAAACCTATTTAAGTATCATTTTATTAGATTTCTTGTTTTGGTAGGGTGTTTAGAGTCAGGACTGGTCATTAATATATATCCAGTTTGCACTTGAATATGGTGCATAAAGAGTGAATTAATACATTTTAGGAAGGGAATAACTGGAGAAGGAGAAAGATGGAGAGGGGGCAGGTGGGCAGAGAGGCTGAGTGAGACAGAGACAGAAATCACTGTCAAGGACTAGAACCAGCAGGGTTCCAAGTCCAGAGAACTTACTGAGCTTCTCTTCTAAAATGGATAAAATAGAAGGAAACAAAGTCCCTGGAAGGCAAATCCCTAAACTTAGGATGTGGATTTAAGATGTTTATTTTAAAATGTTCAAATTTTTAACAGGCCTCTGAAAGTCACACAGATTTAAACCATGTTACATCATCAGATATACCACTGGAATTTTTGTGGTTAATTAACAGGTGATATTACCAGAGGGGAAGTTTTAGAGGTATTTTTTCATCCTAAGCAAAACAGAAATGTTGACATAAAGTATCTTTTATATTCTTTTTGCCAGATACTTTAAAAAATGTTGTTGGTATATGTTATTAAAAATAATTTAAAGTACATTCATAATTTATTTTCTTTAAACAAATAAAAATAATATAATAGTTCTAAAGATGAATGACAAAGCAGAAGTTTAATTCTCTCTATTTCCTAGTTTTAATGTATTTACATTTACTGAAGAAAAATTTCAATTTCCTATAGCTCACTAGCTACTGTTCCATCCATACTTTTCAAACTATAAACCAGTCTGTTTTCCACATCATTCATGAACACTATTGTAAAAAAGCTTACAGGTTAAATTAATCATTAAGAAAAGAAAGCAGCTTAAGTAAACAGTTAAATAACAATTGCCAAATATTCATCTGAAATATTTTTTCATCATTTTAAGTTATATATATTAGTCTTTTGGCCATATGCACCAAAATTTCTAACATTATGTGAGTTAAAAATTTTAGGGAGCACTTCTTTCCTCATCTGTTATTTATTCCTCTGATTTTGTATTAGGCAAAGAATACACAAAGCTTCTGGCTAATTTTCTCCTTTTCTTTTTTTTTTTGACAAGTTTTATACCAAAATCAACGTGAGGTTTTCTCAGGGAAGGAATTCATTTTAAGGCTGAGCAGATGACTTAAATGGCCTCAGCTTTCAGTTGTTTCAAAGTACTATTTGACAAAAAACTGAGTTTGACTGGCTTCAAAATCACCTTCCTTTCTTTTTTTTTTTTTTCAATTTTTTTTTCAATTTTTTTCAAGTTAATTTGATCTGACAATTCCATCACATATATGTAGTTGCTTGGGAAGCTTTTCCCATTGTCATGCTTTAGCACAATGAGAAATCACTACCAGCTGATGCATGTTTACTAAAACTGACCCAGTATTAGTAAATGCTTGCTCTATACCAGCATACAAATGGTCATAACCAGCACCAAGAAACATTTTTGTTAATCAGCTCTTGAGGAATTTAGTGGGCAGGAAAAAAAAACCTTGCAAATTAAATAATATTATCTTCTTTCTATTACTTCTTTCTTTTTGGATAAAGCTGAGGGCTTTATACCATAGGCATGGTAGCAGTGGATAAAACTTATACGATTTCCTGCACTACTTTTTCAGAATAAATCAAGATTTGGAGATCAGGTGGGCAGTATGACATATTTGGGAAGTGTTGGAGTGGAATATGTAACGGGTTCCATTAGATTAACAGGCTGTCTTTTTCTTTCACCTCAATAGCAGTATTTATATCTTTGTTAGCACTGGCTTTTTGTTGATTGAAAGGAAGAAGTCATTCAGAAGACTAGACGAATGTAGCTTAGTTTAAATAAATAATTTTCAGATATTAAGACAACAAATCAAGACACTCGAGGAGATGAAAAGGTGGTTCACCAAAGGCTGATTGTATTTGACACAACTAGTACTTTTTTGGTAATCCATTTTGTAAGCAAAAAGGAATTGTCTTATATTTTCCAGTGATGATTTCACTTGAATATCTTGTTGGTAAACTGGGCTTCAAAAGAAATGTATGGAAGAGGATGAACAAGGCAATGGGGGGAAGACATTGAAAAATAAGCAGCCTGTATGCATACACTATTTTGGAAAGCTTTGCAAGGGCGGGTCTTGGGACTGACGATTCAAAATTTTTAAAAAAGTAGAAAAATTGCAATAAAATAAAAATAAAAGGTATAGTCAGATGCAATTCCATAAAGAAGAACTAGATAACCTAATTAATGATAATTTAATCAATACAACATTCCATAAAATACCATGCATGATCATGCATGTGAAGCATACGTGCCTTTTAATTTATGGAAGGTTTGCTGCAAGCTATCAGCAAAAATAGAGAGAACAGATAATACAAGGAGAGGCATTTCCACTAGAGAAAGTAGTGCAAGATACTGGATTCAGTTCAGAGGGGAATGGATTCAGTTCTGCTCCCCCATGGTCTAGAAGAAGTTCAGATTCTCGCAAGTGTAGGAAAAGGCTATTGGCTGATTACAGTTTGGAGAGCTAATCTTATGAGAGGAGGCTAGAACGGATTAGCATAACTATGGAAGTGAAACAACAGGTTGGAAAATATCTTTTCACTCTAAAGTGCTCATAAAGTTGAACACTAGGGAATAAAACTACTATTTTAGCTGAAAACTAATGCTTGGCATGTGAACATAGGTAGGCAAAGTGGTCATGTATAGGTCTAGGGTGGAAATTAGTATAAAGGTTTTTAACCATTAGAAGAGTGAGGTTTGGACCCGTCTACTACTTTGTAACACTGGGAGCCAAAAATACCTAAACGATTTTAAGGGGAACCTTAAGAGGACTGTGTCGTGCGATTTACATCAAAAAAAAGAATATATATTTGTTATAATGGGTGGCTCCTTCAGGTTCTTGCTATCAGCAAATTGAAACAATCAATCAAATGAAACAAAAAATGAAAAAAAAACCATATTAGTGACAGTATTTATTTGATACATTGGAATCATTTACATTACAGTAGCAGATATTAAAAAATTATAATCTAACTGAACTAAAAAACCCACTTTGAGTAAAAAAGAATATATTCCAAATTTATGGTCAACACTAATGCTACAAATTCTCTAATCAGATTAGAGACTGTGGACCCCATCAAATTATATAATTACCTTCCCAGGATTGAGTGTCTTCAAAATCCATTTGTTAAAACATGCTGTGGTATCATAAACACACTTACTTGATTTTATTGTATTTAGGCTAGGTTGTGTACAAGGTGTAGCGGATATTTATCATCTTGGAAGAGTGTGATTAGAGGGGAAGGATGTGAAAGCAAGATGCATTTCCCTGTTTGTACTAAAACTAGAAGCAGATTGAATTCACTAAATTTCAGTAGGTGACATATAAATCAGAATTTTCCGACAAAACAATATATGTTGAGCCTTCTAATAACAATGATTTTATGGTCTTGATCAGTCATAAAACTCCCTCTACAAAACTGTGGTATTAATTAGACACTCAGCAATAATTCATTATTGTATTTTCAGAAGGCTATAAACAGGGCAAAAAGCGAAGTCACGTCCAATGTCACCTAACAGCATAACACATTAGCAAGAATGAAAAAATAAATTTCCGGTATATACTAAGTTAGAAGCAGTCTACATCTCTTTATGCTGACTTGTTTTTACTCATGAAAGAACTCAGAAACAACTAGAAAGATATTATGTTGTTATTTATATTATATATAAATGTTTAAATTTGCCTGAGATATCTAGCGTTACAGAGCAAGGTTTTAACGAGGATGCTGTCGGATCACACGAAATAGCTCATCTTCTCTGAATGAAAATGTATCCTGAATGTGTAGTCAGGGAATGTACTGTATCATCAGAGAAGCCTCCCCAGAAAATTTTGGTAAATAATTTGGTATTAATTTATTATGAACAATTGGAACTCACTGGCTCCTTGAATAGTCTTAACTATGCTGAAATGATCTGTTGTATGTAGGGGATTATTGGAACACAAATAATTTGGAGAGTTTCCTTACAATTGCTTGGAAAAATTTCTTTTTGGTCTTCAGCTGTGCTGTTTTATTTTCATTGTAAGTTTTTTAGTTCCCCAACTTAGCCTTTCTTAAAAAAAGAAAAGTCTATGTGTTCCTAATGCCAGTTGAATTACTTAAGCAAGCAAGTCTGAGCCCAGATGTAAAAATTTAGGGAAAGAAGTTGATAGTCCCCAACAGAAAATAGGAATTATAACTGTTTTCTTTTCTATGAGACACTTTCTCTTAGGTCTCAGTTTGGCAGAATACTGGGAACTAAAAGAAGGCGTTATTTCAAGGAAAGAAATAGTTCTAGTTTTCTTCAATGGGACTACTTCTGTACTAAGGAATCACATGGGTTTAAATATCTTACTGGATCAGCCTTTTAGGTTTTGGAATTTTCACTGGCTGGATGGGGACTTACTATTGGGTCATTGTTTTTACTACCATGGCAATAAAATTTGAAACCTCTCCGAATAGACGGAGGTGGGGAGTTCCAGACTAAAAATGGAAATGTGAGATTCAGTTATTGTTCATGCATTTTCCTCGCACTCAAAGCTTAAATCTAGCAAGTAGTTATGAAGGCATTTTCCCTAGGCACACATTTAGCTGTGTATAAGCATTTATATGGATGGTCCCAAGTCATCATGATTTTAGTGATTAGCTAGTTCTATAAACCAAAAATGAACACTTTCTACTGAAAAAAAAGTGCATCTGGAAACTCTGGACTCATTTTGGTGATGTGGAATACTTTGCATAGGGTAGTGACTTTCTTAGCACATATTCACATTAGACACTCCTTCCAATGGCAGTGGGTGCTGGATTTCCTTTGTCTCTCTCTTATAGCTCAGACACAGACCAAAAGTGCATAAACGAAAACACTACTGATCAACTGAGCATTTGTTGCTAACTGCACGTACTCCAGCTTGAACTATAACATGCTAGCTGAAACCTCTTTCCCTGAGCCTGTCGTGTTCAGTTGAGGCAGAGTAAATCTCGAAGTTGTAATAATACAATTATGGGCAAGAGACCTTTTAAATAGAAATTTGGTACTCTTCTTAAGGGAATTTATGGGTTTTCAAGTTCAAGTAGGATATGCAAGGACAAAGTTCTTTCATTTTCTTATCAGAAAGAATGTAATAGATAGATCAGGCACAAAACATCTTATCTGAAAAGCATCTTCAATGGTCTCTTTTGACAAGACTTTTTAATGGTAGGGTATCCTTTTGGTTTTTTGGTTGTCTCATTCACAGAAGCAGCCCTGCAGGTTAAAATTCCTTAATGTAGCTGGTATAAAAAAAAAAAAAAATTAATTGTATGCTGGCTCTGCTTTGAGGAGTGGTTGAACTGAACAATCTCCAGAGATCCCTTCCAACCTCAGAAGTTATCTGAATCCATGAGTCAAAACTTAAATTTCAGTCACCTTGAAGGTGGGTCTATCAGACACATTCAGGCATTGATTTCTTTACAAAAGATTAAAAGCTGCCCTTGCTGTCTGATGAGGACCTACAGGACATTTGTGCACTGTGTATTTCTCTTATTGGTTTTTAGTGTGAGTTCACTGAAGACACTGACCATCCAAATCTGCCAGTAGCAAAACACAGCCTGATGCTAACAATCTCAGCACTCAGGTCAACATGCAACAGTCACAAATAGTAACTGAAAAATACATAATCCATCACATTCAGGGTAAAGAACCAGATTTAATAGTGTAGTTAGATTTTATAGGCACTTGAAATAGCACTTAGTTAGTAAAACCCAATAAAACAGAGCTTTTACAGTAATACAATATATATGTATATATTACACAGCTAATCATGTCTGAATTTGTTTTTAACAATCGGTTAGTATTTACCGATTGCAGTGTCCAATAGCTGTCTGGTTAAATTCATGACTGGAAAACTTAATTTGAGCTGTCATCGTAAGTTTCTCATTCAAAGTGTCTCTTACTCAGCAGCCTAGCAAAAATAAAAAAAAGAAATAAAATGTCCAATATATACAAGAGATATATGGTAAAAAAAATCAAAGTCACTGAGACACATATATTGAATGAGGTTTCTTGGTTTTATTCTAGTGATTAATCTCAGTGAGACAAGCACAAAATATTTCTTACCATTTGAGCAGGAGCCACAATTCAGAACCTGACAGTTCATTGAATTTGTTTCTGTATCTATGGAAAAGACAGAAATGGCATTGCAGAGAATGACTGGGTAATGTACTCAAACAAAACATCAGGAGTGTAGTATCCCTTCCTATGAGATCACTTTGCCAAAAAGTTTATGATGTTTGAATAGTGTACGGTATTGGGGAGGGAAAGGAGACATAAAATTTCCACATAAAGGTTTCTCTAATGGGCTGTCAGCGACATGAAACTCAAATGTATGTCTGCAATTGTTGCAAGAGTGCAGAGAGTGTTGTCTTGAAGTATTTGCACCTTGTTTTCAGTGGGAAAAATTACTAGTTAGTAATTGCTAGTACAACTGGTTTGCTGTGTGATGTCCAAAATCTGGAACATTCTGCACTCTGTGCAAAGTGAGGAGCAGAAGGCTCCTACAGTCTCCTGAATGAAATTGAGACCTTCACATCATTTAGGTGGTGAACACAGATTGTAATCTAGCCCAATTGCATTAAGTGGCTAATATTAATGATGTTTGGCTTTGTCATAGACATAGAATCCAAACATTTAATGAAGTACTTAAAATATGGAGAGTTTGGGCTCTAATTTAGGTTGTACTTTTGGCTGCAAGGTAAATGTAGCAGTTTAGATACCATTCAGGAATGTTTCAGTTGCAGTAAGTCTGGTGAGCTGAGACATAAGTGATCTTGACTGGCTATTTATCTTGGTTCTTTCACAGCGTATGATGTTTCCAGTGTATAAAAACCTTTTCACTGTGAGACTATTGCTCAATTATTAGAGCTCTAGTGGAGTGACACAGCCACTTTATGAATGAAAAGAAACACACAACCTGACTGCCCAAATACATGTCCAAATGTACATCCAGTCACCCAAATTCTGAGCTTCTATATACCTATGTATTTATAGAAAATGTGTTTTATGTCATGTTGTATTGAATCCAATTGTTCCATTAAAACTTTGAACAAAAAATAGTTGTTAAAATAAGCTCTTTTCAATGTTTTTGCACATCATTATAAATGCAATAGCTAATAGAATTTTCTCATTGCAAGGGACATGATTAATATCCTGCAAGATTAGAAGAACCTGCCTGGTTCTTTCTGTTTTATTTTTTACATCTCTCTGTAGGCTCAGCAGCCTTTAACGAGTTCAATTAAACATCTTTGTTTTCAATTTAAAATATATTTACTTATAGTTTAATGCTCCATCTGGAAGCCCTATGTTTCTGGAAGAACTTGTTTTGGACATTTAAATACTCAAAAAGAAATAAGCTGGCAGAAAACCTGTGAAGTTAAACTGTATTTTGAAAACAGAATTCAGTTCTATAATCAGATTTGTCATTATAATGCATTTATATCTGAACCAGCATTGTTCCAGAGATCTCTTTTGCACAACAAATTGCAGCAGTTTGTGTGTTCATCAGACACTGAGTAGCATAAATCTTTTTTCAAGTATTTAAAATCTTTTCTGTATACTAAGATGTCCTAGCATGTCATACATGAAGATAAGGTAAGGCCAAAATCCTACTTCAATGCTTAACAGCCTTAGGTAGAGCAATCCAGGACATGCTGTAATGTCTGTCTGTTCCTAAAACCACCTATAATAAGAGGCTAAATCCTACCTATGGGCTTATCTGCTAGTATATATATATGATATATACAGTAGAATTCAGACCATTGGGCATTCCCTTTAGGCTTACAGTTGACACCACTAAAGCCTTGATATGTAGAAGAAATGCTGCAATTTCTCATTTTAAAGACTCTCCATAACTATCTTTAAGTGCCTAATAAAGCTAAATAAAGCTGTGTGAAACTTGTCTCCCACTTCTTCTTTCAGAGAAACTGTGCATTTTTGTCATCAAAACAAGATGCTACTGGCCATTTCTCTGCTCTAGACTGGAAGTTAATTCTCCTGGAGCAATTGTGAACCAACTAAGTAACACAAATGGTATAGCTATTATATATAATGGATGGCTGACTGCCAGTCTTAATAATCTTTTTGTTACTAACTGAAGCACTAACTGAAGTAATTTATATTATATTCTACTTTTTGCAGAAACTGCACTTAGGTAGTTCTCAAAAGATATTTCCCAATCAAGAAATAATTTTCTGAATATTAATAATGTAAAAAAACCCTGCAGAACACTAGACAAGTTTTATGGAAGGTTTAATAACCACTTTAAAATATAATCTTTAGTTAATTTTTTTAAGTATAGGCCTGCCAATCAAGACACAAAATGTGCATGGCTGCTAGCAAATCCACTGTAAGAATTTTAAGTATTTATTTGCACAATTTGAAAGGAAATCTGTGCTGATACTGTGAAAGGTAGAGAAAATTGTAGACAAATAATTTGAAGTTCCCTATTTGAAAAATGATTTGAAAGTCAATATCTATTTTCATTACCTCAGAGCAATGAGGAAAGGAAACACAAGAAAAATGCAAGAAGTTTGATTCAGTAGATACTTCACCTACCATGCATCCCTTTGTGGCTGTCAGTGTGGGTGAGTTGTTGGCGTAGCACTGCGTAGTTCCACCAAAGATGGTTGGGTTTTTTCAGGAGTTGAACTTTGATGATTCTTATGAATCCCTTCCAACTTAGGATATTGTGTGACCTGCAATTCTATGATTTACCCATAGGGATTTTATTTAGTGGATCCTGTAATGTATTTATAATTGATTCATCCTTGACTCCATTTATTTTCTTAGAGAAGGCTTTTGAATGTCAGCAACATTTGCCTGAAATCTGGAAAATCTTGGCTTTCAGACAGCCCCAGAAAGTTATTGGCAGAAACCATCTCTGTGGACAACTCTTAGAAGCACACTGTATTCTTCTAGGAGTTAAAGAAAATGTATGTAAGAAAATATTTACCTGATATACATACCTAGACTATATTAATATGAATTTTTAACAGCTGGGATTTTTCACCATTAAAACCTGCAATGGAAAAAAATCCCAAACACTTGTATATAAATACAACACACTTTTATATGAATAACTCAAAAGTATAGTTTAAGTGATTTAAAAAATGAGATTATCACTTTCCCCAAAATGAACATATAAAGTAATCCTTTGTTGTTTATAAGCATTATTAAATACAATGGTATCCTCTACAATGGCATCTCAAACTTCAACGTTGAGAAGCACTAAATTATTCGATCAGGGAGTTATGTTTTGTCACTAGGGAATTAGATGACACAAAAGTCCTTACTGGATTAAGATAACAGAAAATTGTCTGTCCATGGAGCCATTATGTTTTGATGTTAATTTCATTTATATGGTAGATCAGGCCTTGAAATTACATAATTTCAGATTTCAGAATGGTTACTGCTGTATGACAGTTCACCCTATTCCTTCCTTCTTACATAGAAATGAGCTTTAAAATAGCCCAACATTACAATTTTTACATAATTGACATAATCTCAAAAGGAGTTCAAGAAAAGGGACCAGATTTAGACACAGAATCCAAAAGTTACTAACTGTCCTTTATTACTCAATAAGTATAGACTTCTAACTTGAAAATACTGACATCTCTGCTTTTTAAATACAGTGATAGCACATATGGGGTTTTTAAATTATTTTCTTTCTTGAAGATAAGCTAAATTATCAATTAAGGGATATTTAAATAATTTTCAGAATTAAATTTGAATTAAGTTTACTACAGACTTATTTTTAGTCTAAAGAAATCCTCAGTCATCTTGGTAGATCAGGCAATTTGTAAAAAATACAAATTATGTACACTGGTCAGCAAAACAGATTTAATGTGTTAAACTTTTGTAGTCCACACACATATGGAGTTTAATATAAAGTTGAGTTTATGGCACATTTGGTACTATCATGAGTGAGTTGTAGGCAGCTCACAAATAATCTGCAATGATTCTTTTTGTTCTTCATTAGTTAGTAACAAACTTCAACAAGCATTAGAGCCCTTTATAAAATGTGATAATTTTGTTTTAGAATTTCACCTTGAAAGAACATTTTAGCTTGATTCAGCAAAGCATTTCTTCAGCTGCCTAAAAGAAAATCATTAAACTGACTGTTTTCTTTCTTCACCTGAACACATAAGATATTAATGTTTTTTTTATTTGTTTATAATCGTTTGGAGCAATTATACATCTATACCATAGATAAACAGTTTGATGGTATTTATATCAGATATTCTTCAAAAATCATTATGTGTCTAAGATAAGCACTTTAACAAAAAATATTGCATTTTAGAATACTCAAACTGATACGTTTGTCAAAACTATGTCAGACCATGCTGTTTAATTTAAATTATGCATAGATTTTCCTCTCCACTGTTCAGCTCCCTGTAGTTATCAGATTTTTTTTCCATCTCATTTTCTACCCTGCATCTTTAACACAATCATTTTCAGCTGTGCTATTTAACAGCATATGAATGCTTATGTCAGAAAATACACCATTAACTTAATGCACACACACACATTTCCTCAAAAATAAAACAATTTTTTTCACTTGTTGTTAGCCATATTATACCAAATAGTTTTTGATGATATTGATTTTTATGTATTTTCCCTGAAGTTAGCTGATTTTATTATTTGAGCACTATTTATTTTTCTCTTGCAAAAAATATCTAATTACCGTATTTCCAAGACAATAAGAGTTTTATAATTACTCTTGAAAATGGCATGTCATTATTACCTTGTATTGCACTAACCAACAAGATACTACAGAGGATTCTTTGTGTATGTTTCCTCACCTTATTTACCACAATAAGTTGAGTATTAGAACAATAAAGTAGTAACATTTCTGAGATTCCTTTGAGGTTTTAAATTGTTAGTGCTATAGAAACAGTGCTGTGAACTGATGCCAATATATGTTCCTGGAAAAATTTATAATAATATTACAGCTTCAGCAGAAATGGTAATGGTATGAACAAGGCAAAGGGAATACCAGAAATGCAGCAGATGCAATAGATTTTATGCCTTGGAGAATACTCCACTTATGTATTTTAGGTCCTGTCAATGTAAATCAAAAGGAGCTGATGTTGTCAGTAAAATATATCACAGTCAAAATAATATGCAGTGACAGCAGTCTCCCCATGCTGATGGAACAGATCATGATTTTTGAAATGAAGAAGACATCCGTAGCACAGCTGAGGTGTTATCAACCAGGGGAAAATAATCTGATTTAAACATCTGAATCATTGTGAGCTGCGATCAAATTTATGCTGGAAGTTCATATGACTGATAGGGCCATATCAACTTTATTTTAAGCTGATAGGGCTGCTTTACGTTGAGTTGACTAGGGTGTTTGAACTTGATCTATGCTTTATTCCTGCCCTAAATGTTTGCAGCTTTCATTATTTCTCAGGCTTGTAAATCTGGAAGCTGAGCAGTTTTTCAGAAACTAGAATAAATACCCACCAAAGGCAAGCATACAAACCTTGATTTGGAATATATTCAGAATTTAGAATGCCTGTGATGCATGGGCCTGAAAAAAACCTCTTCTTGTTTTTATGAATTCAGATCTGCAAATTCTTTAATTAAAGACTTAAAGAAAATATTTAATTAATTAATTAAAGTTATTTTACCAATTTTGGATTGAATATTTTAAACATGCAATTAAAATATTATACGCTTTAAAATGTTTTCTCACTCTTTATTATAAATGTCTTTTGATATTTGTATTCTAAATAATTCTGTGCTAAGAATTAATTCTGTAATATGGAAATTCTCTCAGTGCCTCCTGAAATTCCCTTAAGAATAGAAGATTAGCCTTACAAGCTTGTATAGAGATGAGAGTGATAGAAACTTATAAGCTATTCTACAACTAAAGCTTATTTAATGTACATTGGTACCATCATTTAGTTGAAATTGCATATTAAATGGACATTTATTTCAGAAGATATTTTCTTTGAATAAGCAGCAAAAAAAATTGTAATTTGTCAAACAATGCTGACATATAATCTGCTGGAAAATATATTGATTTTTAACATTATTAATTAATACTAGATAATTTGGTAATGAAAAGGCTGAGTTTCAAATATTTTATTTATTTATTTTTAAAAGTAGTAAGGGACAGATCACATTCTGACACTGTGTAGTTAGAAAACTCTTCTGCTTGTTGGCTAACTCTGAAAACTTGGAGATTATTGGGAAAATCCACTTGTGGCCACATATCAGTGGAGATGGATGGACAATTGTTTTTGTCACCTGGTGGAAGATACCACAGGTCTCTCAGTTTTAAGTGGGCTGTGTAGTTTTGAATAGCTGACGTGACAGTAATGTATGGATCAGTAATTAATAGACAATTTTTATAACTCATCTACAGTGACTGATTGAGTGACTACTTTAGGTAATCTCTCAATGCTTTAAAAGATTGTGCTGAATGGATTGTAAAAAACCCAGAAAAAAACAAAAATTATTTTAAAAAATTGTAAGAGAAATGTGTGCTTTCTGATTCAGAGGTAATCTTTCATGGAAAAAGTGACAAAAAGAGGTGTCAGGTTGTGGATAGCTTTTCCATGTAAGCTTCCATACTTTGTGAATTTGGCCAGATTCTGATATCAATTATGCTGCAATAATCTACTATCTATCAAGCAGTTTACATACCCTATCACTTGATTTAATTTCCCCTTAATAGAATGTAGAATACTTGTAGCATTTATTGCAGCATGCACTAAACTTTGATTTATGCAAATTTTTCAGAATTTCATCCCTTGTTTTTTTTCTATAAAATTGCTTATACTCTGTGCAGAGTGCTAAAGGACTATCTCCAGGATATCCTATATTTGGCACTAGGAATAGAATTAATGAACATTCACATAATTTACACAGGGAAATTTTTAATAGGTTCTCTGTAGTGATTTAATTTCAATATGAAAACAATCCTTGCTTAAAAAAATAATCTTGATTTTATTATTGAATCATGAGATTGAGCTCCAAAGATTTACAAGCCTCTCAGCTAACTCTTGTACAAATGATCCTTCACACCTTTATTTTATTCCCCCTGTATACCTTGGAATGCAATTCCCAGGTATATTCTCATCATGGAATAATTCATCAGGTTTCATGGCGAAGTCATAAGAGCAGGTGTTAATTTACATGGAGTCTCTTCAGGTTCCTTCAGCATTTCCAAAGGAACCATATGCAGCAATTTCACACTGAGTTACGAATTTAGCACGGCGGTGGATTTTCCTATTGGTACTAGATGTGACCTCAGTTAGATAGCAAGCAGAGTTCCCTCTGATACTGCGTGTTTTTCATTAAAGGACAGCTGACACATATTAATTTCTTGTTTGACTGTGACACTGACCATAGAGGGCTGCAGCAATTGATTTATCCATTTTGCTGAACTCAGATAATAAGATACTCACGTCATCCTGGTGCTGCCAGTCATTTCTATGTGGTAACTTTCTGGACATATTGCCTTCTCCACAAAGATGTCTTTGTTACTCATGTTTTAAGATTTAAATCTAATTTTTTTTCTGATGTCCTCAAAATTCCAGGTTGTGAAAACAATGTTTTACAATAAAGGGCTTTTTATTTCATATGAATCAGGCCGTTAGCCTGTGGTGATAACAAAACTCAAACCAAAGTAGTCATGCTCTCTCTAAATATTAGAATTATGCTTTTTTTTTTTTAAGGATGGAAGCTCTCCTAGTAATGATTGACTCATTATTTTTCCATTCTATCACTGTTAAACCCTATCATGCTACCTAAGGATGTATCTAATTTTATGATATACAGTAGTTGAGAACTGTGTTTTAGGGGTGAAATCTCTCTATTGTTCTCACACATCTTCCAAGGAAACTGGATGACATGAACTGGGTTTTCTTTTGATGACATCACACTGGAAGATGTGTTCCAAGTGTGCACTATTTCAGCAGTTAATTTTCTTCAGTTATAGGACCAGCCTCAGTCCCACAAAATAAAATCCCTGAATACTTACAAGCCTTAGTATTGAATATTTCAATATGCAGGTCTCTTCCTAGCAAGCTGTTTCTATTAATTATCTTATTAATTAGTATTTCTGATTTCCGGATTCTTCAGGTGATGGATGGATGGATGGATGGATGGATGGATGGATGGATGGATGGAT
>CM031879.1:38479918-38805497 GCA_018697195.1 Certhia americana
TGGATGGATGGATGGATGGATGGATGGATGGATGGATGGATGGATGGGTGGACGGATGGACGGACGGACGGACGGATGGATGGATGGACGGACGGATGGATGGACGGATGGATGGACGGATGGACCTCTGTTTTTAGAAATAAAATATCAGTTTTAATCTTGAAGAAAAAGAATCACTAATCCTACATTATTATCTCTTAATAACTAACAGGTTTGGGAACTGATACTCCTATAAAACCAATAGGAGTTCATTGTCCTTATACAAGAATAAAATTTACCATTTTTCCATCCCTAAATTGGGGCTTGTCTTTTCCAGTGTCATAAATCTCATAATCTGGGAATTAATCAAAAGATTTTAATGGGCCTTGGTAAAGACTTCAGTTCAAGTTTTTTGAAGTGCATGGCACTGAGCATATTAATTCCATTTGACTTCTTAACATTCAAAAGTGGCTGTGAGCCCTTTGGACAGATTTTGATCCTGGAATCACCATTTAGTGATACAACTTCCTTACAGAAGTTATAGCCTTCCTGATCCCAGAGCTGGTGGGATACACATCCCTTCTCCATTGCGTGGAGAGACGAGGTATGAGCTGGTATAATGTACAGTCTTGCTGTATTCCATTTTTGTACAACTGGCTCAGTTGACTTGAGGATTACTAGCTGTGTGTTGATGCAGCAGTGAAATACTGCTTCCTGAAAAACATTAGTATCCTTGTCATTCTTAAAAGCAAGGATCTTTGATAAGAGATAAGATTAAAAGATATTAAGCTAATAGCTCTTATGTTATTACTCTTTGCACATAAGAATGTATAGTTACATAAGATGTATTCCATATTCTTATACATAATGGATCTAAGTACATGGACATCTTTTTGAGTTATGATAGGAAATTCAAATTATGTGTAATCCTACTAATATATCAGAATTACAGAAGAAAAAAAGTATGCTCATCAGATATGAAAACCATCAAGTTAAGCCGGCAAAAAAGGCTTCATTATGATTCATTACGAATCATAGAATTCATTATGAATAGTATACAATACTATTTATAATAATTCATTATGAATAGTAGTGCAACTCTTTTTTATTAACTAAAAAGTGAGCAGAAAAAGAACTGCATATTGCACATGAATCTTGATAAACTGAAAAATATGGAAGAGAATTTGTTCTTATCTCTAAAAAGTACATATTTGAATGCATCACGGTCTGCATAATATCTGATGGTTGTAACACTTCCCTCTTTTTGGCTCTGTGTTTTCCAATATGTAATATATCCAAATCAGAGGTGATTTTTATCATCTGAATTACAGTAAATGTAATTATTTTTTTCCTAGAAGCCTAACAAGATTTTATGAGAAAAGCATTTAACACAGATTTTTAAATAAACTCATAATAACATTCTTTGGAGGCCTTTTAAAATTTGTAGTGTATCTCTTCCTCATATAACAAATAAAACATTATTTGCTTACTTATTTAAATTATATAAATGACAAAATATTACAGATGTGAAAAAAATACTCAAATGTTGTAAGATTATTTAAACTGCAAAAATTAATATAAAGGAGTTACTATTAATACTAAGTTTTCCTTAATATTGGTAAAATCATGAAGTAAATTCTGTGTCAAAAGCCGAAAGTTTTCATGGTTTCTTGGATCACTGATACCATCATCTATCCATCCAAATACTTCTAAAAGATTTAAGACTGACAGATACGAAGTGTCTTCTAAACACAAAGCATAGTGCTGCTCATGTGTCCCACATGGAAAATATTTAATCTTTTTCTGACATGAAAAGATCACATATACAGGATTTTGAAAGATTGCTGTTTACTTTAGTTCTCCTTCATGAGAGTTCTTTGAGCAGTTGGAGTTGCAAGATATGCTGTGCAACAAGCCACTGAAAATCAACTCAGATAACACTGTCTGAATTCTAAGAAAAGTTATCTGTACTCACAGATTCTTGCTCCTGTGAATTTGTTCTTATTGAACTTCATCTTATCCAAATACTCAATCTAACAGAAGTGAAGGATAATGTTATATTATAATTTTCCAAACCAAGAAAATTAGGATGTTTTGCAACAGCTGAATTTACCAGCTTCACATCATACAACAAAGACTGTCATTCCATAAGAGATATATGAGCTGCTGGCTCTGATAAGATTCAATAAATATTAGCTGTGCAAAGCTGAACTCTTTAAGTTATAAGTGCTTCTGGAAAGGACAATTCCTGGCATGTCGTGAGTCACTAAGAGAATTAAAGATCTGTATAAGAGCCTTGTAAAGTCTTTATTTTGTGCTGAAATTTTGAATTGCATATTGTGAAGTACTGTCTTTTGCTGAAAAGTTAAAGAGCACTTTGTTAATCTCTCAGAACAAGTCTTCACTCATACTATCACTGTTTATGTTTGTAAGAGACCTGGGTTAGGAATGTCTGATCCACTACTAAAGGGTTAAGGAAAAGCTTTGTTGTAAAACATTCTAAGCAGGCATCTAAATCTATGGCATCATGAAATGCAACTTTGAGTGCCTTAAAAAATTCAGTTGTGTTATTTACTTTTCTATCTTTTCATAGTCATTAACAAAAGTAATAACACCAGAGTTAGGTATGTCTTGGAATGGATGGCAGAATGAGCAGCTCATTTCTTCTACATGGCTTCTAACTATTGGAAATGCCTTATGTCTTTGCCATTACTGTTTCATGTCCAAGTGGATAAGAGGCCATAAATTAATGTGAAATTGGGTTTCCTACTCTTAACATGTGAAGATATAGAACTGTAATCACCAGAAATTTTGGAAAAAATCCAAGTATGATAAATATTAATAGCTGTGAAATTAAGGTAGCTAAGGGAAGTTTGTTTCAATTGTGATCCTTATTCTGAAGCTCTGGTGGGACTTACCATTTACTAAGAAAAGAAAATTAAGTGATGATTGATTAGAAAAGCATTCCAGTCTTGGGAAGAAACAAAGCAGATGAGTAGACAATATTACATATTAATGAATGCAGTCTGATGTAAAGCAATAAGGAATCTATTTGTCTAGAGAAATACAAGACAAAAATGTGAGATCTGTGGGAATGTATTTAAAATTTTCTTAAGAATAAGTTTGCTTTGATGAATGTTCACATTTTGCTTTGATGAATGTTTACCTTGTATATTTGACTAAGATAGAATTCATAATATGAAAAATAAAATAAGCTATTAGTCATTCCTATGTTAATTTTCAAGCATAATTGTAGAACAAATTCTTGGAGAAATTTTGAGTAGCTGCATGATGGCTTGGAAAGCTAAAAATTCACATAGGTAAGGATTGGATCTAATTTCTTTTTACCTGTTGCCTGTAACATGTAAAGGTAAATATGCTATGGACATATTGTCTACAAAGAAAGCATTTATGAAACAGACAAAATGAGAAAGGAGTTCCATTAAAATGTGTGGATTTATCACTGGCTCATATTTTATTGCCCTCTTTCTGGGAATGTGATTGGAACTACAGATGCACCTTTGTTCCATTTCTTTAATCCAACTGCTACTTGAATTTCTCATCCTTATAAATAGAAAGCATGTACCTATAGAAAATAACAGCAGCAAAATAGATTGTTCAATTTATTTGTTGGCTGATGCATTATGGCTGAGTTGCTCTAGAACCAATTTGCTGCTTGTCCCTGTCTTGTACTTTGTGTACAATTATTCAAAACTTTCTTTTCTTAGGTCTGGTTCTGAGTTTCTTTTTACTTTGTTCTACTTAACTAGTCATAAAGAAATCTCTTATTCTGTTTTCCTGCTAATTTCTGGAAAAAAACCCAGAGAGTGTGAGCGATTATTTTTAGTTCAAGATAAGTGGAAAGAAAGAAATCGCAAAGCTCAGCATCAGGTGCAGTGTCACTGCAATGAGCAGTCGACTGTCAATTTGTTTTCTTAGACCATGAAGCCCAAGCAAAATTATAATTCAGTGCATTCCCAGGAGTCTTGTCACTGGATACCAGGGAGGAGACCAACACCTTGTTCTACACTTCCCCTCTTTGGGAAGCTGGGGAAAGCCATGAGGTCATCCCTCCTGTTCTCCAAACTAGACAAACCCCAAGCCCTTAGATCCTCATCATGGGACACTCATTTCAGACCTTTCATCAGCTGCTCTTCACTGAAGGATCTTCACATCCTCAAACTGTGAGTACCAGAACTGCACACAGTGCTCAAGGTGAGGCTGCACCATCAAGTCCAAGGAAGGAGGGGAGGAAGGAATGTGCGGAAGGAAGGTGTGGAAGGTGTGGAAGGTGCGGAAGGTGAGGAAGGTGCAGAAGGAAGGAAGGAAGGAGGGATGGATGCAGCTGGAGTAGGACTGGAAAGTAGCTGTCAAAAGAAACTGTGGAAAACTTTGTTGTGAGAAGTTCTAAACTAAGGAGGATAGAGGACGTTGTGTTCAGTCTTTTTTTAAGGCTGCAGTTAGGTTGAGGGAAAAAGAAAGGCCAGAACTGTGGATGGAATGGGACTGTGAAGGCTCTGTCAAAGAAAGAATAGATGGAGAGAATTTTCCTGTCAGCAAAAGGCTGTGGGGGCTTTCATGAGGCTTGTCCTTCAATCAGTTTGAATTAAATTCATAATTTCTCATATATATCCTATAATTTTCCTCTAAGGAAAAATAATTTAAATAGTCCTGTGAATGCCTCATTACTGTTGCTTTGATTAGGTCAGTGACTAACATTCAAATGAAAATATGCCAGTATTTCTCTTCAAAAAGACACAGAGATACATCCTAATTTCCCATGTTTCAAAAAAGGTCCAAGACATAATACTTTTCCTAATATGGGGTTTTCATGCAAGTTTGTACTGTTTCCTGGGAGGTAATATGTCTTCTGGTGAAGTAAAAACCCCATGACTTGCTTACTTGGTAAGGAGTTCTGAAGTGCCAAATGGAGTATACCATTGTAGTCAAATTTTCGTTAGCTGTTTTTGTACTATTGTATCATCCCAAACATGTTAGCTTGAAACTGTTATTGAAAATAAGTGCTAATAAATGCTAATTTTGTAAACTAAATTCAGATATTGTAATGTTATCTGAATAAAGACTAAGCAAATTGAACAAAAATATGACAGGGATTAGAGGGACAGTGAAAACCAAGAGATTATTATGGAGTGTTTAGAAGATAGGTTGAAAGCAGAGAAAGTGATGACTCAAGAAAGACTTGTGTGAAATTGGAGGGAATTATAATAGAATTCCATGGCCACATACAAGCAGCTGCTGGTTATTCAGTAGCTGTATCTGAATCTATGGCGTCCTCATTATAAGATGTTCTATACACTTATTGCATACTATTTTTGACTATTGTGTGGGCTCAGCCTCTCTACTAACTGGTACTGGGGACAAACAAACAGGGCTGGGGTATCCACAGGGCTGGGACAGAAGCCCTACAGGTTTGGTAGTCAACCAAATTCAACGACCTTAGGTAAGTTGAATTATATTATGTTCTTCATATACAATCTAAGTAAATAATAAAGTGTGCTCACTGTTTTTCAGTGTTGATCATCATTTAGGTGATGCTGCAAATTCTAATCTTAATGTTTGCACTTTAGTCTCTGAACTACAAGGAAAAAACACTGAAGGTATGCTTCTTCATGATAGTTCTCAGCTAACTCACTTAATTCTAATGTGTTTAGCAAATATTTCACTCTCTTGTGTTTTGATTTGTTTCTTAAAAAACTTACCATTCAGGGATCTTCCATGCCTTATGGTGGCAATATGCATATCTAGCTTAAAGCAGATTTTGGAGTATGACAGAATTGAAACAGAAACAGCTTGCGACTCAGTTTCTGCTTTAGAAGATTATTGTTAAATAAATGTTGAGATTAAAAACATAAAAATAAAACCCCAGACAGGAGCTAGTTTATATTTTAATGAAATTTGATATTGCTGCTTTCTTAACTACTATGATGTAAAAGAAACAGTAATTAGGCTAGAAGTATTTGCAGATATATTTCCAAAACTAAAAAAATATACGAAATAAATGAGGTTACCTTTATATTCTGTGAATTCTTGCTTTAATTATAATTCCTGACTTCTTCACCTGCCTCCAGAGGGAATTCCGTAAGTATCTATACAGAAGCACTGGGACTGTAGAACAGTGTAAATCAATATTTGTGAGAGTCATCTGGAATTAGTTACACAGATCTCTTCCATAACTGTGATACACAGCTATTTGTATAAAGTTATTCTTAAAATAAAAGTAACTTCTGTCCGGAATGAGGGGCTATATTTTCCAATGAAGAAGTTTTGAAGGAGTGCATTGGACATTGGCCTCAAAATCCAGAATTTCATGTCCACTGCCTTTGCTGTGGCAAAGCATCTGACCATGCCTTGGCCATTTCCTCCAGGCAAATTTGATATTGTCAGGTGAAGTATGTAAACAGCTTGGTAAGTGTTTTTTATTTATTAATTTGCCTTAATTTTTCCTTATTAAAGTACCATGATAATATTTGGCATGATTTCCGTACATGTCCTTTTTGCAGATGGGTATTTATATTAAGCCATCTTTCTCTCCCTCTTGGCTTTATTTGCTTCTCATCCATTGCAGGATTTAATGCTTCTGAGTCAAAGCACTACAGCTATCCAGAATATGTCTCTGCAAAGACATAGCAAGATGATATGATTTAATTCCAAGTATATCACAAACCTATATGAGAGCATAGACATCTGTCATCTTGACTTTGTATGCATAACTCTTTTGAATTCCATGAAATCATGCTTATTTACACCTGCTGCAGATTTGCCTTAAGTAGTCAAGATGTAATCAAATTTAATCTTATGTATATTCATTGCTAGCTGCATTAGTTTTTTTTCCTTTGGGTTTTCCTAACATAATAGAAATAAGAATTACAGTTTGATGAAAAGTAAATCCAAAGTTCCTGGCCACAGACTCTTGCCAGTAATTAAATTAGCCTAGATCTACATTAAAGCAGTCTGTCAGCATCCTTGCTGTGCTCTGTCAAAACTCTGTGCTTATTGGAAAAATGCTTGCCAAAGTAGTCAAATACTGATCAGGAACATGTTAAATAGAAAGAATAAATAGAATAAATTCGAATTCACTTCGTGGCACAATGTGTTTTTATATATATATATATATATATATATATATATATCACTTCGGCACAATGTGTTTTTATATAATATATATATTATAGATATATATGTTTTCTATATTTATATATATCCCCAATTCAAATTAAAATCTGACAACCAGAGTCTTACCAAGAATCTTCAAAGACTAGCATCAGGCTCGAAATAAGGACTCTCTAAGAAGTGTTCACACATGGCAAGTTAATAGGACTGGTATATAGAATAGGTGTCTACCTTTATATGATATCGAGAATATTTAATTTTTAGTTTGAAATACCCTCTAGGATCATCCAGTCTGACTATTAATCTAACACTACCAGGTTCTCAAATAAACCATGCTGCCAAGTGCCACATTTATACATTTTTTGGGGCAGTTCCAAGGATGGTGATTCCACCACTTCCCTGGCCAGTCAGTTCCACTGCTCAGACTACCCTTTTGGTGAAGAATTTTAACCTAATATCCAGTATAAACTTGCCTGGAACAATTTGAGGATGTTCCTTCTTATCCAGTCTCTTGTTATCTCACCTTACTACAACATCATTTCAGGTAGTTGTAGAGGGTGATAAGGTCTCCCCTTAAACTCCTTTTCCCCAGGCTAAGCACCCCCAGCTCCTTCTGCTGCTCCTCATCAGACTTGTGCTCCAGACCCTTCACCAGATATGTTGCCCTTCTTTGTACATGTTATTTCACAACACATTAAGAACAATGAGACATTTGATTATCCTGACCTAAAAGAGGCAAAATGACATTTTAAAAAATTATTTTCTCCAGAACTGAAGAATGTTATTCCCACAGTGAAGTGAAGGCTTCTCTTATATGCCCCCATTCGAAGCTCCAAGTAGAATCCATAGGTATATACATGTCCATGGATTATATGAGTTCAGGGGTACTATATTTCAGAGTTTTGAGAAACCTTGATTTGCCATCACAGTATAGGTGTCTGCTAGCAGTAAATTCCCATTACACTGCTTAGAACTTAAATGCTTTTTGCCAGTTTATAGCAAAGCAATATGCAGTCTCGCAAGTGTTTACTAGCTTCTGACATTCTCAAAGCAAAGATGCTTCCATTGAAGTTTTGGATAACACTTTATACAAAGGGCAAAGTAACATAAAAATTAGAAAAGTCTCCTTCAGAACTCTTAAAAGTTGCAGTCTTATTTTCTTAGCTTTAAATTTTATTCCTACAGGGATGAAAAAGTTAAAGAGAAGATACTAGATCTTTTCACTTTGTATTCAGTCAGGATGCTGAGGCCTTCAATACAGGCAGAAATCCATACAGGTTCAAACCATTTATCCTAAGTTCATGTTCACTAGGACACCAGTCATTTTTGAGAGGCTATCTGTCTTTAAAATAAAATTACACAATATGTATCCATTGACATTCAGTTTTCTTATCCTACTTTATTTCTGCTTGTTTCAGGAGTCCAGAGGGCAAAACAGAAAAGACAGGAATTTCAGGAGAAGTAGAACACATTGTATTACACTTGGCATAGACTGAGGATAATGTAAAATAATAGAATAATTTAGGTGGCTCCACCACTTCCTTGGGCAGCCTATTACACTTGGCATAGACTGAGGATAATGTAAAATAATAGAATAATTTAGGTGGCTCCACCACTTCCTTGGGCAGCCTGTTGCAATGCTTTACAACCCTTTTGATGAAGACACTTTTGCTAATACCCCATTTTGCTAATACACCTCCTACAGCTTGAGATGCATCTTGAGGCTGTTGCTTCTTGTCCTTTCACTTGTTGCCTGGGAGAAGAGGCTGACCCCCATCTCACTAAAAGCTCCTTTCAGGTAGTTGTAGAAATGAATAAGGCCTCCTTTTCTCCCAGCAGGACAACTGCAGTTCCCTCAGTCACTCCTCACCAGACTTGTGCTCCAGACCCTTTACCAACTCCGTTGTTGTTCTCTGGACATGCTCCAGCCCCTCAACGTCCTTCTTGAAGTGAGTGGCACAGGACTCGAGGTGATGCCTCACCAGGGCCAAGTAAATCAGGTCAATCTCTACCTTACTACTACACACTGCAATGTCCTAGACACTATTTTTGATGTCACCCAGGATGCTGTTGACCCTCTTGGCCACCTGAGCACACTCCTGGCACCCCCAGGTCCTTTTTCCCCATTCATTTTCTATCCCCTCTTCCCCAGTCCTGTAGTACTGCATTGGGGTCATTGTGATCCAGTTGTGAAACCTGGGGCTTAGGTGTAGCTGCAGTCTCTTCCCAAACTCTTCCCAAGAAGGATTTTCATTACTCCACTTTCCTCTGGTCTGTACAAATGCTGTAGGGCTGGATCACTGGCTCCAAAAGAAGTCTCTGTTATCTGCTACCTATTATATTTGTATTATAGTAATACTATATACCAGAGTAACACTTTTTACCAGAGTTTGCTTAATATAAGCAGAACATTTAATGAAACAACATAAATCTGTGCTAATTTTCTGTTTCATCTCACTTCCCCTGGACCTATAAGTTGAAATCAGTTAATAGCTTTCTTTTTAATGAGAGTTTAGTTAAACCCCCTGTTTAACAACTGTATTTAGTGTTGGCATGGTTACACAGTTGGCGGATATTATCTTTTTTCTTCTGTTTAGTGTTTTTTCTTGAATGAATTATAGAAATTAAGAAATCCAAATCATTAATTGACATGATTTGTTAAAGAGAATTTAGGGGAAAAAGAGAAAACTTTTTCAAATCCTAAATATCACTTGAAGCTTGTTTTACATCTTCTGTAATTGCCATTTAATATTATGTGTAATTAGGGCACAGTTCAGTAAAATCACATTATTTAAATTTATTTTCTCCAGAGTTGAAAGATTTTATTCTCACAGTGGGCTGAAGGATTTAGGGAAATCTTGGCAACAATTGCTCCTAATAGTACTTGTGAGATGAGTGTAGTGAATGCAGATGTCACAATCTCTTCAAAGGGTATCATTAAAATCATACTTGCTTTCCAATAACTTTTAATTTTGTAGAAGCAAGACAGTTGTTATTAACTGATATAAGAAATACTCACAGTGGGGGCATTTCTGGAAGAACAACTACACAGGCTTAAACTAGTAGTTTTTACAAATGTAAACCTGAAATTGAATAATGACCATGTTACCAGACTTCTAACTTGTTATTGTTCAGAGAAAACACTGGTTGTATCTTTACATCTTTTTTATTTGCTTTCTGAACTGCACAGTTATGCACTCAATCGAACATAATTGCAAGCCTTTAGGAGAGAGCAGCCTGTCACAATGACCAGCCACGTGAAGTTCAACAAGGGCAAGTCTCAGATTCTTCACCAGGGATGTGGTAGGCCTGGATATACAGACAGATTGGGGAATGAGATGCTGGAAAGCAGAACTGTGGAAAGGCACCTGGGGGTCCTGGTTGATGGCAAGTGGAACATGAGTCAGCAGTGCCCTGGAAGCCAGGAGGCACCAGACAACCTGGGGTGTCCTGAGGTGCATCAGGCACACCATCACCAGCCAGGCAAGGGAGGCGATTGTCCCCTCTGCTCTGGGGCAGTCTCACCTCGAGTGCTGGGGGAGTTTTGGGTGCCACAAGAAAAAGTTGATGATAAACTGTTAAAGAGTGTCCAAAAGGAGTGCCATGAAAATGGTGATGGGCATAGAGGGCAAGCCACATGAGGAGGTCACTTAGGCTATTCAACCCAAGGTGACAGAGGGGGAGACTGAGGGGAGACCTCATTGCAGTCTACATATTGGTTGTGAGGGGAAGAGGAGGCACTGATCTCCTCTCTGTGGTGACCAGTGACAGGACCCGAGGGAATGGCCTGATGCTGTGACAGGAGAGGTTTAAGTTGGATATCAGGAAGGGGTTCTTCACCCAGAGGGTGGTTGGGCACTGGCACAGGCTTCCCAGGGAAGTAGTCACAGCACCAGCCTGACAGAGTTTGGGAAGTGTTTAGACAATGCTCGCAGGCACATGATGTGACTTTTGAGGATGGTGCTGTGCAGGGCCAGGAGTTGGTCTTGATGATCCTTGGGAGTCCCTTCCAACTCAGCATATTCTGTGACTCTATGTGTGTGTGTGGGTGCGTGGGGGTGTGTGTGGGTATGTGGGGGTGGGTGGGTGTGGGTGTTGTGTGGGGGGGTGGGGGGGGGGGGGTGTGGTTGTGGGTGTGGGTGTGTGCTATTAACCTTGAATGAGTCAGTGATCCTTATGAATCCTGACTTCCTGGTTCATATTACTTGATTGCCAAATATTCTTGCTATTACCCAGGAAAAAAGCAGGATATTAAAAATTCAGCTACCATTAACCTCCACTGTTATGGCTGAGATATATCCTGCAAGAGAAAAAATAGAAGAAAGCTTTTTTGTTCTTTCTTGAGTTTTCATGATAATTGTAAATGGGTTTCCACACCAAGCTAAGGGTATGCTTTCACTTTCTTCTTGCTGGTATTGTTTTTATTTTCAGGTCTTTTAAT
Organism: Certhia americana; assembly: GCA_018697195.1. Classification (NCBI taxonomy): domain Eukaryota; kingdom Metazoa; phylum Chordata; class Aves; order Passeriformes; family Certhiidae; genus Certhia; species Certhia americana. The sequence goes on from CM031879.1 coordinate 38,491,470, forward strand.
CTGGGGAGGTGAGATTTGAGACAAAGTGATAAATCTTCATGAACTCATACTACATGTCTTGGCAAAGTAATGCAGGACCAGACTAACATGGCCAGAGGAGTTAAAAGATGTCTCTATATAATGTTCTAATATTGTAAAGACTGAGACTCACCTAGACTGTCTTCAAGCTCAGATGTAGTTATTGGTACCCTTCAGACTTTTTCACAAGCAAGCCTTATCTCCTACAGTTTGTAGAAAAGGCACAGTCTTAATCATAGTGTACATGTGTAAACATATTTGGTAAGGTGAGAATGCTGATCTTAATTTTATAGTGAGAAGCCACAATTCGTTCCTAAGACAAAGTAGCCCTTCCTGCCTTAGCATGTTATGAGGAGGTGGTGAAAGTCCTGTTAGCTTCCTTTAAAAACCCAGGCTTAGATGTCTCTATAATTATAATATTGGATTTCTTGATCAAGTGTTAGCAGAACATACTTCTGAGAGCTCTCACAGTTAAGTTATATGTGCTCCCAACCTTACCTTGCGCGTAGCCATGAAAATTTCTGTATATTTTTGGATACATTTGTTGTTCTTTCCTGTCTATTTCTACCCAGAAACTTTGGAAACTTTTGACCTCAGAATCTGTGGAATAATTGTAAAAAGAATTGTTCAAATCCCTCATCTAACAAGGGCAGAAGTTCTAAAGAGAAAGAAAACACACATGAATTATAAGAAAAATAAATTCACAATCAATGTTTTTGCCACATTTACTTACAAAATTCCTTAAAGGTTCATTGCCATGGTACAATACAGGAAAAATATTCCATGGAGATATGTGAATGCCTTGACATGAGCCTTTTGTATTGTAACTAGAATATTTTTATTGTTAAGTATTCAAAAAAGTTATATATAATCTATTTTTAATAGATACATTAACATTTTGTACATGTATGTATTTATCAATCAAGGCCAAATGCTTGGAAAATTAGACACATGCATACATTTTGCAGATATTTATGTTAGTTATAAGTCAAGACTGAAATAACTTCTCCTCCTTCAATTGTCATGCGGTGTGTTTAGAATGTAAATTAAAACCAGCCAATTGTGTCTTTCCCTGAAGTTCACCAGAAGGTTAGAAATGAAACTGTCTCTAAACAGACATGGAGTAAGACTGTTAAACCAGATGGCTCTGTTAGTGACCACGGAAAAAATCTATTACTGGCAAGACATTAATGCGCACACATTTGCAGTGCCTCAACAGAACTTTTCATTATATTATTCCAGAGCAGACCTTTTCTGAATTAAATTTTACTTGTATTTTTAGCTGGAAAATGATAAAGGATTGCCTACATTTATTTGGAAGCAGGACCTTTTCTTTAATCCTAATTTTCCCCAGAAAGCCAACCGCTTCCTGGGCAGCATCAGAAGATTAGTGACCACCAGGTCAAGGGATATGAGTCTTCCCCTCTGATCTCATGAGACCTCACCTGGGGTGTTGTTTCTAGGTTGGGGCTCCCAACACAAGAAAGACATCTTGTGTTTGAAAAAGTGTAGAAGAGAACTGCTAGAATAGAGCTGTTCTGTTCACAGAGCTGGAACAACTCTCCTATGAAGACAGGCTGAGAGAATTGATGTTGTTCAGTCTGGGGAAGAGGAGGCTCTGGGGAGACTCTAGTGCACCTTCCAGTATCTAAAGGGGGCCTAACAGGGAGATGGAGAGGGACTTTTTAGAAAGGTATGTAGTGACAGGACAAGGGGGAATGAATTTAAGGTGAAGGAGGGTAGGTTTAGATTAGATGTTAATAAGGAATTATTTCTTTACTGTGAGGGTGGTGAGGCACTGAAACAGGCTGACTAGAGAGGCTGTGGACTAGTCATCCTGGGATGTGTTCAAGACCAGGCTGGATGGGGCTTTATGGAAAAAGGTCTAGTGGAAGGTATCCTGCCAGTGGCATGGTATTTGGAGCTGGATGACGTGTAAGATCCTTTTCAGCCCTTACCATTCCATAATTCTATGATTCTATGAATATCCTGATGCTCTCTCCATGTACTTGAAGAGAGTATTCAAACCATTAGGTTTGCCTGGTGGAAAGCATGGTCTGCAACATCCAGCAGCAGAGAACCAGTACTCTTCCATGCTTGTCTTTGACATTGCAGCTGTGACAGTGTCCAGGACTGCTTCAGCTTCTGCCTCAGATTCAAGAAAATACTGGTCACTTTTTGCCTGCTAGTTAGTGCTCAGATTAACAGGGCTTTAAAATAGCAGACACCAATACTGGTCTTAATGCACCAGAGGAGGGAATCATGGGGACACCCTTGTATTACCTCAAATGTTCTATGGGATAGTGGAAAGAGTGAAAATCTAAAAAAAATTCCATCTTTTTCAAGTATTTATTCTACTATTCTAAGGAACGTTTATTCTGTTCTGTTAACTTAATTTATCTTTGCAAGTTTTCGAGTATTATTAGAATATGCTTTGGAAAAGAATACAAAGTCCTGAAGAAGAGAATTAATCTATACCTTGAATTCCTGGGATGAGTCAGAAGTTCGGGTAGGAGGAACCATTCTTTGTCTTATTACGTGTTGTCAAACTTTCAAAATAACCCTAGGAAGAATGAAAGAAATAAAAAAATCAGATTTTTTTTCAGAATAACAGAGCGGAAGGGAAAACTCAGGCAAAGCCTAAACCAAAATAAAAAAGGAATATGCTTTCCAGGGCTTTGAGAGGTATGAAACCGGTATATGAAAACTGCTTCCTCCTTTGAAGTCTATATTAAAATGCTAGAGAGGAGCTTTTTTTGCTTAGTAACAGTAATATCATGTTTCCTTGTGAGTATCATTAATGGAGAAATGCAAAGGTTGTTCCTATTATGTTAAGAGTACACTCCTTAGGGACTGCTTTTCTCTGCAGGGATGGCAGACTCTGAAAGAAATGCTTCAGCTTCTCCCAGTGTACATATGTAATGGGAGAAGCTACTAGGAAAGAATTTCCTTCATTCCTCCATGTGTCTTTTCTGTCTGTCTGTACATTTCATATATCTCTCAAGTGTGCAGAGACTTATGTACCTATAGTTTCTATCTATGATCAGTCTGTGCACACAGGGTGTGTCTGTGTGTCTGTGTGTATGTATATATATGTGTATATATATATATACACACACACAAGCAATTATATAGATCATTAACTGTATACACTGTCTTGAATTTGCAAATTCTTTTAATAATAGAATTACAATTTTTATTTAAAATCATAAAAAAATATACATAGATGATGGATCAACACTAAAAACTGAAATTTAACTATATATGACTAAAGTAACACCTAGCAGTTTCAGAGAAATGAAATTAAAAGCTTGCTACTAATACAATAATAGCAATTAATACATAATTTCTGATATCTGTTTTACCAGAGATTTAAGCCTAGATTGTCAGGTTGCGTAAGTAACTATTTCTTACTTGTGAAAATACGGGTTCTATGAAGATTTCCTAAAACAGAGACTGAGATAAATACTCTAAACAACATGCACAAATGTAAGAGAAAGTGCAAGTAAATGGTAACATTAAAATTGGGTTAGAATATATATATAGTTTATATATATATAACATAGTTTCTATATACATATATATAGAACATACATACATATATACACACTATAACATAGTTTCAAGTTCAAAATAATGATATTCTGTAAATCCCTGTGAAGGTCTTCATTTAAATCATCAAAAAAAAAAACCCTGCATTTTTTTTCTCCTTTTTCTTTCCACTCTCCATTACACAGATAAGGTATAAGCTTCTTGAGTCTTCTACTGCACTTGTCTCAACTTCTTACCCAAACAGAGAGAAAGACTAGAGAAAGCTCTCAGTAAGGACTGTATAGCTATAAAGATAAGTAAAAAAAAGAAAAGATAAGGATTGTTTAATGTTAAATTTTAAGGCTGTTGTATCTCCATTAACATTAACAAAATTTATCTTGCAAAATTCAAAGAAAGAACTAAGTTGTTCATAGCTTATCTTGAGATGCCACATGTTGATTTCTGGTTTCTAGCCTGCAAGTAAGACTTGGACAACTAAATGTCTTACCCTACAATCAGGTCCACAAGAATGAACTCCTGCACTTACACTTTAACAGTGGTGGGACATTGTATGGGCAAAATATTTTTCATGACCACAGCCAAGTCATCCATACCTAAGTCTTTATTTATGAATACTTTTTTCATACTTCGTAAGTGAGCATATTCTAGACAGTGCAATGTGTTTATAGTTCTTTAAGTCTGTCCTTCAGCTTAAAATGGTGGGAACACAGCCATAACTGAATTTAAAACATAGAATTGTCCTTATTCTTCCTCAAAATCACTGCTTAATTGGAAACTCCATTTGGAACAAATTTTTTTTTCTATGAGACATGCTATAGGGTTTTAAAATGCTGAGGAAAAATTGGTTCTCTTCTAATTTCAGTACAGGATTCACCATCCTCAGAAAAGTTTTTAGTGACTGTATTTGCATCAAAACTACTGCATAAAAAGCTTAGAATGTGCAGTGGTTGGTGAAGACATGAATCATATTTTAAAACTCATCTGTAAAAAACTCCATCTAAATCAAGCACTTTCTCAAATCCCAGAGCATTTAAAAAATATATATTTTTCCAATTTATGAAACAAATAATCTCGTATCATCCAAAAATTCTATTTAGCAGATACCTGAGAAAACTGTGACTCAAAACAAGAAGAAAGAACAGCTGCTGGCCTAGAATGTTAAATGACTCGATCTTATAAATCACAAAATAAATAAAATATATGTTTTAATATTCCTGAGGAATTCACCCATCATCATTAAAAAATAATATAAAGGTTGAACTTTCCAGTCTCTTTATTGGTCCTACATTACAAAACCAAATTGAGCTAACATGACTCCAGAGTTAAGAGAGCTCTCTATTAGCAGATGCTTTTTCTTCTTAAATTAAATGATTTCAGCTTGATTGCTTTTGATCGCTGCCACTAAGGGCTATTACACAAGGGAGAGAGGTTGCAAATATAAGGCAAGTCCCGGGATATCAAATTCTGCTTTCTCTCCCTCTGCTCTTTTGAGGATTTAACATTTAGAAATATGAGATATTCATAAGCAACTCTAGCAACACAAGTTATGGACAGTTCCTTTTCTTGCTAAAAATTACTCTCAAGAATACATATGAAATTCATTAACTAAAACACCCTGTTCATTGTTTAATTTGGAACTTCAGAGAGGTCCCTATGTTAGGGATTTGGTCCATCTTTATTATCAATGGTAAATGCAATGTTCTTACAGAAGGCAATTTTTGGCTCCAAATTAAAGGGGATTTTGAAGAAACTTTTATTAAAGTAGACTCTACTGGAAAGTTTCTAATATTTCCATCCTAAGAAATTCCATTTTCCTGGTTTTCTTATCTGTGTAGCTGTCCTTCTTATCTCCAAATTCAGTCATGTTAACCTCATTTATTTTTTTCAATTTTTGCCTGGGTAAAACTGTGGGATTAAGTCTCTAACACCTGCAGCAAAAGTATGATCATGATGTTCTTCAGGGTGCTGCTGCATCAAGTTCTACTGTGGATAATGATCCATGCAATATATAATGCTGGTGCACTGAGAGTGATGAAATTGCATTAACCAATATGTGTAGACTGGGAAAGGCTGTGTCCTTCTACATCTGGTGCATATTACATTAGTTACTCTGTGTTTGGGGAATTTTATCTGAGCCAGGTTTAAGAATGGGTCAATGTACTGTTAACATATACATCTCTCTGACATTTAAACAATCCCATAATCTTTTAGGGAATTTTTCCTTGATCTTTTTAATCTTTTTTTTTTTTCCCCTTTTTCCTATCTGTGATTGTTTCATCTATGTGATTAGATGATATTTATTATCAAATGCAGATGATGCATGAGCTGAGGAGAGATACAAGTCAGACACTGCACAGGGCAGCTTCAGTTTTATGATAAGGTAAGGAAAAATTTTTCCCCAATAGTGGCACAGCAGAATCAGTTTTGCAATTATTGCAATCGCAGATAACTTAAATAGGCTGAGATCATCTTAAGAAGTTGAAAGATATTGTGAATTCAGAGAGAGTCTACTTTGTGGGATTGCAGAGAACTTTTATGATCTTAGTTTGTGTGCTTGAAGAAGGAATAAGTGAAATCTATAATGACCGGGGAGAGGAGCAAAAGACATAAGCATTTGCACACTCACTTGACCCAAAAAATGCAAAGGGAGGAAAGTTACTCCAAACCTAGAATGATATCAGAGAAATTGAAAAGAAAAATCTCAGCATGCCAAAGTGGGAAAGGGGAGATTTCTGTAGGGAGGATTTCCTTCTGGCTTATGGGAGCACTGGACTAGAGAGGGTTCTCCTCAACACATCCTCAGCCAACACATTGGTCCTGCATTACAAAACCAAATTGAGCACACATGAATCCATAGTTAAGAGAGCTCTCTATTAGCAGATGTTTTTTCTTCTTAAGTTACATGATTTCAGCTTGATTGCTTTTGACCACTGCCACTGAAGGCTATTATTACACAGGGGACAGAGGTTGCGGATATGAGGCAAGTCCCGGGATATCAAATTCTACTTTCCCAACACAGCCCCAACCAACAACTGTATTGGGCAGTCCCACTCTCACATTTTACAAGCTCTACCTTTAGACTACTGAGCTTTGCTTCACCTAGGCTTTTACTAGTGGAAAAACTTCCCATGCCTGAAGTGATCTTGTACTCTTAAGACAGAATAAGGCCATGGCACCACTTTGTGTTCTGTTTCCTGCTCCTAAGATAGATGTAAAGATCACAAAGCACAATTTGCTTTTCTGTTATGAGAGGCTGAGCTTATTTAAAATAATAATGGGCAAGAGAGTGAGATATTTAATTAATATTTATTCTTGACAAAAGAATTGCTTGAAGCTTGTAACTGAGAAATATGAAGTTAGATATGTATGGTTAATTTAGGAAACCAATCCACTCAACTAGCTAAGTAAGATAGCCTCTCTGTGGAAATAACAAAAGCCAATACTAATATACTATAAAAAAGAAAGCAACTCAGCTTTATTATTTTCATTTAGTTTTTTTTTAGTGGTGTTATAATTCTGTAAATACAAAATATAATTCTGTAAATAAAAAATTCCTGCCTACTTTCCTCTACGTAAGTGAAAGCACAATTGTACTTTACAAAATAAAAGACTTAGGGAATACATAAAAACTAAGGTAACTGTTTAAGAAAAAGTTTGCAGTTCATCAAATATGAGAACCTCTTAACACATCTTAATAATAATGACAAGTTTTACTGAATCTGCTGCCCAGAGAGACAATGGGTGAAACAGTCAAAGCCTTTGGGCTCAAAAAAAGAAATAGTCGTAAAGATTCTCAATTATTTCTGAAAAATGAGTGCTAGACAGTGTTAAAGAGCATCCCATGACAGAGCTACATTTCTAAAATGAGTGTGTCTCTTTTCTCTGTTACAATAGAAAAAAAATAATTTCTGCAAAATAAAAATGAATACATTTATAAAAAAATAGAAAATTGATCGTCAACATGAACTTCAGTTCATCAAAAGGAGGACCAAACATACAGGTTCATAAATATGCAAAATTTTAGTATGTTTTACATACTTTTTTACATAAGTAATTGTAGTTGTTAGAAAACAGGGTATAATATTGATGAGAATTTTTGTAATAGGGTTGAAATAGTGAGAGCTCACAACATAGTCCCTGTTGAGACCAAGCTATTTTATACTCTCGCAAACTCCTGTGTAAAGAAGACTATGTGAATTGGAACAAGTAGGTTGTCAAGACAACCATAAAGCCATGGCTGAAATGCACAGTAAATTTATTAATTACCTGGCTGGCTGGAGGATCCTAAAGCAAAACCCAGGCAGAGTCACAAGCAGGAACAGCAGGCACTATTAGGCTTAGTTGCTCCTAGCCCATGGCAGGCCTCTTGTTTCCACCAATTTATCAAAAGGCTCACACACACATAGTTCACCAATATGCCATGTGCTTTTTATGTTCTCTGAGCTTTTGATCTCCCTCTCCCCCAGAAGGAGGCTCAAGGATTTCTGTGAGAGTGTGTTGTCTCTATGCAGGAATTCTGCTTCTCAAGACAGGCAGAAGATAAAGCAGGAGTAGGTGTAATAAGTGGAGTTTCCCCACTCCAGTATTCCCAGCTGCAAGGCCACTAAAGCAAAACCACTCCCTCTTTTCCAAATCTGCTTTGAACCCGTTCTTCTAAGTAATAATGTTTTTTACCAGCCTAACTTCTATCATAGTGAACAAGCTGTGATCATAATCTGAAAGGGGATTCTAATATCTAAAGTGATTGCAAAAGAATTACAGAAATACGATCCTGAAAGTTGTATGGATGTTGTTTGCATCGACAAAGTGTAAAATATAAATACTAAAAGGACAGACTAGTATCTATATGGACTGTGGTCTTACCCAATACATTTGTGCTTCAACAGTGTAATATTTCCATAGCTTTACTTATTCTTCCATAATTGTTTCTGTAATTTAGGAATAATCAAACTTTTATCTTTTTAATTTGAATGGCTAGTTTCTTGAATCTCTACCTGGTGTGCTTGATAATTAGATTCTGAATGAATTCATCAGTAGGTTATTAAATAAAGCTGCTTGAAATTTATATGCTCTTTCTGTCTGCCTGCACTTTGTACTTCCCATGCCTAGCTACACTGTATTTTAGCTCAAACAAAAGGCCAGGGAAGAGTATTACGCTCTACCCAGCCTAGTGTGTAGTCTGTTGATTTAGATAATTTCTTCAAAGACTGATGCAATAGGTTAAAAGACCAAAAATCTCACAACAAACTCTCACGAGGAACATCAGTGTCACTTAAGGATGCCAAAAATTTCTGCAAATAAAAAGTGCACCTTTCAAAATTTCAAGTTTTCCATGGTATTATTAATATGTTTTAAGTGGTCTCCATGATGAGAAGAAAGTGAGCTTCTATGATGAATTATATGGGGTAAGTGTGGTAAAGATGCAGTTTCATGCTCTTCTCTGGCATGTGACATATTACACAAAGCAGGATATAGATAAATTGTGAGCCATTATAACCTGAGGCACTATAAACAGAAAAGCTGTGCTTTCAGTGGAATAACTTTTCAAAGGTGTATGAAGGAAAGATAGGAGGATTGTATTTGAACACAGTCACAAAAACGATACAGAGAGCACTCAGAAAGGCAAAACAAGATTCCTGAATTTGCCGGCTGCCTCAATGTTAAAAGATGGATCTTGCTCCTAATAATATTTATCATCCATTTCAGCTGTATATTTGCTTTTTTACTACTCTCATTCTTATTTTCCTATTATTGGAATTATACCTTTCCTTTGCTGAAAATAAGAAAAAGATATCTTTAAATATAATTGCCTCTTAAAGTGAACTTTGGTGATTACAAAGGTGTAATGGAATTTTTCCTTGTGTATAAAAAATTCAGTAATGTAAGAAATGCTGCCTTTTGATGCCTGTAACTTGGAATGTTTTGGCCTATAAAAAACTGAGTTGTTCTGAAGGGAGGTATTGTCATATGCTAGTATGTAGTAGTAAGAGGTAAAGTCTCCAGTGAGGCAGCACCTCTCTGATGAAGGAATAAGCCCTGTGGAGACAACTCATAACTTCATGACCTATTTTCACAGACAGCAGCTTGTATTTGAATAAATGATTTTCTGCTCAGTACGGTGTACCTATTTTAGAGATATGCAAAATGCCTCAGAGGATTTAAGATCTTTAAAGCACGTAGATTTAAGAACAGCCAATTGCTGAATTTCTAACAGGCCCGGTTGATAAACAGACACAGAGTTGCTCTGCTCAATCAAGACAGGAGAAGGATTTGATAAGCACAGCCACAAAATTTCAGTTTCTTAAATATGTTTAATTTTCAAATTTAGATTCCACGATAGTGTGAGATGTCTCTCTAAATTTTTGTTACTAAATTAATCCTAAAACATTTTCTGTTTGCTTAAGTTTGCTATCCACGCACCTTTTTCACTTGGTCTATGGCAACCTAATAGTGAGCATGGCACTTTTTTGATGTGGTATTTGGTATAACAATTCATGGACCTTGCCTTTGAACACCATGAATAGTTTGGGTATAGGGTTTTTGTGGACCCAAAGGTATCATTTTGACCTCTTAACATGCAAGCAAATATAGGTGAGTTATTTGCTAGAAATCAGTCTGAAAATTATTAGTTGAACCAAGGAGATAACTGATGAATCTTTCCTGGCTGTTAACCTGTATCACACTGACATTTTTAAATGTGTAACTGTGATGACATCAAAACCTTTTGGCGTTAGCTGCTGAAATCTTTTGAGTCAGCTGTATATGTTTTAAAACAGAAAATGAAAGAGAACTTTATTAAAATTTAGGTGGATTTGATAAATAAGGATTGTTTGGCCCATTTATTATGATCCTGAAAGTTCTCTTTGAAGAACCTGTTTCCTTCCTGTCTGTAGGACATAACCCATGCAATGAAAATAATTATGACAAGTGAGAAACTTGACATAGTCCTTACATACGTCTTGGGGACTGTATCCTGAAGTTTATTGTAGTTCCTTTTTTTTTACTCTCAAAGGTTGATATAGCAGTCCTAAACACATTAGACAGAAAGACTGTGGCTACCATTTAATGGTTTCTTTTTCTTGTGGGTCACCTCAGAGTTATCTGAGCCTTCTGCCACTGTTTTCTCTTCTTTTATGCATGGATCACAAACGTAACCTAGAAAAACAAATATAATACCTGTTGCATTTTCTTTCTACCTTTTACCCAAGGGTCCATTACACTCTGAAGTAACCTGTCAATGGCATACTTGGATCACAGATCTACCATTTTTTAGTGTTGAAGAAACCTTATCTATTTTCTATACCTTCACATATTTGTAAATTGTATAGTTGAGAAGTTGAATGTTTCTAAGTCTCCCAGTTAATTCTTGTACAAGAACTCTTCTGTTAGTATGATGAATGAAATTTTGCACATTTTTTCTTCAATTTGCTTGTCAGCAGTCATACACAGGTGGCATGTGCAGAGAAACATCTCCCTTACCGTGACAAGTTAGATTGCCTGTGCAATGCCAGATGTGCAAAGCAGATAATATGCTTCCAGGTTAGTGATGATTCATCTTGGAAATGCTGGCTTATTGCAAACATTTATTAATAACCATTTTTAAAATGTCCTATTATATTTTAATAAGTGGTTATACATCAAAATCACTCTTTTTTCAAACCTCCAAAAGGAAACTAGATTTTTCTAAGTGCCTTGCAGGTTGAATGAACTGTACAATTTTAGTATGAGTAGGAATTAATTGAATTGAGTCTGAGTTCACTAATGAAGGATTACAAACATAGTTATTTCTAAGTGCAACCACACGTTTGAAATGGGTGCCTGGACTATTATATATATGAAGATCTCCTTTAGTTTTGCAGTATCTCAAATATAAAAAAAAAATTATAAGCATCATTTTGAAGGGGATTTGAAAATTTCTGGTGCTAGATCAACAACACAACAGTAACTCTTCTCATTTTGAAAAAAAGAACCCTCTGATTTAAATATATTTGCCTTGACTGTGCATGTGGGAAATGTCAGTGGCATAGGAAAATACATAAGGATTTTTCATTTCATATCAATTTTTGTGAAAGGTGTTGCAGTACATATACATATCCCCATTCCCACCACCATTAAAAGTGGTTCATATGTATAAAAATTAGGTATACCCACAGGAGGAGAGTACAACACAAATATCGGAATAAAATTATTGTCAAATTTTGGACTGATCCCCAAGTGACTTCATAGTCTATGAAATGAATAACACTGAGATGTTACTATTAAAGTAAGCTCATAACTATCTTGGCTTTTAATTTCTCTGGACTTTCTGCTTATGCAATTAAAAGGATATCTGGAAGTAAATGTCTGGGTGCAGTAACTGCCTTTGTTTAAAAAAATCTGCAAAATTAATTGTTTACACTTCCCCTTTAAACTCTATTTTTAAAAAATCAAAAATATTTCAATATGTCGTTGGGCAGTCATGTTGCCTTCACAGAAATATTAAAGCAATTTGTAAAGGAGGCCTTATGAATCCTAGTACATATAAGGGAGAGCACTGGGAAAATGTGAGAAAATGTTATTGAATCTCATGCTGTCAGTAAAAGTTTTCTTTAAAATACTATTTTGTTGTTAACATTCTACTATGTTTCTATAGTTCTGAATGCCCTATATAACTTAGATGTTTTGATTCACATCTGGTTGTAAGAATACATAGTTACTTTCTGACCAAAATTGTTTAAGACTTGATAACCACTCATACAAGAAGAACAGACCTAAAATAAGGCTATGTCTATATGGACACTTGCATTCTCCCTTGAACTCTTTGAAATGCCGTAATTTTACTTTCATCCATGTGCAGTCTCTAACTTGGGTAGAAATTGAAATCCACAGCTGAAAATCTGTAACAAGTAGCTCTGAACCTCAAAGTGCTGCCTTTTCATACAATGTGCATATGAAAGCTGGTATTGGAATCCAAATTTTTGGACAAAAACACATGTTCTGTCAACTCCCGTTTTTTTCACCACCTTTGTAGAACATCCAAGGAAAAAGCTGCATACTTCAGAGAGTGGTCACTCAGCCTTTAGGCTGAGAAATGTTTCTGGTATTATGGTGCTCAGGCCACAGTTTCCTACCTGCCACTATGCCCTCCTCTCTGTTGGTATAAGTATTTATAAAGATACACAACTGAACAGATTTGGGTAAATAATCTGGATTCAAATTTTCTTGATGAACAAAAAAATAATAGTTTAAAAAGTATTCAGAAAAATATGCTTGTATTAGTACATGGAGGGCATGATCGAGCATTGTATAGCCATTTTGTCTTAATGTTGATTTATGCCACTTTAAAGAGATGTGAAAGCCATATTCTGGATGCATTTTCATTAAGTGGAAGGGAAAAAAAAGTATTATTAATCCAGGTATTCATTTCCTGTTTCATAGATGAGACAACACCCTTGACTCAAGACCATTATGAATAATGACAAGGTCAAAACTTAGTGTATCACAAAACCACATGCCTGTGAACAGGTTTAACATAAGGACACCCCCCCCACCACCCCCAACTTAAAAAAAAGAGGGCCACAAACTCCAACACATTACTTTTAGCCCTAATTGATTGGAGCTGTAGCTCTGCATGATGAAGCATTGCAAATGAGCTGGTGATTTATGGCAAGGATAATGACCACTTTTACTGAATCTGCTGCCCAGAGAGACAATGGGTGAAACAGTCAAAGCCTTTGGGCTCAAAAAAGGAAACAGTTGTAAAGAATATTAAAGATTTCTTCAGATCAGACTTTCCAGTTTCAGGCAAAAGCTTGATCTAAAATAATACTCATTATTCATCTCCTCTGGCAGCTGTATATTTCTGTGAGTAGCAGTCCTAATCCCAAACTCCAGTGCCTTTAGGCTTTCTCCTCAGGTACTGCATTGCCTTTTTCTTATTTACTGATAATACAAATATCAGAAACCACAGCTCTGCTGTCATGTGAAAATAGGGACGATAAACCATTTGAAATAGATTGGGTCAGCATTTCTGCTGCAGGTACACTGTGCTAATCTCTTTGTTCTCTGGCAAACTGAGCTGGGTCTGAAGCTATCTTAATGCACCTGAAAGGAGGTGTATATGAACTTTGCTTGGCTAGGGAAAGCAGCTGTAATGCCACCAATATTTCTAAAGGCTATAATTATGGGTCACTTCAATGAAGACCATTTTTAACATTTAAGCTGTCCCCAGCAGCACTTCACAGATGTGCTATTATCAAAGCTGGAAGGCTTGAATTAAGTTGTCATCACTGCTGCTTCTTCTGGCTGGTTGGGCCAAGTACAGCATCCATGTTGTTATACCCTCGGGAATATTTTACCACAGTCTAATGAAACACATCATTGCTCCAAGAATATATAATCTTTACTCTGGGTTGGAAGTTCAGTACAGAAGAGCCTGGCCACATTATTACCAACATATGTATGTCAGTGTAATGACTTATTTGGATCCACCTTGAAAACATTATCCTGCATAAGAAAGTATACAGATGCTGGGAAAACAGTAGTGCTGGCTTTACCTGGAGGTATTTGGTGCATCATATATTTTTGCATGACTTTAACAGCTTCATTCTGTTCCTCAAACCCTGCTCTCTTTCAGAACTTAATCCAAAGCCCACTGAAGCCTCTAGAAATAGGTGTCATTAATCAAAAGCTTATTGTGGATCACATCCTTAGTTGAAATTTGTGCAAGATTCAGGATTTTATTCATATGAAACACATAGTTGATTAGCATGCACTTTTGTCCTTCTTTTCATATAACTTGCACAGCAGTACATAAAATGTAGTAAAAAGTCTGCTGCATTTCAGTTTTAAGATGTTCAGGATGCTAAGGGTAAACATCACCCAGATAAATTGCTGTTAAATTCTTCCTTTGCAGCTCAGCTCAAAAAAAATTATGTGTCACTGGCAGAAGATAACAGCAATTTTCAGTTATTTTTCTTGATTAATTCTGATAGCGTATGTTATATTTTCCTCTTTATCTATTACTTACATTCCATAGATAGTCTGACACATATTTAACTATACAGCAACAGCTCATGACACATTTATACAAATAAGAGTATCAAAATGTAAAAAAACCTATTTATAAGTAACAAACCTGGAATCACCACATGAATGCTGCACAAGTTATCTCTGAAATATAATAGTGTAATATGTTGCAATAAAATACTTTTTCAACAACATGCAAAATGTCTGGTGCTCACAAGAACAAAAAAAAAAAAAGAAAAAATAGAGAAAATTAGAGAAAATTGCATACTATTCCCTCTAATGTCAAAAAAAGTCTCTTGGAGGTTCAACAGAAGAGAAAAATGCTCCATAGGAGCAGACTGAGTAAATTGGCAGAACTTGGACCCATCACAATACATATGTTAGTGAACGAATGAGAAACTTGCTTTTGTGTTATTATATGACATATGGACAGTATAGATTCCTTATGGATACTCCAAGAGGCAAATTTCACATATGCCACCTGGACTTTACTTCTTAGAAGTTCTTGATAGAAAAGGATAAAATACTTACAATTTTCCTGCAAAAATTACACACTCAGGCCCACGTTTACCATAATTTTTTTGTTTATTTTAGAAATAATAAAATTTTTGAAGAATATTTTTTAAAGAATATTTCAAACAAATTTAGACTATTTTCTTCAATATCTTTTCAGTTTAAAGTAACCTTATACTTTCATTTACTTTAACTTCATATCTTAAAAAGGAAGTTACTTTTTCAGGCTCACTCTTTCCCACTTGTTCTACAATGAAAGTGAGACACCAGTTATGGTTACAGATGTAATACGTAGCACATAGGTGATCTATAATCAGTAAAAACTCATTTAAAACTGAATTTGTAGGAGTGTGAACAAGTATGTACTCCATTTTGTATCCTTAAAAACTAAGGGGGAGGTGATTTAAAAGAAGTGTGATGGTTCTGTTTTCTGTTTATTTATTTCCATATGAAAATGAAATCTGAAGCCAGAAAACATGAACTAAGGAACAACAAATACATGGCCATCCAGAAAATTTTTATTGTTAATAGGAAAGTTAGTCTAGGACCTTGTTTATGATAAAACTCCAGATGTAGACTGTGAATGGTAGTACAGGCAACTTTCTTGACATAGAAAGGTACAGCATTTAGTCTATTCTCCTCTTTCACTTCTTTCTAAGTTAACTTGCTCTCATGGATTCCTCTAAGACTGAAACATAAACCAAACATGTCTCCAATTATTTTTTTAAACTCAAGACTATGGATTTTTTCAGTTTTCTTGAAAGTAAGTATAAAATTTTATGAAAGAATCAACCATGAAAAGGCTTTCTGAATTATAAACTTACAAAATTTTAGTCACCTATGTTTCACTTGCTTCCATTCAATAAATATTGAGACCTGTCAAATGTCTAACAGGTTCAAAGCTTGGCCAGTGTGAGATATCTTCTATAAAGTTTGAAAACTATGCTTCATAATTTTTTTTTGTTTTATTAACCAGTTGACTTAAAGTATGTATAAAACATGGTTTCCTTCTGTAACCATTTCCTGGTTTGCACAATTATTTATGCATTGTACAGCAAATGTGGTAGGAAAATATGTAAGGTAAGTAGCTAGGTAGTGTTCATTGCATTGTAGCAATTTTTTGTGGCTTGTTTACAAATAACAAGATAGAGATAATTTACTTGTTTGAAAAGGAAAGTGTAAAGGGGGAATAATTGCCACACAATTCCTTGCATTTGCATTTTTAAATTTTAATATTACCTTAAAACATCGAGTTGAGTACACTGACATGAAAAAAAAAATATTCTCCAGAGTTTCACGTTTCTATAAAGTATATATTTCCTGGAGGCTTTTCTTGATGTCAGAGGGCTTTTGTGAATCAGAATGAATACAACAGGATCTAAGAAAAAATGTGTTTGCTGACTGCATCACAAAAAGAAAAACAGAAGATAAAATGCTATAATGTAGTGTCCACAAAACCACTGACATAAAATTAATGATTGCCCTACAGTATATTTTATTGGAACTTTTCCCACATTCATTGAAGAAATACTTGTGGAGCTAGTCATGGATCTCTGTTAATCTGGAGAGAAGCCTGAAATATAAAGTAATTTGAGGCATGCTAAAATAGAGGCGTTATCTGTTGCATCCTACAAATTTAATTTTGTGCATACAGCTAAAAGTTACACGCTTACCTAATATGTGCTTAATAAATGCATTACTATGGAGGTATGCCTGAATCATAGGTGGGCCCATATCTGTAGCAATGCATGAGTTTCTCTAGAATATCATCAGGAATACATGTAATTCCTTATCTGTAATTTGAACTTTCACACAATCCTCTGTGCTGAGAGGGTCTTCAGAGCTACAGACCCCCAAATTCATATGCTCGGATGTTAATAGCTTGTGGACTTGAATGATGATTTTTTTTTTGTGAGGTATGTAGAGAATTGGTTTGAATGTTTGCAGTATCAAGAGGCCTTTTGATTTTCTCTTCACAGAATTCCAGAAAATTTGAATTTGGAAAATAATTCTAGATGTGATCTGGTCCAAATTCCTGCTGAACCAGTCACCTAGAGCTTTTTGCCCAGGACCATGGTAAGACAGCTTTTGAATATCTCCAGGCAGGGAGACTGCATAGATGCTCTGGGAAACAGTGCCAGTGTTTAGTTAAAAAAAGTGTTTCCTGATGTTTCATTTTGCACCCACTGCTTCTGGCCTTGTTACTGAACACCACAGAAAACAGCCTGGCTCTGCCTTCTTTACATCCTGCTTTCAGATAATTGTTCATATAAAAGAGATTCCTTACTGAGACTTCTCTTTTTCAGGCTGAAGAGACCCAGCTCTCAGCCTTTCCTTGTAAGACAGATAGTCCTGCCGCCTAATCATCTCTGGGCCCCTTTTTTTTCCTCCCTCCAATGCCTGTCTTGCACTGAGAAATGCAGAGCTGGACACAGTATACTCCAGGTGCACTCTCACCAGTGCTGAGTAGAAGGGGAAGATATCCTCCAGTGAACTACTTGTGACACTTCTTGAGCAACTGAGGACACCGCCAGCTGTCTTTGCCACAAGAGCACATTCCTGACCTGTGCTCAACTTAGGAGCCACCACGAGCCTCAGTCCTCTTAGACAGACCTGCTTTCCAGCTGGGTGGCCCCCAGCATATATTTGTTCATGGGGCTGCTCCTCCCCAGGTGCAGGACTTTGCATTTCCTCTTGTTGAACTTCATGAGGTTCCTCTCAGCTCATTTCTCCAGCCTGTTTGAGATCTCTTTGAATGCAGCACAACTCTTTGGTGGTATATAAAAGACTGATACATAATTGCATCTTCAAATGACCTGTGTCTCTTGTCATATGTCATATGTCGCATAAACTAGTCCCATGTGATTATTCTAGGGTCAAAAATGGCATGAATTTTCTATGGTTTGGCGTATGAAACACTGTCTGTGTGTCTACCAAGCTATAATTGTTCTGATCTTCCTGGAAGATGTGAAGTTCCTCCACTTTACAGACTGGACTATGTGCACACCTCATATAAATAAACATATGATATGACATCTTCTATTATTTTTCTTTTATGGAACCGTTTTCTATGTAAGTCACATAGGAGCTTCCTCTCAAAATGAAATGAAATGTTTATGTTATTATCAGAAGATATAAAAATTCCTACAGTTTCTCAGAACTCCTGTGCATCAACTATTCTACCTTCAAGGCATGATTTCACTTTTCCAATATTGTACTGTTACAAAACTTGTACTTTAATTCCAATGTTATTTCATTTGTATTATCCCATCTGGTTTAAGTCTCATTATATATGCTCTTTCTGCAGCAATTTTGCACTGACAATTTTGCTGACTAATAAATATGTTAATTTTCCATGAGTCATCATGCTCTTCCTATTTTAGATAGCACATTGCATGATGTTAAAATCTTCACTCATATAGTTCTTCACTGATGTTCACTATAAGTTAGGCTTAAAAATTTAATATGCTGCCATTCTAGGCTTAAAGTTTTTAAATTACCTAGCTGATTGCATTAAAGGTTGAATTTATAGCAATTCATTTCAATTTAGAAAATTGCTGAGTCAAAAAAATGAAAATAATCATGCATAAAAGAGGAAATATTCTATCTTAATTCATGTTACTATTCTGCAACTATGCATTCTAAGTTTCTTTGTTATTTCTCAGCTGTTGCTTTGTGCCTCTCTGGTGTTTGCATAGAGATCAGAGTGGAGAGACAGTACCAAGAATGTTAAATGAAGAAAATCAGTAGCACCAAAAATGACCATCGATTTGCAATCAACAAATTAGAGCTCTGCACATAGTGAAAGTGACAGAGGGAAGCAGGCAGTGCTGCAATGTACACACCAAGGTTATGCTCTGACAAGTGGCACCAGCCAGGACTCCCATCAATCAGGTACTCTCAGCAGAAGCTGCAAACACGGAACTCATTTTGTGAAGAGATCACTATTTGCTAGCCAGCAGAATGGAATTGTCTCATTTGTTTTCAGACATCAACTCACCTGATCTTTGAACCTAAAACTGCTGTTGTTAATAACACTTGCTATCATACTCTGCTAATGCCCAATTGTAGCAGACCAGTCTGAAGTACATGCTCTGCAAATACCCTGCTGGAAGTAACCTTTGCCCAAAATAACTTGCAGCCTAATTTGAAATTAATTCAATCAGTATGTTAGACAAATGAGGGAGGAAGAGTTGTCTTAAATCTTGCTATGAAGTAACACATCATTCAAAGCAGTTGGAAGGTAAAAGAGAAGCCACTTTAACCTATAAACTTGTTTTGAATAATAGTTATTGAAAGAAAATGTGCAATGGGGTCAGAAAAGTTATGCAAGTTAGACTCATAATGAACCAAAAAAAGCTCTTTTGATTGGCAAGGTTCAGTGATCTTGAGAAGTTGCAGAAATCACCATAAACTTAATATAAAAGTTTTAAAGGTGACAAAAATAAGATCTTGTATAATGAACTCATGACTTTATTTGGTACTTGTGTGGACACTACTTCTCTGGGGATTTTTGAGGTTAAGCAGTAAGTTTTCCATATCTGTTTTTTTGTTTGTTTGGGGTTTTTTTTTTTGGTTTTCTTTTTTGTTTTTTTTTTTGTTTTTGTTTTTTTGTTTGTTTTTTGTTGGTTTTAAATTTGTTTTCTTGTTTGTCTGTGTGTTTTTTGGGGTTTTTTTTTGTTTGTTTGTTTGTTTTTGGGGGGAGGAGGGGTTGGTCTTTTTGTTGTCAAAGACACTTAGATACCCCAAGTTTGTTTTTTTTTTATATATAAAACCAATACCAGATGTGAGGTAAAAACATAACAGAAATATCTATGTATGCATGTGTATAAAAGTTTGTGTGTGTATATATATATATATATATATATATATTCAAATTTGTATGAAGAATAATGGCAGTTTCAAGGATTTGTATAGATCCTGCTAACATGAAATGAAAAAGTAAGAAAATTGCTCCTTGCAGATTTCTCCAAAGTATTTCTTCTTTCTGCTCCCTATCTTTAAATTTCCTGTGAAATTTTGTTCAAATTAGGGCATCTCCATTCTCCTCAGGCTAATTGTCTTCCTAGCTCTTCAGTAAATAACATCTTAGGAGAGGACAGCAGCTGGGAGAGTGGTAAGGAGTTGTCTTAATCACCAGACAAAAATCCATCTCTTCCAGGTTTGATGCCTGTGGGTAACTGGGAGCTCTTTTATTTACATTAAATCTGCATGACTTTCTACTGCCTTTTGCAAGCCCTTTCTTCTTGCAGCCTTTGTTTCTGCTTTATTCTGATATTTCCTTTAGGTTACCAAGATACAACCATAACATTTTGACTACATTAATTGTATTCTTGTTCCTTATGAGTTCAGCCATATCTAGAGAGTGCAGAGAAACTTGGAATGTCAGACTATTACTAATGATAGAGAAAGATCAATGTCAGGATTTTTTGTAAGCTAAGTTAATGGCAAAATGAAAACTAACAGCTTACAAAACACTAGAAGAAAATGAATGAGTTTTCCTAAGAAATGATATGAGACCTTTTTCTTTCATCTACACGGTCTTTCCTTCTCACTGCTTGTAGAAAGGCTGAGGGAGGGTACAGAGAATGCTGTTCAAACTGGTAGTTTACACAGGAAGCAATAGAATTACTAATACCTCATTGTTTTACCACAAGTTGAAAAAATCAGTCTGGTATTTGGTTCAATGATTCATTTTACAAACACTGAGGCAGACAGACAGAGAGGTAAACCACTCCAAAGTCAGAGCTTGGCAGGGCACAATGGCACAGGAATTGGCACTCTGAGTATTTGGTTTGGCTAAATCCTGCACCCCTAGATGAAGGGGGAGGGATTTCTGCTCTACCCCCACTTCAGGATGTCTTTCATGCTATTGTTTCATTCAAGACTCATGTGTACTAAAGACACGCTCATTGTAATTTTTCAAAAACCCTGTTGGTAAATGACCTTTGCAGTATGGCATATATCCCACATTTCTGATGCCTATTTTCTAACTAAATTATTTTGTTCTGCACAGCCTATTGTTTCCTTCTTTTCATTTATCTTCAAATAATAATGCACATAGAAAAGTGGTATTTTTGAACTGAAAAACAATTAACCTCATATGGGCTTTAGTGCTTACAGGATAGCAGACATCCTGCTGTATGTCTACAGATGGCTCTCATTTGGATTCACATACAGCATGCTGGATTTGGACATCCTGCACCCTCTGTTACTTGCCTTGGTAAAATTAAAGTGTCTTTTGTGCTGCCTCTGGTTACAGCTAATATGATGGCCAGTGTGTTGAACAGATTAATGAAAAAAGAACAGGATAACAATAAATTTATAAAACCTGCAGGGTCAAAGTTGATAGCTAGGTTGTCCTGGACTCCCTCTTCAGTACAAAAGAAAGGGCTTAGGCATCTTGCATGGGTGAAGTGGCCTTTACACACAGACAGCCACAATGAATTCAGGAGGATTGCCCAGAATGAATGCCACCTCTAGATAAAACAAAAGCTGTGAAGAAGCTATGAAGCTAACATTACCTCGCTACCAGGTGCAGGAAAAGACTGTGAATCACATCTCTTCATAGAGTGGCAAAGCTGCCATTCTAATTTACATTTCTGCCCTTTCCAGGTTTCTGCTGTAGTGTAGTCCGCTCCTCATAGCGCAGTGCAAGCCAAGGCTAGAAGTGACAACCGTGAACATTGGCATGCCTCAGAGAAAGGGAGTGAAGCATGAAAGAAAATCAAAATAACTCTTGCATTTTGGGTGGAACAATTTTACATGGCACCGAGGGAAAATGCTGTACCGGGAGACTGAAATAAGGCGCAGATTAAGTATATGTTTATCTGTTTGTTTTAAATCAGCAAAACCAGAAAACTGGAAATCTCTCTAAGAAAGAAAACATTTCATTTATTTTCTTTTTACATTAGAATATTTCATTTTTTGAAGCATAGAAGCATTTATGCAGCATTCAAATATCAAAATAATATTTCAATTTTGATTAACCACTTATATATTTCAGATTTACATGCATAAAGTAGAAAACAAGAAAACTAGATGTTTAAACATCCCTGAAATATCCAAAGATATCTACCATATATATGTGGGTTTTTTGCATTTGTTTGATTAACACTTTGAAAATTTCAGTCTGAAATTGTCCATTTCAATATTTCTCCCCTCTTTGCCCTTTCCGCAAATTTAATGTTTTTTGTAAAAAAAAAAACAAAACAAAGAAGCCATTTTTATTACTGCTAGCTTTGGCAAATTGATAACAGGACTGAAATATCACCAACATCAGAAAGAGTGAGATTAGTGTGTTAATATTGTAAAATCTCTTCCATCATTGAACTGCCAAACGCTTAATTCATTTTTATAGAACAATGTCCAGAGAAGAAGTTAATCTTCACCCTCTTTGACTCAAGCACAATGGGAAAAATTTACTGCCTGGTTCATCTAAACAGACTACCTAAAGATCAGTCTCTAGTTCACAACAAGGGCAGCAACAGGATGTTCCTCAACAGTCCTCTGCCGACATCTGCCTCAGCTTATCCTTCATTCTGATTTCATCCTATGCCAGTCAGAATTTTATTTTTTGCAGTAGTGCAAATGCAACTACTTTTTAAAAGGTCATAGCAAATAATATCTGCCTACTGGTGTTATTAGCCATTTAGGGGAATGTAATTAGTTATGATTTACATTAAAACCAAAATAAGCTCAGCTGTTTCCAGTACAAGACAAACCATTTGTTCAAGAGTCCTAGACATTCACAAAGATCATACATCTTTTAAATTTGTCAAGGTTACAACATGATATGTAATTTTTCTTAAATGGAGGAAATAGTCCTGTAATAGATGCTTCTTTTGACAAAAATTCTATTTGGCAGAATATGTATTGGAACAATTCCCTAAAGAAATATTTGTGTTTACCTGAGAGCATAGTAAAACCTCAATAATTGCAGAATGTGATTCCCTGCTTCCATTTTGCTGTGAATATTCTTTCCAATGACAGACTGTTGCTTGCCTTTATCCAGATGAAAAGTCTACTGTGTAGTTCCACAAAGACCACAAAAATCCAGTAACTACCATCCTCTTAGAGGTACGGAAGATTATTCCCATTTTCACAGCCCCAACTTGCTATTGGTCAAATACGTGCCCTTTAGATGGAACCATCTGCCAGAAAAATCTCTTTTAAATTTTTAAATCATCACTAAAATGATACTCCCTACCTCTTTCCCTCCATATCAACATGAAGGCAAAACAGCAATTAAGGCTTGTCAGGTCTTACCTTTCAAGCATCTGTTATTAAGCTGGGAACAAACAGGCCTACTTTCTATTCACCTAGCAATTGCAGGCAGCAGACAGGGTTCAGCCTATTAAATCAATTGCCTGCAGGTTGTCACCTGCTCAGAGTTTAAATGAGCACAGCTGTCTGTCTCAAAAGGATCTTAAGGAAATTTTTCTAACCTCTTTTCTGATAAGCAACTGCTCTTCTCCCATTTTTTTTCTCATGGCAGAACACTTGACCAACTTATTTTTTTTCTATCATTACTCTGGCCTTGCAAAATTATTCTGCAGTCTTTCTAGAAACATGTTGTTCAGAAACTGAGGAACAGGAACTCAATATTCATTCAGCTATCAGGTTCCTACTTGCCCTCCCTATTACATTTTATCATACTTCAGCTTATGCATTGAGACAAATCGTATATTACAGATAAATTGAGGCATGCACATAACACCCCACACGAGATGATGTTCTCTCTTCTCCCACCACCTCATCTTCATTTTGTCCCTGTGCACATTCCCAACACATGTCCCCACCCCAAAACAAAGCCTTCTCAGTTACGTTCAGCAACACCTCTGTGAAACTGTGTCAACCATTGCTGCCTTCTCCTGAACTTTGAAGGCTGTTCTGGTGTTATTAGAAGGGGAATTGGAAAAAAAAGCTGTGAGCCTTTATAGAAATATAAAAATGTTTGCCAAATTATGCCTTATTCTGTTCTCTGAAAAACCCTTTGCTTAACAACAGATTCCTGTGTATTTCTCGGCTTTTGTTTATGTATTTTATTGTAAAATTATTGGTAACATTTTTGGAAAAAATACATATTAATTAATGCTGTTTATTGAACTTACTATCACAAGATAAATATTTTTTATTTTTTTACAACCTTATTTTCACTTTTTTGTTTTTATGCAATATCCTATACAGTTACTTCCTTTATATTTCTTTTAGTATTCTCATAAACCAAATGGTTACAGCATAATAGCTTTTTCCATATTCCTTCTTGCAAAATGAAATATATTAAATTACTGCCACTTTAAGTTAAATCACATCTCAGCAGATTTTTGATCTCTTTCATTTTTTCCTGTAATCTGTTGATTGATAAAGCGCATTTCTCAGTGTATGTGATGCCTTCTATTCCCATCCTATGAGTCAGGCCAAGATGTATGTGGAAGTGCTCTAGTTAATAGCAGTATACTCTCCTTATGAGGTAGATGCAAATACAATGACATTTTTGATGATGGAATTTAAAAAAAAAAAACAAAACTCCAAACCATTGTCTTTTTTGAGCATCTGGTATGAAAAATACAGGTAGCAGACTTAAAGCCCTTTAGAGTTCTGATCTGAGTACAGATATGTTGAGCTCCTTCCCATGTTCAGGTTCTTGGTTGAACTAACTGCAGCTTAGTCCAGAGGTGGATAGAAATTGCCCATTTGTACAGCACTCCAGCCTTTGGCCAAAACATCAACTTTATTTCTACTTTTAAAAGTCTTTTTTCGTTTTGTTTTACTTTGTCCAAGACTACATGGAAGATGTAATACCCTTCAATTCTATGTAATGATGGTGTCTTTCCTCAAAAGTAAATTGATTTCCATTTTCACAAAATTGACTAATTTTAAAGTGTTTCAGTTCCAAAGGGAGCATGATTGTGCATTATATCACAAGTCCTTTTAGTTTTTTTGCCATTAATGGTACTGTTTTATTTCTTTCTTAGCATTTTGGTCTGGATATCACCTGTATCATATTTTGTTCCAAAATTCTCTTTTTATTCAATAGAACTGTGTTTCTAGCATCTCCCTTTGCAATGCCTACCTTAAAAACACCAACTAATTTGAAGAAGTTATATTTTCTCAGAATCTGCTACAATGTAAACCAGTATTTTTGATAAGAGTGAATAACCTTCACAGGAACTACTAAGCTTATAATTGTTTTTAATTGTTAATTATAACGTTTGCCATAAGAACAAGCAGCTATATATTCTTACTTCCTGATGTTTCTGTGTAACAAGTCTGATATAATATAGCCAGTAAAAAAATATGTAACTTGATGGAGGTTACATCCATCATAAAGATATACTTTTATTGCTGTGATGTATTTTATTAGAAAAATATATTAGAGGAACTAGTATATTAGTCAATGTTAGTCTTTAACTAGATTAAAAAAAAATTGTCAAACATTTTTATGGTATCACTAAAATTAAAAAGAGGCATTGACACTGACACTTCCCATATGTGTCTGACTTCAGCCTGCTGCAGTCTATGAAATTTCTGAAGTTAGTATAGCAGCAGAATTGTTCATAGTCAGCTTTTGCACCTTGTTTTATTTTTGTTTAAAGCAAAGAGCCTAATGCTGTAAAAATCTGTCCTAGGGAAAGAGATTTGATGATTCGTTTTCTATGCCATGGTGTTCATAGGATATTTGCTTGCACTATAGTTTCCTTTTATGTTGGCAAAGATTAAATTATATTTAAATGTGAATCAGATCCAGAGATCCTGATTCAATTTCAGAGGTAAACTCCCATTTCAAGGTATCTTTTTTTTCTTAGAATAACAGTAACATTACACCAAGATATCTTTGGTTTTGGGAGATGTGTAATCTCTCAATCACAAAGGAAATGGGATATGGGAATGCTGACTTTACATCATCATTTTCTTTGTTAAATGATAAAAATGTTGATGTTAGCATCACTCCTTCTGGAATCTTTACAGATGGAATCTTTACAGGTCTCAAGTGGACCTGCTGGAAAAATCCCTGTCTGTATGCATATTCCCAGCCAGGCAAAAATGAATGCACTTTTCCTAAGAGAAAGGAATACCTCAGGCATTTTCAACAATTTTGAAGTGTAGATTTTGCTTAAATTATGTAAAATCTGCATTCAATGCAACTTTCATTGGTTTTAGTCATCCCTTACTTCGACTGAAGTAAGGACATTATGGGTTTTTGCAGTGGCTATGTTTAGGATGCCATGGATCCTATGCTTTCTTTCAGTAGTGTCTACATGTAAATAGAATATTTTAAAGAAAAGTAAACTGTAGATTTATGGAGTTTATTATCTGAGAAGCTTTTCTATTTTTTATACTTTATTGGTTTTATTGATATGAAAAAATAGTTTTTAATGCTACTTTGCATATTGAAGAAAACAAACACAGGATGTGGATGTGTTTATTGTAACTTGTTAAAACAGTTTCTTTCTTCTACATCTTTTTATCTCCAAGGCTACAAAATGTAATCATAATAAGTTTCTGGCACAATTTCGTTCTTGTGATAGAAAATGTATTTTCATATGAACAGCAGATTCCTAGGATACACCTTCTTTTTGGTGTTTCTAGTTAAGGTTTTGTTTTGGTTTTTTTTTTTGTGGTTGGAGGTAGCTTTCCAAAGTAAGCAAATCGTAAAATGGTAACTAGTATTTTGAGTTTCCTTTTTTTTAATTCCATCAGTTGTGTGCTTAGCCCATGTCTTAGATGGAAAGACAGACAGATGGGCTCGGGGACTTGCATCTTTTTCATAATTGAAAAGAAATACCCTGTCATGCTTTAAATTGTGGGGTTGTGAAGGGCTACAAAGATTTATAACCTCTTTCATGCACCTACTATAAACTTTTACTGTTTTCTAATCTAATCAGGTTAAAAACAATTTTATGCCTTTTGCTTTGGTGTATATCAGGGACATACTAGGTCATTTCCAGCTACAAAGATAGGAGTTCTTTGGTAAATGTTCTAGCCAGAACCAGAGCCAGTGATTGCTTTCAATCTCTTCTACTTGTAGGACACAAACCCCAAAACTTCTTTCTTTCTGAACTTGAATACTCATCATGCTTTGTAAATGTGTCTCCTCTTTGCTGAAATACCACTTGACACAGAAGTGAATCTGTAGGTGGAAAATAAAATCATATTAACAGAGAAACTTCATAAAACTGCCCAAACAAAGGTAAGAGTGTGAAGAGGAGAAGGATGTTTAGAAATCTATCTGCACAAATACCATGACTAAATGTTTACTTAGATTTTGGAAATGGCATGTATAAATAGTGAAGTTAAAAGAATGAACATCAAATCTGGATAACTGAGGAACTGTGAATGTCCTATGAAGGTACAAAGTAGAAACACAGAGTGGTCTTTCTGCCCATCACCTCTGTGGATGATGCTTCCTGCTCCTCTGAATGCTCATGATGGACCATCACAAATCTCTTCAGAGAGCCACACTACAGTGAATAAAAGTTGTATGTCTGTCACCCTTGTTTTTGTATGTTTCTTTCTAGCCTTCCGATGTTTTTGAATTCTTGGAGTCAGATCCTACACACACATCTTTGTAAACAACAATTGTTTACATTCTTTCCTAAAAGAAGTGAGAATTGATGGACTTTTGTATTGACTAGTGTAATTAAAGAGGTGGCAACCTTCTTTTCCAATAACTGTTCACTTTTGCAATGCTATATAAGTCGAGGTTTCATAATAAACTTTCTTCTTCCTCTCTCCTTTTTGAGAAGAGCTGTCTGCGTGTGATTTATCTCGTGTTGTATAGCGACATATGTCCTTTCTTTCTTCTTTGTCCCTCTGTGTACAGGTGCCAGAGGTCACATCTTCCACCATCTAGAATGTAGAGGTGTAGACACTAGTTGTTTTTTCAGTTATATTCTTTTCTAAAAGGAAAAAAAAAATTATTAGGGAAAATAAATTACTTTTAAGCAGGGGGCTTTTTAAACAATATGCATTGGCAGTATGAAGCAAATAATCTATATGTTTTACACAAGTCTGAACAAAAGCAATCCTAATTGCATATGTGCAAAATAGTTTTAGTTTCTACTGAAATAATGATAATGCATGTGAAATAAGCAAAACGCCGAATTTAATACCAAAGCCAGTTGTTCTGAGGCTACCCACATCTCAAAGCTGGAAAATAATGATGGGAAACTGAGCAAATCCCCCAAAATCTAGGAGGAAATGGTTAGTGACCTGCTATGCCAATTAGACACCTACAAGTCCATGCACCAGATGGGACGCACTGAAGGGTAATGAGGGAGCTGTGAAAGTGCTTGCCAAGACTCTTCCATCATTTCCCGGCTGTCCTGGTTAACCAGAGAAGTCCCAATTGACCAGAAATTATCAGGTGTAATGCCCATGTACAAGTAGGGTCAGAAGGATAATCTGGGGAACTGTAGGCCTGTCAGCCTCCTGTCAGTACCCAGGAAAGTCATGGAGCAGATCACCCTGTGTGTGATCACACAGTGTGTGCAGGACAACCAGAGAGTGGATCAGGTGCAGCCAGTATGGGTTTATGAGAGGCAGGTCCTGCTTGGCACATGTTATTTCTTTCCTTGACCAAGTGATATGCTAAGCAGGTGAAAGAAAGGCTGAGGATGTCATCTACTTAGAATTCAGTAAACCGTTTGACGCTGCAATCTCTGAATCTCACTGAATCTCACAGCATTCTGCTGGAGAAACTGGATGTTTAATGGTATGGGTGGATGTACTCTTCACCAGCTGAAAAGCGGGCTGGATAGCTGGGCTCAGAGAGTGGTAGCGAATGGAACTGCATCCCATTGGTGTCCCATCACTAGTGGAATTCCCAAGGCTCAGTATTGGTGCTGGTAGCATCTTAACCAATACTTTGGGTGCAGAGATTGAGGGCTTCCTCAGCAAGTTTGTAGATGACACCAAGTGGGGCTGTTGGAGGGTGGCAAAACTCTGCAGAGGGATCTGGGCAGGCTGGGTTGATGGACCTAGGCCAAACTGTATGAGGTTCAACAAGGCCAAATGCTGGTTCCTGCACTTGGGTCACAATCACAACAACCCCAGGAAATACCACAGGCTGGGTGAACAGTGGCTGGAAAATTGTCCAAAGGAAAGGGACCTGGGGATGCTGGTTGGCAGCTGGATAAACATGAGCCAGTTTGTACCCAGGTGGCCATGAAGGCCAGTGGCACCCTGGCCTGTATCAGCAATAGTGTGGCCAGCAGGACCCAGGAAGCAATTGTTCTCATGACACCTTAAGTGTTGTGTCCAGTTTTGGGCCCCTCATTTGAAAATAGATGTTGAGGTACTAGACTCTGGATGCTCTGGAGTGTGTTCAGAGAAGGGCAACAGAGCTGGTGAAGGATCTGGAGCACAAATCCTATGAGAATTGAGCTGAAGAAGCTGGAGTTGTTTAGTCTGGCGAAAAGGAGGCTCAGGGGCAACATTTTAACACTTTGAAATGAACTGAAAGGAGATTGTAACCAGGTGGAAGATGATCTCTTCTGCCTTGTCTCAAGTGAAAAGATGAGATGAGAGGGACTTAGCTTAGCCAGAGCATGCTCTTAATATTAGATACATGAAAAATATTTTTCACTAAAAGAGTGGTCAGGCATTGAAATAAGTTGCCCAGAGATGGTAGATTCTGTGGAAGTGTTCAAGAGGCCTCTGGATGTGGCACTTAGTTGTATGGTTTAGGAGTGATTTTGGTGGTTCTAGATTGAAGTTGGAGTAGATTATCTTGGTGATCTTTTCCAGCTTGACGATTCTGTGATCTGTTAAACCTGCAGAGACTATTCAGAGAGAAGAAAAAAAAAAAAAAAAAAAGAAAAAAAAAGAAAAAAGTCAGAAAAAGTTTTACAAGCAGTCTGGTAACCTGCCTGACAGATTACCTACTTTTATATGAGTAAAAAGTAAACTGGACGTGAAATGTAAAGACAGGACTTTGGAGACACAGTTCATGTCTTCAAGTAATGGTGCAGTGAACTGCCAGGTTGTTCAGGACTGGCTCAAGTACAGTCCTCAAGTTTGAATATATTAAGTAATCAGTCACAAGGACCTGTGTGACTAATATTTTCTCCTATAAAATTTAGGAACACAAACCTGACTTGTAATGAAATGTGATGAAGTGGAACTTTCTTGGAACTTCATTTTGTGCCTGGATAGATCAACAGTAGACAGGAAATTAGATGTCGCTGATTAAAATGAAAACCAATTTGATGACCACAAAAATCCCTCTCACATCTATTCTGTGTGTATTAAAGGGACTTCTGACAAAATTAAAAACAAAAAAATTCTAATTTGCTTTCTAAATATTAACTTTCAGAACAGAGGTAGAGGAAACACTGACTAGAAAATATCAGACCAAATGATTACCAGAAGTATCTTGGGCCTTTGTCTATAACTATGACAGATTTCCTCAGATTTCTGCTGATAAACCTAACTGACTATTTTTCTCTGTTTGAATAAATTACCTCTTGAGCTGGCAAGTGTGTTTCTAATAATGGCCTTAAATTTAGTTTCTGCTAGAAATACAAATCACATTTTCAAAAGAGTTGAAACTTATGTCTCAACATGGTGATTCTGACCTTTGATTTTTTAGCAGTGTTTATACTACCTTATTAATTAAGCTTTTTTTAACTTTGAGACTGAGGAATCTAATGGGTATTTAAGCTACTACTTTCTTGTCTTTCAAAAGCAGGCTTGCTTTCTACTTCATGAACCTGAGTTTGTTTCCAGGCAAGTATGCCTTTTTCTAATATTGAAAAGACAAAATAAACCATAATGACGTTGTAGGGAAGAGCTTTCATAAGGAAGGAAGGGAAAAAGTCTGGAAAATTTAGGTCATGGTAGTAGTGGGAGCTTCTGGTATATGCTACCAGAAGGGTTAATGCACTTCATCTCAACGTAGTTCAGATGAATAGTACTTTTACAGTGTTACAGGATTCCAAAAGTAAAAGCAAAATATAATTACTTTTCACTTGGTCCAATGTTCAGAAAAATAAAGACCAGAGTAAATATCAGATAAGAATCTTCCATCTCCCCAATTTCTCTTTTATTAAAATAAATGTTAGTTTAATGAATTTATTTTGAGCATTACTCACTTCTATGTAAAGACAATCATTCCAGCAGTTTTCAGTAGGTGTCCTGTCTGACATTTCTGTAAAGTGTCTCCCAGGAATGATAAAATCCCTTCCACACCTGTAGGCTCCATTATCTACCTTACTTTTCCCCTCACTTGGAATAACTACCTTGGGTGACTCACAAGGTCTTAATAACACTGAAAGTTAAGAGAGCCTGTATTAAAATGTAGTGACCTTCAACTTCTCTGCTTGGCCAAGTGACAGCAATAATAATCAGTTACATGGAAAGCATTATTACAGATTTTCATCTCCTGCTAGCTTAGATTTGATTTCAGAAAGGCTGAAAAATAAGGACCAAACCCAAACCTTGGCTCATATCCTCTCCTGACATGATGTTTCACTTGAGGATAAAGGGTAGTCCTGTTCAAATCAGAGCCAAATTCTGCTGGCCTGTACAGCAAATCCTGAACAGATTCCCAGGTCATTGGTAGGGAATGACACCTGACTGCTGGACGATTACACCAGAGCAGGTGTTGGGTGACAACATGCCCAGGAAGCAAATATCACATTGACATGGTAGGTGCCTCCAGCAGGCAGCAGCAGTGAGGGATAGCCATAGCTTACTGATGTGCAGTGCGATGGCATGGATGCACCTTACTGGGAACCACTAACACAGATCTCGGCATCCCCAAATTTGGGAATCCATTTATGTCAGAACTCCTTGAAACAGGTGTACGGATCAATTTCCTGCCTCCTTAACATGTCATGCACATCAGAGAGAACAAAAGTGCTAGCTTCCAATAGTGTCCTTGTTTCAGCTGCAATGAAGTTCATTTTCTTCCTAGTATCTAATATTTTTCTTCCTACTTCCTTGTACCTGGTACAGTGCTGTGTTTTGAAATTAGTCAAGAATAATGTTGATGACTCAGTGATGCTTTGGTTGTTTCTAAGTAGTGCTTACTCTAAGGCAAGGACTTTTCAGTTTCTCACATTTTGCCAGTGAGAAGATGCACAAGAAACTGAGAGGCAGCATGTCCAGGACAGCTGTCCTGAGCTGAACAAAGGGATATTCCAGACCAAAGAACACCATTCTTATTATATAAATTATAGAAGCTGTTTGGCAAGGGCCATTTGCTGCTCAGGACTGGCTGAGACAGTGGGTGGTGAGCAATTGTACTGTGCACCACCAGTCTCTCTCTCTCTCTCTAATGATTAAAATATTTTGGAATTTTTTAATTATTAAACTCCTCTTAACACAAATGTTCCTGAGTTGCCAGATGGAGTTAAATAGCAACAGGTGGATGCAGATACAGCGAAGCTATGTTTGCCAACAGATTAGTAATTTTCCTGATGACATTAAGAAAACTCAATCCAATATGCATATATTGCACTGCTTTTAGTTTGTAATTAAAACAATGTCATTTTGATTGCCACTTTTCTCTGAGATAAGCATTTTATTCCAATTCATTGCAGTTTAACACTGTGGAGACTCCTTAAATTGGAAGCATTTGTTTTGGTGAAAATTAACTGCATTCTAAAATAGCTTGATATTGTGGAAATTAGGTTTCTGAGATCTGAATAAAAGAATATATTCAAAGGAGATTTTTCTCAGGCAGATCATTAGTAAAGAGCTGTTCTGCAAGGTACAATATATGGTAATAACCAGTCTCCAGAGCTTTACCTTATTTAAATTCGTCACCTACTAAAGGGCCTGGGCTGGATTTGTGGAGCATATTAGGTGAATAACACAGTATTGCTTTATGGCAAATGCATTTTTTAGCTGCTATAGGGTATATTGCATATAATTCTTTGGTGCTGACTTATGGGCTTGACAACACACATCAGGCTGTTTAAATCATTAGAGTGTTATTTTTCTTCCCCGGAGGAATCATAATGGGAAGCCCTGCTAACCTGTCAGCTCTACTTTGCCCTCCTTTCCCCCTTTGTTGTATGAAACCTTAAATATGTAGGTGGGATTCCTGGAGCTTGGCTGGTTTCAGGGCAGCCTGGGGACTGATTTGGTTGAGCTGCCCAAAGCCCATAAATTCTGGACAATTGTATGGAAACAGGAGGCTGAGTTCAAGGGTGGAAAGCTGGGTGAAATAGTCTGATGATTTGCGTATCCAAGGCTTTCAGGTGGAATGTTTTCCCCCACAGTCATAAAAAGTAACGGGAGGTGTGATGTCGCAATGTTACATCTGTTAAAAAGAAAAGGGAGAAAAGGCTAACTCCAGTTTGGGAGGAGAATTTAGACTGAATTGTGCATTGTTGCAGTGGAGGCTGAGTTTTGGGATCCTGCCAGGGGAGGAGGAATTTTTTTGCATCACCATAATGCTATTCATAACTGTAAGGATAAGCCTTATCCTTATGTTAAGACTGGGAAGGCTGAAGAAAACTGTGGAGAGTATTGATGTTGGAAGGAAGTGAGATAAAAAAGGAAAATCCAGACTCTCATAAAATGTAGTAAGATTCAGGACTTTCCTGGAAAACAGAAATACCACTAAACATACAGATTCAGAAGTATTGGAGCAAGAAACCCTTGAGACTGTAAATATGTTCCAAAATCCATCAACCTATTACTTGCATTATAAAAACAGCACAAAAATACTGTATATTGCTGTTTATATAAATTATGCATTTGAGTCTCTTGTGAAATTTTATCTGAGGAGATGACACTGGAAACTTTTATTTTATCTGCATTTTCAGTGTATTATTCATGTTTAAACATAAAAAACCCCCAAAATTTCAATCAAAGGGTCATCAGATGAATAAGGCACAGAAAAGACAACTTCTCCCCAGTGACATCTCTTTAATGTCATTCACCACAGACTATTTTTGCTCTGCCTGGAATAGGTTAAAATAGAAAAAAACCCCCTAAACCTTTTAAAAAATGTATTATTTTTAAAGTTTTTCTTGTTCCTCAGGGTTTAAATTAGAGAGTTATGATATTTTTTTCTTGACATCATTGAAAAGTAAGATGGAAGGTGGATATTTTCTGCTTGTTTCTTTGATTTTCCTTTAGGCTACTGAGCACAGTATTCTAAATTCTTTCTAAATTGCTTTTCTTTTTTACTTTGTCCCTTTCTTTTTTATGTGTGTTGCTCTGTAACTTTTGCTAAATGTTATTAGATTCTAAAGGATTCCTGAGAGACAGAGTTAAATGTAATTTTTTTCCAAGTTCTTCTAAGGAGGGGCAAAATAATAAAATTCAGTGACTCCAGATGTCTGTCATTTTTCAGATGTAAGAAATCTTCATTTCCTTGTGCAGGAGACTTGGACTAGCATTCTGCAAAGGGCAGAGAGATCTGTTGTTTGAAAGGCCTAATCTGACTGATTGAAACTGTGAACTGCAGTTGTCTAGGCTTGTACATGTGATAGGTAGCTCACTCATCTTTAAATGCTGAAGATAAAGGATATGTTGAACTTCCCTCAACACTGTGAGAAGTGTCAAATTTGAGTTTTGCAAACACTGTCTATAAATTTGGCATTCTGTGTTGTTGAAGAGTCATGAAATTTTTTATGTGGGTGATTTTAAAGTACATTATCAAAGGCATTGTTAAATTAATTTAAAATGAGCTTATATGTCAGGGAAAGTTGAATCAACATTTCTTGCAATACTACTTGAGAACTTTAAATACAATCCTGATTTCAAATGAGCTAAAATAGATGTTTTCAAAAGTTCCTGTCTTTCCTGAGCATGGAAGCCTTTAAAATATTTCGCAAGCAATGTAATTTTCAAACCCCTTGAAATTAGTGCAAGAACTTCTCTTAAAGACTATCTCATTACATAATTTTATTTTTTTCTTATTTAATCAACAATATATACACAACTGAGATTACTTTCTTCCATGCTTTCCTTCTTTTTGTGTTCAGACACTGATTGTTACTGTATACTTTCATATAAATCCATACTCAAACATATTGAGTCTGATAAAATTTGTTTAAATGAAATTGCTCCCTTGCATATTTATTTATATCAATACTAAAGCTAGATATTTTCAGGTTCTGAAACACAGAATTTCCCTTTTCTTACCTAACATGTCCCGTTTATCATTTGTGCATATTTCTGCAATTATGGGAACCAGCAAGAATTTGAAATATACTGTAAATTTTTCTGCCAAATTTTGCTGGCTCTGGAGCTTTGTATGGTCTTGGGATAAAAATTCATATTTAGGGATTTAATCAAGCTATGCCCAATATTGCAGCTTTTTGATGAATACTTCACAGCTATTAGTTGTTCTTCTGTAGAGTGAGAAAAATTACTTACTACTTACAAGTAAGATGCCAAGAGGTTGTTACTACTATAGTCTCGGTGACATTATATGCTGTCAGTATTCTGTAGTATCGCTAAAGTTTCCAGGGGTTTTACTTAGCTTTTGCTATTAGAAGTGTTCATTGAAATCAATGCTTCCATACCCATTTGTATAAGCAAGTGAATTGTGCTAATTAAGGTCCCATTTTCTGTCGTGATTTTTTTATAGCTATGCAGATGGAGAGTCTCAGTAATGAAAGAAAGGAGAAGTGCATGAGAAAACAGAGAAAGTTACATTTTTCATGACTGCAGACCTTGAAGGATGATCTTTGTGGGGTTCCCACAAGTAGGCAAGTGTATCCCCCTCCTTAGGGCTCGGCAGCTCAAGACGAGTTTTGCTACCACAAAACTTTGGATCTGACCACAAGAAAACCTCAGAGGTAGTGAAAAGAAGTGAGGGCAGAAGGATGATTTACATCCTTGATTCCTGCTTGAGAGACATTGCAGCTCAGTGTTTTTGTCCTTAATCTCTCTGGCCTGATGCATCCATCCTTTCTGGACTGCCTCCCTGACTTCACCTGGGACCTCCATCATTGCTTCAGACCCATCTGACTGTCTGGGCTGTGGCCAGCTCTGGTCATCATTGTCAGATTGACTTTGCCCTCCTCATCTTGAAAACTACCAGGTCTAGCTATAGAAATTTTATAGTTATTAGAGAAATTTTATAATTATTATGCATTCTAAGGTGTGTCAGGACTCTAGTTTGGATTTGGATTTATGAGAATATGGTAGTAGACAGAAAATGTCAGACAGTTTTGGAATAAGGTAATGAAAATGACCCTTGGTCTTCTTCAGATTATTATATCCAAACCAGATTCTGTATTTCCTGCATTCTCCACTAATTTGTTGCATTAAATTTTGACATCCTAGATTGCTTGGAGGTGAGGTACTTTAAGTATTGGTCTTGATAGTACAGTAAGATATGTTCTATCTGTGATGACTGTAACCTGGTACTTCCAAAAAACATTCCTAGGAGGGCCTCACACAATTGCCGTAAAATTGCAGGCAGGTTGACTGCATTATCCACCAATTTGACACATTTAAATTGCAAAGTTCAGATAAGGCTCTATCCCTGAGGTCTTGTGTAACCCTTACAGAGCCTGTGGCCTGTTCTCAGCAATGACAATACTATATTTACTGGGTTTCAGGAGTGTATAGCCTTAATTCTAAGCCAACAATTTTCATTAAAATCCAAGTGTCTAAGGAAAGCAGGGAAGTCTCTTTTATTCAGGTTTACTTTTATCTCATGCTTTGCTGCTCAGGAGGAAATCTGCAGTTGGTAAGAGACAGCTATTTAATTTCTTTCTGACCACTTTGATTCTTCTAGAGGCTTGTGGAGATCTAGGCAATTTGCTACCTATCTGTGTAAGGTTGAGGAAGATGGAAAAATTATTTATGAGCTGTTTTCTCAGATCAGCTGATTCCTCTATCAGCTAGCGTGAATGATGATGATTGCCTTCATGAGAAGGTAGAACTCCAGTGCCTGAGAAGGCACCACTGCAAAGGCAGTTTTTTTCTCACCTTTTCTTCAGAGGGGGAGATAGAGATAGGATATGATAAATATTTATTCTCTATGAAAGGCAGAAAAGAGAACCTTTTGTTTGAACTTCTGACTGTCATTTTCGTATTATTCTTGATTTCCGTTTTCAGAGCACAACTGGGCTTGGGCTAGAAAGGAGGAGAAAAGTAAGGAAAACCAGTATAGGAGGAATCCTTGCAAGATGGTTTTTTCGTTATTGCAGTTACTTTCTGTGAAATACCACCTGATTTTGTTTTGAAAAATGAATGTTAAAGGCCACAAGCTTAATTCATAAATTTCATAAATATTTCAGCAAATGCAGCCAAGTTGGCAATACTGGAATATTTCTAAGAAATTTTATAAGTCAAAAGAAAAAAAAGTAAACTACCAACAAAACCTCCCAGTGCTCTGATATTTTTACTGCCTACACTTGCCAATAACCTCTGTCTTTAATCCTGTTTCATTTCAGTCCAAACTCACAAGAAAACAAGCTGTGATCATTGCTTGGTTGATTGGACTATGGAGATAGGAATATTGCTAAAATTCGCAGGCTATCAGTGGAAAATTCTGAAGCCTTTACAGCATCATTAGTACTCCCCATGTGTTAATATATCTGGAATTTGGACCATTAATCACTGGAGCTGCTGATAACATTTCACCTTGGAACTATTCTAACACATATGCCTTTTGCAATAAACAACCATTTGAATTAACTTCTTGAATTGTACTGCCACCTCTCCAGAGTAAACACATCAATTTTTCTAGCAGTTGTACCTACAAGGTTACAAAACCAGAGGATAAGCAGTGTCATCATTTCAACTAACACATAATAATACTTCCACTGCAGTGGCAGTAACTTAGTTTCCCTTCTAACTATGCCAGTGTTGTACAGTTGTGGTGGAATAGCCCTTTGTAGCATAGAATCCTCATGAATGGTAATCAGATGTTTAAAGAGACTCAGTGAAGAAATTTATCATGGGAAAGGGAAGAATGGGGAAAATGAACAAAGTCTAGCAGCTGTGATTATACTTTAATCTTGACTTCTAGTGGGCAAGATATGTATCGCATTCAGATTTTCAAGCCTGTCCGTGAGATTTGATGGTGGAATTGTTGCAGGAGCTGCAAATGGTGAGGTGTTACATGGAAATCCTAGCATCAGTGTGAAAACTTCATAGTCTTATTGTTTCAGGAATCTTGCAGATGCAAACTCAGAGTAAATTGAGCTCAAGATGTGAAAACTTAGTTCATGATATTTCCACATGAAGAAATTATTTATTCTTTAAAAGCCCTGTGGAATGTTACTCAGTTTTGCAGACGATTGCTTTAGTAGAGCTAATGTGCAAGAGAGGGGATGGGCATGATCCTCTTCTTAGCCAAAGAACATCAGTTAGGGATGTCAGGAATACATAAACTAAAGCAGAATGAAAGAAGAAAAAGGAAGGGTAAACAAGAGAGAGAAACTAATAAGAAAATTTATCTCTATATTTCTATATTTTACTGGTTGCTGTTTTGTATCCTTCTTTTGGTAACTTTTTTTATTTTTGTAGGTCTTCTCTCTATTTCTGTGGCTTTCTATTTTTCATTGTATGCTCATAGAATGGATGTTGGGTAGAATACTTGTAGCAAAGTAAATGAAAACCAAATGTCACTTATTCTGAAACTATTAAAGACTTCCTTTTGACTCCGAGTTAATTCTTCCTTGTTTTGTTCACTAAATGTGAACAGAAAAGAAATAATCTTGAGGCAAATGGAATATTTCAACAAGCAAATATATAAGAACTATTGAAAATTTCAAAATATACATTGCTTTGTATGTATTGGGTAGTGCTGAACCAAAGCTCTTCAAATTAATACACTTCATAGCAATCAAAGTAGAATCAGAGTTTAGTGAACTCTTAGAAATCGTTTACTACTTTGTCCTGTCAGAAATAGTTTCTAGAGATATCCAACTGGGAAATGCAGAAAGAAGGAATAGAATGAATGATTGCACCAAAACAGTTCCCCACTGAATGCTATTTCTCTTTTCCCCTTCTCTCCTTCATTCTTCATTTCTTCTCAGTGAAACTGCTGTTGATGTTACCCATATAAAAAACAATTAAAATTACATGCTTTATTTAAATCATGGTTGTAGTTTGTAGTAGAGTTTCAGCTGTTAGGCTTTCAGATGAAATGAAATTAAAACATCATTTTGTCTCTTTGAAATTAAACGAAAAGTCTCTTTGGAAGCCTGTGATTTCTAAAAGTGCTCAGACCTAAAATACACTGTGTCAAATATAATATGTATTAGATCTAATACACATCAAACCTGACATCCCAAAATCAAACCAAGGAAAATATATTCATATCTGTAGTGCTGAAATGTCAGTTACCAGGGTTAAACATTTTGACTGCTTAGCCCCAAATGTCACACATCTCTAAAACTCCCATGGTGATCAGGGTACAAAGGGATTTATTGCTGTTGCAAGGGTGTTTTGAAATCCATTCCTCTAAGAACATAACCCCCCTCCACCCTTCATTTTCAGGCACTATTTCTGCTGGCACAGAACAAATTGTTCAAGCATCAGTCCATCATACAGGCATTTATATATAGATTAATCTCATAAACCACTGGGACCTGATCTATTTTGGAGATCTTGCCTCAAATGCTATTTACAGTGCAGTGGATTGGAGATGAAACTCCATGATACAACTGGATTCCTGTTCCCCATCCTCCTGCAGAGGCTTGGCAAGGGTTTGTGGGACTTTAATGTGCCCTCTCAGCAAGAAAAGAGATATACTTTTTAGAGGCTGCTCACACTGTTTAGGTGGCTACTTCTCTTCTGCAGAAAAAGCAGTAGAGTGAATGGAACCTTTACAATCACCTTGTCTTATGCACGGATTTCAAAGTACATGCCATAACTTTAAGAATAACATCTGAGTATTCCAAAAAGTGTATGCAAAATGTACAGGAATGTGTAAAGATACTGAATTTGGCATGAGATTTTGCTGAAATACTTTAGCTGAAAATAGACTTTTCAATATAACAGACATGCTATATATGCTTTTTCAGCTAAAAAAGGAAGATGCTGGCTATGCTAGTGGCTTTGCTTCATAGGATGTGCTAGGAAATCCATGATTTCAATCTCCCATCTGTATAGATATGTGCAAAGGTTTAAGTAAGTCAAATAAAATTAAATCATTTCATTCCATTCTGCATACCACTTTAAAGTTCAGTAGCTTTGAATAATGAGTTAAAAAAAAACATTGGCTGTCTGTCATGCAGTACAAACATATCATTACATAGGGAGTTATAAATCTGCAGACAATGGAGGTTCCTTTTATAAAACAGTCTTTCATCTAAAATAGTTATGAACTGATCAATAAGTTTGCTATGAATAACCTCTTTTTTTAGATCTTGGGCAAATGTGACTTAGCAGTTTTGACAGAAATGGAGCCATGTGGTGCCTTATAGATTTGAACAATCTTGTAGCTGGTTCAATGAGGTGACGTCTGTAATTGACCCATTAAGTAGTGAGAGGAATAATAGATGAAATAAAAAAAAAATAATGGTATAGTGTAGGTTGGACTTTTAGATTATTTTTTTATTGAATGTATTTCTAGTATAAAAACACGCAGTGGTAGCTTTTCTTATAAAAAGCTACAATGAAGTTGCAATAAAATTATTTTCATCTTTTTTTGTACAAAAACTGCTGTATATTAGATTTGTTCCATCTTTGACCTTTAAGATGCATATTGCTTCCCAAATGCCTTAAAGGTGACTGAAGAAACTGAGTGTAGTTTCTGAAAAAACAGGAATTCTGTGCCTCATCTGGCACAGCACTGAGCACCTGCATCCCTCACTGAAGGCAAGAGCCAAAGATTCAAATGTTTTATATCAATTAATGACTTATACACCATTGTCAGAGAGATGCTTGAATGCAGAGAGCTTGAATTAATAAACTATTATTATAGTTAAATTAATTTTATTTATTATAGAATAATAAACTATTATTATTTCATGTTTCTATGTTTAGTAGGAGCTGCTGTCCTAACTGAGATACTCTCCATTGCCACATTGTGAGGAGGGGGTATTAAGTGTGCAAGACAGAATTTCAAAAGAACAAGATATTCGATGAAGGAATTAAACTAGATAGAACAAGATATAAAGAGAAGCATGCAACTTCGGTGTTTTGGCAAAGATGGGAGAGAAACAGTATCTAAAAACTCCACATCATAACAGTCAATAAAATAGATCTCTTTTGCCTGTTCTGGTTTGAAACCATGTTATTCCTTATATGCTGCTATTTTCTACAGACTTCATTGATAAATCACCAAAGTCTCACATATTTTTCTGAAAGTCTCTCGACTTTTTCTATTCTCCCTTTTTTTGGAGCTGCACAAGTAATTAATATTTAGGCCAAAAAGGGTGAATCTGTATCTCACAGCTTTGAACACAGGATGTCAGAATCTGAGACTCAAATCCTTCTCACAAGACTGCTGAAATTATTTCTGCAGGTTGAGACAGTTCTAGAAAAGAAATCCACCTGAGAATAGCCAACAATATGAGCTGAAGAAAACCTGCATTTAGGTATCACCTCCAAGTCAGGGATATTTGCAGACTGCTGTCAGCAGCCAGGACACAGAAGATATTTCCATATAAATGTCTTGCATTTCAGTTGGATGGATTAACTAGAGTATTCTTGAATACATATACCCATCTCTTGATTTGGAAAAGAATTCATTATTTCTTTCAACAGTCGCTGCCTGTATCATTTGGGCGTGCTTTTTTCCAGAAGTCTGTCTTACTAATGCCTTGAATCCCCTTACTGACAGACACTATGCATGCCAGGAATGATCCTATGTCACATCCTTGGTGAGTGAAACACCTTATTAACTCTTGGATTTGCTGTTATTAACATATATCTTTTGTGATTCTGGTGGATGACCAATAGAAGCAAACCCTGTCCTATAAGCAGTGGGAATTCCTGCTCCTGACCATCCTGTTTCACAGAATTGAGGTTGCAGAGAAGATGAAGGTGACTTATGAACCTTTATAGTTTTCAGCATAAGTGGTGGGGGCATCTGCTGAAAATGAGATGGCTCTCAAACTAAAATATGTAACATTTTTGAGGAAGTATTACTATTTAATATGGAAAATCTGAACAAAGAATAGTTGTAACTATGGGAATGTGATTGGGAGTAAGATTAGAAAACTTGGAAGTTATATTCACATTCCAACAGAAGTTATAACAGACTGGAAATTACAGAGGGAAATGCAGTTGCTGCTTCCAGGATGGAATGCAATTGGCATGCAGGAAATCTACTCCATGATAATTCCTCACACACAGAGCCTGCAAGCTTAAGCACATGCTAAGGGGGATGAAATAGAGGGTAGAGCAAAGTGGAGACACCTTGTCCAGGTTCTGTTGAAATCCTTGCAGGGATGGGAACCCAGTGGTGCCATGCAGCCAATAAACTGCACAGCAGCTGCCACCCAAGGGAGAGAGGAGATGTCTTGCTGCTGATCCAGCAGCTGGGGTGAAATTGCTCTCCTTGGATGAACATGGTCCATTATAATCTGATTGCAATACCAACACACACCTCCATGCCAAAGTTACCCACTTCCCAGGTATGGCCACCCCTCGCTGGGCACGCACCCCATACTTTATTGACAATATAATTCAGAGCAAAGGGAGAGAACTTTGATCAAATAAGTAGCAAAGGTAAATATGACCAGAGCAATTCAAACTCCATCTAAATGTAAAGAAATAATATAAACGTCAGTTACGGTTATGGAGAAGCTAGGGAAGATTTCTTTGTAACTACAGGTAGCGAGAAGTAAGGGATGACTTCATTGTAACGTCTGGGATCAGCTGATGGGTGGAACCTGGCTTTTCCCTCATAGAAATGCCTATTTTAAGAATTGTATTCCATTTGCTCTAAATTGTTCTGTCGAGCATTGATGATTAATCAATTGATGATTAGAGTTTGTCTGTATATTGCTTGAAATTTGTCTTTGCAGTCACTCACTATCGCCATCAATTTCCAAAATTTAACCTGTCACAATTTCCTGTCATCAGTGTGTTATTTAATAAAGTGTGTAATTTTGTGAGGTGTTTAGTGTGTGTCCTTCAAAGGCACCAGCTCTTGCTGGCAGTGGACAGCATACCTGACTAAGAGTGGGGACATGCAGGAATGGGTCTGTCTCTCTAAATTGCAGGGAAGGTTTCACTCTGATGTGCTGTTGGTGTGTGTCCCTGAACAAGTTGGCCAAGCTGCTCTTGGGTCAGCAGGCTGTGCACTGGGGCCCTACAATGGAGCACTGGCAGACTGCTTGGGAACAAGGTTTTCAGCCTTCCTGGGGCACTGACAGACAAACCAAAACTGAAGTGTTTAAGAAAACCCTCCTTTCACGTGAAAAGGACACATAATCTTGCAAGTCCTACCCCTGCAAATCCTACCAACCATTCTCCAAGGTGGGGAAGGAATCAGTGGGAGTCTTACAGTCCTGCAGACAGCAGAGGCTAAACCAAATACTGAGGTGTAGGTAATGATTAATTTCTAAATTCCAGTCTTCAAAGGAGGTCTACCTAAATGAAGGCTCAGTGAAAATTGAGGAAGAAAGTCAGAGCTTGGCTCATGGTCATATTTATTCATCATTTATTCCAATATTATTTATGTTCTTATTTCTAACAATTGATGACTGCATGTAGATAATTGTGAATCAAAAGTGTCCATCTAAGCTGAAGGTTTTTGCCAAGCCTAGAAGCTATGTAAAGACAGAAGCAATTTATTTATACAAAACCAAAGTAAAAATCAGTGGGTCACTGCGTTTATAATGAGCTATCAATACAGCTTGTGTTCTGCTGTGCTGCAGGAAAAAAATTAATTCTGACCAAATATATAATAAAGAAATGTATGATTATTAAGGCTTGAATTCTGTTGATTTTGGGTGGGTGTTTTGGGGAGTATACAATTTTTTTGAGTGTACTAATGAAGGCTGGGCTATGATCCCTTTTGATCCACATGGAACAGAATATTCACTGAGTTCCTACCATGAATACTTCAATTTTTTTGTTTTAGGATTAGTAAAAAATATTTTCCATGAAAACTTTGTAAATCACGCCCTTCAGTTAAATAGGTTTAGAGATCTGTGCATTTACTGAATGTTGTAAATGACACGAATATGATACTGCTATAGAAAGAAAAATCCCTCTTGCCAAAATTGCTAAGCACCTGAAATTTCAGTGTAAAAAACATTTCTCTTCCTTTCTGCACAGTGATAATCCCTTACTTTGTCACTGATAATTATTTTGATTGACAATGTAATACAAGTGTTGTTTGCTACATAACAGAAAAAAACTTTTATCAGAAAATGAGCCCTAGTACTTCAAGATGTTTTACAAAAGTGCGAACTTAAAGGTAGACCTTTAAACCTCTGGCTCCCTTACCAGAGTCAGAGAAGAGGACATATTGTGCAAGCACAAAAGTAATGGGGCTATTTGTAATTTTGGATTAAAATTAGGACTTATAGTTCCTTAGTGGCTTTTCTTATATGAGCAGTTGAGACTCACATGCCAAAAACTCTGAAGTATCTGTCCATTTTCTTCTCAGGACTTTCAAGTCAGGTGATTTTTTAAGTTTTATTTTAAGGACAGATTTAATTGTTCTCAGATGGAATTTTGCTGGAATAATGCTTCAACATTCTTATGTTTTCTATTATATCTTTCAGAGGAAATTGAAGAGGAAATGGTATTTATATTAAAAATTAATAATTTTATAGTAAAATTTTGAAAT
The DNA here is from genome assembly GCA_018697195.1 of Certhia americana. Taxonomy (NCBI): domain Eukaryota; kingdom Metazoa; phylum Chordata; class Aves; order Passeriformes; family Certhiidae; genus Certhia; species Certhia americana. Next base: position 38,536,243 of record CM031879.1, read on the forward strand.
AGAGGAAAATATTGTATTTTGCTACACAGTTTGTGTATGTGTACAAGCACACTCTTGTTACTAAAAAAAATAATTTTGCTCTTTAAATGAATCAGAGAAATCATCTTTTTTTTTACATCAAATATTATATTTTCTGTCTAACTGCTTGAAATTTCCATTAGAGGGTTGAAAAATTCAAGATGAGAAAGTCAAAGCATATTCTTATACATATTTAAATATGTTTATAATTTAAAAATAAATAGCATTTTAACTACTAGAAATATACTTGCTATACTGATACACAGTAAAGATAAGAATAAATTCTCTAGTTTATAAGTATGCATGTAGTGTTTTATAGCTATGAATAAGGACTGAATTTTGAATTTTTTCCACATAAGACATAAAAGGGAAAGGAAAGGCGAAAGAAAAATCCTTGCTGTTTCTGAGCAAGCATTGTCCTGATCTTTTATCCAGTCATATGGAATAAGGAAAATTTTTTATCTTTTTCTCCCTTGCAGAACAGATATTAGGGACTGTGATAACTGTTCCTGTGTGATTCAGTGTCCAGATGAACAGAGCTAGCACATTAGAAAAATAATTTACCAATGTCATTGCAACTATGTTTTGTATGCTTTAGCAGAAATTAGCTCATAGAAAATGGGACTACCTTTCTTTCAATGAAAGTCCTTGATTCTTTCTTATGATTTCTCATGTCATTCTGAGGAAAAGAACTCTTTGCATTAATGATGATTTATTTTCTGGGGCTATTTTATAAGGTTGTCAGCCTAAGGTAGGAAACAGTGAATCATCATTATTAAAGGGAACCCAGAAAGAAAAAAAATAACGTGTTTAAAACCAATTAACACAATTATTGTCCAGCAAAGAAAATCTGTGAGTTTTAAGATTCATAGGGCAGGAGACGTCTTTTAACATAATTGTTGACATCAAATGATAATGTGCTGTTTTCCTCAACATATATATGACCTATAGTGTACAAGTTTGTCTCACATCCATAAACCAGAAATACACAGAGATTGTATATTGTGTTCCATAAAATATTGACTCATGTTTACTCCCTTTCTTTCAATACAGTTTTCTATCTGCTAATCCTAAAAACAGAGTCTTCAAAAGATAGCCTTCTGGATCTGGAGAAATAAAGGAAATACCACTTAGCCCCTTCTCTACTGCCCTTGATGAACCAAAACTGGGAAACCTAAGTGATATATGCGAATTAGAACTTTTGAACATTCTACCTACTCCCAGGAAAATAAATTTACCTCTTGAAATATGTCACAGTGCAACATCAAGTGATGGGAGCAAATATGATTGTCTCTTATAAACTAGTGACTGCCTTATTAACTTTGGGTTTAAAAGTGCACATTCACAGGCAAACTCATTACTGTCAAGAGATATATGGAGCAAGCAAAGCAAGCATTATTATCTCAGGGGGTCACTGAGAATAGCAGAAAATAGGATTATTGCTCAGAGGAGAGTGAACAGGAGGCTAGATAAATGTAATTTCAATAAGAATTGATTGTGTAGAATTGATTTAATGACATTTAAAGAGGCATCCACTGTGTTACTCTCTGTGACCATCCTGTGTAATACCAGTCTTTTGTTTCTTTCCCCAAGCACAATGTGTTAAGGCATCTGGGGATACTGGGACGCTGTGAGAGCCGTAGTGATGCCATCCCTTGCTGGATAACTCAGAGGCTGCTGTGATTGCTCTCAAACTGTTTCTCTGCATCCCTGCTTCCGTGTTGTCAGGGACAGAGGCTGTATCCTTGCTAGGCAACTGGCAACCCATGACCCTGATACTGGCACTTGTGATTATGAATACCTCCTGAAGTCTATGGACCCCATGATTCTAAATTTTGGATTGGTCAGGCTAACTTTTCAGAAGCAGATATTAAACAAAAAGCATATGCTGGTGATTCCAGTTTTGATTTACTAGTACAATACCTAGCAAAGCATGTCCAGATGCAGTCTGCCAAAACAGGAAAAACATCTTTTTCTCACTACGATGCAGTTCAATTCAGGACCTTTGAATTTGCAAGGTCTTTCAGTTCATGTCTTGCTCTTGAATGTTCTTTCCTCTTTCCATGTTTGCCTTCAGTGCCCACCCCTCGCCCCTTACATGGTGGCTAATTCTCTCAGATGACCCTGCTTCCTTGAGGAGCAAGTTGTTTATAGTCTGCCTTTATGGCTCTAGGATTATGATTAATTTACTCATAAAAGATAGAAATACTATGTTCTCTATCTGAAGTTATGCACCTTCCACTGCATATTCCTTATTCTTTAAAGGAATAAAGGTCCAAGGTGTTTTTGTTGAATTATTTGCTATTGATATACCATTTTGCTGGCATGAAAAGAGTGTGATGTTTTATTTCAACATATGCTGTAAATGAAACCAATATCTTGGCTAATATCTGACTTGTATGGCATGTTTGACCAAGAAGGATAATTGGCAGCCTGGGAAATATAACAGCAGTAAGATAAGTGCCATAATTTCCTTACAGATAATTTTTGGACAAGATTGCTAGGAGACTATGTTCTATATGCTTCCGAAGTGCCTGATCTCCTTCAGAATATGGGCATGGTCTTAAAATCTCTGCATGAAAGAAGAGACAATTTTATTTCTTTCTCTGGACTGGGCCCAGAGAATGAGCAATATTGGAAGTGCTCCATGATTAACTAGGCTATGTACTGAAGTTAATAGATTTTATGAGCATGACAATTCCATATTTATTTGAGTACATTCAGTGAACAAGTTAATTCTTAACTCATTGTTCTGGTATCTAAATTTCTGTCAATTTCCTAAGCAAGCTACTTGAGTGGATCTGATATATTTGTAAAATGGATCAATCATAGATTGGGCATAGAAATTTGAATGCATTTATAATGACATGTGGCCATTAAAGAGGGCTTACTACTAATTCTGTGTTACTGCCTGCTAAATCTATAGACCTTGCTAATTTTCGACAAATTACTTCATGTTCTGATGGGTTTGTGTTTGATGATGATTAATCCCACAGCAAAATATTAGTTTCAACTTTTGACAGTTATTAAAGAATATATGGAAAATAAAATATGTTAATTAAGTAAAATTCTCACTTCCTAGAACATACTTTATTTCACACATAAGAAAAAATATTAAAATCATACTGTAGCCAGAGGAAGAGGATTTGCAGCATCTTTATTGTTATTTTGGACTAGTATTAGTTGTCCCATTTTTTTGCCTGGGAACAAGGTACATTTTTGTTGATAACACACTGCTGCTTTAGTTGTGACTAAGCAATGCTTACTCCAAGTCAAGGACTTTTCAGTGTCTCATGCACTGCTAGTAAGGGGCTGCATAAAAGGCTCTACAGGAGCAGAGCCAAGACAGTTGACCCAAGCAGCCCAAAGGAATATTCCATGGCATAGAATGTCATGCCCAGCATATAAACTGGGAAAGTTACACATCAGGGGGGCTGATCATTGCCTGGGTCTCCATTAGCAGGTGGTGAACAATTTTATTGTGCACCCCTTGTTTTTCTTGTGTTCTGTTGCTCTCTCTCCCTCTTCTTATCATTACTATTATTACTACTATTATTATGTTTTGTTTCAATTATTAAACTGTTCTTATGTGAACTCATGAGGTTTACCTTTCCCTTTCAATTCTCCTCCCTGCTATGGGATCAAGAGGCAAAGGAAGTGAGCAAGCAGCTGCATGGTATTTAGCTGCACTCTGAGGTTAAACCACGACAATACTGTACAGCAATTTAAAATGTCCTAAAAATTAAAAGCCAATTTCTTTAAGAAGATGATTTTCATGATAGCTTATATAGTGTTTGCTTTGGGCAGTAACATTAGATAAGGCAAAGCAGCTTATATTTTCTTAGATTAGGCTCAGATCAGCCTGAGAGACCACCCGTGAGTAATGTTACAAGCAGGTGACACCTGAGCCTGGGAAAGTTTCCTCAGGAACAGGCATGAACTAGGATTTAGAAAGTTAGGATGGGAGTTGATATTACAGAGTATCATACTCTACATGTGATCTAACATCCCTCTGCAGATTTTGTGGCACTAAGTCATACAGAAAAATTAAAGTTCAGATCCTTTTCTTTATGCATGTGGCAAAACCCCCTTCTCTGTGCCTTAAAAAAGACAATAGGACTCCCCTCTGTGTAAACAGAGCTCTTCTTTCAGCTAAAGCAGACTTTGATTTTTTTGTTTTGTGATTATTTGTTTATGTCTGAGATTTGATTGCAATTGTGGATCCTGGAAATAGAAAGAAACAAGTGGTGTGAACAAATGCAGTCTGGGGCAGCATCTAATCAAGGGACAATCAGTCACTGACTACAGAGTATTTCTTTATGATTCTAACTGCTGAGGTTTATTGTAAATGCTACCTCTGTTGAGTAAAAAAACAAAAATGAAGATAAAAATAAAGAATTATAAGTTGAAAACTGGAGTACTCCTGGTCAGACAGTGTAGCCTGAATTCTGCACTTTCTTTTGCCAGTTTGAATGAAATACGATTTACATCTGTAAAAACAGAAGAGGAATCAAACTTTTTCAGTGTGCATTTTGAAGAATCCCCTTTAGCCATACAGTTTATTTTTGAAGCTTAAGAAATTTTCTGACTCAAACATTTGTCCTTAATAGGAGTTTCTCACAGGGTGAGCTAAAATGCTCTATTTATTTTAACGAGTCTTTTCCCATAATTGAATAAATCCTTCAGAATATGAAAGTATGTAACTGTTCAATATGGTAAGTATTAAAGACACATTCCCATTTTCCATTGTTTTATTTTTGTGCAAGAAAAACGACACAGTACTACATGGATCTGTTAATCACTTGCCTCCTTGGGTGCTAAAAGAATGCCCTGTTGTAATGTCACTGCAGTTCTTTCACAATTTGATTAAGTTTATCTGAGTTGATTTTATTTTAGGTTTTTTCCCACTTCTGGTTGTACATCACCTTATGTATCAAGGACCAGATTCTAACCTTGTTCATTGCCCTTTTTCACTGCAAGAGTTGTGTGAAGAGGCTGCAAAGAAATAACTGAAAAGCAATTGATGATCCTTTCACCACAAGGAAATACTGTGTTTCTCTGAGAAACATGTGGACGAATCACAGTTAACTTGTTCAGTTGACTTCAGCCTGTGTGGGTTAGAGATGGAGGGCCTATGAATGGAACACGTCTCAATTAAACGCTGGCTTTCCTTCATATAATTTGTTAATGGTAACATCTTTTTTCCATTTGGATATATTCACAATGAAATTTACAATCAGAAAAGGAAATGACACAATACTATTAAAAAAATTGCTTCCTGTATTTCTCAGTTTAGAAATGTTAAATGACTTGTAATTTTGTGAAGAAATCAGTCCTCCTGAGATGAAAAACTAGTAGGGATATACCAATTAAGGTTTTGAGTCAGTGGTTGTCTAAGTTCATTAACAGTGCCCCAAACCCATCGCAGAGGTAAATGTTCTGACATCTATAATTGCTGAAATAGTACTATCGTCATTCTGACATCAATGTTAATGATAAGTCAGCAAAACATCATTATCTATCATCTTCATGCCATGGGATGGCCTGACTTCATATATTATCAGCTGGAACAATGACTGAATACAAGTCAGGTCAAGCAGTCCCTGGCTTAAGCCTGTGCACCATCCTCTAAAACAAATAGCAGGTGTTTCATTGAGATTATAGGGAAGAGAAATCTTTGTGTGCCTTATGGCTGATGTCTTAATTTCTGCTCCCAGAGGATGTATAAATACAGCATCTTATCTGACATAAATTCAATTATGGGTAGGTCTGCCACAGAAGAATAACTCCTGAGTGTATACTAATTGACTGAATAGGAACCAGAGCATATAATGGGGCTTTTCCTCTGCTGAACCTGACACACGCTAAGGGAATGCTACACAGGAGAAAGGGGACATTTAGAATTACAGAGCTCAAATACCTGTGGATATGTAATAGAATACTAGGTAGCTTGTTATGGAATAACTATAAGGATTTTACGCATGCAAGGAGAAAGTGGTATTGACAGGAATATTAGGACTAGGCATGTGTTTATGTGGCTTGCAGACTTTTCCCATCAACATGATCAATTCAGTGAAGGAGATTGAATTTCTCATCTTCTTGACTATGTATAATTCTAGATCTGCTGTATGCACGAAATGTCAGTTCTCATTAGTCTGATGTTGCTTCCAGATAAGTACTGTGTGTCTTGTCACAGATAAGAGATTGTCAATAAATTATTAGAGTTAGCAAACAATGTAGACTTTTAATAAAGAACCACAACCCAATGCAATTGCACAATCCTATTTGTCCTTTAAAAACAATAAAAAGATAATTCTATACTATTATTTCTATATACTTCTCTATATTTTTTTTCTATAATGCAATCAAAACTGAAGCTTCTCTAAAACTAAATTAAATTAAAACTAATTTAAATTTTGATACTTGCATTGAAATTGAGCAGGTGTTCATCCTTTTAATATCTGTTCCAAGTTTAAAATATGAAAAAAGTAATGTTTTCTAGCAGTGAAAATGCATATTAAATTCATGTATTCATACTTCTCTAGAAGTAATTCCAAGTTAGGTAAAGCCTACAGGATGCTTGTTCAAGACATTTATTGCAAGTGCTCTCTATTATCATAGAGTGAAAACTGATTAGCAAAGAAGATGGAGATTAATTCAGACACAAAGTAATTTTTGCATTCAAATATTTTTTGGTTCAATAGAAATCAAAAGGCATGACTCTTATTAATTTCTGTGACTATACATATATGGTATGTCGTTTTCAGATACAGAGAATTTGCATGGATCTAGAGTGTCATTTCTTTCTTTGTTATGCATTCTTTCATGATTTAGTCATATCGGCAACACTGAAATTTTTATTGCTGAAAATTCCACAACAGCGTTAGAATTCATCAAGACGTGTTGCAATCATCTTATGACAAAGAGGATTGAGTGCGAAGGTTTTATTTCAAACACATCTGCCTTCTGGAGAACTGAATATGGAAAGTCTATTAATGACACTTCAGCTCCCATAAGCTGCTCTGCAGTGATGTGAGTTGTCATAATAAAGCATCGAAAGACAATGAATACCTGGGGGAAATATTCAGATGGGGTTGAGGCACTAGTCTAGAGGGAGCTTGCAAAAACTCACCCTTGCAGGCCTGTTTTTCTTTTTAAAATTTGGATTCCTTTTTCCTGCCACTCCCTCTAGTAACATTTGAAACAGGAATACCTAGCTGCTTTCTCTAAGCTTGAACTTCTTTTCTCAGCAGCAGCAATAGCAATACACTTCAGAGAAACTATCTGCTTCATTGTTTGTCTTCAACCTTCATGCTCACAATCTATTTCCACTACTACTCCCCAATGTATTTGGTTTTATTCATTTATTTATGTATTTTATCCAGAGCTTCTGGACACACTGATTCACGTTTTGTTCTCTCTGTCACCAGCCTCTGTGTACTACAATGTCATCTGTTTCCTGAGAATTGAGACTGGTTCACTTAGATCACTACAGAAAATAAATCTCTTTCTCTCTTTCAGGAAAAAAAAACCCACCGAAACCAACAAAACCAACCAACCAAAAAAAAACCCCAACAAAGTAAACAAATGATGACCTTTTTTTTTTTTTTTTTAATACAAAATTAGCTTTAAAGAGAGGATGTTTTATTGTACCTAATAGGTAAGACTGCCATCAAAACACTTGTTTCTCTGAATGTATATATGTAGTCCGATTGAAGGGTCGATGGAATTCAGAAGTGTTGCACAAGGTAAAAATAAGGAGTAAGGCAGACAGTGTCTCATAGACAATCCCATTTTAATTACTCAGAAGATGAGATACTAAGAATAATGGAAACAATTCATTTGGACAGTAGAGTTCAGTAGGTGTTTGTTATACTCTTCTTTCTTCGAGGCAGCAAGAGTGTCTCATTTATATTTCACACACAAACTGGGTTTTGGATGGCTTGATTCTGCTTATTTGGGAGTATAATATCTTCATAAGTACGTGGAGCCAGGCAGATCTGCAATTAACACTGCTAAACTGTCTTGGAGCTGAACTAGCCCACACAGAGCCTATAGTTTTACATGGTTTATCTATGAACTTGCCAGAGAAACCACAACTAGTGGAATTACCTCAGATCTGTGTCTACTATTTTAGTCTCTCCCTCAGACCTCCCGTACTTAAATCAGAGTTAGCTCACATAATAAACAGCTAGGAGAAGCATAATTTATTGAAAGAGATTCTTTAGCTTACCCAATTTCTTTCAACTACTTTGTATGAGAATTATATTGTGTTACATTGCCTTTCACATTATGAAGAGCAGAGTATGAAACACTGAGGGAATTCAAGTGAATATTATGTGATCTATCTTACAGCACCTTACATATCACTTCTGAATCTGGCTCACCGGTCCACTGCCTTGACAAGAGAAAACAAGACACTCACAGCAGCCAGCCAGTGGAACAATAGCTTAACATCAGGAAAAAATATTTATGCAGACAGTGTTGTAATGTGAATAATTATAGAAGAGTAACTTGATAGGGAACAGAAAAAACAGCTTCAGACTTAAGTGAAATAGCAGATATGTAAGTATGACATACAGTTAAGGTTGATCTTTAGTCCCTAACTTTAAGGTAAGGGCATATTAAATTATCACTGCTAAGAATTACTTATTTGGAGAAAGTTTATTTACAGCACTCAGTTCTCTGTCACCAGCGTAGAGCACGTGGATGTGTAGCTGGAGAAACTCCCTGAAAGGTGAAGCTGAAGCTCTGAGGCTTTGCACTAAGACCAGCCTGGAGAGCCACAGGTGTGACACTCACTGACTGCTGCCAGGACTAGCTTCAGAGGGTGCACACTCTTCAGAGGACTGTCAGGCTCTTTGGTGTATATGACTGTTTGGAACACTCAGAAAGCACCCTGACATGAATTCCGAGAATTATCACTTCCATTCTTCATTGAGGCTTACAGAAGTGAGCATGAAGAGAAATATGTGTACTGGAAAAATAAACCATGTCACTTAATAATAACATTCAGTGATCTTCAGAGAGCCATGTGAATATAACACAATAGACATCCCACTAAATAATTCAGCTGTGTACATCAGTAAATAGAAGTGCTCTTTATAATGGTAAAACAGTTTGATTAATATAGTTTTTTTCAGTGAAAGTAATTTTATTCTCTGGAAAGTGTGTACAAATTTCTGCCTAAAAGTTGATTTTTTTTTTTTGTTTGTTGTGGTTTTTTTAGGATTTTTTTATTACAATAATTGAAATAGATAATTATATGAGTGCTGATCTGAGCACATTGATTTCTCTTGTGCTCTCTCTTGCATCATAGGCAAAAAGTCAGAACATGTATTTTAAAATATGTTAAAGTATCATTAAAAAAGGCAAAAATTTCTTCATAATGAGGAAGATTTATTAACAATAACAACATCAATAATAACAATAATATTTTATAAATTAACCCCTAAATGAAATGCTTTTATTTTTTTTTGATATCCCATGATAAAGAATCCAATGTCTGGTTTCATCTGCGGCTTGCAGTATTTTAAACAATTCTGCTCTTTTTAGCTCAGCAGTTCTCTCAGGAGGTCAGTGGGGAAACCTTCATTGATTTCAAAAGGGGAGATCAAGACTGTCTAAACACTTTTGAGTATTCACTCAGACTTTCTTTGAATTGAGTTCTCTAATTCAAAAGTTGTAGGCATAATGCTTTAATATTTAATATATAAATCAGTTTGGGGTGTTATACATTTACTTCCATCCATGGTAAAAGCATAAGAGGGTTTTCAATGCTAAACAGTTTATTTTAAAATGTAGAGGAAAGATTTTAAAATGTAGAGGAAAGCAAAATTTTACATGAGGAGTTACTATGTGGAGCTCATTAACACAAGATAGGCACACAGCCGAGTAATTTTAAAAGCATATTCCAGCATCACAAAAATGAGGAAAGCATTCTTCTAGAAATCTGAGTATGAAATTTTAAGGGCTATCAATCAAGTTTCAGAATACAACTTATTTAATAATTATGGTCAGGAAGAAAAAGTTTTCTTCACTTTCCTCTGGAAGGGTAACATTTCTGATGAGGACCATACTGAATGATACAAAGGCAATATTAAAACTTTACATTCAGGCCACTTTTTAAAACATTTAGGAAAAGATAGCTTGAAAAACTTAATATAGTAGTTTGCAATGGTTCCTGGTAGTTTGTTTTCCTTTGTTAAACGTTTGATAAACAGACGTCTAGAATATTCTACAAACTGATAAAACAACAACAATCAGAAAATTAATCAGGACTTTGAAAGTATAAATAGACTTTCATTCTTTTATTTAAAAGCTTGGTGAAATTTTTAGTTTTCTCTATTTATCGCTGGCTATTTCTTCACTGTATATCATGTCCAAACATGTGACAGAAAGCTTAAGTATTGAGGCTCCTTGAATTTGAAATATATGGTTGTGATATATGAGTGTGAATTTGCATTAGAGCACCTCTTTGCAGCTGTAGAGGTATCCTACTGACTGCACTATATTTGGTAGCTTTCCAGAAGTCAATGAATTACATTTCAGGACTCAGTCTTATTTTTCCTCTTGGATCAGAATGGGTTGCTGTATTTAATTTGTTGTCTTCATTTTATGTTTGTTGTTGTGTATGGGGTTTCTACAGCCATTTTCATTTCTTATTTTTTCATCTAAAAATCTCTATCAGTGTATTTCTTTCTTTGATGCGCTTCAAAACTTCCTGGTGCTGCCTTATTTGTATAATATTGAGAATCACTTATTTATTCTGAATTTTAAGTATGGCAGCAAGTTAATTGATTCTTCTTCTCTGAAGCTGCAGACGGTTTTGTGAATATTTTTTCCCAAGCCATATAACGTTTTAGCACTTTGTAATATTCAGGGGCAGAAGAAAGAGAAAAAGGAAGAGAATTAATTTCTTTATGTATCTTTAAATATAATTTTGGTACGTTTTTTGTTACGACTGATTATATTTTGGGATGCTTTATTTTAATGCAGTTTAGGTAAAATCATCTAATCACATGAATTAAGAACTAAGTCTGCAATTACTTTTTTTGGATACGCATTCCTTTTTTTCTTAATAATTAATTTTCACTAAGATAACTTGAATGACTTTGGTTTGAAGAGAGAGACAGGAAATAGTTAGGATGTAAAGTAATACTTATTTTTTTACTAAAAAAAATTTAATAGCAGCAAGTGAATGATGATTTAATAAATTTTAGAAACAAAAATTTTATGCCTGTATCTGGTTCTGCCCTTCTGTAAGAATTTAAAATGTTTAAAATTTTAATACAATTCAGTGAGTATTCTGCATGTCAAATTACTTTCATTCATTTCATTTAGTGAAGAGCAACACAGGTATGACACTTGTTTATTATGATGATGAAGATCATCAAGAAAACTTAAACATGCTAAGCTGGAAGATGGTTTTAAACTGAAAGAAAGTAGGTCTAGATTCTTCACTATGGGAATGGTGAGGAACATGAACATAGTGCCCAGAAGAGTTGTGGATGCCCTATTCCTGGAAGCATCCAAGGCTAGGTTGGATGGTGCTTTGAGCAACCTGATTTAGCAGAAGATATTTCTGTCCATGGTGAAGAGGGAGTGGGAAATGGGTGAAGATCCTTTTTAAACCAAACTGTTCTGATTGCAAGTGAAGATATAATAGTTTTATACAATAGGACAATATAAATAAAAGTTCAACACTTGGAAAATGTCTTATTAAAATGAATTTCACCCAGAATTTATATTTTCAGCATTTTGTGTAGAGTAGTCTATTTAAAAGGAGATGTTGACTGGATACTCAGATCAGAGGCAGTTCCAATACTACTAAGGTTTTCTGTATGTAATAATTAATCAATTAGAGGTGTAAAATGCCTTTATGTTAATATCTTCCTGATTCATATTTGTTTTGTTTATGTAAACCAAGTTTAATTAAATGGTTATCTAAAAAAGTTTCTTCATTCTGGTTAGACTGCATTGCATTTATAGCTGCTCTTAGCTAAACTTCAGGCTTCATTTTACGCGATAGTTATAGATTTATTTTACAGCATGAGGCAAAACAAATTCAAGGACAGAAAATTAGACTTTCAGAGAGTTTTAGACCTGATACGGTATTTAAAATGATGAGTTCAAGACCTACCAAAGCAGAAGCATAGCAGTTTTGTTGGAGTAGCTGTAAAATAGAATAACAAAAGATGATAATGGAGGTATTTAAAAGGAATCTAAACAATAAGTTTTATTGTTTAAGACTGTAAACTTCAACTTAATATTATAGATCTTGCTATTGAAGGGCTTTCTGGCAAGCCCCGAAACAATTTTTTGAAGCTTGTTTTCCATATGCTTTATACTTTCACTTATCTGTGATTCTTGAGCTTTGATTTACTAATATAAAACCATTTAGATTCCAATTTGCAGATGATTAGTCTTAAATTAACACATAAATATACATTTTAAAAATAAAAACTCATATTTGCATTAATTTGCACTATATGAATGTGGTTTTCAGGTTTTAACTTTCCTTAGTTTTCCAGACAGCTATAAGGATTTCTTAATTCATTCAGTCTAGTTATTCTCCTCCTTCTGAGGAACATGTTCATCTTCTGAGAAGATGTCAGAATGTCTTATCATTGGAGAAAAATTTTATATCTGCATTATGAGTAAATTTAGAGTTTATGTTATTTTAATCCACACATTCACCTGTGCTGGAATACATGCCATTACAAATAGTACATAAATAAACATCACTTATCTGTTGAAATCAAGAATTTTCTTCCAACTCTAGTGTTAAAAAGGAAAAAGTATTATCTTTAATAATATTTTATTAAAGATAAATATTTTTATCTTTCCACTGTTTTCTTTCCACTGTTTTCTTAAAAAAGAAAAAGGTTTTAATGACTAGAAGTGAACAAAAGTAAAAAAATAAAAATATGCTAGCTGAAACAATGTTTTTGAAAATAAATGTTTATCCTCAAAATTCATTCCATTTTATATAGTGATACTTTTTAAAGACTACTAACTTTATTCCTCATTTCATTCCTGCTGATATGACTATATAGTGAAGTTTTAGATTACTGATCTGGTAGAAACAGAGACTTTCTCTGCATGAAAACATTCAAGTAGGGCTATAGATGTTATTGCCTTGAAAATTAAATCTGTGTCCTTTGACAGTCTAATCATTATTTTGTTACTTTTGGAGTATTCCAAATCATGTTAAAATCTACCTCATGTGAATTAATTTAGAGATATTACATTTATATTTTGGATTTAAAAGCAACACAAAATCATAAGAAGGAGAATATGAAGAAAACAATATATGAGGATACTGATGCACTAGTCTAGATAAATGAACTCATCCAACCAAATGAATTGTTGCAGTTATGTTGAACAATTTATGGGCACAACTACCTCCCTTAGGACAGCTCTCTAGCACTGTTCTGGGAAAGGCGTTTTCATTGCTGTGGCACTTAAATGTTCTAATTACTGACTCCAAATATGCTTTCGCTTCCAAGGGGATTTAAACCAAAACTTCTCTTAGGTGTGCATGAGTTTACCATAGATTATTTTATTACAATCAGATTGTAATCAGATTATAAGTAAAATATTATTAAAAATGGATGAAGTGAATAAACTGAAGATCAGAAGTTATCAAAGTGAAATTTAGAGCTATTGCCTTCGAAAAGGCATTTAAGAGCTTAGCAATTGATTCCAATTGAAATTTAGAACTGAAACTCTAAAATGCCCTACTTAATAGGTCCCTGCCTTTATGCCCCAAAGTATCCTTTAAAATCCATGTTAGCTGGATCACATGGCTTTCTAATAGCTTGCTCTCTAGAACAGAAATAGCAATGAATGCTAAAAACTAAAGTATGACCAAAGGATAAAAATCATTGTTGAAGGACAATTTACTATCTTAGACTTCACACTGTAACTCTATATTTACAGTGTATGGACAGCTCAAGTCTGTTCTTGTCCATGAAGCTGCTCCTCCCTCTCGTGAATGTATATTATTCTGTGAATTCAATTTCAAAGACCTGCAGCAGGGTTTTTTTCAGCAATGCAGATATATCTGATGACTTTCAGGGTATACTGCCATTAGTATAAGATTTCTATTGTTCTTCTAACCAAACAGACAGATGCTCCTTACGAAGGTATCCTCTACTAAGACTTGTCTTATGTTTTAAACCCAGCCAGGAACTGAGCCCTACACAGTTGCTTGCTCCCTTGCCCTGGTGGAATGGGGGAAAGAATCAAAAGTGTAGAACACAAAACCTGTGAGCTGATATAAAGACAGTTTAATAAATAGAGAACAGCTGTGTATGCTATCAAAACACAGCAGTTCACCACTTCCCATGGGCAGGCGGATGCTCACCCACCTCGAGAAGAACAGGGCTTCATTTTACATTATGGTGACTTGGGAAGGAAAACACCATCAGTCTCTCTTTCTTCCTCCTTCTACCAGCTTTATATGCTGAACATGCGGCCACAGGTCTGGACCATTGGTTATCTGGGGTTAGTTGTCCTGGCTGCATCACCTCCCAGCTCCCTGTGCCTCTCTCTTATGGGTAAGGGGCAGAGGACCTTGACTCTGGGTAAGCATTGGTCATTAAATGGTCAATAATGAAAAATAATCTCGGAATTATCAATACTGTTTCCATCACAAATCCAGAAAATATGTAAACTGCTGCATAAAAAATCTAGTCTGCTCCTACCAAAACCAGCATAATAGTCACTAAAAAAGAGTAGGATATCTAAAATTATTTTCCTCTATGTTAATTTTTGTGGAGTATTAAAACAAGAGTAGCATGATGCAATGTCTTTTAGAGGACTAGCTAGGACAAGGTTAAGCATATTCCAGTTAGTTACCTAAGATTATACATGCATAAAAGCATTGATGGCAATAGAGTGCCATGGGTGTCGTTGAAAATATAATCAGAAGACAATGAAGCTACACATTTGTAATTGAGGTGTAATTTGATGTGCAAAGCCTTTATTAGTCTATTAAAGGAAGGAAACAGCTTGACTTTCAGGCTGAGTTTGTGTGGCTGGCAGAGGGAGATTTTGTAATATTCACTGCTAGCAGTTTTATTATTGGAATCTTTGGAACATAATGAACAGAGAATTATGTAATCATTTTCAAGGTAGGACTGAATTTTAAAAAAACCCCTTAACCTATTGCTGAGTGAAATTACAGTAAATGTTGTCCAACAGAAACACAGTTTGAATAAGACAGTTGTGAATTTAAAAGAGGAAGGGAAATCTTATGTGTTATAAGAAAATCTGTTTTCTTAGAAATCAGTCATATATGAAGGAAATGCTATTACTGCCTCAGCTTTGAATTCACCTTACTAAGGTCTCTGCCTCATTGTGCACCTTTCATTGTACTACTAAGCCTTTTCCCCAGTCCTTCTTCTCTCCTGCTGCAAGGGAGCTTTCAAATATCTGGTATGGACAAAGGAAAATAGATGGCTTTCTTAAAAATACTTTGCTTACACCTTTTTAAGGAAACACATCCATGAATTAAATATTTGTGAAGTGCTATTCTAAACTAGATCCTGGGTTCTTCTAAACCTATATCTGTTTTCTGACTGTGTTGAATATTGGAGACAGTGACTAAATATCTGAAATAGAGGGATGGTACAATCTGGTTTGTGAAAGATTCAGAATGAAGTCCAGTCCTTAGAGTTTAATGTTAATGGATGAAACTTGATCTTTTTTTAATTCTCATTTTTCATAACTTGGACTATTATGTCCTTTCTTGCCAACAGAAAATTTAAATAGGTGACTAGAATATGAACATCAACAGTAATATTTGTTTTGAAATGGCTTCTCTTAATCCAAAAGAATGAAAATCTCATTCTGATGATTTTTTTTCCTGGTGCAGATTAAAATTTCAGTGACAGTTTTCTGAGGGTTATATTTATCAAATAACAAATTACAGCTACAGATAAAATTTTACCTTGAATTCTTGTAGTAATAACTTTTTTCTCTGTGTGTTGTTTTATGTAGTGACTGTTTTTTTATTCTTGCATGTCTCATAAAGACCTCAATTTACAAATGCTGAATGCCAGATTGGTATTTAACAAAATAGAATTAATTCTCTGCTATTAATTCTCTGTGCAGCTGTTTCTGAGATGGAGATTCACCTTTTGTTGCTAGGGTAAAGACAGCTATTATAAAGACAGAGAAAATTGCAGAAGATATTTTGTTCTGTGTTGCATTTGAACACTTTTTCCTTTAAGGAGAAGTACATTAGTTGATTTAGAAGTTATCAGTTAATATAAAAAATGCCCTTTTTTGTATTTTTTTTGTCTTTTTTCCTCTTCCTCTTCTCCCCTTTCTGTTTCATTTTTTTTTAATCTCTATTTTCTATTATCTATTCTCTTCTTTCTAATTTATTTTCCCTTTTTGTTTTCCCTTTTTTGTGCTAGATTTTTCTCCCACAGTATAAGACTGCCATGTACTATGTTGTAAAATTTTAGCTGATGACTGGAAAGTTCTTAGGTATTACCATATTACAAATAAGAATATCAAAATTTATGACATCACATGCAGATTATTTCTGATTAATGCTGTAAGGAATCAGTGTTTTAAGGTCTCTTAAAGAACCACCATTAAAGGTATTGGTAAAAGCAGATTTAACATACAAGCAAAAACACGAGAAAGTTCATTGGCAAGGTTCACTCTACTGCTTACTAAGTGGTTAAAGCACACAGAGGAAAAACAAACTAAAATCTAAAATCAATCAATCTAAACCCAAAATCAATTAAAAAATTATCTATGTGGAAGCTAGAGGTGCAGGGATCAGGAAAGGGTAAGGGGAGAGAAGGATAAGGATAAAAAGGAGTAAGGAAGACCCTCCTATTTTATCACAAGATTTAGACTAGACCTCCTTGCTAAACTGAGCCCCTGACTTGACCAACAGTTAAGGCCTAAAGGTTTAACAGCACTTAAAGAAGCACTTATTTGAAGGCTTAAGTTAAGCAGTTTAATAAAATATTCATATTGAATTTAGTATAGCTCAACATATCTAAAGTATTGGAGGATCTAGCAGAGCAACATTCACAGTACATCTGCTATATCATATTCACACTCACACACACAGAGATTTAAAGGAGCATGCACAGATCCAAAACAGGATGTGTAGGAGTATGAATGCACTTTAGAAGTTTTAAAAGGTGAGGAGAATACACAGCCTGTGAAAAGTTGTTGCAGCTTTGGGAGTTTCATCTGACTCTGCAGGACAACAAATTATACCCAATGCAAACTGCAGCACAGATACTAAAAAATCACTGAAAAGAAAGTAGAGGATATCGTTTACTGTGAATGCAGAAATGCCCTTGACACTTCCCCATAAATACCTCAGAGAGAAGCTATTGATGTATGGGCTGGACGCGCAGACAGTGAGTTGGACTGAAAACTGGCCAAATATCTGGGCCCAGAGGATGGTGGTCAGAGGTACAAGGTCTAACTGGAAGTTGGTAATTAGTCATGCAACAACTCAGGGGATGATATTGGGCCCAGTCTTGTCCAATATCTTCATGAATGTTGCGGATAAGTGGACACAGAGTACACCTCAGCAGGTTCACTGATGCCACAAAACTGGGGGGAGTCCTGTTGCACCAGAGAGTCATACTGCTGTTCAGAGAGACCTCAGCAGAATGGACAGATGTGCTGGCAGGAACCTCATAGAAGTTCAATAAGGGGAAGTGTAATGTCCAGGCCTGGGGGTGGAACAACCCCATGCACCAAAAATATTCCGGGAGCAGATTTTCTGGAAAATACCTTTGATGTGAAGGACCTGAGTGTTGTGGTGAATACCAGGCTGAACATGAGTCAACAGTGTGCCCTTGTGTCAAAGGAGGGTTATGGTGTCCTGGCTTGCATTAGGCAAAGTATTGCCTGTAGGTGCCAACTTGCTGTTGAGGCTAGACCAGGGGTACTCTATCCAGTTTTGGGCTTAGTACCAGAGATACAGGCATACTGGAGAGAGACCAGTGAAGGGGCACAAAGATGATTAAGGGACTGGGCCATCTCTCCTATGAGAAAAGCCTGAGACAGTTGGAACTGTTTAGCCCAGTTCAGGGAAGATTTTAACAGAATATATAAATACCTGAAGGAAAGGTGCAAAGAAGATGGAACCAAACTTTTTACAGCAGTGACCACCAATAAGACCAAGAGGCATTAGAGTTTATAACAACTTTGTGTCTAATAATCATGTAACACAGCTAGTGATGGTTTTCTCAGGTTCATTGTGCTTGCCATCATCCACCTTAGCATTGTTTCCTCCAAGAATTATTTGTGTGCCACCTTCTGATACGTGGTTTATTTATGTTTTACTCTATTTGTTTCTTCTTTATAGCTTATAGAGGCCAGAGTGCATGAGAACTTCTCTCAAAACCTGTATTCTATATTTATGTCTGTAGGAACTGGGGGAAAAAAACCAAATCCTTTCAGTTCAATCAATCAAACTTGCTAGTAAGAATAAATAGAAAAGTTAAATAAGAACAGTAATAGCAAGAAGATGGAAAAAATCTTGGAAGGATCATTGCAAGGTCACCTCAACCACTTTTTTGATACAACAAAGGATTCTTTATGTTTATATGATTTTGAGTGTATATTTACCTAATTCCTTTTTAAAACCCTCAGTGACATATACTTAGAGATATTCAGACAGCTATTCTAATGCTTTACATTTCTTTTAGGTTTTAAGAAAACCTTTTTTAAAGTTCAATCTCTCTTTTTTCTTTTTTTTCTTTTTTCTTTTTTCTTTTTTCTTTTTTCTTTTTTTTCTTTTTTTCTTTTTTTCTTTTTCCTTTTTTCTTTCTGTTTTGTTTTTTATTTTGCAATTAAAGCTACTTTTTTTTTGGTACACAATAAAAGCAGAAAACACTCTTTTAAGATTTTTTTTAAACTCTAAACGTCTGGGGTTTAAGATAAATATTTCTTTTTATTTATTTCATTGGACAATATTTGATCTTTTTTATTGTGGCTGCTGTTTTGTTGGTTTTTTTCCCCCCTGGACTGCAATTCAGCATACAATGTCTCAAAGTTCACTGGACTTGAATGTTGAGGACTTACATTGGGAAATGGGGGAAAACCTTATGACTTTTCCAGGAAAAGTTCCTTTTTCTGTCAATGAGAAGAAATAGTGGCATTAAAGTCATTAACATTATTTTGATTTACCTCATTTGAGGTCTGGTAATTAATCAATACAAATGATTTAAAGCATCTCCTAAAATAGCTTAACTATTTAGCCACATGTTTTGACCACGTGTTTCTTTCAGTTGAGTCATTTACAAATCTTAATTTATACAATAACATTGAATTGTAATGACAGAGCAATTTCCCAATTGCCATTGCATGCAACAAGCAGAAACATTATTTATGAGCAACCTGTAATCTCTAAGCAATATATTGATAATGTAAATCATTAACTTGAAGTAGATTGGAAACCTTTAGAACTATTCTGAAATATGGTGGTCTTTAATTGAATAGGGGGAAAAGATAGAGGGGGAAATTTGGTGTGTATATTTAATTTTTATAAATAATTCATTAAAATACTTTATTTAAAGATAAAGTAAGCATTCAGATGGTGTTACTAGTCATTCCTTGCTGCCATATTTAATTGCAAAAAAAAAAAAAGAGCCTTTTAAAATAATGTATTGATTAACTTCTTTAAAGAGAATTTGACCAAATACCGTAAAGAGCAACCTGTGTTTGAATGGACTATGGGATATGCTGTCTAATCAGTTTCTTCCATGTCTGGTTTTTAATAAAACTATTCAGTCTTTCCTCCTAAGATCAATGTTCCTAATTACCAAATAGAACCATACACATTTCCAGACCATTGACCAATAGCTAGTGAAATAAGGTTGTATCCTGAATATTGTTGTGTTCTCTTAAGACTGAATAACATCATAAACTACACAGGTTTTTTGTGCTTATTAACTTTTAGAAATTTCAACATGGATTTCCTGAGAAAAACAACTAGTTTTCTAATGGATAGTCCGGTAGGCTGAAGTTAGAAAAAGCTAGCATGACAGCCAGCTGGATGAATTTGTAACACAAGGACAAGTGTCTCTTACATAGAATTCTTTTTTTCTTCTACAGAAAAGGAGATGTTCAAATTATATTTTCAGTTAAAAAAAAACAGAATTAGGGTTAACACATAAGTAAGTATGATTTGACTGCTTTACAGAGATGGGATAAAAGGTTTCCTTTTTTTTTTTTAATCTCTTCTTTTCTTAACATCTATTCCTTTGTGTAGACACCCAGCATTCTGAGTGCACAGCAAGAATGCATGGCAAAAGCTCATAAGACATAATAAAGGAGCAAATACTTCATAAAATAATTTGGAAATCTCAGTTCCAACTTTCTTGTGGTATACAACCTGCCAAATTGTTGAGGACCAGAAATAGCTTGTGCTTCTATAATCAATATTGCATTGGGTGCAGTAAACACTGAAGCTTGATTGTGAATTGATTTACTGGATTTTTTTGTCTCCCATTACCAGGACACAGACTCTACTTATTATAGGAGCTAGGTGAATGAAGTAATATGCAGGCTTGTGACAGAATTTCAAGTAATCAGAGATTAATTGAAAGCAAAGGAGATAATTCTGACCACAGTGTTGAGTATACTAAGGAATTCTGGAAAATGTCGTTGCCATTTTTGTAGCATTCATTACTAATTTTGCCATCACTTTTGTGGGGAGTCTGTTAAATTAATTTTCAAACAAGTTTCAGACTGTACTTGCACTGAATCCAAAACCTAGGCCTCAGTAACTGACTTTTATATTGCAAGGCTTCAACTTCAGTGCTAACTCCATAACAAGTGTTAGGTTGCTGCCAAGCTAATACACCCAACAGTGCCTTTGTTGAGCTGATCCTAACAGGAACAGAGGAAAAGAAGAGAGCCTGGAAGCTCATTCTCTTTCTTACCTCTCCTGATAACATTTTTTTTTTTACATGACTGCTATCCCTCTTGTAGTTTGTAAGCCTAAAAAGCTACTATCTTCCATTCCAAGAAAGGGAATAATTATTTATCTGGTTATTGACTGACAAAAATTCAATCTTGTGAATGCTCTTTATTTGCATAATTCTTATTTTCTATTTCCAGTTATGACCTTTTGGTCATCCTCTGGCTCACTGATTTTGGAATTAGGTTCTGTTTTCAGTCTTCATTACTATTTTCCTAATCTTAAATAGCTCATGTCTGTAACACTTGTACTTAATCTCTTAAAATATCTACGGTATCATTTTTAACAGTCACATTACTTTTCTGATCACCTTAGCCTGCATAAAATCTTGTGCAGTGGAAATATCTAGTATCAAATCAAAGCATTCCTATTGTTTTTGAAGGAATGACACAATTTATATTTCAAATTATCACCTTTTTTCCTCCATAATTTAGCTGCTTCTTGTTTCTTGTGTCTTGAATGAGCTTATGCAGGATACTTCTGCATATGGAAATGTAATTTTTTTGGATGAAGGCTTCAAGCATTGAACCCACTCTAAAAGTGTTTTTGATGCAAGCAAAATTTAATCCATAGCCTTGCAGGGGATTTTCTCTCTCCCATGAACTTGATTACAGGTGACTGTGGTTTGAAAAAGAAGTCAAATTTACATAAGTGCAAAATTCATTTAATTTACATAAGTGCAAAATTAATTTATTTTGTAATTGTTAGCATCAATTTTTGCTTTTTTATCAGTCTTTTCAGTGAGTCCTAATCATACTAGGGATGGATCCAGAGATTCAGGAAAGCTGAAATGCAAAGCCTTCAGCTGTGAAGAATAACGTGAAAAAGATTTCACACAGAGTCCTTTGGTCCTTTAATGTGCACTGAATTATTTGCAAACCCTGTGTCTTCAAGATCCAGTGACTGGATATACATTCAGAAAAGCTAAAAAAATAATAATCATTAGAATTATAGTTTTCATTAAATAAAAAGTAAAAGGTACAGCAAATGGAAAGTTGCTATTTCAAACAATGAAGGTCACATAGGGTTTTTTTCTGGACACAGCTGGACTGATATACAGAATTTTGCTTTAATTATAAAGAAGCAGACTCTTCACATTAAATGGTGTATGACCAAACAAGCTGCCTTCTTTTGACTTTTCAGACAGCTGGAGTTGAATTCAGAGACAGCTAATTGCCGTGGGGACCTTTCTCTGGCAAGTAGCCCATTGGTACTCTTGAGGGGTGGAGAGGCTTCACACAGAAAGCTTAAAGCATCTGGGCTGCTGTTGTGCAGAATGCAACTGCTGACAGATTTACCATCTGTCTTTGAGAAAGACAACAGCTTGGGAAGCCCAGATACCACTATTCTTCATCAGAAAGCCCGATGTCAATCAAACCCTCCTCATTACAGCAGATAGAACTTGAATTACAGCTAAGTGAAAAAGAAATATCAAGATATTATTTTACTTTTATTTGTGTATGAATAGATGAAAAATCCTGAAACACTAGGAAACAGCAAAATGTGAACGCATTTGTATTATCCATCGCATAAACTTTCACCATGAGAATAGTTTTACAGATGTACCAACAGTAACCATGTTCATATCCCCTCAAAAAAGAGTCCTGCTGTAATAGCACAGAGTAATGAATTCATAATAAATACTGTACCATTATAAATGCTTCAGATATTTATTTTTTGTAAATTGTTATTGACTGTAAAAGGTAATTGTTTTCATTCCTATGTTTGTAGGCAATAGAACAAATTGCATCTATCTTATACACGAACTTCAAAACTCTAATCATTGGTATAAGAAAAAGATGTGCAGTCATCCATGAATATTGTTTACTTGCTTATACACAAAATTATGTCTATGGCCTAGTATAATTTGTAAAGAATCAGTCAAAATTAGGAAAAAAACCATAAATGTTTTCTAATAAGCTGCAGTACAAATATTTTCAGCACACAAATTCATGACTATAAACAAATGTCAACGCATAATACCTGCAGGTCTGAAAGACATTCATTCAACCCAACAGTTCATAAAAGTCAGGAATTATGAAAAATTGAATTATGGATTCTATAAATAGTAGTCTTTCTTAAGACTTCAAGTGAGTACATATATTTGTGTAAGACTTAAGTGCCTTCCTGAAAGATGCAAAAAATTTGGCCCAGTTGCTCTCCCTGTACTTCTGAGGTTGACCAGTGTGTACTGTGTGTTTAAAAAGAGTAAAGACTTTATAGCTCAAGTTCTTAAAAAGCATCAGTTTAATGGGAACATAGAATAATGCTGAACATGTCATATTGTTGTCATGTAAACGTTGAAAACACATATATTTGTATAGGTGTGTGTATATATATTTTTAATCACAAATATATAGATAGCTGGACACAGGTAGCTGCAGTAAAATGATTTTTTTTGAGAAATTTTCATGGTTCTTTTTACCCCAAGTACTTTACCACAAATCTAGAGGGAGAGAGGAGGAATGTATTCCAGGATTTTTCTTCAAGCTCCATGACAGCCAAATCCTAAAATCCAACTTCTCCTTCTACCTGCATGCAGTATTGAAAGAATGCATTGGCAGATGTAGGAAAAGATGCAATTTAGTAAGGAGACCTGAACACTCTGACCAGTACATTTACATGGTGCCTCTATGAAGCAAAACAATTACACGTTTTTACACTAGTGACTACAGCTCTCCAATGGAAATCTGAGTCCTGGTTTCCAGTTGCCTTTCCTAGGTTTGTTTCTATATTTTAATGCAGAACGCTCACCCTCTGAGCTTAGGGTTAAGGCACAAATCTAGGAGACAGAAAATTCAGATTCAGTGTTCTACTGCTGAGGGAAGACCCTGAGTTCAAGCACTCTAATGAAATACAGCCTTACAATTGTCCATATTTTAAAAGAAAAGGGAAGTTGGCTTCTCTTTCCCAAGGGAAACAGATTAGTTTTTACTTCAAGGAAAAGGTTCAGGACTTCAGAGTCTAGCCTAAAATATATACTCTAATGCAAAGCTAGGAAAGACCAAAATTGTCCAGATTAATAGTATATTGCCATCAAACAGAGCAAATTGTTGGCTTATTTTCTATGCTGAAATACTTTCAGTGCAGAGCTAGATCACATACTTCTATACTGTTGCAGAATTGATACATCCATGTCAAAAAGAGGTATGAGAGTCAAATTTCCATCATTTCCTATTCTCCAGTTTAAGCATAGACCTGGTTCATCATGCTGACTGCTATGAATCTTTTTCTTGAAGGGATAATTTCCTCCAGGCATGGCATAGATTGTTGAGTTGGAGCTTTGAGCTCCACTCTGGTGGCAGCATGCCAAAATCCCTTTAAGGGACTAGCTCTTAATATCCCTCCTTTTCTGAAACAGCCAACACAGTATTTCCCCACTTCAGAGAGGGTAAATCTGTTTCCACAGTTCTGGAGATCAAGCAACTCAATTGATAAAAGTTCTCTTGCATAGCATATGAAAATGGGAATATGTTACTGTTGTGGAAGAGATCTTAGCCACTGTATTTCAGTCATGTAGGGACTAATTATTCCATTTCAATCAAGTGTGTTCTAGTTAAACCGTAGTAAATCTCTGTTAGAATATGGAAATTAGTTACCTACTGATGTATGACTAGTGTGTTCATGAAAATTCTTTATTTAGCTTTCCTTATTTGGTTAAATAGCGCAGGACTATTAAATCTTGGACATATTTGTGCACAGCTGAGGTATAATTTGGGAGTACGTAGACAGCACATCTTGTAAAAATGGAAATGCTGACATTTATACCAGGGATACAGGACTCTGTCTCTGACCATTTACCTATGTAAAATTGAGGTAATAAACTGAAGAAGAGAAGAATGAACAGGTAAAACTGAAAATTATATATTATATATAAAACTGAAAATTATATATTATATATATAATAATTTATATATTATATATAATTTTTCATATTATATATAATATTTCCAGGTATCCACAGGCTACTGATTAGGACTGGCAGTCAGAAAAAAATGTCTCTTGTAAACCAAACTCATTAAAAGATTCAATCAGTGTAATTTAATAAAGATAGAACTCCTCAGTTTGCCATTTTGGTCTGTAAAGTGGAATTACATTTAAAATATTCTACCAACTCATTGTGATATGAGATTTTGATAAACCATGGCTGTTAAATATTTCCTCTGGGAACACCTTATAGAAAACCATGTGAATCTATGCAGAATTTGTATAAAAGTTGTTAACATATAAATTGCAAATAGTATTTCTAAATATTACTAATATCATAAGTGGAGACTTCTGATTCAGTACATATCTAGTGTTCCTTTTGCAAACTTTAAGAAACATTTTTTTTTCACTATGTTTATATATATTCAGATCTGGAGACTTTTGGGGTTTTTTTTTCCCTGAAGATAATAACCCAGATCCTGAAGGTGCCTGGTAAAAATAAATTGTATATCAGAGAGTGGAAGAGACAAGGCGATTTGCAAAGATCCAATTATATCATTTGATGTGTTGTTAATGCTATTGTCAGTGGCACAAAGGCATGATTCCAGAATTCAAAGAACATGGAACATAACCAGGCAATAAATCTGATTGTCCAGGTACAGCTCTACAATTAGATTCAAGAAGAGATGGCAAAACAGCGATTAAATTTTCCATCAAGTATAGTTTCCTCAAGGTAGGCAAAATAATCTCAGTTGCTACTTTGTGATTCTGTTGGTTTATTTACAGTAATGAGGCTTTCTGATTCATGTAAATACATTTAATTTCCATTAGCACTAATAAGAAATCAGTGAGCACATCAAGAAGGGAATACATGTATTTGCAACATGTAATGTACTCTTGGATAGGTACTTAACCCAAAATATATTTGAAAATAATGTGAGAGATAAACATGTGGAGTGAAGTGGAATACCTGGAGGCAAAGTGCTAATTCTTTCATGACATCAGCTCAGTCAGGGTCATGAAGGCATATTGAAGATGATTACAACATGTTAGATTTGGAAAATATACAAGTATTTAAATTCTCAGCTACGTATTGTAGGATTTAACAGAGCATACATTTCCAATTATATGTTTTGTTTTATCTGCAACTTGCCTGTCTTCAATCTAAATTTACTGGAAAGCAGAAAAAAAAAAAAAAAGAACAGCTCTTTTTAGTGTTTAATCCTATTACAATTAGTGTTTAGAAGATCATTGTTAACATTATACTCAAAAAATTGTGAAGTATATGGACAGAATTCATAGAAGACAAGGTCAAGAAGCTGAGGACATACTGCATTATAAGTCCATATATAAAACCAAATTTATAAAGAAGTAATAACACTGTCTGTATTATCACAGGTTTTAAGCAAGACATTAAAATCAACGTTCTTATTTGAAGTCTTAATGTGACCAGTAAAGGATTGAAATCCTCTGTATATTCTGTAAATATTTTGGTCTATCTACTTCTAAGGCCTGCAATTTGGTGCTTCATGTGGCATGAGACATAAGCTGTTACTCTGAAATAAAGTTGTTTGGGACATGGTAGGAGTTGAAGCACAGTAAGATTTCTACTGAAGGTCCTTATCTTCAGTCATAGACTCATGAAGTGAATGCTTGCAACATGGATAATGCAGACATCTTCAGTAATAGGGTAAAGGAGAATCCTTTCTCTGTTAGGGATGTAAAGCACTGCAGCAGATTGCAAGAGAGGTTGTGAAGACATCCAAAACTTGCCTGGATGTGGCCCTGAGTAATTGGGTATTACTGGATCTGTTTTAAGCAGGTTGCACTAGTTGCCCATGGAAGTCAGTTTCAATTAGAAGGTTTCTATGATTCAAAGTGTAGCTCACAAAGGGCATGGGCCAATGGAAAAAAAAAAAAAAAAAAAAAAAGATGGAATTTCTGAACCCAGTATGTAGAAGAAATATAAGCATTTCCATCTGTTACTTATCATCCTATACTCTTCCATGTTCTTATTAGGGTTTGCAAACATCCAGCATATACTCCTGAAAGGTCTAATATTGCAAAGATTGCAAAAGGCCAGCCCAATTTCAGATGCAGACGATAAATAAAAATGTTTCATATATAGACAATAAATCAAACAATTCATAGCAGCAACAGCTCATCAGAAAGATAAAACCTGTTACAATAACTTACTTAGATTATCAAAAATGAACATAACTTCAGAGGAAGAAAAACAAGTCTCTTAAAAAAAAAACAAAACAAAACAAAAGAAGCAACATGTAGATCCTATCTTTTTAGCCTATGAGATTTTCATGAGTTGTTTCAAGTCTTTTTGAAAGACCATGACATAGTGCCATAGTCCATCTTTTTAAATTTCCACTCTTTCTTCAATGTACAGTAAAGAAAATTTACTGCTGAGGCTCTTACTATCAGAAGAAACCCAAGGAAGCTGCAGGTTCTGCTTATACTGTTATCAATACATTATGGGGAAATTGAAGCAGAGCAAGCATGTATAACTTGTTAGTTGCAAGTTCTTTTTCTGTTTTGGAGAAACCACATGAAATCATGCGGCAGCTGTGTTATTGCCACCTAAATTCAGAAGTCTAGAATGACTGCACACAATTTGGAACCACCACACACTTGCTAAAACCTTCTTTCTTGAAAATATACCTGAAAGCTCTGATACAGATGTAACTTACATTTGAAAGACAGCCCATTTGTAATACAGCAGATTTGTAAGTGATGTCTACATGATGTATATAAACCCAGGAAATTATTTTTTAGATTTTTCCTACATTTTCTAATGTGAAGTCATGGTTTTAGTGGTTTTCGTAAATAATGCTGTGTGATAAAGTATTGGCTGTATCTTTCACACCTCCTTTGCAAACTCAACTTGGATGCAGGCCAGGTGCTGACAATTGGATATTGCATGTTATCACACTTGCATCTTTGGTATGACTCAGCCTTTTTGCATTCCATTGCTGAATTTCCTTCCTCTGTTCTGTGGCTTTTTCAGTGCATGTTATTTGTGTTTTTAAAATGAACCATGTAAAGGAATATTTCCATAACCATGGTGACACTGTAATATACTTACAAAGTACAAAGGGAATAAGGTAATTCTACCAGACTGGTATTTTCAGCCATCAGTTGCTGGAAATTTAGGAATTATATTTTATTTTATTTTATTTTTTTATTAAGAGACAAAATGGAATGTGCTGAGTACTTCCAGACCTGCTTAGGCTAGAGTAACTACAATAAATTAGTACAATACTTTTGCAACAGAAGTGATGAGCTGTGTCTGTTGCTGTGCCTGTTTTACCTACTAGATTTTCATGGATATGATGTAGTTTTTGAGGGAGTTATTTTTGTGTTTTTTTTAAGGATCCATGCTTCTGAATGCATGTGAATTCCTAATTTTTTCAATAATTAATTTTTATCACTCTTAATTCTATTATCTTAGGAAACTATATATCTTTTTTTGGTAGCATATGAAGGTTTAACTTTTTTTTTTTTTTCTGAAAATGTTTAAAAATCTGAATTTTCATCTGGGAAGCCAGGGTACATAGAATGAGGGCCCCAATACAAAAAGACATTTACATAGCTTTTGCCCACTGTCATTGATAGCTCTTAATTTCTTGCATTTCTGACCAAATTAAGTCTAAAAGGTCTAAGGTTTAAAAAGAAGCTTTCCATATAGAAAATATCTTTAGATTTTCCTTTAAGATCCTATGCTAGTGTCTTCAGAGAAAGAAAATTAACTGTTCCTAGAGACTGCCAGAATGGAAAGCAAAAGAAATAAAAAACGTACATGTTTTCTGAAAAAAAATTCAAGTCAATCTTGTTATTTTGAGAGTTTGACTGGTTTTAGATTATGGAAAGGAGAGTAGTTGTGTGCAAGTATTTGAGCATTGGCTTCTTCTGCTAATTGTAGGTACAGACGTATAAACGCAGAAAGTTACAGAGTGTAAGGCTACAGCTCTTTACAGTTGTGTGTTTGCTAAAAAGCCTTGTCTGTTCCCCCTAATCTTTTCTTCTCTGCATGAAATTCTGCATGAATTTCAAGAGAAATCTGGAAGATGTTAAAAATTAGTCTTAATAAGCAGAATCCTTACCTGCAATAGGTGCAGCATATTAGTTACCACAGTAAAACAGATGTAATAAAAAATTCAACTGTTCAAATGTTCTGTTAAAACCTCTTTAACATGCCTGCTGTTATGTGATTGCTAGGAGTTTTCTGCTAAGATATCATAGTAGATAATTATTTAAAGCCTTTTAGGTTTCTTTCTTCTCTATCTTGACTAAACAGAACTTAGAATTAAACCCCCAGGGCACAGGGTTCCTATTCTATCTCTGAAGTTCACCAGAAACACTCTAAACAGTAGATATTTTGGCATTTCAGCATGAAACATATTGCCATTAAATCTCAATAATTTCCTGTTGTCTTGTTAAACAAAATATTTTGCTGTGCTCATGTTTTACCTATGGTTTACAAGAAACACAACATACATATAAATTTTAAAGATCCTTGAAGAATTTTTTGTATACCATTTCACAGCTCACTTGTGATACAGGTTTGTGTAACAGAAGAACCGTGGAACGTAATGATCTATGCAACAGAGCAGCTGATGCATAGTTATGATTAACACAGCTCTATCAGGCCATACAACTCTGCTGGAGTAGAAACCACAGCACTAGTTCTGCACAGTTGTGAATGAAGCTGATTTCAGAACAGAAAAAAAGTTCTGTATTATGGAAGGGGTAATGATGTTTGTCTGACTGCCCCCACTCCCACACCCATCTTAAAAAAAAAAGCTTAACAACAACACATCTCTGGGAAAAGACTGATGAATTTGAATAAATTGTTAGTCAGTAAATCCATTCCACAAGCAAGAGAACAATACAGATTTCAGGAAATGGATAATAATAAAAGAAGTTAGCAGCTGGGCTTATGTTTCATCCAAATCAAAGTGGACAATCACTGATTAAATATCACATAAAGATATATGCATTCTGCCTCTCAGAGCATTTGACTGTTTCCTCAATCAAAAGGTTATTATGTAAATTAAATGCAAACAGAAGGGAGGTGTGTCTGAAACCAGCTTTACTAATATGTTGCATTCTCTAATTGATTTGATCAACATCAGACTCCTTATTGCATGAAACCAGAGGCAATTTTACTAAGAG
Source organism: Certhia americana (assembly GCA_018697195.1). NCBI lineage: Eukaryota > Metazoa > Chordata > Aves > Passeriformes > Certhiidae > Certhia > Certhia americana. The sequence continues at coordinate 38,566,355 of CM031879.1, forward strand.
AAGCATTGCACTGTAACTGATATAGAGAATACTCAGTGACTTCCTCCTAAAAAATTAGTTTCAAAATGTTTTGATTTACTATTGTCTTAAAACTTTCTTATTACATGATAATGTTGAGGAGAACTAGACACTAAAGTAAAGGGGGCCTCCAGTCAAAATCATCCTTGCTTGAACACTATTTTTCATACTAGAAATATTTATTCTTCTCTGCATACAAATATTTTCCATAAGGTAAGTTTTGAAAACTAGAAATTTTTCCACTTCAGATTATTTCATCTCTCCAAACTCTTTTTTAAAAAAGTATTTCCTTTTCTCTTACCCACAATATATATATATATATATATCCTTATTATGCTCTGGTGCTTAGTAATGTTATTTACACAAATGTAAGTGAGGCTTGGAATGTGCTAACTTTTCTATGTTGAAATAAGGTGTGTTCAGACTAACAGTTCAAGAAGCTATTTAACGGATGCACTTCCTAGTAACTGAAATCTCATTCATTAAAGGTTTAGTGTTTAAGTCTGTTAATCATTTTCTAAGATACCTGAATTAGATTGCTAGTTGTATCCCTGTTTTATATCCGGGAAAACTGTGGTAAACATGGACTGACCATGACAGATGTAATATCTAGATTTCAAGAACAGAATTTCTTTGACCCCTGGCTATCAGAGGTGTTATTCAGAGTTGAAGCAGAACATATCCAAAAAAGTCCATGTTCATGGATGTAACAGCTTTTTGTCTGCTTCTTAGACAGACTAACACCAGTCACTGAACTACAGGTTTTTTTTCTCTATCCTAGATTTCTGTCTTTGAGGTGTCATGTTCCATATCCCTCATCATAAACATCAGAACAGTGAAAATCATACTGATTTAAGGATGCTTTCAAGGCTATTTTTTTCCTTTTTGACTCAGACACCTACTGCTCATGAGTGTAAAGAACACGTAAGTGTCTCAGATCTCCTCTTACTCCAACTTCCGTCTACCTATTAATTCATCTCCATTTCACAGCTTTTAGGATATTGCTGTCACCTGCTCAGTATCAGTATCTTTAAAACTTCTGCTTCGAATATAAAATGTTAGCAGATACTCAAAGGAAAAGTATGAAAGTCTACATTAAGGATACGCAATAGCTTTCACACCCAGTAGAATCATGTCTTCTGCTCATGTGGTGAATATTCGTAGTTTGTTTTCTCAGGATTTAAACTTAGGCTTGCTTTGTATTTTTATTCTCAGGAACATTCTGAATTTGCCCTTCATTTTCACTCAACAGTTTTCTTTCCATGCTGATTAGGTAAGTAGCATTAAAAAAAAAAAAAAAAAAAACAACCCAAAAACTAAAAGCCAGTACATTAGCCACTTCTTAGCTGTGGTAAATATAGTGAAAAATGTAGCAGTGGAGAGTCACCATCTGTTTAAACTTCAATATGCTCACAGATTGGGTGGCTTAAAAACCTTTGACATTATTTATTAAGTAGTTCATAGTTTTATATAGTTTCTTCAATGAATTAATGTCTCACCCTGGAAAAAACAGTAACAGAAATCAAATAAGTAAAAAAAAAAATTAACTTCATGAAGAAGAGAAGCCCATTCAAAGACTAAGTTTCTGCACCCTGAATGCTCTTTTGGCTTTATGACTTCAGCAACTCCCCCGGCTCTGAGCTTAACATTGCTGTTTAACCAAAATAGATAGCTTTAGCTGTATATTAAAGGAAAGTGATTAACAGTGAAATGGTGAGCAGATTCTGCTAATTAGGTCTCACATTTAACACTCCATGAAGATGAATGGAATAATTTCACAGTAGTCTTTAAGCTAGTGCTTGTCTATACTTTGTCATAAATGTGCATCATTCTGCATTGTCAGGGTTATCTAACTACACAGAAAAAACATTGTTTCAGGAGAAAGACTTTATGGTGGAGTTCTCTTTAGAATACACACAGGAAGAAACTAATTCCTTGGAATTAATGAATTTTTCACACTAAGAAATTTCTTTTGTTCTTGCCCATGGGTATTTAATTTTTTGCCTGTGTCTAATTAGCAGCTGTTGTGAGTTTTTTTTCCCCTTTTCTCCTATTATAGGAAAGTGATTATTTTAACTTTCTTTTCTTTCTTATTAATAGTTGTCATTGTATTGACAGGCTCCATAGAATTTACACAATGGTGAAAAATCTGATGTTCTTACTGCATTTGATGGTTCATTAATATGGGAATATTTGTGAATAACTAACAATTTTAAAAGTTATTACTGTTTATATGACACATATACAGAGAAATACTTCAGTGAGAGAGACAGTCAAAGAACTGATTATAAAATCATTAAATTGCATGTTATAATTATGAATTCTTATGCAGGTATAAATAATAGGCTGATTCTTTCAAGATAGTTCTTGCATGTAATTAACTCTTTCCTAGTTTTAGATTTAAGCCATGTGTAGTGGGTTGAATATGTGACTGAGCATTATGGGAAAACTATAGCTTGCTTTACTGAACTGTCTAAGGTCTAAGCAGCTACATTTAAGAGAGTCAGGTTTTTCAGGGCTGATTTTCAGGGCTGATCACTTTTCAGGGCTGATTCATCTCATCCATCTGCCCTAAAATAGATCAGATGCATCAAACTGTACAGAAATTTTTCCTCTTTATTTACTAAATTACTAGGCCAGATTCAGACAACTGCTGTCTGAGAATTACAACGCAGTATCAGTAATATTAATGAGAAAGTCCAAGTTAGTTTTGAAATAAAAGAAAATCACCTGTATTTAATGAAAAATAAAGTGGGATAAATAACATGGCACATATTATATACCATGACAATGGAAAAAGGATCTGAAGAAGAAGAATCTTAAAACACAAATCTTTCTTCTGAAATAAATACATTTTAGAGCAAATAGGTGCACATACTTGCTATACTTGCTCAAAAAGGTGAACTGGAACTCCATGTGGAAAAGGAAATCTTTTTCAGTGGGCTGCATCAAGACATCAAAGCAGATTCTTTCCTAGGAATACAAAACTAAATGAGGCTTCTATTGGAAACTTTGAGGGCAATGTTGCAAAACCAGGCAAATAAACACTTTTCTTAAATGAAACATCTAAGTCTAAAATTTCACAATATTAAAATTTTCTCAATTCCATTTAACTTTTATTTGAAAGCATAAATGGAAAATATGTGAAATTTTTGGCTCTAATGAGGATTATATCAGCAGTTGATTCTACTTGCATTACTGCAAACTGACAGTATCCCATTTTCCAAAAGTTCTATGAAAATATCAAGCTTTTATTATGTGCAAGACCAATTCAGTTACTTTCCTTTTTTTAGGCAGACTGGATTATTTGGCTAATCTCTGCATATGTTTCGACTCATTCATCTTATGGACATTGAACCTGTGAAGCCATATACAATGCTCGACTTGATATATTGAGCACTTTCCAGTCTTTTTTTTTTTTTTGTTTTTTTGGGTTTTTTTGTTTTTTTTTTTTTTGTTTTTTTTTTTTTGTTTTGTTTTTTTTTTGTTGTCCTGGGACAGTCCTGCTAACTTCAGTGGAATTTTACAGAGAAGAAAACACCCTTATGTTCGTGGACTGATGTCTTAGATTTCCTCTTAAAGTCAACATATGGTGAGTATCAAAAGGTTATTTCCTCCTAATTTTCAGCTTGAACACAGGAGATGTTAAATGACATAATACAGAAATGTGCAATACAAATGTATCAGCTTTCATTGCTGTGAGGATATCAGGTCAATGAATGTTGAAGTGCATCTCCAGAAAATAATTTCATTTCTTCTAAAATTATTTTTTGAGGCAATAAATAAATAAATAAATAAATAATATAAATAAATAAATACTTTCTAAGAAACTAAAAATTATTGTTAAAAAAATGGTTCTTGGACATACAGTATACCTGAAATCTGCTGGAATTGCAGAATATTTGTGTTTGATTTTCTCTGTAGAGAGATAACATTTCAAAAAGAAAATTAATTTTCAGTCCTAGAGTACAAGGATAATTTTATTGACATTAATGACACTATTATTGTAGCCAAACAATTATTCAGGTGATATACCGCTAGACCAAAGTCTTTGCAGTGTCTATGCATAATAGATAAACTGTGACTTTGTAGAAATTGCCAATTGCCAATTGCCAATTGCCATAGAAAGAACAAAGAGCAGATGATTTTTTTCCAGTGCCCCAGATGCAGATTATAATTCAGCCACAATCTACCTTCTGCCATCACCTCTGGGTAGAATAGACTAATGCAAAAGCTCTGTACTTCATGCAATTATATGGCCAGGTGCCACTGTGTTAGTGCAGTTACATTCTTGGGGAAAGAAATAATATCAAGTCTACTCTCTTCACACCATTATGGAAAGGGGAAGTAATGGCTCTGCAGAGGTTGCTTTCCCACCTCATAAATGAGGATGGTTTCCCACTGGTAATGTAGACAAACCTGTCTAACAGGCAAAAGGAAGGTTACTGAGGTAATATTAAATGGAGCTGAGCAAAAATTAAAATTATTGTTCCTTGGGGAAATTCAGCTATTTCAACACTTGGTTTTTGTACCTAATTAAGCTGAAAAATTGGACCTTGTCAAAGACCAGTATATTGTAAAAGCTGCTTTGGTTGTGAGGTGGTGACATTTTATTTTGAGTTCACACAGCATTAAAATGCAGTTCTCTATTGCTCTATATTTTCGTATACATCTTAAAATATATGTGAATGTATATGTTAATGATAGTGCACCACATGCTTCCATCCAGTATAGGCATCCACTGGATTCTAGGTTTCAGAGGGTGCTTGACTATTATACAAGTAGTCAAATTTTGGTGATAGTAGTTGTCTGGCAGTATCAGCATTCTGTTAAAGAATAAGTAAAATGCATACAAACTGCTTGCAAAAAATTATTTTAGTGTGCATTTGAACAAAACCTGTTTAAAAGTGTAAGATGGTAGAGCTTTATATAAGAACTCTAAAAAGAGTTGTCAAGAGAGAACTCAAGAGTTCTCAAAAGAGACTCAATCGAATGAAAATCCTTAACTTCTCCTGCCAATTCCTTCCTCTCCTTAGACTTAATAATTGCTATTAAATATTTTAACATAAATGTCTGGATTGTGCTTGAAAGCCTTGCTTCTTTGTAAGGAGGTGGAAAGAAACTACAACCTTATCCTATCAGACAGTGGTAAAATGAGTAACAGTACCATTAAAATCTACCACCATGCTTACCATCACTGGAACTGTACTGTAAAGAAGTCTGAAGAGCCGTGCAGTAATAGCATATCTTAGCTCTCTGTGAGTAAGGTAGCCAAGCAATTTTTTAGCCTGCTAAAAATATTCCTAGGAAAAAAACCATCTGGTGCAGCAAAACCACAAGGGAAATAATGTTTTTTTATAAGTTATTCCTGCTAGAAAAATAGCAAGGCCTTCTGTTTATCATTATACTTATGAGGTAACTGCAATGAAATCATGAAAGTATTATCTTATGAACTGAAGAAGCTTTCCTTTTTTTTTTTCAAATCACTAAATGGCCCACTCATTCGGGTGTATTGCAAAAAAAAAGTCAATTTCCTTCAACAAATTTGGGTTAAAAGGAATGAAATGGTTGGGTGACACAGGGCTGCTTTTGTAGTGGGGGAAAGAAAAAAATTTTTTTATAGATTACTGACAACATTTTCTCTGAAATTTTTATGAGGGACATGCCATTAATTTAATAAGCTCAAATCAAATTTCCCTTGTTATATGGTACATAATGAAGAAGTATATGCAGAGATTTTATATTTACTTTCATGTCCCTATATATTTGAAAATACACATAGGATAGTGGCATTGCAGATGACATAATCCATACAAATATCAGTAGTAATTTTACTGCCTTTTTCCCCTGTTTCTTTCTTCTGCCAAAGGAAGCACCTAATTTCAGAATGCCTTCCTGGGAACTATTTCTTTATTAAAAGTGAAGGGAAAAAAGTAAAGGTGACATCTACAAAGCAGTATGCCCTTTTTGAAAGTTAAATGAAAACTTTAGGGTACCGTTTTCAAATCGTGACTAATTTAAGAATGCAAAACACCTTCACAGACTTAGTTTTTATATTTGTTAATTCAACTTTGTTTAAAATAGTAGATGAGTTATCATATTTAAGTGGATATGTTTTTCAGATGAGAGGACACTATTCTGAAGATTGTCAGTGAGAATTCCAGATGAATCAACTGTCTGCTGGTGAAACATAATTTCCTAGTTAAGATTATTTTCCCACAGAAATAGTCAGTGTTTTAAGTATGCTCATTACAGAGAGCTAAAGACTTAGGTTATAGTATCTTATCTCACAGCTGACAAAGGAAAGTGACTTATTTTCTTTCAAGACAAATGACTTTTCCCTAAAATGGTTTTACAAAATGATTTTTGTAGTTACCATTGAACACAGTTTTAAAAATATGGGTTCTGTGAGTCAGCTGCAGATCAAGTTTTGAACCATTATGCTACTTTGCAGGGGTTGAAGAATACAGATGGAGGAATAAACATAGAATTGGAATGGGAATAAAAGAACAAATGGGAATAAACAGGGAGTATTTAATCTGGGAGCTAGACTTGGTGCTGGACAGTGAAAAATCACGACATCATAAGGATCCCTGAGCCTTTTAAGTAGATATAACTGGAAAAAAGTAAAGTAGAAATGCTGCAAATTATCAAATATAAGATTCCTAAAGAACAGAAGATATTTAGAAAAGCAAAATTTTAAATGTTTTAAGCAGACCCCACTAGATCACTTACCTCTAAAATGCCTACTGCCTCTCATAAGAGGCTGTGCATTCAACACAGAGTGAGGTACTCTGTTTTCATTCAATACATTTACACTTTTGGGGAAATAGGAATGATGAACAGCACATCAGTGCCTGTATGAGTCTAAAGAAAAATGGAATCTTAGAGCCCTTAGAAAGGAGAAAAATAATTACTAGTTTTAATCTTCCTTTAAGTTTGGCATGGGCAGCTGGGGTTGTCTGGAATGCCCCTTTTAACCCTTCTGAGGGTGCCTGCCTACCCAGAAAGAGTTTGGTAATTCAAATATTACTGCACATTCACATGTGTAGAATTTAATCAACATCTGATTAAAATAAGTTGAAAATATCTTCATATTTCTTCATTGTGCCTTTGGTTAAAAAGAATGTATTGCAGATTTTAGTCAACTAGTATCTGTATTGCAGATTTAGTCAACTATTTAGTCAACAATTTATCAAAATTTGATTAGAAATATCAAAAAGAGATTTGACACTGTATTTCTCTATTATTTCTTTGGAAATTTGAATTAGTAACTATGTGGCAAACTTTTTGATGACTAAGCTTAGGCTATAAAATTCTGAAAATGAATTGATTTGATGCATATTTGTTATAATTATATATGTATATATATGTATATATAATATATATATTTATCAGTGACATTTAAAAAGCTGCTAAATATAGCTAGGTGCACTTACTAAAAAGATACTACAAAAACATAGACAGCATGAAAACAAATCCTGAAAATGGGTTTATATTAATTATTGACTTGTGTCTATAATAACATTCCTTCTTGTTTAATTGCTGCTTCATGAATATTTCCCTTGGTTTTTCCATGTAGAAACAATTGACAAAATTTCTTTGTTAAACCACATCTGGAATGGTCAAATCCTCTCCTAAGATAAAATTCTTGGTAGTATTTCTCATTAAAGAAAATTTGAAGGAATCTCTCCATATATCCAAATCCAGACTAAATAATAAAGTATTTTCTTTAAGAATTAGGGATCTTATGTCTTTTCATTCACCTTTTTAGAATCAGAAAAATTCTGATTGAAAATATGTGTAATGTTCCATAGTTGTGCAGGCAGTAGTAACAAAACTATTATGAAAATTATAGCAGCAGTAACCCTTTATTATTTTCTTGCAGTCAGAATCAAATGTCAAAGTAACGTATATTTTTCCCATCATAAATATGGAAAATAAAATATCTGTTTAATGCCTCAAAATGTGTTCTAAATAAATATCAAATTAAATGAATAATTAAAAAATAATACAGCTTCCCCCTTCCCTCCCTCCCCACGCCCCCAAATACTGCAAGAATGAAATAGCTTTGTGAGACAGGTTTCAGGATTAAGTGTCAAATGAATGGAGCCAGATGTAACAAACAGAGAGCTGTTTTATAGTTACTCCTGCATTTTGTAATGCAAACATGGAAATAATCCCCACAGCTATTGAATTTTGGACAAAAGTCAAGAATATTAAAGTGATTTGAAAAGAGAAAATAAAAGTTACAGTCAGACAGAGTATGTTTAGAAGTTTTGCTGCAAAAGAGAGCTGCCAAAGAACATCTCATCTGTCTTGTGCTGCAATATGTAATAATCCGCAATATTTGTGAGGTAAATTGCTTCATTACAAGAATGAAATACCAGTGTCTCTCTGCTAAGTCTATCTATAAGGCTAGGCTAGTGTGTGCATAAAAATGACTTACAGATGATGGCATAGAAAGCCTTGAGTAGCAGTTTAGGCGCCATCCAAAGGTGTAACATTATTTGAAGTAATTGGAGTTCACAAATACACTCTCCTTTTAACTCCTTCATTTGTTGCTTCCAAGTAGGTAGTCATTTATTGATTTATTATGCAATGAATAAATGAGCATCACTCTGTCTCCTTCCTATTGAGTATCATTCCATCTCCTTCCTATTGGCTCTGCAACTGTGGGCTGAGTCCAAGATCCATATTATCCATTCTTTCATGCCCAGTAGCTTTTGAGGATAAGTAAACGGGTTATTTCTTTCATTCCAATGTGTGTGGACTTAAAGTCTGCTTAGAAGAAATGTAAGAAGAATATTCTTTTTGTCTGTCGTACTACTATGGGAAAGAAGCCCTAATTTATAATCAGGCAAGTTCCTTTAAAACACCAGTTTTACTGATATTGGTCAGACATTGTAGAGCAATGGATTTTGGGGTGGCACGTATTCTGCAGAAGCAAAACAAGCTTATAGGAATTCATTCCACATTGTAACACACTGCACATGTCCTTGCTGCTTATAAAGCATAAGAAACAGATGGTTCTTCATGTTTTTAATTAATAATTCTGAAGTTCTGACATCCACCTTTAATTTTAGTACACATAAACATCAAATCTCTCAGTTTTGTCCTATCTTGTTAAATACATAATGTAGTCAGATATTTGTGATTTGTGTGGGTTTCTGGCTTTTGGTTTTTTTTGTTTTTTGTTTTGTTTGTTTGTTTAGGGTTCTTTTGTTTTGTTTTTCTTTTGAACTTATGGATAACATAGAGGTAGTTTTCCTTATTTCGTACTTCTGCAGCAAAACTCAATGGGTTCTGTAAGAATAGTATCACTTAATTACTGCTAACTATTGCTAATTGTTACTATTAAATATCCAAAATATTGCTAATGTTGCCAATATTATATACTGACTGATAATGTGCATGTTGTGAAACTTTGTATTCCATTATAATTCAAATCTGTTTATCAAACACTACAGCAAGGGTCTGTAAATAGATTTGAATAAATTTCCAGTGGAAACTGATATCAGTTGATATTAGTGATGTGGGGCACATGACTGATAAAAAATGAATTTTATTGGTGACATAGCTTTTAAAATATGAGAAAAAACCCTTTATTTTAAAATCATGAATTGTTTTAATTATTCTTGGCTGCAAATGTTGAGTGTTTAAGGGAAATTATTATGGAATAATTTATACTGAGAATTTTAAAAGGGCAGAAATCATGAAACAAGTCAAATTCACTGAGAAGCTGAAGTATACAAATAATTTTTAAACACCATTAAATATAAAGGCAATTTTTGTGTTGGATCTATGCTTCTCTGCAATGAAAAAAAAATATTTTTGTGTATACACAGCTGGTGAATATACAGGGCTACTAAGCTGAAATGGTAGAAGCCTAAAAGAGTCCAGCATAACTAATTCTCTGTCTTTAGCAGTCACTAAATTTATATACTCTGTTGATAACAATATATGCACACAAAACTTCATTTTCCATTAATTGTAGTCATGTTATCTGTAAAAAAAAAAAGAGGCAAATGTATCATAAGTAGACAGAAATGAAGCTTCCATTTAAAGATTAGCAGAAAAAGCTGATTTCAGTGGGTGTTAAAACATGATTGCTTTCAAAGTCATGAAGCAACATTAAATGGGGAAATAAATTGGCTTTTTTTTTTTTTTGACAAAGAAAGGTATTTTCTAATACAAGGAAAGAACACTTTATCTTTCTACATTCTTTGGTTTTGAGGAATTCACAACAGATTTTTCTCTGTTCTCCTTTATGCCTTTTTTTGGTAGTAAATAGATTTAATCTTTTTGTTAACATAAGAATCAGTAGGTATGATCAGATTTGTATGATCAGATCTGCCATCTCTTTAGATATTTCTTCTTTTGCCTTCTGAATAGTCTGAATGTTTCTGTTTTCCTTGCTTGCTCTGTTTCAAAACAGAAATATCTACTCCAACGCTTTTATTACAGCTCATATATTTTTGGGGTTTTTTTTGTTTTATTTTTTCATCTTTGTTTTGAGCTGTTGTTTTGGGTTTTGTTTTGTTTGGGTTCAGATTGATGATGTATTGTACTAGACATTACTCCAGATTTCTTTACCAGCATATCCATAACCCTGTCTGTCCAAAGATGAGAATCAAGTTTAAATCTTCACCTGTTCCACATAGCATTTCACTACTCTTTGCTCATTTTTCACACATCTATCAACCACTGTCCTTGGAGGGATCTTGATGTACCGACCCTTGCCTTACCTTGCCTTGCCTTCCTTTGCCTTCTGTTTGGTTTCTCTAAAGTAAAGCAATATGCTGGAAAATTCCAATATATATGGAAATTACTATGGAATTACGTATTATTTTATATTCTCACTAAAACCAAAGGAGTTCACTATGATTCCTGTAAGTCTATTGGTGTAATAATTTATAAACTTCTGTATCTACTGGCAATACTTTTTAAAGTAGAAAACAATTACTACTTCCTTTATTATTCACTGGGAAGGATCATGCTGAATGGAAGTTATAAGGGACACAGATAGAAAGTATTTCCATGTGAATGTATTTGTAAAGTGGTTAGAATTATGTTACCATTTATGCCAACTTCCTTTTCCTTTCTTTTGATTAAAATAACTGAGCTGATGGTAAGTCTCGAGAAACCAGACTGTGTGGTGCTATGTATGTATGGGTGTGAGAATGTGAAAAAAAACTGGAAAATAAATGGGTTCAGGATGGAGTTTGCTCGTGCTTGTATATGCCTGTATGTGTGGTCTGGACAAAGTGGGGATATGTGAGGATGTGAAAAAAGGAAGAGAATATAAGTATAGATGTGTGCAGGAAGTAAAAGAGGATATAATATGGGGTTAAAAAGTAAGGGTTACTGAACTGAGTATGAAGAAGACACATTGTTATCTGATGTATTCTTAAATGTCAATAGCAAGATGATCAGAGTGAAATATTGCATGTTATTTTTGATTTATGTCTTTGGTATTATTTTTATGAAATTGCTATTTGCTTTGATAAACCTAGAAGAATGTAGTGGAGGCAAACTTTGGTCCTAAAATTTGGAAGATATTATTTTTTAACCTGAGAATTGTATATCTTGCTTGAAAAATTGAACTATTCTTTTAGTAGAAGATATATTCTAAAAATAAAAATGTTCTCAAAAATTTTATTATTTACATGAGTTTACATGTTATTCAACATAAAAAGAATAATGGCTTTAATATTATAGCTGCTCTTTTAACAATTGCATAGATCTTTGCTGTTTATTTTACCTACACATTAAAAGTCTTTTTCTTTTCTCAGCTGAAATAGTTTATATACCCAGCCACTGGTTTCTTTGAAGCACAGGTGAATTTAAATTTAAACAGCATAATAGTATTCAAATGAAAGAGAGGAAAAGTCTTCAGTAAGTTTTAGAATGTAAAGCAACCCTGTGTAAAGTTCAAAGATTTATTTATTTTTACCACTTCACTTATTTGTGAGTGTCTCTACAGAAGCCGTTGCCATAACATGAGTGACTGAAGCACGAAATTATACTTTCAGATATTCCTGTTGAAGAAAATATGAAGATTAATTAGGCAGCTCTTGTGACTCCATGACACACACTTTTTGAAAACTGGAAACAGGTTTATGAATATGAGAGAGGAAAGGAAGTATTGATGTGTGAGGTCTTGACTGACGCACCTGGAGAGGGCACTGCAGAGAATCTTGGGCTACTGCTGTCTTTGTTACTTGTCGTCTATATGTACTAGAAAAGATCTTTTAAGAAAAAAAAATGTAAAATAAAATGAGAAAAGAGTTGCTACTCAACATTTCAGTTGTTTCAGTCTTAAAAATTTCTCTCTCTTTTCTTTCCTTTGACATTTTTCACACTGAAATTTGACATTTTCAGTGTGAAACAAACTTTGTGCTGAAGGCCATTTTAAAATCACTTCACCTTCAGAAATTATTGAGTTTTGAAAGATTCTCAATCAAAAGCAAAAATTTGTTATTCTTAGCAAATTTTGAGGATTTTTGGTTTCATAATAAATATGTTATTCTATTTTCCTTGTAACTGAGCAGCATCAATATTGTTCTGCCAAAAGTGCGTGAACCTGTGAAATCACTAAAATGTGGTATGTCACAGAACTACAGAACAGCTGAGAGTGGAAGAAATACTGGAGATCATCTAGTCCACCAGCCCTACACAGAGCATGTGCATCTAGAGCCAGTTCTCAGGACTTAGCATGTTTCTAAATGTTTCCAGTATGGAGTCTTCACAATTTCTCTGGTCAATATACTGGAGTTGCTGTTGGTATTTAAATTAGAGGATGGTGTTTACCACATTGTCATAGCTCTTTAAACTGTAAATCTGTAAATCTGTAATGTCAGTTTTCTCTTCCATGTTCTTCTTGTCTGTGTTTCTGTGTAAAGGCACTGTGACTAGGTAAAGATTAAAGCTAAGTAAAAGTGGTTTTAAAGTTGTTGACAGGGAGATTTGCTTGACTTCAAAATGGCAGGATCTTCTCTGCCTCCACGTAGAGCTCACTGTCTGCTCAGTTTGCACTGTCAAGGGAAAAAGAGTTCTTCAGTAGAAGAAACAACATTTGATTTGTTCATCCCTCAGCCTGGATTGGTACTGGGAGTTGGCCCAACACAGATACAGAACCTTGCACTTGGCCTTGTTAAACCTTGTGGGGTTCCCATAACCTCACTTCTCGGCTTGTCCAAGTCCCACTGGATGGCATTCCAAACTTCACATGTGTCAATAACACCACTCAGCTTGGTATCATCTGCAAATTTTCTGAGAGTTCACTCAATCGCTCTGTCTATGTCATTAAGGAAGATTTTAATAACACTGGTCCCAGTATGGACCCCTGAGGGACACCACTTGTCACTGATGCCCATTGTGACTCTGAGTGATTGACCATTACCTTCTGTAAGGGACCATCCAACCAATTCTTCATCCACTGAACAATTCACCCACCGAATCCACCTCTCTCCAATTTAAAGAGAAGAATGTTCTGGGGACCATGGTAAACTTCCTGTAATAACACTCCAGTCCCAGAACTCTTCCCATCAGGCCTCACTTATGCCAGTGATGCCACAGACATAGCTTTTACTTCCTCTTACTTATTCCTCATATTGTGCGAATTATGGTACAAATATTTCTAATGTACTCAGCACATTGTGGGCCACAGTGAAAAACTTCAAACACTGTCATACTATCCCAAAACTTATCACTAGTATGCCTAATTTTATCCCTTCCTTTTTTTGAACTTATTTTAAAGTTCTTTAACTCTTGACTTTTACATTATTTCTCCAGTTGTTTGTTGATGGGCACAAAATTAGACACTGTTATTTTAGTTTTTTTCCCTGGCCTTTGAGGTCTTGAAAAGATTCAGAACAAACATTTGCTTTTAACAGCATGTATCAAAAACATTTAATATCATATTAATAAATATCAAGTCTAAATATAAACCATTTATATTTATAGATTTTTCTAAACAAAAAAGAAACTTGCTAAGAGCTAAAAATGAAGAGAATTACTTTGTTTAGAATATGAAAGTTGAAATGCTCTTTTTTCTACCATCTAAAGTCTAACTCCTTTGATATTGACAGGGTTTTATACACATTGCAAATTTCTCTTTTACCTTCGTAGGTTAAAATGAAGTCAAGAAACTAATTTGCTTTTGTTGGAAAAGAGCCAATTAGAATGTTTACAAGGCTAGAAGGTGAAGGGTCTCTGTGTAAAAGGAAGGGATGACATTTCTGTCTCATGAATACAGTGATTTAATTCTTTGACCTACTGTTGGCAAGAGCTGGTTGTATGGTGAACACTTTCAGGTCTGACACATTCATTAAAATAAAACAACCTCCAGACCCCTATCTTGGCAAAAAAGACAAAGTTGAATGTTTAACTTGTGTGAGATTCCCCACCCCTCAGATGATCTATAATGTGACTTTGAAGGCTGACTTAATAAAAAAAAAAAAAAAAAGAAAAGGAGAATCTCTTTGCTTACCTTCCCTGTCTCACAGAGGCCATGCAAAATACTTTAAAAAAAAAAAGATAAGGAAAATATTTTGAAAGGATTATAATGTAAATACAAGCAGCTGGTTTAGACAGTGTCACATGTGCACAAGGACACATCAGAAAATCCATGCTGAAATTCATTTTTGTGGCCCGGTAAGAAAGGTCAAAAGGTTTAGATGTTAAAAGTAAGTTAACTCTTTGCTTATTTGACCATTAAACTGTCAGCATGAAACTATGCTTAAACTTACGATGGTCTGAAATCTTCGTGCTAAATGAAGTCTGAAGACCTATTAACCTGCCCAAGATGTGAACCAGAGGCTGGTTCAGCTTCACTGCTATCTGCACTAGGGCAGAAGAAAGGACGGTAAGAGGTGGAAAAAACATCTGACTCTTATCTTTTCTTGGCAAAGTTAAGCAGCACAAATAATTGTCAGTGCCAAACTTGGATTAATAATAGATCTTTATGCATATTTGCATTACTGTGAGACTAAGTTGATTTCACACATTTACCTATAAAATCCTTTCAATTTTCTTTCTATGGATTCCTATGTAGTGTATGCTATGAAAGGGCATTTGATCAGTTAACTCTTTTCAAACTATTTGCTTTTGAAAATAATTTAGACTTTTCAATGTCAGTTCATATCATGACAAATTTAATTGCATCTATTAATTGGTAAAATTAGAAATGTATTGATTAAAAATATTGCTGAAGTTTTTTGAGTTTGCTTTATTCCCCCCCAAATAGTCATCTAACATATTTTTTTTGTGTATAATGAAGAACACAAAGAAATAAATAAAATAACTATTCAATATTGAGTTGTATATGATTTTCTCAGTATGTCTTAAGTTCCAAAATATACTTTGTTTTTTTTGTTATCTAAAAAGTGAGATAAAAAATATCTATCAAAAAATGATGCACAAGTGTATGTATTTTTTTGCAATTACTTATGCTATTAATCATGAAGCCTAAGCAAAATATAAACCCCAAAATACAATGAACAACAAAAACACAGTCAAATAAAAGGCAGATACAATGATCTATAATCATTTTCTGTGTGTAAAATTGATATAAACAAATTATTTTTGATTTTTATGCATGACATTTACAATAAATAAACCAAACTCATAATTAGAAAATCTGCAACACCTTTTTTGCCTTCTGAAACTTCTAAAATTCCCTTGAAGAAACATAATTGCTATATATTGTCATACATGCTGTCATTTTCTTAAGTGCCTTTGGTCAATCTGGCAACTTGCCCTGAGGTATGGCCTTCACTGTGTGTTAAATCTTTACTCTCACTGACAGGACAAAGACTCAAGTGTCCCATCTTGGGTCTTGCATTTGCATCTTGGGGCAACATTTGCACAGCACTGCACTGCAATGCACACCAGTTGAACTCCTGGTGTGAACTGCATCATTTCAAACGGCTTCATTGTCTTCAGGAAGTCAGTATGGATAAGCATCAGGATGATAATGAACGGAATTTTATTCTCCATAATTATCCTAATCCTACATTAATCTATCACTGTCTAGTAATTTCTGAGTGTTATTTCTTTGTATTCTTTCTTAAATGCTCTAAAGGTCTCTAAACTGATCGAAACTGACAGAACTCACTAATTTCCGTGAAGAAAACCAAATTTTTTTTAGGAAATACTAGGAATGAAAGGAATGAGAGGCTCTATAAACAATATAATTTGCATGTATTTTAGTTAATCATTCAATCTCCTGGCATGATAAAACCCAAGGGGTTTATGAGGGTTGTGGGATGTCTATGAAAAATACCATTCATTGCAGTTGCAGTGGTCAAGGACATTTTCATGAGACATGCATTACTTCCCAACACTGAAAGAAATTAACACTGAATTTAAGAAGAACAAAAGCTGTAACATGTCTCAAAATAGCTCTTTTATGTATGTATTTATTTATTTATTTATTCTGCTGATTTCCTGCTAAAAGTTTCTGTCTTTCAAACTCACTAGTAAAACTGTGCTATAAAGCAATTATACAAATTTCACCACCCTCAGAAACTTCCCAAGTAGATGGACAACTTTAGCTGTGTTTTAATTAGCAAATTACATGTGTCAGAGACTGCAAAGTGGCACTGATGTCAGTCATCACTGACAGGCAAACCTCCATGTCATAAAGGTCTCTTCCCTGTAACACATGAAACTGCTTGCTGGGAGTAGTTAGTCCATGACCCATACTAACCCTTGAGCTCTGCCTGAGAACTGTTTGTGTCAAAGCCTGGTACAGGCTGAAACTGTTTTAGGAGCTGTTTTAGCAATTTAATAATGATGACAATCAAGTTTCAGAGGTTGGAACATTACATTCTCTGACACTGCTTAACTTACTAATATTGACATCATCTTCAGGACTGCTGCCTATTGCACTTTGGTTTGCTGCAGGAGCTGGCTCCATGTATGTAAATTAAAATCATAATGATGATGATGATGATGATGATAATGATAATAATAATAATAATAATAATAATAATAATAATAATAATAATATTTTGGGCTGTTGTAATTACCTCTCTGAGAAATCAAGTACAAATAAAGCCTCCGACTTCCAAAGCCAGAGTGACTGTAACTAAGATGCCCTTTGAGGTTCATCACTCCCACATACTGTCATCCCAAATGTGGGCAGACACAATTTTTCCTCATAGGACGACTTTTCTACTTTCCGAGATAGATTTTTTGGTTTTTAGTTCCCAGAGAGTTCATAATTTCTTGAAGTTCATTGTCTCTCATTCAGGCATAAATAGAAAATTTTAAAACTTGGCTCATCTAAGATTTTAGTTCAGAGGAAGCCAAAAATACCATCACTTAAGAAAACAAGATATCCAGATGCCAAAAAAAAAAAAAATCATAATTTAATCCATCCTTTCTTATGATTAAAATAAAAAAAATGAATTAATTTTGCTTCAGCGTAGTAATAGATATCCCATAAAACATGTTTTCACTCTGGTTCACTCTCTGCTAGCTTCCACGCTGGAAACTCAGGTAGCTAAAAATTTAACTCTTTTCCATATTGAAACTAGGCCTGTTGAGAGCACTTCTGCTGTCTGCGTGGACATACCTAATACAATCAAGTAATTTCTGTATTAGCCTTTGTGGTTTTAGTGATGACACTAATAACAGCTCCTCTTCAAAATGGAAAAATATAGTTTTCACTGATTATTTTTAACCATCTGATTCAATGTAACATTAACTAAATAAAAAATTATCCACGTCTTTATTTCTCTGCTGACAGTTTTTCCTACTTCTTGCCCAGAGTGTTTCCTTATAAGAAAAAACATACAACATAAACATCTTTTTTCTGGAGAGTATTTGAAAATAAATGCAAACACAGCAGTGGAATGTCAGTAAGCTCTTTCTAAGTATTGTAAATCACAGAATGAAAAATCACTAGGTTGGAAGACATTTCCAAGATCATCGAGTCCAATCCATGCCCTAACATCTCAACTAGATCATGGCACCAAATGCCACATCCAATCTTTTTTTTAAAACACATCCAGGGATGGTGACTCCACCAGCTGCCCAGGCTGACCATTCCAGTACTTGATTATTCTTTCCATGAAAAACTTTTTCTTAATATCCAACGTAATTTTCCCTTGGTGCAGCTTGAGACTGTTCTGACAGATCTGGTTCTGTCAGTTGCTGCCTGGAGAAAGAGACCAACCCCCACCTGACTTCACCCACCTTTCAGGGAGCTGTAAAGGGTGATAAGGTCACCCCTGAGTGTCCTTTTCTCCAGGCTAAACACCCCCAGCTCCCTCAGACATTCTTCACAGGGTTTGTGTTCCCAGCCCCTCACCAGCCTCGTTGCCTCCTCTGGACGTGCTCCAGTGTCTCCATGTCCTTCCCAAACTGAGGGGCCAGAACTGGACACAGCACTCAAGGTGTGGCCTGACCAGTGCCCAGCACAATGGCCTCCCTGCTCCTGCTGGCCACACCATTCCTGATCCAGGAGCGGATGCTGTTTGCCTTCTTGGCCACCAGGGCACTCTGCTGGCTCATCTTCAGTCGGCTGTCACCAGCACCCACAGGTCCCTTTCTGCCTGGGCACTGTCCAGCCACACCGTCCCCAGCCTGTAACATTGCAGGGGTTGTTGTAGAAAAAATGCAGGACCTGCACTTGGGCTTATTAAACTTCTTCCTAATGGATTCTGCCCATCCATCCAACTGATCCAGGTCTCTCTGCAGAGCCCTCCTACCTTTCAACAGATTGAGACACGCTCCCAGCTGAGTGTCCTCTGCAAATTTACTAACAAAAGACTCAATACCCTCATCCATGTCATCAATAAAAGCATTGAACAGCCCCAGCACAGACCCCTGAGGGACACCACTGGTGCCTGGCCCCCAGCTGGATGCAGCACTGCTCACCATCACTCTCTGGGCTTGGACATCCAGACAGTTCCTAACCCAGCACAGAGTGCTCCTGTCCAAGCCACGGGCTGCCAGCTTTTCCAGGAGTGTGCTGTGGGAGACAGTGTCAAAGGCCTTGCTGCAGTCCAGGTACACAACATCCACAGCCTTTCCTGCATCCACTAGGTGGGTCACCTGGTCATAAAAGGAGACCAGGTTGGTGAGACATGACCTACCCCTCCTAAACCCGTGATGGCTGGTTCTGATCCCCTGGCCATCCTGTAAGTGCTGTGTGATGACACTCAGTATAAACTGTTCCATCACCTTATCAGGTACTGAGGTCAGGCTGACTGGTTTATAATTGCTGGGATCTTCCTTCCCACCCTTTATGTGAATGGGTATCACACCAGCCAGCTTGAAAAAGTTTTTCATGGAAAGAATAATCAAGTACTGGAATGGTCTGCCTGGGGAGCTGGTGGAGTCACCATCCCTGGATGTGTTTTAAAAAAAAGATTGGATGTGGCATTTGGTGCCATGATCTAGTTGAGGTGTTAGGGCATGGATTGGACTCGATGATCTTGGAAATGTCTTCCAACCTAGTGATTTTTCATTCTGTGATTTACAATACTTAGAAAGAGCTTACTGACATTCCACTGACTTTTATGGAAGGTTTGATGAAAAAAATGAGAGTGAATTTGTCTCATTTAATGCAATATTTAGAACACTTTGGATGAAAATTAGCTACTGAATATGCAGCAAACTTTGCAAAGTTTATTATCTCATCCATATTGTGTATTACTTTACTGCCAAATCTTGTACTTTAACTCGAATATGAAACTATCAAAGAACCATCTGTAGATCTAAATATTTGGATACTTCTCAAACACATTCTGGATTCAGTGTTGCTAATGGTAGTAATCGTTTTGATGAAGTTGGCACTTAGCTAATAAGGGTAGTGGAACTGGAGCACAATTCCACAGACATAAAGCAACAATTACAGTCAGTTTTCATAAATTTTCTGAAGCTGCACTCCACTAAAAGTGACAAAGTTTTAACCATTTTACTCTTAAAGAGAGCATATTATAAAATAATTTCAGCAAATAGAAGTCACAAATGCTTCAAGATCAAGCCTTGGCTCAATAAATAGATTCTTTTGTATCATCTAATTCTCTACTATGTGTAACCTGCTTTACAGACATTTCTGAATGATCTAGTTTCATAAGATGTGTATATCACACTCATACCTGTTGGAGACAATACAACTTTTTCCACTTGATTTCCATTGGACAAGCAATCTATACAGTAATTTTTTTTTTTTTTCTGGCCAATTATATCTCAATATTTTGCTATGTATTCTTAAGAGAAAAAATATTGCAATTATTTCATAATGTAATGTTAAATATCAAAAGGCATGAGCCACGGAAATAATTTTGAAATATCTCAGTGACAAGAAGGTGATTGCAAGCCATCAGCATGGATTATGGCGGGGAAATCAACCAATCTCATTGCCTTCTCCGAAGATATGATTGGCTTGCCAGATGAAGCAGTAGCAGTGAATGTTTTTTACCTTGAATTAATGAGGTTTGTGACGTGGCTCCCATAACTTCCTTCTTATTCCAAACTGATACTGTACAATAAACATTGTGCCTGGTACAAGTTGTACTAGACTCCAAGGCACCATTGATAGTGAGGTGGACTGAAACTAGCCACTGAAATGGATATAAGAAAAATCTTTTTATGGTGAGGTTGATCAAACCTTGGAACAACTTTCTATTTTGGAAATATCTAAAACCTGACTGCATGCAGCTCTGCTCCTGCTTCAACAGAATTGGAATAGATCATCTCCAGGTGTCCCTTCCAACCTCTCCTGTGATTCTGGAACTGTGTGTCTTTTATCCTTTGGTTGTTTAGCTAATCTTGAATATAGAATTTGATATAGTAATTTTTATTTTCTTAGTTTTGCTGAACCTGCTGTTTTCTTGTCAGCAGTCATACTTAAAGCGTGAGTGTTTGCTCACTGCCTGATTGAAGTGCTTCCAAAGGCTGTGCATGAAATGGTCAGGAGACACTGGTGGAGGTTTTCATCAGGACATCATTACAGTGCAAAGAAACAGCAAAGTAGACGCAACAGTGTTGTCCACATTTGTCTAGGATTAAAAGAAGATCCCTGTTCCTTTGACTTTATACCATTATCATGTAAGATATATAATGCTTGTGTTTCCTCATTGTTTGAGTACACAAATTATTCTGGCACAAATATTTTACACTTTTCAAATTGCTTTTCCAAACATCCAGAGCTCTACAATTGTTGAGCTGGTAAATTTGATCATAAGGATCTTCAAGAAAAGCAAATGCAGAAGTTTGTAAGTATATCTGAAATACATTAATTTTCTGTGAATTTTGTCAGTTAATCTATAATGATTCTGTATAGTCAAAACCTAAACTTTTTGATACAGAGTATTTTGAACAAAACCATCCATTGTCCTGGAATTTGGGTGGGCAGCTAATGATTTTGGAACATCTACTCCAAAGAAAATCAACCATTTCATTTTAAAATATACCAAAGCTTAGCAACTCGTAATTGCGCCCTCAAATCAATGTTACTCAGTGCACAAAACCTCTGCAATTTTGAAAAGAGAACTACAAAATGGGTTCTGCTTCTATTAATTTTCCTCATGAAAGGTGAAATGGTGCTACATTTTATAGGTTTTCTTAATTATATATTTTTTGTCCAGTGCATAAGAATTATCACCTCAGTGTGTAGTCAGACCTGTAGAGTAAAGCAGTTTCCTCTAGGAGAATAATAAAGATTATAATGAGGATAATGAGGATTCCAAAGAGGATAAACTTTTAAAGTTGGGAGCCTGCACCTTGTTTAGACATCTAGAGTTTTTATATTTACCAGATCTTTCATTTACTTCTGAACATTAACTACAATTTCCAGGCAGTTTGTCTGCTGAAGGAAGCGCAATTAATCCCCCCTTCTATATAAACGGTTTGTTTCTGACAGAGAAACATTTTCAAAGTGAATTTTCATATATGCTATAGGATTCTCCTGTTCATTACAAAAAGGAAAAGAAACAGCTATTTATTGTATGAAAACATACAAAAATACTGTATGGAAACAATGGCTTCACTTCGTATCTTTTTTTTCAAATTAATTCAGCGAATGATAAATATTAATTTTATCCTTTCCTAATGGCACCAAAATGTAAATGAGCTAGTTATAGCCTTCTAAATGCAGCTATTAATCAGTTTTGTTGCCACATGTTATTTATACCCATATTTATGCAAATATTCAGGTTTATTTCCCAGATGGGTTTGATCCAGCTACAGCAACCATACAAAGTGGACAAAGTACTGATCTCTGCTATCTTATGCATATACAAGTATGCAAACTTACCAACAGAAAAAAAAAAGGGAAACAAGCAAAGTAAACATACAGATGCATGCATATGAGACACATACCACATATACGAAATACCCAGACAACTTATGCTAAAATAATATCCAAGAGCTGGTATAGACCAGACAGACCAATAATGTTCTAGGACCTTTTGGTATGCTATTTCTTCCTTTTCTTTTGTTTTGTTCCTTCAAGGAAAACTTGAGGTTTTTCAGTAAATTCCATTTTGGGGTGGGAGGAAGCAGTGTCTTTAGACACCATCATAATTGTTTCCCCTTAATCTTCACCGATTACTTAGATGAGATGCCATGTTTTCAGATAATATTTTAAAACATTGTTCTATATTAAAATAATGTACTTCCACCATACAATCAAGGAAATCCTCTGTGCAAGTTACATGAATTAAGGTGTATTCTACATATTACTTCTCCAAATGCACCTAACATAATTTATACCCATGAAATTAAAGCATCTTAACTTTTTAAACTTCAACAGTTTCCCTTCAGCTGTATCCAAGTGAGCCTGCTGACTATGGTACTATAACACAAGATTAAGGGTAAAACTTGGTCTGACAGTTTTATCATTTATTCTATTCTATAAAGGTATAAGTGAATGCACTCCTTTTATATATTTCTCAGCTTCCTTGACTCCAGCCAGTGAAAAACTTCATACTGGAATTTGGCTCATTACATTCCAAAGCTACTTCAAATAAAGTTCAGCCACTGTGGTAGGTCAGAGATAGTTGCCACCTCCTCTGGTAAGTTTCTGTAGCATACTTTCAAGTTATTACCTCTTATAGGTTCCTAAATTCTATAAAATTATAGAACCAGCTGTCTATAGTAAAAAATTAACACTGTCTTGAAACTCCCTGCATAAAGATGGCAACATCTCAAAACCTTTGCATTATTGTGATGGTTGAAACCTCACTTACTGTGAGGTTATTCAATGGCAGCAGTCTTAAAGACATTGCACTATAGAACTATTTCAGGTGTTCAGTTCTTGTGCTTAACATAGCTGAGATGATTTGTCAAAAAAAAAAGAAAAAGGAGTTCAAAATTAGCTTAAGGTGAAATACGTATGGGTTCATTGTCAGAAAAAAACAAACCAAGGTATACTTGTCTCTTGCAAGCAAGAGACAGAGTCACTCTATCAGTAACTATAACAGAATTGATGGATATTTTGGCAAATGGTTCTTTAAATTTGCTTAGCCTCAAGGAATTTTTTTTGTATTTAAAGTTTGTAGGAAATTGGACTCTAACCATGTATTTCAAGTGCTAAAAAAAGCATTTAAAATCCAATTGCTGACAAGGGATGGCTAAGAACTTGTTGCCAGCTTTTAGCACACAAAATGGTTTTGCACAAGAGAAGAAATAAGTCAAAGGTTAGGAAAACTTATTACCCTTCATAGAAACCCAACAGGTTTTTTACAGCTTTTAATCAAAACCAAAATAATGGACCAGATATGAGTACAATAGAGCTGCTGTGACTGTGCAAAGAACTGGTGGGTAATCTCTGCTGAGACTTCATTCCTTAGGATGAATCTCAGCTACACTGGAATTCATAGTTCACTAGTGAAATTTATAATGGATTTTTTTTCCTTCTTTTAACTCATTAAAAAAAAAAAAAAAAAAAAAAAAAAAAAAAAGAAAAGAAACACTTCCTGAAAGACTTGGAAGCTAATTCTGAACTATATAGTGAAGGATGAAATGAGTAGAGGTTAGAATTTTATCCAAGCCAAACCTTGCAGTAGTTGGCTACTTCAAATGGAATTTCAGACTTAACTCACAGTGACACCTCTGGAACTGTCTCCAGCTTTTTAGTATGTCCCAGCAGCCTGCTGACCCATGCACCCACTGGACATTTTTCAGTATACTTGTTCTTATTTCCCAGGAAATAACCCCACACATTTATTTTACATTCAGGTTGTACTGTGGAAGGACCTACCTCTCACTCTGTGACTGCATGTGCTGGTCCCTGTTCTTTTTGGACAATCCATGGAGAAATCATGGCTCTGCACTCCAGGTGAAAGGTGTGCTTGCTCATAAGCACCTGGTTACCTGGGCCTGAATGTGGAGCTCACTCCTCTTGTTGTTCTTTATAACTGGCATTTGTTGTCATTTAACTCATGTAATGAGAAAAATGAAACTGGCAAGGCCTATGGTTGAATACATGTTGCCTTTGGCTGTTGGAGTCAATGCAAGGAATCAAGTGTTAAAAGAGTTATGAAACTGTTAAGAGATGGCCTCAAGAGATTGTTACTTTTTTTGTCTTTTCTATTTTTTTTTCTTGTGGTAATAACTAAGCAGGGCTAGAACTGCAGAAGTCACAAAAAAGACAAATATACTGATTTATAACTCCTTTGGCCTGCTCCATCTCTCAGGGAACCCATTGGGAACTTCAGTATTTTAGAGCTGTAAGAAAACACCGCTTCCTAAAAATGACCAGCCTGCTGAGGTTTGCTTTGGGATAATTGTGCCTGGATAGAACAGCTATATTAAAGTGTACTTTGTTAAGCTCCATCTTTCTGGGAAAATATGAGTATTAGCTAAACAGCTTCCAATTTTGAATGTAGAAAAGAATTTTGGAGCTTGAGGTGCAACTCCTGTTTTTAATTTTATAACCTTAAATTTTCAATATCTTCTGTTCTAATGCAATCTGATGTTTTTTCTCACATGCCATTTTTTATTATTGCAAGAGAGCTGTTTTGAAACTCTTCATTCATCATCACCTGTAACCTTAGTTTCATTTCCTAAGAAATTGTTGACATCTGTTTAAACACTTATACTTTTCTATTTACATGGATATATAACACAAGCTTGTTTTTGTGTTGAATACACTAAGTCTTGAAAGGATACCAGTTTTTAAGGCTAAGTTATAGCTTTTTAAGCACTGATGTATTAGCATGAGATTGAAGCATTTGTCTACATGTCATTTCCACACAGGAAGTAGGGCTGAAGTTCACTGAAACTGCCACAAAACCAGATGAGACTAGCTAAACTTGATAAGGTGTCTGCCACCTCAAAGAAGAAATACTTGGAATAAGTAGACTTTATTTTATTTGTGAGTAAATTAATTTTTGTGAGGACATTGATGGGTCCCTGGTTCAGTGCTCATAACAGTTAATATGAATTAATATTTTTATTTTTATGAATTTTTGATTATGTGTTAGGAGACCCAAATATTCCAAATCCCAAAAGTAGCCTTTCACAAAAGAAAATGTCATTTATCCCTTGTGTTTTGGGTACCATCTTCAGGCAGTAAGAAATGCCTGAAGCTATTTAAGGAGTTACAAAGATAGTGTATTGAAATGCGTTACCTTTTGTTAGCTTCTCATGCAATATTATTTAAAAGACAGAAAAAAGATAATAATTGTCAAATAAATCTTGTGTTGGAAAGCTTGACAGTAAAAATGTGGGAACTTTATATATTTAATTTTTTTTTCTGACCAGACTTGAATAGTTCGCTTTTACATTTTGATAGTTGCAGTTTCTGCTTATGTTAACATGAAAATAATGTATTTCTAAGTTAGAAAAAGAAGAAAAAAATACTGCTATTCATTGCTTTTGTGAGGACTTCTCATTAGCATTTCAAATAGTACAGATGTGTTTGGTTGTTATCTGACAAAAAAGGAAAAAATCAAGACAAAGTTTTACATGCATGTTAAGTAAAGAATACACTAGTTTTAGGTTTCCAAACAAACTATAAACTGAAGTTGTTGCCTTATAAGTTAGACATTGTAATTCATTGTGTAAGCACTACTTTGTATTAATACAGAATCAGTTCAGGTTAAGTCAATACCATAGGTGATCGGACTTAATGTGTCATTTAGCAGTGACAGATGGGTAGGAACATGCAAAAGATCATTTGAAGCCTCTGCACTGTGAGGTCTCTACCCATCTGTTACCAGATGTTGTCTACACCTGTTAGGCTAACACAATGTTAGTTCTACCAAAACCACTGGACTGTGGCACTGCACAGTGCCCATTGTGTGTGAAGGAGAGATGGAAGTTCACCAGCCCAAGAGCCCTGCCTACTCGACTGTCAGCTCTAATGCTGGGGTCCATGACAACTAGGGACCACCAGAGAGACCCCCAGGACAGAAGAACTCATGCATTAAGGGGAGGGGAAATATGGAAATGACTGTGAGGAAATGGTTATTGTATGCATGTTTAGTCCAGGGCAATCAATGAATATACATGCAGAATAGAGTATGTAAGCAGAAACTCTCTTGTGCTCAGCATGCACATATGTGGGAGGAGCTATTCCCCTGTGCACCTAGCTGAATAAAGAATGCCAGCTTCTTAGTGCTACATAGGTGTTAATGTTGCAATGTATCTGACTAGGCCCTTCCCAGGAATGCCTCAGCTAAATTATCCTTAAGTGTATTTATCAAATCCTCTAGAATTCGTCAAGGCTGCTAAAACAACAATAGTACTAAACTAAAAGAAAAATCTTCAAAGCCCCTAAAACAGCAGTCAAAATCAAAAAACAAAAATGCTGAAAAACTAATAACAAAAAATAAAAACACTAAATAGAAAAACACCCAGATTTTAACCAATCACTTTTCCAAAAACCCTCATAAAACTAAAGTAAAAAAAAAATCAATCAACCAATTAAACAATATATAAAAATATAAACAGTAGTCTTAAAAATGTATAATTAAAATTGTAATATAAACAATAAACAACTTCTACATAATCATATTAGTTCAGTATTCAAAAGTTCCTTTCACCTACATGTCAACTTTACAATGGAGTTTTCTTAATTTTACAGATTTATTTTTGTAACACAACAGCTGAAAGGAAGTAAGGAACAGGGTCATCACTTACTGAACAATTCTCAGTTTGATTCACAGAGCATGTCAGTAGAGGAGTTTAGTTTATTTAACATGCATGTCTGCATGACAGACATGGGGTGTTGTTACACCCCATAAAACATGTTCAAAAGAAGACAGAAAAATCCTTTTAGAAATTGTTGATAAAATACTTTTAGAAGCTGTTGATACATCACAGAGTAATCATGAATTTGGAGTCATAAAATGTGAGCTCTTCTGACTAGTGTGGTTAGATTAAAATCCATTTTAACTGATCCCCTTGTATAGAATAAATCACCCTGTAACTAACCTTCTGAGATCCTGACATCTCCCATTTTGTGTTCCTCATTCATCTCCTAATTTCTTCCTCTGCTGAATTTCATCACACCTTGCTCTGAGATTTTGACAATGTAGATTCTTTTCAAAGAAAATGAGACTGAAAATACATGCAAAGAATTTAACTTGGAGCATGAGGCTGAAAAAAAGTGAAATAAAAATCATGATAAACTTGCAAAATTCTTAACAAAATAAGATCAATTTCTTATGTTCTTATTCAGACAGTACTTCTGAATCACTATCATTCAACTTCAGAGTCCTTTTCAGTGCCTCCTTTTTTTAACCAAAAACGGTTTTGTACTTGACAACAGCTCCTAATCAAAAAGGCAATTAGAGTTTTACTCTGAAGACTGTATTTTTTAGTCAGAATTAAAACTCATTTGATGGATCCCTTCACCCTGATATAACCCAATATTCAGTCTTCAGCATCTTTACTTCTGTTTTGGTGTTTTGGAGTTTAGAGTCATTCTCCCTTGTTCTAATACTACATGGTGTTATAGTCACAACCCCAGAACTTCCTCTTTTTCCAGGTTGAATAAACCAAATTATCTCAGCTTTTCCTTGTGGGAGCAGTACTCCATCTCTCCAATCATCTTGGTGTCCACCTCTGACTGTTAGACTCATTCCAACAGGTCCCTGTCCTCCCTGTGCTGTGGCCCCAGAGCTTGATGCAGGGTTCCAGGTGGGGTCTCACAGGAGCACAGCAGAGGGGCAGAATCCCCTCCCTGCCCTGCTGCCCACACTGCTCTGGATGCAGCCCAGGACACGTTTGGCTCTCTGGGCTGGGAGTGCCATGGCTGGGCCATGTCCAGCCTCTCACCCACCAACACCCCCAAGTCTTTCTCAGCAGGGCTGCTCTCCATCTGTTCATCCCCAGCCTGGAATGATACCAGGAGTTGCCCTGACCCAGGTGCAGCACCTTAAACTTGGTCTTGCTAAACTGCATGAGATTCCCATGGGCCAGCTTCTCAAGCTTCTCCAGGTCCCTCTGGATGACATTTCAAACCTCAGGCATGTCAACTGTACCACTCCCCTTGGTGTCATTTGGAAATTGCCTGAGTCTGCACTCAATCCTTTTGTCTATGTCATTAATGATGATGTTAAATAACATTGGTGCCATCTCAGTAATCTCTTAGTTCTTGCTTTCTGGCTTCAGAGTTATTTTTGAAGCTGTAATAATTTAAAAAAAGTAAATTAGAAGATGAATATAAAGCAATTGTCTAAATGTCCCAACCTGAAAGCCAAAAGATTTTCTGCTTTAGATTTTTCCATATGATTCTCAGTTGCTCTGTTTTGGGAAGCACCACTTCAGTTCCTGCAACCAGTATTACTCCACTGCCGATCCTGAAGGATCTGCTTGGTCAGATAAAATTATTATCTCCATACCTAAGTAAGACCTGATTGAATCTTGAGAACATCCTTACCATGGTTTCAGTTTCTCTGTATGAAATTAACTGTTGTGTCAACCAGAGGTAAGAGAACTTTTGCCCAAGGTGCTTTTTCATTATTGTTCTGTCCCAAACTGTTGTGTTTTCATAACTCTTAGTGGCCTGAAATTACTACTACTACCATGTTTCTTTTAAGTCTCATAATTGTTGTGAAGTTTATTTTTCCTTACCAGAAAAGGGGAGCTTCAGTGGTAGCAGCATTCCAGGTAATAAGCTAGATGGTGTTTGTGACCCTCCTCAGCATTTATGATAAGACTCTCCATTCAGTTTTCAAAAATCTTAATGTATCTGCTTCCTGTAAAACTGAATCTTCTCTGTCTGTCTCTGGTATATCCAGAAACTTCTTCTGCTGTTTTGATACCTTAGGGTAGTCTGGTCTTATTTTACTAAGCACAAGGCTGCATATACCTAAAGGTTATGCAGCTTACCTTATAAATGTTATTACTAAAGATAATTTAACTTTCAGAACTATGTCAATGGTTTTCTTATTAATACTTATTTTTGAAAAAAAGAAATAAGAGAAAACTTTTCCTTCTGTTGTTGCTTTCTTGGAAACCACACGTTCCTTCTATGTTTTGTTTTGGTCTTTTTTTTTTTTTTTTTTTTTTTTTTTTTTTTTTTTTTTTTTTTTTTTAATTAACTACCACACCTTCCTAAAAATCGTGCTGTTTTATATTACTTGATGATTTTGCCACCCTGGATTTCAAACCTGTTAACCATCCTGCTTTACTTGTAATGATGAAATGAAAATATCTGGAAAACAGATTTCCCTGATTCTTCACAGCATTTTCTATTACAGAAGAGAGAAAAAGCACCAAAGAAATTTCTTGTAAAAATTTTCAATAATTTTTAATATTTGGATTAGAACATTGCTAGGAATACTATTAATGAAGACAAAAGGGAAGAAAGATTACTTTTTTTTTAAAGTTTTGATGATCTGAACACAACATTGCACTATTGGTATGTGGTCTGTAATTTTACTTTTTCCCCCACAGCTTTCCAAAATTTCTAAATATAAATATAGCAATATGAATAATAAAATTTCTTAAGTAGCCAATATAATTTGGTGTATTTCTGTACAACTGTGGTTAGATGAGAGCTTTAACTCCCTAAGCTGTTTGGATATAAACCAGGCTTGGATAAAAATTTTATAGCTCTGTTATCACAAAACCAAGAGTTAATCAAAATCCCTACTACTGAGCTCTGAAATTAAAGATAAAGTACATAAAGTATAGTGCTATGTTAATGCAGCTGTCTGGGAAGAGATTAGTTTTATCTGTACATGTGTGTACTCAGTCAAATGCTCAGTAATGGTAAAGGATACAAGTTCAGAGCATTAATCTTTAGATTCTCAGCTAATGTACAACTTTCACCTACAGATGGGTTTATGTTACTCACCCAATTCCTGAGCAGTGTTACATTTTGGTTCCAGGATTCGGAAATTTACCTTCAAAACTATATTACACAGTTTATTTTATGCAAAATGGTGGAAACATTTCATTGCAGAATAAAAACAGCTCTTAATTTTGCAAACTGGATGTACTTCTGTTCTTGCAGTCTCTGAATTATAATAGCATTGCTTTAAAAGGGTTTTTTCTTTGATTGTCTACATAACACAATTAATACACTGATAAAAAGCATACTGTATTTTTATACTTCACTGACAATTTCTTGTGGTAAAATTTATTTCAAAATGTTGCTATTTTTCTGTTTGCATTTTGCTTTAAATCACAGAAAATTGCTTACAGTATTTGAAAACACAAATGGATGGGAAATGATCAGTCTCCAGGCATAGCAAATGATGAAGAGAAAATCTATTTCCTTTAACTACTTTAATTGAAATGGTTTTACTGTGTGGGCAAGAATTTGAATCCATACCAAACAGATAGTTTACTAAGCAGCAATCATCCTTTCTAACAAATTTCCTTTAAGTAAATACTTTAAGTCTGATATGGTGCAATAGAAGAAGACACCAGGTGCAAAAAATTTCTTCAATTGCACCCAGATGTCTTTGAATCAATCTCTAATTGAGTTTTTTGGAAAAGAAAAATATATTCCAAGTAACTGCAAGTTCATCTCGTGAGATACAAGAAACACAGCCATACAAAAATAACCCACATTCATGAAACCAATCTCCTTATAGTTTAGAATTTCTACCAAGGATTCCCAGTTGCTTGTGGGATGGCATTTATGATGAAAAAAAAAATTTCTATTATAAGGATAGAATTTTAATAGCTGCAAGGTTATAAAATGGGTATTTTATAATACCCATTAGTTCTGTTTAGGAATCCCTGAATGACTTAATGTCCCAAACAACATTTTTTTCCAAACCCTTTACTTGTAGTTCTAGGTAATCTTTCATAATTTACCACAGTTCAAAATTTAAGTAAACATATTCTTTATTTCTTTTTCTTTTTCTTTTTCATTTACTTATTTATTTATTTATTTAAATTTTTTAAAAGGCAAACAGCCTTGACATTTTTGTTGAATGCATTTAGAGAAAATAAGAACAGAATTCTCTTGTTCATACATATAAAAAGAAAAGACAGAAGAGCATCAAATATAACAGCTTGCTTCCTCATGAGCCATATATAAGAATGCACCTACATCTTCCAAGAACTGTCTTGGCTCAGCTCTGTTGAGTTTATGAAATTTGAGAGAGCACAGCAGGTGTTAATTGCATCCCATTCTGGGATGTTTACTTTACATTACTATATGGAGTAAATGGAAGAAACATAACCATGCTAGAAATTTCCAGTCCAACAAGCCAGAATTTCAGACCATTTACCTGAAGTT
This sequence comes from Certhia americana, assembly GCA_018697195.1. Lineage (NCBI taxonomy): Eukaryota > Metazoa > Chordata > Aves > Passeriformes > Certhiidae > Certhia > Certhia americana. Next base: position 38,598,045 of record CM031879.1, read on the forward strand.
CTGTGGCTTTACAGCATATTGCAAGTCCTCTCTGAGATTAAATTTACATGTAAAGTTCTCATCTTTTATAAGCTATCACAGCTAATGTAAGAAAATTTAATGCTTTGAGGTCTTTTGAAGCAATACCTTTCATATTACCAAAATTATAAACTATGACATTTCTGGGTTTTTTGTCCTGTGATTGTAATATCTTCAAGACAATTGTATATTAAGATTGTAATATCTTAAATGCATTACATGCTAAGTCATTTGTTATTGGTGTCATGTCCCACCACAGGAAAAATAAACAGAAATTTAGTTCAATAGGAGATTTATAATCTACTTCTATTAACTAAAAGCTCTTTGTTTTAATTTTAATTTAATTTTTGATTTCCTACATTTTAGCAAAGTCTCATATTGTCTTTTCCTTAGAATTAATAAATCAAACCTTATATGTTCTCACATGTGCTTAATAGTACTCAAGGTTATACTGTCTTGAGTTTTCTGTGCCCAGAAAACTTAAAATTAAATTTAGCATAGAAATAAGAAATAACATAGCAATTTGAGCTTTGTGGCTTTAAAGAGAGGATATACAGACCCTAAAGGATTTCAGAAGTATTTGAATATTTCCACAGTCCCTCTTCCTCTCTTGGGAACATGTGCTGCAAAGACTTTCCCTTAAGGAATTTCTTACAGACCAGCTCTGTTAAACACACTCCAGAGGAGACACTGAAATACAGGATGACTGCTTTCTATATTCTTGAATAAGGTTTGTCATTTAATAACAAAGCAATTCCTCTTCCCTTGCAGTACTTTTATTCACGTCTCTAATGCCCCAGGAAAACAGAAGATAAAAGTTCTGAAGTGATGTAGCTTTGCCCTGTGGCCTCTCAGCTGTGTTCCACTATACAGATTTACAAACTGTTTGGCTTAAAATCATCTCTTTCTTTTGGTGTCAGTGAACTTAAGGACTCAGTTCTTGAAAGATGTCCAGCAAATGCAGCTCCTGTGAAGTCAGCACTCTACAGGAATTAGATGTACCAGAGGACATCTTTTGCCTGGACCTAACCTTGGTTACCAGAAAAAGCCTCACATGTTGTGCTTACGTGCAAGGTGGGTTATATTCTTGTTGTCTTTGAGCTTCCTGTGTCATTTTTTACATTTTGCCACTAGAGCCATTTAACCCGGAAGCTCAGAAGAGAAAGGATGAACATATTTCTGAACAAATCTTATTGTGGTAACCTTTGGTTACCTCCATATTTTTTGTATAAAATGTGAGCCTTTCAATTGCTAGTATTCAGGGCTTCAAGAGTGGGGTAAATCTTCTGGAAACACAGAAAAATTGAGAAACAATTTCAGGAAGAGTAGACCTGTGGTATTCTGTACACTGGTAATCTACCCTATATGCCTGTGTTAGCCCTTTGGAAATTTCCTCTGTCTGGAGTAAAGAAAATGTCTAAAAGTTTGAGTCAAACCTGACAGAAAGTCTGGATTTCCTGTATTTCTTAGCATTCTAATATCTATTTGATGAAATATGCTCCTAAAAAAGATAAAGGCATAAGTGTCTTTATTTGATCCCGGCATCAGCAGGTTGTATCAGGTGAGAAAGAGCAGCAGGAAGCTTCTCTCCCCAGTGGTGAAAGCAAGTGGATCTGGTTGCTTAACAGATCATTAGGGGTCCATTTGGAGTGCCCTTGGAATTATGCTTTTCTCCCTCATCAAGGAGACTGAAGCTGCTGAAAAAAGCTGTGTTGGTCCAATGAAAAAAAACATCTTCCACTGATAAAATTTTACGTTTCATTTTGTTTTTTGAGTATCTAGAGTTTTATCTGTATTTCATACAACCAAGAATTATGCTGTACTTCAGTCTCAACAGTATTTTAGATTTTCAGTGACCTGTTTCCAGACAGAAATTTAGCAGAACAGTATTTAAAGGCAAAGGTAACTTTAGCCTATCTGAAAAGTATGGCATTTCACAGCCTCTCAAATGAAGAGAATGATCTTTTTTTAAGCAATATACAAGTTTGAAGGAATCTTTACATAACACAAGGAACTAATTTACTCTTCAAGTAACTAGAAATGTTACATAAAGAGAAAAAAGGAGATTGTAAAGTTATCCTTATAAAGAGATTTAATGAGTTTTAATAAATCATATCTCATTCCTGTTATGAATTGTTCAAAAACTTTTTAGAGATACTATCCTTACCCCAATTTTGCTTGCTTTGTCTTTGAAGGGACAGTAAAACCCCTAATAATTCAGAAATAAATGAATTTTTAAACATTATATTGGTTTCCTAAAATACAAGACCTTAAGACATTAAAATTAATTTGTGAGGAAGGTCTAGAAAGATTTCAACCATAACCCCTGAACTAAATTTTGACCGTTGTTCACCTCTTTTGATGCAAATGATCAAGTGTAGGCTATACAAAGAATATAAGCTTCAGAGGGCTTCTACAACAAAACAGTTAAACTAACGTAGTATCTTTAAATAGAATAATAATTAAAAAAAAAAAATTGTAAGATTTTTATGCAAAGGTAGAAATTTTGTAGTAACTACACTGTTTGCTATTGTGCGGAGACACTTATTCCTCTGCTGGAAGAGACTTTTATACAGATTTCTCAGGTGGCTCATGGCTTTCACTCACGGCTTTTGTTCTGGAGATCAGGAAGTAATTGTAGACACAGTCTACTAGTTCTTGTATTTATCAGTTCACTAGGTTTTACATTGCACTACTTTTGGTTTGTGAAATGTAAACCAGCAACATGAGTTATAAAAAAGCTCAATAAATTATAGAAATTAAAATAGGGGAAAAATCCAGGATGCTGCATGTGAGAGCATTTGTGTGGGTCCAATTAACATTCCTGAACATAAAAACAAAGTTAAAACATTAAGCAACATCAATACCTCCAATACTTCTTCCATATGCTGTTTCAGCTTTTAAACATTGGATGTGACAATCTGTTCAGACACAGCATACGGTTCAGTGTAAACACAGCTCTTAAAGCAAAGCTTTAAACTCAAGATTTCTCTTTGAAGTGAACAATGTATTCATAAGTAAATGAGATACTCACATATTCTGTGTTTCTGAGCAACCCTCCATGTTTAGATCCAAAAACAACATTCACAGGGCCTTCCATGAGAGCATTCCATTAGAGAGGGGAACCATGAGAATTTTAGACATTCTGGTATCAAACCTCTGAATGATCATATCTGGATGACACTTCAGAAGCATATTAGTCTTGCTAAAGTTACTGTGAAACTCCTAATGAGGTCAATGTAGAATGGGTTTAACTGTCAATTTTTTAGACTTATTTGCTAAATTTTGTACTCTAAAATTATAGAGCTCCTCAGAATCCTTCTGAGGGTTCACTATAGATAAAAAAATACTTTGCTACATGAACAATATGGTATAATCATGCTTAGAAAGGAGCAAACCAAAATAGGACAAACCAGAAAAAGCAGAAAAATGTGCCTCTATATTCCAGTAGTTTTCCTACTCTTTCCTTTGTTTTAATTTTAAGGTTGGAGGTCTTTGGGAAATAGCTTTTTACTCATTTTCTTTACCACATCTAATATTATATTGCCCAGGCATGTCTCCCATCAAGTATTCTTGAAATGAAACTAATAATAAATAAGTTGCTAAAAATTTCTGAATATTAAAAGAAAAATAGAAGTAATGCATACTAAAGGAAAGACAGCCTTTTTTGTTTTTGTTTTTGTTTTTTTTTTTTTTTCTCTTTTTAATGCACCAATAACACTGTGATTTGTTCAGGATTCTGTATTTTGCTTTATTTTTTTTTCACCATAGTAGGATAAAGTGTCCAGGGATATAGATTAGTACTCATGTGGAAGCACTGAAATATAATTTATTTTTAAGGCAACTACCTTAGTTTTTGTAATTCACTGAGGAATCTGTGTAAAGGTTTTGCATGCATTAAATTATTTTTTCACATTTCATTCAACCCACAGCGGGACAATCAGCTTCAGGTTTCAGCTATGATTCAGTCTTGATCACAGCACATTATTATACCCACACAACCATCATTTGCTTTTCTTTCTCCAGCTATAGATGATTGGGTTGCTTGCAGCTTTCTTAATTAAAAATCTGCTTATTTTTACTGGACTTAGGTTAAGAAGATTAAAGGATATGATGAATATACAATTTATGACTGAAATGGAAAGTTATCTAGGAAGAAAAACAAAAGTGAAATATAAGAATACATTCTGCAAGTGGAGCTTTGTACAGAGCAGGTCACATTTCCAATGGAAACTTTATTGCTGACTTTAGACATCTACCTTTAGATTTGTACAACATGTAGACCAATTCAAGGTATTATATGTGCACACAGCTTAGAAAATAGCATGGATATTGGGAGACAGGTTGTACAAATCAGCAGCAGGTTTTGAAAAGCAGAGCCTGTATTCAACTTAGTTGCACAGTCAGCCCAACTTGATTTTACTGGCAACTGACATTTTACAATTTTATCCTCCTGCTTTTACGAGAAGTTAGTCAAGGTAGTAGTGGATTAAAACACAAGTATCTGTTCCATTATGCCAGTTGAACATGGTCCAGCATGCCTAATACGCAAAAAAGAGAGAATACACTGTTTGTAATTCCTTTAAAAAAATCAAAGTAACTTATGGATATGTATTTTATTTGGCATTCGTTTTGTATCCATAAGAACAGAGGAAAAATCATAGCAATTCACTAATAAGACTGTGAACACATAAATGCCCAGGATATTGAGTATTGGTCCTCTCTGAAGCCATGTGGAAAGACTGAATGGAGGCAATGAAGAGACTAAGTCTCACATCTCCTTGCTAAGTATTTGTGCTTTATGTGTGGGACATGTGAATTCATACCTCTCATCTGCTAGAAAATACTGAATCAGTGAGAGCCTTCAACAGAACTTTTTGTTGTCCTGGAGTATCCCATTCTCTGCTCTTTCTGCTGGCAATGCTGTAATTTATTTCAACCCTTAAATATTTCCTACCGAGAAAACTAGTTTTGGCTGTTGGTAATTTCATTGTTTCCAACTCTATTCTCAACTACAGCTAGGAAAGACAGTTGGAAGGAGGACAAAAAATTACTAAATAGTCAAGATAGTAAAGATACCTGAAAGGAAAAAATGCCTCTGTTTTATATGGGAAGTTCCTTGTTGGTTTAGTTTATTTCTGTGAATAAAAGCTAGGATAAGATATTAATATGTCATTAAACCTTTTTCATGCAGATATAAAATTTTTAAAGTTAAACGTTTGTATAATTTTATGTCAGGAACAGATACCACATTGATTAAATTGGGAAGACTGAATAATGATAGGCATTTCCATTGTTGCCCTATTTACATAAAATAAATGGTGACTGAGACAAAAAGAGTGAATGGATATTTAAAATAAAGATACTACATTGGATCAGAGATTTTATATAAACAACAGATGTGAATCAGTTGTTTATTAAAACTGTTGTTAAAAAAAGCTGATCAGCAGAAAGAGGATGATCTTTCCAGCAGCAGGTGCTACTTCTTAGAATTCCATCACTGACTGCTGTTATAAAAACAGCTGCTAAAGTATGAGAAGTAGGGACAACTGGGTTTCTATTTGTAAAAAGAAACACTTTATTTCTGAATTTTATGTGCCCTTTTCTTTTCCTATCTCCCCTTGAATTTGAGTAATGAGCCAGATGGAATTGTTTCATGAAACACTAGTGGCATTGACCTATATCTACAGCATTAAAAGGAAAATGCTGGAAATGAGGATTCAAGCACACTTGATGTGCTGTAAAGCTGGTGACATTATTAAAGAAAACTGCCAGGAACTAAGGGGAAAACTGTGTATATTTGACTGAAATAAAGACATACAAATGTAATGCTGAAACCTCTAAGCTAAACCTACATAGTAATCAGAAAATGTAGCAAGAGTAGAGTTGAAGAAAATAGGTCACTCAAGGTGGTTTCTTTTTCTTTCAATTTATTCATAGCACAGTTTTGTACTTATTTTTGTTTTCTATTTTATTCTCTGCTTGCAGCAAATATTCATTTTGCTGTGGAGACCCAGAGTATTCTTCATCAGATAATTTTACTGGCAACAATAGAAACATGCTGCAAGGCAGCTCAGATTTATACAATTGTCATGGGTTGCAGTGCAAAATGTAACCAAAACTCTGTATTCTATCACCATCTGATGAAATTGGGGTATGGGGGGTGGTGTAATTGTCTGTCAATGGCCTGTCAAGACTGCTGGGGCAGTTTTCTTATCTCTTCCACAACCCAGCCTCCCTCCAGGGAGAGATCTGCTAATGGGCCACTGAGTCTCAGTGATAGAATTACAGCATCCCACTGGGAAATGCTCCAGACAGGGGGAGGAGCCAAGTATTCCTACCTGGATAAAAATCTGGGAGTTGGAACATGAAGCAGCATTTTCTACTGGATTCTCAGAAGCAGACCAGGCCTATCTGTCACTTCTAGACCTTCAGTGAAAAACTCCACTTTCTACAGGATCATCACTTCAACAGAGCCACATCTGCCACTGGGACTGCAGCCACCATTGAATGGGACTGCCACCAACACCCTGACCCACAGGGTGTCAGGTTGTATCCTGACTCTGTCAGTGGGTTTGTTTATTTGTTTATCTTACTGCATGTGGTTTTGTTTAATTGTTTATTTTAGTTCCTCTAATAAAGAACTGTTATTCCTATTCCCATATTGTTGCCTGAGAGCTCCTTAATTCCAAAAGTTATAATAATTTGGAGGGAGGGGGTTTAAATTCTCCATTCCCAAGGAGGCTCCTGCCTTCCATAGCAGACACCTGTCATTCAAACCACAACAACAGTTTATGCTTTTAAACTTCCTTCAAAAAGATGAAATCCCATTCTTCACGTATACACGACAGTTTACTGCTGCTTCTTCACCGCTTCCTTGCTTATGCTAGAAAAGCTTTCACCACTACAGAAGGTGAATCAGCTCAACACTCTGCATTGTGTTTAAAATGCCCTACAATGCCAGCAGTTCTTAGGAGCAGCACTGCAGATTTGGTTGTTAAACTGCTGTAACAACTGATGACAACATCAGAGCCCATATTGTGATACAATACATGTCAGAATTCTATGGACGTTTCTAAAGGCTAAAAGAATGTTTATGGAGAAGACCTGTGGGCTTCAACTCTCCTTAATCTTGGGTTTCAAGAAAATAATAGCTGATGTTCAGTTGTTTACTGTTGGAAGATTATTTTGACCTTTGGGATTACATAGGTGCTAAGTACTCCAGATCACTACATTAGTCAGCAACATTCTTCTTGTCATATTAGAGTTTTACTTAATTAAGTATCTCCCACATGAGGAAATGTGATATTATTAATGGAAAATGAAACTGCAATATGTTTAGCAAAATGGGACAATGAATTTGAAAATATCTTCTGATTTTTGTGGATTTTAGCTGGCAAAAGGATTGTGCTAGGTTGTACTCTGAAATAAATATGTTACAATTATGAGGAATTTAAGTGTACTTCAGCATCACACTAAATATTTTTTAAAATGTCAATATACAGGCTTGTAAGTTTGCTACTCTCAGGCTGGTGATAAATGAACTCATGTAACTCTGCTTAAAGTGGTTCATTTCAGCTGTGAATGTAGGTATATAATGACATCTGGCTAACCCATCTCTTTGTTATGTGCAGAATATTAATCTAGATAGAAGTTGCTGCTGAACATTTTAAAAGTAAATGAATTGATTTATTCACTTTATGAAGGACTTAAAAAAATGTATACTAATTCTTTTACAAATCTTTTGAAAACTGTAATTACTTTCAGGGGGAAATCTGAATTTTAATTCTAACCTTTTTCAGAGAGTCACAGAATCACAGAATGGGTAAGGATGGAAGGGTCCACAGTGGATCATCTGGTCCAACCTCCCTGCTCAAGAAGGATTTTTGGTATCTGTCTTCACAAAGCTTAATAAGGGAAGACAATTTTTTTGGCCAAAATTTCAGCCTCCATATTAAAACTTTAAATCCAAAGGATTTTCTCTTAAAAAACCCTTAAAGCCACACTGATAGCACAGGATCTATATATTCAGTTATTGAAAATCTGGCATGGATCATAACTGTAAAGATTATGATACTTTAAAAACTACTAAAAACTGAAAGCACTTTATTTTAAATTGTTTACATCTAGATGTCTTAATGCAGCCCTGTTATGAAGCAAAGACTAATGTTGCAATTCTCACAATTATTAAATGACTTACAAATGCAGTTTCCACAATTATAAATTTTTTCCCAGTGGATTTCGCAAAATTGCAATAAAGAGAAAAGCAAATATATGGAGATTGCAAAGTGAGCACACTTTGTGAGATTTTAAAAACAATTACTTAAGTGCCTCTCCATACTCCTTAGGCAGATTTTAACATTTAATTCTCTTCTTTCCATTTCACACTACAGTTCAATCTTTTAAGAAATAGAAAATATGTAAAGCAATACTAACTCTTACAAAAAAACCTCAAAATTGTCCTCCTAAAAGTCTTCAGAAAACTCTCCCCACACTTCAGACCAAACACAAAAATTTATATACTTTCTGTACTCGCAACTTCATACATTCATATTATTGAAGCCTTACCACAGATTCAACTTTTATTTTGAAAATTTTTGTAATATCCCTAGATCCCATTCAAATTAATTACAGTGGTATAATAGATGGTATTCTCAATGAAATTGTTGAAATAATTTCTTTATGAATTTATACGCATATCTCAAAACAATATTCCTGGTTAATTTTGAATATAAATATATTTTTGGAATTATTGTATCTGTCCACAAAAAAAAAAAAAAAAAAAAAAAAAAAAAAAAACCACAAAAAAACCCCCCAAAACATATACCAGGAGTCAAATTACAGGTTATAGATCAAAAATACATGGATAAAGATGTTTTTGAAAGGGCTGTCCTACACAATTAAGAAACAATGTGTTATGTTTACTAGAAGCATATGTTTCTGTTTTCTTCCAGCACTTTAAGAAAAGGTTGGGAAATTCAGATAACCGCTCTTTCTTTTCTTCTAATGTATGGTTGAATAATTACTTGATGTTCTGTTTCTTCCATGCCTGTTCACTCAGAAAAATTTGCTGCTTGCAACAATATATGAGTAAGAGATATTTTGTGGCTGACTGCCACAAATTCTTTTACTTTATCATAACATTAGCATGGGCAAAATTAATGGTCCTTTATTTCATGCTCCAAGACAAACTACCTTGCAATGACAAGTATTTAAATTTAAAAAAAAAGAAAAAAGAAAAAAGAAAAGAGACATTTTATCCTTCTATTGTAATTCTTTGAAGGGTATTAAAACTTTTTGGCAATTGCCTGTAACCAGTTATTCCTACAATATCACAGACTTCAATTTCATGGAAAAAGGGTCTGCAAAGGATGCTTGTTTCACTGACCAATCTTTGACTTCTTTTGATGTGCTTTTAGAGTGCTTATATAACTTTGATTGCATCGTAAAATGTAAGATATTCTGTATCTATTGATAACAAAATAGCCATTGTTAATCACAGTAAAAATGTTTAGCCAACTTTTCATCTTTACTTGGTTACTTTGTGTTTTATTCAGAGTTTTTCTTCTTATAATCAGCATAACATCATCATCTGTGTGTGACTGTCTACAGTTCTCAGTGCTTACTGCCTGGGGTATTATTTTAAAGCAGTTTGTTTTAGTATGCTATCAGCTGCGCCAGTCAAGAACCTGCTGAATACTAGTTTTATGCACTTGTTTTATGGGCATTACCTCTGGTATCAGGATAGAAGTCTGCTGATGGAAGTAACACCTTAAACCACTGCATGTAACACAAAGTTAGTTGATAAGATGATTATAAGAAATACAAAGCTCATCAGGCTTATAAGCTACAATGGTATTCTTTTTCATCTAGCATATCAGTCATGCTGACTTTCTTTTTTTTCAGAATCCCAGATACTTTTGATATGAACAGAACTTGGTTTCTCCTTTTTTCCCAAAATGATCTTTACTTTTTTTTTCTTTTTTTCTTTTTTGTTTTTTAAAGTCAGTCTTCTGCATTTATTATTGCTGAGATTCATTTTATGTAATTTTAAATATCTAAAAGATGTAATCAGAGTGTTGAGCTGTTTTCTAGGTTGTTTTAGACCAGGGGGAGATAATAGGCATTCTTAAAGTGTTGTATCTGGGTCATAAAAAACTATCTAGATAGATATGACTTGCACATATGGTGATAAATGTGTTTGTGGGAGGCACTTGGAAACTGTCAGATATCCACGGTTACCTGAAATAGCATTAGTCAAATATCTGGGTCAAAATATCTGAGTCCAGACTCCCTCGCTAATGATTATAGAAGATCAAGAAAATTCTGCAGTTTTTGCACAATTCTGTCTCACTCTTTTACACTAAATGTTGTTTAAAAAACTCCACGCAAATCCAAACAAACAAAAATAAAGTCAAAACTAAAGATCAAAACTAAATTTGCATAATGGTGTTCAAGGGCAGTAAAAAGCTAGATCTTAATTCTCTCAAAGAGGGGAGTGAACAGTAATTATGAATGCAGTATTTTGAACAAGTGTGGTAAGCCATAGGAATGCGTGACTATGAAGTGAAAAGAGAGGACACAGCCCTGTACAATTATTTTTTTAGACCTTGCAGGTACTCAGGTGCCAAAGATAGTCTCCAAAACTGCTGGATCCAAGAGCAGCTTGTTAAAAGAATATAACGCTTTTTCATATAGAACCTCAGATGTGATTTCTGAGTGGTTTTAGGCAGGTAGGTAGGTAGATAGATCGACAGACAGACATAGCCTGCTTGTGTATCTAGGTGAATTTTTGCAAGGAAACACCATTTACCTTGCCTGTCTCTGAGTAAGATAGTTGCTGGTCAGCTCCAAAATTATTATATTAAGGAGAACTTTGAGCATCTATGAAAAATTCTTCCTCTACTTTTTAAAATATACATATTTTCCAGTCCCTTTTATAATATATTTTGCCTAGTTATTGTTAGAAATAAAGAATGAGCTAAAGCTCAAGTTAACAGAAAAAACAAGTTCTGCCTTGGCCTCATACAGTTGCTATAACCCCATAGCAAATGAGTAATTAGTCTTAGAAATTTACGCATTCAGATATTATTTCAGGATAGTTTAGTGTATTATTCTATTATGTATATATATTGGAATCTAACAGGATAGGAAATAGAAAATTAATACATTTCCAAACTATATTAGCAGCACTGCATCTTGGTTTTCTCGGACAAATTTCTTTTACTGCTCAGACATGTTGCCTGACATCTCTCCATAGAACTAAAGGACAACACAGATCATCCACTTTACATGTGGTCCACATGCATACACATAGTAATTTTCTTAAGAAAATTCTCCTAGCTTTGGGGTTTCTTTCCTTATTTATAATACTTAGGAAATATTTGCTGACAAATATCTTCACAATTTCTTTAGAGCAAAAATTGCATTACATTGATTGTAGAAAAGACCAAACAATGTATAGAAATCTTATAGTCGCTTTGTTCTATTCATATGATTTTTATTATGAAGAAAATCTGTGAGGCTTTATACATTGATAAAAACAAAGAAGGAAAATCTCCCCAACTCAAACATGCCATTTAAAATTTTAATTTTGTGGTTTTACTCTGTGAATAGAGGAAATATAATGTAAATGCAGAGGGAAACTGAAACGTTTTCAAAAGGACAAATCAGTAGAAAAAGTATACAAGTACACTAAGTTTGATTTGATTTTACTTTTCCATTTGAAAGAATATTTCCACTCCAAACTTACTTTTTTTGGGTTTTTTTACCTAGTTTTATGATACATACTTACATTTTGCTAGGCCTAAACAATTTCTAGTTTGATGAGCTTTAATACACTTAAATGAGATAATTTGTCAAATAGAAATTTGTAGCAGAGCTGACTGATCAGTGCTGTTGGGTTTTCACTTCTGTAAGTCTTGATGCAGAAAGTTCTTTCTTTTAGCAGTAATATGTGTATCCATCTCTGATAATGGGCAAGGAACAGGGTTTACATTCTTGTAGGTTTTATCCACTTTGCTATCATTATCTATTATTCTGATTCGCTGTTTGCATCCTCTTGTAGTTGCATTCTCAGGCTACTTGGTCTGGTCTCAAAGTAGGTTTAAAATACAAGATTAACAATGATTCCTGATTTCTGTCTGGCATGATAGTTTGACACTGCCAAAGTCAGTGAGGATTATGACAATGTTATCTATCAGTGGAATCAAAAAATTTAAGGCTGATCTCTCACACTTAGTCTAACTTTCAGGGACTCATACCAAACCACAATTAGCTTCTGGAGAGAATGACTTCTTTGTAAAAACACCTGAAACTGAAGATGACAGTCTTTGATTTTTTACAAATGCATTAGAAGATATTAAAGTAAGATGGTCAGATGGGTAAGTGTCCAAACACTTTTACATTGACCACTGAAGATGGTGTTCTGCTTTGCTCCCGGTTTTGTGAGTTATCTAGCTAAACTTTTGAGGATAGTCACTTTTCCAGCTCAGAATAGCAGGACGCTGGCATGGTGTCTTGCTGGGAATGAGCTTGTAGTTACCCCTTTCCTGAAAGTATGAATTCGGGGAAAAAAAGAAGCAAAGACCTATTTTAAAATGTTTTTGCAAAGGTAGTTGGGTTTTGACAGTCTGAAATCTCATTTAGTTTCTGGGGTTTTCCTCTCTCCTTTCCATTTAGATTATGGTAAAAGCCTTTAGGCTTTTTTCAGTTCAAAGTGACATCTTCAAATTGTAGACTTTCACAGGATACCTCCTTTGATACTATTATATTTTTATAATGAACTGTTTTCATTAGAGACCCCATTTTTCAAGGATTTATTTAGGCATCTGAAATTTAATTCACTTTGGATTTTATCTTTGCATGATTACTTGTTTACCTACTAATATTCATCTATGTGTCTATATATACAAAGACAAAACACTCATTTGTATAGAATTGAAAGAAGTGTACATTCATAAAATGACCATACAAAAAACCTTGATGGATCATAGTTTTGTTAATGGTTTTAGGTATTTCAGAGTAGATTTCTCCTCAAGCCTAAGCATACTGCTTTGCACATTATTTTTTAACTGAATAAAGGGCAATTATAAGGTTGAAAAATATGAAGAGATTTTCCTTTATGGGAAATGTGTTTTATTAATATGATCAAAAAACATGAGAGGAAATTAGAGTAAATTCCACTTGATTTATATTTAGGTAACTACTACAGACAGAATGGACTCTTATTTTCTACTTCAGGCATCTTTATTCATTTTTTCCAGCCCCATTTTCTATACCTCAGATACCCAGGGGGCAACTTACATGGGACTAGAAGTCTATGTATAGGATGCAAATCATGTCCCAGACACCTATAGCCTCAACTATTAATTAATTAATTATTAACTATTAATTAAGAAAACTTTTCTGCTTAAGCAATATGATGAGCCTGACACCAAAAGAATGCTGCTTGTGTGGATTTTATGAAACATTGCAGATCAGTCCTTCACCACCTCTTACTGATGCCTGGATTTCTCAATGTCAGTGACAAATAAATAGAACATACTTGCACATACTTGTTCATACATCTTGGTGTTCACCAACTGGTAGGGTGTGATACCCTAGTTTATGCTCATATTGCATGAGATTTTTTAGGTGTTTTCCAAAACTGCTTAGTTTCCAAGATGAGACAAGAACAATTGCATCAATGTGGTTTGAATTGGACTGAACAGATTAAAAGATGTAGAGAACTTGGCAAAACCAGTTTTGTTTGTCTGGTCGTGGTTGAAACTTCTCATAGGTAAGATATGTACAGCTTGAAGCTTCAGTGCAAACTTTTTCTAGAGTACCATCAAAACTAACCTAGTAAGAACCAGAAAAGGGTGTGTAATTTGGTTACAGGACTTGCTTCAGAACAAGAATGTTTCTTTATTCTTTTTCATTTTTTCACATTTAATAGATTATATATTTCCAAATTCAAATCCTCCCTGGATTTTACTTTGTTCATATGCCTGTGCACATACTGCTGTGCAAGAAAGACATATGCATCCCAAATAGTGAACTGGAAATCAAGAGAAGGACTGCATGGAGAGTCTGCATTAATTACCCAATGTGTGGGCAGACAAGGAGACGACAGCGGGTTAGAGCCAACAATTTTAAAAGTACCTTATGGACTTAATTACCAAAGTTCAAAAAGTCTTCAAAAGCCAATTAGAACTGTTATTTGTAATAGCTAAAGCAATTAATATGGAAATATAGCAAGAATGAGCCTTTTAGTTTGAGAACCCTGAGGAATACTTTGTTACAGGTCTTTCAAACCACTTTCAGAAATTTGGACAGAGAATTGAATGGGGATTTCCTGCTGTTGTATAAGATAAACAGAACATTTTTCTGCATGAGTAACACATTGTAGTTGCAACACTCTGTAGTGAAATCTCATACCTGAGTGAAACAAAAAGTTACAGAAAAGGTATAACTGAAGACTACTAACATTAGTCATGAGCTAATGGCACATTTGAGAATCATTTACACTGGGAGATTATTATTGTCTTCAAATAACATTATTAAAGCTCTATCAGTCAGACAAGGGCTCTGGAAGTGGGAAGAAGATTTAATTCCATCTACTAGATTTAGCAGAGGTAATGATGGAAGGATATGGGGTTTTTTTTCTGTATCTAAGCAATAATGCAAAGAATTTTTTACTTTTTATACAGTACTATGATTAAAAAAAAAGTCTGAGAAAGAATCTTATTATCGTCTTTGTAGCCTTGAGTGTGTTACAGACCATGTCTGCTACACCGTTGGGTACAGTGGCAGCAGAAATAGAACAGAAATGCTTAGAAGTTAATTTCAGAAAAGGGCAGAGGTGTCTCTATATGTATTTCCATCTGGGATTTTTTTCAAATTAAATTTACATAATTTCTTTAAAGAACTCTGAGAAAGACCTTCCAGCATTCTAGTGCAAAATGAAGGCATGGAACTGTATACACTTTTTTAGGTATCTCCTTCAGTCAGTCCACTAGAAGCATTGTCTCAACAAAATACATCAGATTCTGTCTTATCTATGAAAGGAAAGGCAAACTGTAACTGTTGCTGTGGTCAGCTAGTATTTTCCAGTATAATCCATAGGTTTTATCATCTGCTGTCTCTATGTGAGACAATGGCACATGCACATATCTGAAGGAACACTTATAAGAAAACATGGAAACAGGATTAAAGCCCATCTTTCCTGAAAAAATTCAAGATAAAATCCAGAGATAATTTGATTCAGTGCATAACCTGGATTTCTGTTAACAGAGTTTGTTTGCGCAAAGGTCATTGTTTTATATATTCCAGGATTTAAATGGTCCACATCATGATATTATTTTTCTGTACTTATTGCACCTTGGAAAATTCCATCTTTTAAGTTTTCAGAATATTACTGGTCTTGGACATGTACACTTTACTTTAGACATTTGGTCTATATTAAAAGTTTTCTGTCTTCAAACTATCTTCAAAGTGAGTAAGTGACTAGCATCAAAGCAGGGAAGATTGTCACTATACAGCACTGAGAAGTATGTACAAAATATGCTTGTAAAATAAATAACAACTAATTTTCCATAAATATGTACCTATACATGCTTTCATGGTATCAGGTCATGTTTGAGAACTTAAAAATAATTGGATCTTAAAACTAATTCCTCTGGAATCTCTGTGTGTTACAAATGCAGACAAACATATTTAATATTTTCTTGCTTTTTGGCATATGACCTAATATTCTCTTTACATTTTGCTCCTAAACAGACCACAAAAATATGATGTAAATATGTGTTGAGACATATCCTGAGCTGGCCAATACAGCTACTATACCAGGGTTTATATCAGCTGAATATTTGGCCCATTCTTCTGCATTGTGCTGTGTTTCATTGATTCATCCAGCAATGTTTTCTTGTATTCTACTGACCACCTTTGTGTAACCATCACCATTTAAAATATACAGATGATAATATATAACTCTTTTAACAGCATAAAAATTTGTTGCTTCATGTGCACACCTAGGATGAGAATCCTCATTACAGTGATCTTTTTTTTTTAACCTATGCTAAATACAGGGATTAAAAGTTCCAGTGTAAATAACATTTTGCAGGGGATGCTGTTTTCATGGGAGATGTGCATTTGAGTGGGTCAAACCTTAGGTAGTAAACCTACAACAAGAGAAAATAATTAAACACCAAATTGTGAGGTAAAAACAAGGAACATCATATTTAATTTAAAAATTTCCTGTGAAGAGAAAGAATTGACTCCCTGTTCAGTTCTTAAAAGAGTGAGCTTAGGAATTTAGCAAAAAGGATTCAGTAGATTTTATGCCATATGAAGAGAAGCTTTAAATTAGGTACTGAGATCTTTCATATCCCTCTCTCAGCAATTTTTATTGTTTTCCTTGAGATGTTTACCCAGAATACTGGCACTAATACAGTCAATTAATTTTGAATTAACTCTCTTCATCTACTACATGGTTAGGTTAGTTGTCTTCCTAGGGGTTATGAATTCTTCCAACTGCTCATGTTAAATTGTCAGTCTGTTTTCAATATGAATCCCATGTTTATTTTTCTAATATTGATGGGAGCAGGAAAAAAAATCTCAGGGTGTTTAAAGGTACAGTGATTTCTGACAGTGAAAAATGTTCATTCCTCAGTTTTTCTATGCTATCTCTGTATTAACATTCAATGGCTGTACACATCTGTT
This sequence comes from Certhia americana, assembly GCA_018697195.1. NCBI lineage: Eukaryota > Metazoa > Chordata > Aves > Passeriformes > Certhiidae > Certhia > Certhia americana. The sequence continues at coordinate 38,614,767 of CM031879.1, forward strand.
GCAAATATAGACCAGATGCTGAATTGATTCAAGTTAAAAACAAATCTCAGAAAAGGATTATTTTTTTAGTAGAATTATTCCATTTGGACTAAAACTCCATGTAATCTATAGTGGTGTGTAAGTGATGGCAAAATACAGTCCAGAATAAGAATGAAAAGCTAAGGGGAAGGAAAGAGGTGGGAAAATTTCACCTGGAATTGCAGCCAAAGTAAATTATTTGACAGAAATTTGGCACTTTTTTTTTTTTTTTTTTTTTCAATGGGTGGGTGTTAAAGAAAAATGTCCATCTAAAAGAAATTCAATCTTATGATCCTTGTCCTTCACTAGTGATGATTTAATACACATCTGCAGAAGATCTTGATGTAGTTAAAACTCATAATTGTCCTGTGGTGCACCAAGTCCAATTCCTATTTCGATGAATTGGCACTTCTTTTATAAACATTTCAGATGTATAGTGAAGCCTTTTTTGTCATCTCTGAGGATATACATGATTCAGCTGGTAGCATATGTAAATAAAAGATTGAGCAGTTGTGGACATTTTGAATTACTTTTCCAATGACTTTTATAAACATGAAATCTTGTAATTCTGTCTAAATTCCATGAGATGCTCAGGCAGTTTGCAAATCCTAAACACAATTTTTTCTTTCAAAATTACATAACTCAGAAAATCTCATTCTATTGTTCTAAACTGATGGAGCAAATAATTTTCTGAATCATTGCACACATAATTAAACATGAAAACTAAGCAAACAAGATTTTTGAAGCTCTGTACGTTCTGAAATTGTTATGTCTAAAAGAGCATCAATAACAAGGTACAAAACCCAAACAGGATGCATATCCTCTTGATAGAGATCTCAAATGAGCTTTTTGGGAGGGAACAGTCTGTCTGCAGTTAAAGGGAAAGACTACATTGAAGTCCTATATTATACTGTTCTGAGGATAAGAATATCTGCACCATCCCACCTTGTATCCTATCATTATAGGGTTTATCTGTCCGATATTTGACTCAACTTTGATTCCTGGCACTTCTGTTCTTGATTATGCTGTACAGTTTGTTGTTATAATGTGGTTAGACCTTACAAGAAAAGTTGCACTTGGGGTTTGAAGAAAGCTCAGTTGTGGGTATTGTAACATAGTTTTATGTTTATAAGCTGTAACTCAATCTAATGTTTCTAGATGAAAAAAGCTAGAATATGACAGACACATTTTATTGGAGGAGTGGAAGCAGTTTAAACTGATTGGTTTCCAGACCAATGTCACATTACAGATTTTCCCAACATATTTGTTTGTCTTTGCCAAATTAACCCCACCTCCTATGAACCATCTCTAGTACTCTGCAGGCCGTGTCCTTCACTGATGACATGATGGATGAATTTACCCATAATAAACCCTGTGGTAGAATATAGCAAAAAAAAATTTTGGTAGCATGTAAACATTTTCACATTTTGAAGCCAACGTGAAAAATCTGCTTCAGGCACACCTTACAGTAAATGGCATTCTGAAGAAAGAAGTTTCCACCTATATTTTATGCAAAAATTGGAAAGTGAAAGCCTAGCCAAGTTGCCAAAATCTAAACATAGTAGAGGCATACGCCAATTTTTTCAAAATTCTTTGCACCGATTTTACGGTGATTTTGTGGTCTAATATTAAAACTAAAATTCCATATTTCATGGATAGTCTTAGATTGATAAGTAAGACGAGGTTCCAGAAAGCCCCATACAGCCTGGCCTTCAACTTTTGCAGAGATGGACATCCAGTCCTTCTCTGGACAACCTGTTCCAGTAGCTCACTACTCTCACAGTCATTAAATGTTCCATGTATCTAATCTAAATCTCTGCTCTTCCAGTTTAAAGAATTCTCTCTTGTTCTATCATCATCTAACTGTGTAATAGTCACACTCCCTTTTTTTATAATTTATAATTTTTCCACTATCCACATTTTCTATATAATAAGTTCCTTTACAATAAATTAGTTCATATTGTCTGTTTTGTTGAATTTTGCAAATTTAATAACTTATAATTTTAACAGGTCCTGATCATAGCTTTATTATGAATATGAAAAATACTTGGCCCAATTGTTTCTTTCAACAATATTATGAACATTTACAAATTATTTAAAAGTTCTGGTAACTGTGTCTTTCCTAATTTAAAAATATCTGTTTTGCGATTTGTCTTCAGCAAGAGGATTTAAAAAATTATCAGAAAATAAGATAAGCTCTAATAAGGTATTGTTCAGTCTCCATGACACAAAATAGATCCGTACATACTTTGATAAAATCATTCATTGATGCAAGCTCCCAACCTACAATCTTTAGATTAGGATGTGTGTAATTGAAAACCAAAACAAAGCATGTGGACTACCAGGGTGGCTTTCTTTCATATTGTTTCTATGACTTAGTGACCACTACATAGCATTTTGAAGTAAATCAATTGTTCTCCTTCAGAGGGCACTTAAATAAATTTGGAGTACTGTGAAATGAGAAGATGGATTAGTCTGTAACCCTCATGAGCAATCAGCTTAAGCCCTGAAGCCTGAAATGTGATTACTCACATCATTGTCTAAGCTTGCATAGCAACAAATTTTAATAATGGTTGTAAAACTATCCATTCATTTGTAAAATCTGGCATCCTAGATGACCTTCCATGGAAAATTTTCTCCACATGTTGATTATACTCTGGGTTATGAAAAATCTTTTTCATATTAAATTTGCAGCTTAATTTTATAATATGTCCCCTTCTTTCATATGATACACTCAAATTTGCTCTCATTAAACTTACTGGAGCCTTTGCTATGAGACTACCCTTTGTATGTATTATGCATTTATTTTTACCTGCTTATTCTGAAATTACATATAAACCTGTATAGTACCAATAAAACTAGTTTCTCTAAGTTTGAGTCACATACTATTGAAATGATTCATTTCAGTGGGTCTGAATTATATCCTTTTTCAGGGAATAATCAACAAAACTTCACATAAACATACTTAGCTATCCTTTTCTTATCTCAACTAAGAAGATATGTGAAGTTACAAATTTATAACTGACTAACAAAGAGAAGTTTCAAAATTCAGATACAGCAAAAATATGGATTTCTTTGTTCTGAAAACAATACAAAATAAGGAAAATATGGAAAAGTTATTGAATTAGTTCATGGATGTGAAGGAGATAAAACAAGTCAAAGATGGTTTTGAGGTCATTTGATGCCTCAGCTCTTTGTTTCACAGAATAAATTGTAATATTTTATCCGAATATTTTATACTTATGCTCAGAAACTTAAACCATGTAGACTATAATTCTGTCTTTACTTGAAGGAAATAGCCAGACCCTGTTAGTTACCCAGCTAACACCAAGCTGAGCATGACTGTGTGTCTCAGCAGAGTGGAGTGATGTGAGCAGAGTTAAATCATTCATATACTCTTTATTTCTGTCTTAATGAATAACGTTTATATCAGTCACAAGGGGAATAAAATCATTTTTCTGGTTCAAAAGGGCTGACATGAGCTTGTAGAATCAAAATCTAGACAGACTGCAGGATAGAGAGCAGATCCATGAGTGAGAATCTCTATCAAATTTGGTAGTGTCCTTCCAGTGTAAGAGAAGTACAATTTACAGAATAAGCCCTCTGTGTTGGTCATTGGTTGGTTTTTCACAGAGATTAGCAGAAATATTGTTGAAGTGAGAGTTTTATTCCTACCAGTTCAATCACTGTCTAAAAATGACTGTACCAATGTATATTCTTAGTCTGTGGCAACTGAATTACAATGTTTAACTCTCTTTCACTAAAGGAGACTAATTTTTATTATCTTGAAACTGCTGACTTCTAGGCTGTAAAGTCCTAACAGCATCTTTACATGTTTGAGACAAAATTTGTAAAAATTACTTAAATAATAAGAAAGGTAGAGAACTCATAAATTTCCCCATATAAAAACCCATAATAAGCTAGTTATCTAGCTTATTAGTCTACCTCGACTGAGCAGTGAGTGATTGATACAATTGATGACAGTATCTTTTGGTTGAGAGATGAGGTCCCTCTGAAACTTCCTCTGTGGTAGTTCAATGGACTGCGAGACAATTACATCCTGGTGGACACAACTGAGACACATGCCTCAATTAATGAACTTGCAATTAAGAAGTCGATTTAATATATAAGCTTACTTAAGAAGACTTCAAAAGTCTACACATAAAGTAATGATAACAATAACATAATGAGATAATATTGCCTACACAGGTTTGAAATGCCTAATATACTATTAAAATGACAACATTTTGTTATTTAAAATGCCATCATTTAAGGCTAATATTACGTTAGTAGTAAAACCTTGATAATTTAAAGACACTGTTGCTTAGCACAGGAATCAGATTGTGGAAACACAGAGTATCTGTTGCTTGTTTATAAGAAGAGCTGGTCCATTATGGGGTACTAAAAGTGTGAACTCCTGTCCTGATTTTGATTTTGAAAATGAAACTAATACTTGTGAAATAGTTTGTGAAGGTGATTTTCACCTTCCATGCAACACATTATTGCTATAGGTTACTACACAAATATATATTCCTGAAGTTTTTTATAACCAGGCTAGGGAGACTAAGGAATTCTGAGATGTGTAGCAATGAAACATAGTTGTTTCTGATGTCTTAAGTTTTATCTTTTGTATTTTTTAAGTTCTGTGCTGTTTTAGTGGGTAGTTTTAGGTTTCATATTAAGTGCTACAAAACTCTCTTCTCAGAGTAGATAGACAAAACAATTCCTTCTCTAGTTTGATACCAACGACAACTTTGAGGCCCAAGAACAAAAACAACGGTGAAGTGAGAAGGAAAACAAGGAGGATAAAGCTTCATAACCTTTGAAGCCATGGCTGGACAACTGACTTTAATATGCTAGTGGACCAGAACTTACAAAAGTGTGAGACCTTGTGATCTGGTGTCAATTTTGTGATCATTTTGGGGTGCATCTTGATTATGGTCTGTCTGGACTCTTGTGTCACCCAGGTGTACCCATTGAGGCCTTTTAATAAATACCTACTTTATCCTTTTGCTCTGTCTAGTCTCTGTTCCAGGTCAGCCTCCAGAAGGCATCACTGGAACTACCCAGTGTTCCACCCCTCTGTGGATTTAATCCATGTCCTCTGTAATCACTGGGAATTGACAATCGCTGAGTATGACCCTTAGGATGATCAAAGGTTCAATACATTACTTTTCTATGTGATTTCTATATTATATATAATTATATTATTTAGCTTTCAGGAAGAATTTAATATATTTGTTATGTTTTAAGTTGTCCATCCATTTCTATTGAAAATTAATACTAATATTATATAATATAAAATCATTAAGTATAAAACCAGAAGACTGGGAAAATGCAGTTAACTAGTTTCAAAAAATATCATCCATATTCTCACTGTCCATAATCAGATCATTTTTCTTTCATATTATTGGCAACCTGTCATAATGTGAGGCAACAGAGGCAGTGAGTAATTGAGGAAATTGTTGTTGAAAAGATTGCTGTTGAAAATTAATCACTTCTGGGAAGCCATGAGTGCTCAAAAACCATAGCATTAGTTTTAGCCAGCCCAAATTCAAAATTGAGCGCCCATTTTTTTCCAGTACATTTGACTGAATCCTTTATATTTTGGTGTGCTATCTTTTAAACCAAGGCCTGCATGTTTTTGTTACCTATTCCAAATGCTTAAAACCCTGAGGGACTGCTTGAAAAAATAGTATTTTACTGATATCTGACTAAATAGATCAAGCTGAGTCTACCACCCTCCTGAGTCTGGAAGCACACTTTTTACTTCCATAACCTCATGAGTCCACAGTTCAATAAAACCTAGATATATGATATTGTGGCACACACATTAGTCAGGGTTGCCTGAGCAGTGCAGAAACTGAGAAGGGTAAAAAAGTACATTCATAAGCAAGCAGTATACAAGGGCATAGCACATTCACAGACAACAGCTAGTACATTCATAAACACTGAGGTGCTATTTGACCCCTAAGCGACCATGTAAGCAGCTTCATGGGGTTACATACTTACTACTTCTGAATGATTTCCAGATTTTTAGGAATATGGTGTAGATGGTACATAAAGTTAAGCCCTGCTACATTCAGTTTTGTTTTACCTTGGATACTTCTAGAGTTCTGCATAACAATATGATGCACTCTTAAATTCTAGGTGATGGATTGATAATCTATAAGAATTTGTGTTTACAAGCAGGAGATAGATGAATGATAAGAATAATGGTCACAAGTTTAGTAAGTAATGTTTAAAATACCAGAAAAACACTGCCTCTTGCATTGAAATGTTGCCTTCATAAAAAAAGAAAACCTTCAAAGTGAACAGCCAGAGTTGAAATTTTATTAGAATGAATTGTTGCAATATTTCACAGAAAACACCAGCCACACTGAAAAATCAATTTTATTTTGCTCTGTTAAGTAACATATAGTATTAGGAAGATTATCAATCCATTGTTAACCATCTTGTGAATATACTTTATGATTTTCAGGGGAAATCCCCCTCCCTTGCTCCCAACATCTTGAATGAATTAAACTTTTTAACTATAACCTAGGCTGTGAACAGATTTATTAATCAAATGATGATAACGTGATAAATTACGCTCTTTAAATTATTCATACTGGACTGACATAAGTCCTTCTCACTTTATTTCATATCAAGAAAAGGAATTTTATTTTCCAGTACAAGAGGTTTCAAAAAATGAGTCAGAATAAGATAGGTCAGAGCACAGTAATTATAGCACTCAGTCTACCCAAAGAATACCCAACACAAGAATATCCAAATGCTCTAATTCTTTGATCCTGTTGAAATCCATGAAAGACCACATCCTAGTAGTATATCTATATATTTGAAGCAAAGAAAACTACAGGCAATCTCTAGATAGCAAACTTTGGCTCCCAAAAAAGATGACCTTTTCAAAGATGACACTCCCAACAGACTTGAAATTCATTCCTACAGGCTGGTAAGTGATGGATTGCTACTTGAAAAAAGCAAAGTGCAAAGTCCTGCACCTTAGGAGGAAAAACACCAGACACTAGTACGCTGAAAAACAAGTTGACAGGAAAGGACCTGAGGCTCCTGGTAAATGCTAAATCGAACATGAGCCAGAAATGAGCCCTTGTGGAAACAGAAAAAAAAGGGCTAACAGGATCCCAAACTGCATTAGACAAAGCATGGCCAGCAGATCAAAAGTAGATGATTCCCCTCTACCGAGCACTGATGAGGCCACACCTGGAGCACTGTGTCCAGTTCTGGGCTCCCCAATACAGGAGAGATACAGACATACTGGATGGGGTCCGGTGAAGAGTCACAAAGATGGAGCATCTTTCCCATGAAGAAAGGCTGAGGCAGGTAGGATTTTTTTTTTTTTTTTTCATTAGAGAGGGCTCAGAATGTATATTATCGATGTCTCCAAATAACTTTTGGAGGACTCAAAGAAGATAGTGTCAGGATTTTTTCATTACATCTCCCAACCTAGTGCAAGGACATTCTCCTGACCTGGTTATAATTATTGTGAGTTTGGAAAAAAAAAGAAATAATATATTTTTTTTAAGCACCTAGCTGGAACAAAAAAAAAAAAAAAAAAAAAAAAAAAAAAAAAAGAAATTATTTGCTTAAGCAAGATGTGAAAATAATGGCTTAATTATTTCCAGGTTGTCACATTTGGAAACCACAAATGTAAAAACTCATTCTGTTATAAATATATAAACCCAAAATATTAAGCAGCAGAAGATATTCTTACTACAACCAAACCTGTGTTATGTTCTGGTTTTTCCAAAATTCCACATATAAAGTATCTTTATTTTCTCATATTATATTCAAATGAGTTTCAAGCTCCTTTTTATTCCCTTTTTCCTTATATTTTCCACTTTCAGTCTGTGAAACATTTGTATGTTTTTAACAATGCAGTAACAATTCTTAAGCCAGGATTTTTGCTACCCAGATAAAAAAAAGTAGTTGATAAAGATGCTCGTAAGACTAAATTTTTTGAGACTGTGCTGTTCAAACCTTTTCTGTGTATGAAATCTGTTGTTTTAATTATTCCTGTTTACTTTTAGGACAATTTTGAATGGTTTCTTATAATTTAATCCTTCTGATTTCACACTTTCTTTTATTTACAAATGAAGCTGAAATAACATAAACCCATAAAATTCTAGGGATGATATTTAGATGTGGATCTTTTTGCCTAGGAATTTTTCTTGGAAAACCAGAATTTTTGGAATCAGAGTTTTTCTGATTCTCTCACCATTAATTGATTTAATACATTCTTTAGTTGCATCCACTTATTTCCACCAGCTAATTAATATAACCATTTAATGAGTGTATTTCATTATTCCATATAAAAATGTACATTATATACTTTGCAAAGATTGCAGCCACACCCCCCCCATTTGATTAAAAAAAAATCTTTATCCTCTAAATGGACTGAACAATGTCTTTATTTCCATTAATATGTTTTTCTGCTGTCAAAATAAAGTGTTAATGCCCTATTACTCTGTGATGTTCCCTATCGTTCTATTTCAGAGGATCCATGAACCACTCATATTGTATTTATCCCCAGTAGAAAAATAAAGGGAAGCTTCCTTTAAAATCAAGAGGAAGAGTAATTCTCTTTTTACTTTAAAGAGAAAAGTAGATCCTGGTGAACACAAAGCAAATTCCTGAAAACTTCCTGAAATTCCACAGTTACTGAATGTGAGATATCCTTGTACAGGCTTTTGAGGTAATTTCTGGAGGATTTATCCACCACTTAAATATGCCGATGCACCTGTGTTTCTCTTATCATACAATACATTTGTTATCATACCATATTTTTACATTTAGCTAATCGAATAAGGTTCTGGAAGACTGAAGTGTTTATAATGCATTGTTTATACAAAATTTGTTTCTGCCCTATTCTGGGATGCATAGAGCAGTTTCCCACATTTTAGAAATTTTTGCATGTCTGACCAATGACAGACTAGAGGAAGAAGATGGAATTCTGACATTGCTCTGAATGAGCAGATGTTTTATCATCTAAGAAGGAGGGGAGTTTTTCTTATAGACTTGTGTTAAGTGATTCAGGAAACAAAACATGGACTTAGAATTAAATTTAAAAATATTTAATTTTTCACGTGGTAGTTATGTAGATGGTCTTTTCCATGTGCAGTAGCAAAGGGGAAGAGTCAAGATTTTGTGGGAATCTACTGGGACTGCTGAAAATATACTCTACTGAAATCTTAAATCCCAAGTGTTATGCCCAGTAACACCACAGGTTAATTGAATAAACACAGTGACTCATACCATTGAAGGACATGACCTGTGCAATGAAATGTTTTTATTTGGATTAAGACATTTGTTGAATTGCACAGGGACCACAGACATGAAAAAAAATCTATAAAGACTGGCATATATGTTGGAGAAACCCAGAAATATTATACTTGCACATGGAATTATCTTGAGTATTCAGTGTTCTTACAAGTGAAACCTTTGTACCAGATATCTGTTGTTTAAGACCCCAAAATTAAGAAGTTTTGCAATCATATTTGGATGAACACAAATCACTTTGTATTCTCATATTCACGCCTGAGGTATGAAGCATATCCTGTTTTGGAAATTTGACTTCCTTCTTATTTAATTAGTTTTTTTGTTCATTCTGTCTTCTTGTGTATTGCATATCAGTTTTTGGTTTGTTGCTTTTTTATTTTTTACATCATCCATACCTCTTTCATTTTAGAATTCTACTAAGTAGAATAGCATTTGTCGTTCTTAACTTCACACCAAGATGTGTCTGAATCTTTTATTGAATACCTTTCTTCTAATAAATTCAGTTACTCTATGATGTTGAGAAGTTAAAATTAATAGTGACATAGTTTCCTTTTTTATAGAAAGGCAATGCAATGCACAGAGACATATTTCTTGCTTTCTTAATTTTCTCCTGGATTTACTTGAGATTGAAATGATCTGGCTTTCACTTTAAGCCATTTTATCTTATAATTGGAATGAGAAGTCTTTATTAACAACATTGTTTTCCCATCTAGACATACTCTAGGATTAGATTTCCTCTTTCTATTGTTAGAGTAAACAAATTTACCTCCTTAAGTCTTTCAAAATAATGCACATTTTCTAGTCTTTTAATCAATCTCATGCTTCTGCTTTGAACTCTCTCCAGTGAATCAACATCTTTCTAGACCTCTAAATAGGGCATAAAGTTTTACAATTGCAGTTGCGTGATTGCCAGATTCAAAGGTAATGTATCTTTCCTAATTGATAGTCCTCTGTTTAAACTTCCAAAGTTTTCTTTAGACCTTTCAGCTATAGATCTGTAGTGAGAGCTCATGTTTGGCTTATTATCTACCACGACCTTTCTAATCCCTGACAGCACCCTTGCCTCTCTGGATAGATATCTTGCTTTACGGCTCATCATACTAAGACAGAAGTTGTATATTTATGTCTCCCTTATCAAGCTGTCTGGATTAGTCTGTTTTGTGGGGTTTTTTTCCCTTCTCTTTACTCACTTCAGCTGTCATCCATTTTTCATCTACTAACTTTAACAGCAACAACATATCAGACTTTCCTGATATAATTTAAAAGAATTAACCAAAAGAGTATATAAATGGACCTACAGGAAGTGCACCTGTTTCACGGTGATTCCTTATTAACAATTAATTTTGGAAACATATCAGCCAGTTTTATAATACTTTTCATGTACACCATGTTGGTTTTGTATCAAATGACATAGTTACGGGAAAGCATATGACATGAGTGTTATAGGAAGGAGAATGAGACGTTTTTTTTTTCTTTTTTGCCACACAGAGAATTTGTTACTCTTTTTCAATTAGTCAAAGAAGCACCTGGGAAAAATTACCAAAAGTCACACCATGTGTGGCAGACAGATTTTTTTGCTTCTAGTTCATTTGTGGCTTAAAGATTTGTGATAGCAGTTTTACATGACCCAGGGTGAACCTCCATTAACTGATTTCCTGGAGGAGTAATTAAAAGGAAATGATTTGCTTTTCTGGTCTCTGCTTGGAGTTTACCTTAAGTCTCAAAGGTGAAATGAATAAAAGTGGAGGAAAAATACACAAAGCTAAAAATAACACAAATCACACATTTTCTTTAGTATTTGGTGTGTATGTAATTTTATGGGATGGAATTAGGCGGTACTATAATTAAACTCATTCAAACCCCATTGGAATATTTGGCAGAGAGAACAAAACAGTTTTTAAGCCTAGTATTATTTTTTTTTTCAATCTTGACCTTCCAACTTAACAAGAAGAGTGCCTTTGTTTCAAAGTAAATACTGCTACGACTTTAAAGATTACCTCTTTTTATAGGCACTTCACTCAAACAGAACTTACTCTAGTTTCCAGAAACAGTGCAACTACATTTGTGCTCTGTAGACTTTTTACTAGATCCTGGAAAATTATCTTTATTTGTTTTCCTTTAACCAGTGCACCTCACTGGCTCCATCTGCACCTATGTGAGAAGAGCTGTTTGAGTGTATGTGGTGCATGTGTGTGTGTGTGTGTGTGTGTGTGTGTGTGTGTGTGTGCGCTTTCCTTCCCCCGTGTTCTGAGCTCTGACTGTGCTCTATTAGCTGGAGGGAAACTTTAGAAGTTGTATCATAGTTCAGGAAGCAGGAACTGGCTTTTGATAAAAGGCTTCCTTTTTTTCCTCCACAATACATCTGGGGCCTTTCACAGTTGATTACTGGAATATCAGCTTAATGCAGCATTGACATACAACTGAGAAGTTTAACATTTTAACACTGGAAAGAAAAATTTGCTAACTGTGGGGATATTAATTAGAAAAAGGTGGCTGCTTTGGTTAATCACTAGTCCAAAAGTTCCCTAAGCCTGTCACCCTCTTTCAACTTTTTTTTGGGAGGTTTGCTTAGAAAATGCTTTAAAAGTCAATGAAGCAGCTTGCCAGAAAGACATGCTGCTGCTGCTGCTGCTGCTCTGCTGCTGCTGCTGCTGCTGCTGTGGTTCTGCAGACCAGTTTCTGCCTGAAACTCCAGATGGATCATATGGGCACAAACTCCACCTGACTGAAGAGTTCTTTCATACTTTTTTTTTCTGCACAAACATGAAAATATTTACAAGTGAAGGTTCAAATTGCTGATTTTCATCACTTGATTTCAGCAAGAATATTCTTCATTCATCTAGATATAGTTCCATAATGTAAATTAAGCACGGGAAATTATGATGTCTAGAAAAGAGAGAAATAAAAAAGAAAATGTAACTTTTGCCTTATGTTCTCACAATATATTTGCACTTTCATGTTTTGCTGTAAAGCTATAAATATGTTTGAAGTATAATATGCTAGAAGTTTTTATTTAATATGCATCCTCAAATGTTTTGGCAAAATCAAGAAAGCGTTCCTATTACTATTAAAACAAAATTTATATTAAAAATGTTATAAAATTAATATAATAGGAAATTCCTACAAAAAATTTGGGATCAAGGTATCAGCCTTCCTGCTGCTGCTTGAGTTTTGTCTAAAACATGTGCAAATGTGTGGAGATTTCTGTGCATCACCCTCAATCAGGATTAAAAATTTTATTCTGAATCATGCAATTCATTAACAAATTCCTGGGATTAGGAGCTAGTATGTTTGATTTTTCCTTTAACTGGATATTTTAGCATGAATATGTTTTGGTAGCTAGAAAATAGAAAAGAAAAAAGGCTGAATTAATCATCAAATAAATACATTTACATAAGTTTTACTACATAATAAATAGTTTGTTGATGTTAGAACTAATTTATATAGTTATATAAATATATATTATATTATGTATGTAGTATATAAAATCAAGTGTTAGCAAAAGGAATAAGGGATTCCTGCTCTAGGATGCAGTAAACACAGACAAAATAGCAGAAATATTACCTAATATGTAGAAAAGGGGTTGGAGGATCAGACAAAGAAAATAAATGGAAATTCTTCCGTTGGAAAATATACATTGTAGAATACTGAGTTGGCTGCAGATTGGAGAATTAGATGTATCAAATTCAACTCCATGCCTACTTGTGTATTCAAGTGTGTATTCAAGTGCTTTGTTGAATCAGGTCAGAGTGTTCAGTCCATGCAGGCTTAAGTCATGCCTTGTTAAAAAGGACATGACTCGTTAATTTGTAAAGGGCTACTGGATGTCGACAGAGGGAATATCATTCTGCCATGGTTGCACCTCTAGTATGGCCAGGGAATAGAGAAAGAGCTTTCTAATTCTCTAGAATAGCCAGAGAGATTAATTAATAATGATATTGGCTCACATCCTGCTGTTTGGGCAGTATTTCTGAACTGGTGAAGTTTGTTGGAAAATCAGGCTTTCTGTTTAAAAAAACCAAAAACAATATATACCTCAAAATTTTACTATATTATAAATTAGCCCAAATATATTGGTACTCCTTGTAAACAAGTATTTCTGTCTTAAAAACAAAAAAAGAATTTCAAAACTGCAATTACTTAATTGCAGCCTGAATCATGCATTCATTGATTATAAATTCTTTGTTGGCAGAGGTGTTTCTGACAAGAGTCTGCACTGAGTTGCTTCCAGAGTTCATACTGGCAGATCAAGGAAGAGCTTTAATGCAGTGTGCTGATCTCAGCTGGGGTAAGAGTTAATTTTTTTATCCGTGGCTGGTATGAGGCTGTGTTTTGGATTTGTGCTGAGCGCAGTGTTGACAATATAGAGATATTTTTGTTTTTACTGACCAGTGCCAAGTTACAAATAGCCAGGGGCTTTTTTCCTTTTTGTACTGTCATGTTGGCAAGAAAGTTTCAGGTGCATGGGAGGCTGGGAGGAGACACAGGTGATCCCAGCTAGTGATGGGATTCCTTGTTTTGCTTTGCTTGTGTGTGGAGCTTTTGCTTTCCCTATTGAACTATCTTTGTCTTAATCCTCAAGTTTTCCAGCTTTTACCCTTCCAATGCTCTCACCAATATGGTGGGAGAGTGAATGAGCAGCTGTGTGCAGCTTGACTGCTGACTGGGGTTAAACTTCCACACACAGATTTCCTCCATGTTTCTGAACCAGCTCTCTGTCTCATACTCACAAACACATCAGAAGAAAGAAAATGTCCCTATAAACTCCAAAGTCTTGTGTATGTAGGTAGTGCCTAGATTCATTGCTAGGGCAGAAATTTTTCATGACTGTAAATTGAAAAAGTTGCTAGGAACTTGAAAATAAACTGAAATTCTCTGCATACAGTTGATATTTGTTTAAAAATTTTGATCTTGGAAAATTTAATTAAAAAGTTCATGTCACAACTTTACAAATACCTGCATGCTATAATATGTTTAATGATGAAAAATATAGTCTTCATTAATATCAGGATGAAATATTAAAATTGACAGCTGTGAATCACACATCTACTCTGCACTATATTTTTGTTATTGTAGGATTACACTGGCTGACAAAAGCATATGAAAGTAGATTGGTTTTCTTTCTTATTTAAGATTATGTGTCAGTTCTTACTGGATGCAGCATTCCTATTTCCTTAAGATCTTTCTTCTAGTCTGTCATAACCAGTTTGTGCAGCTGAATGTGAATATTTGATTTTCAGATATTTGGGAACTTATGCAATAATATGCTTCACGTACTTCAGCTTCTCTTTCTCCCTTTGTAAAAATCAATAGAGATTTATACCTGCTATGGAAAGAAAGGCTGTATGTGTTCAGGAAAGGGACAGTTAAGGACAGTTAAGCTGTTTGTTGGAATTTTCTTTGTCTGTCTAAGCAAAACAAGTATGTAGCACACTAGGATGGTCCTTCATACTATTAGGTTTTTAAACTCTGAATCCTGTTTCCTGGCTTCTTTTACAGTATAATCTTCAAGGGAATAGTTTCTTTTGAGTGTCATAGTCATTGCCATTGTCATTGTCATTGTGTCTTATGCCAATAAATTAATCATTGAAAGAAAGGACATAGCAAACATGAAAAGTAATTTCACAAAAGTTACATGAACTTTAAAAATGCATGAAGAATTATATTTCTTCCTCCAAATTTTGGTGCCTAAATGTATAAAAATTAAAGCTTTTCTTATCTCAGACTTTGGTTCATATCTCTGATGCATAATTTCTGGTTCACAGTCAATCTTTAAAGGATTTTATTTCACATCTGTGGTTGAGAAAACACAGGATTTAGCTGAAGTGCTAGTGATAGAGAAAATGATCATTCTATATTAGGTCAAAATTTTCAGAGGGGTATTCATTCAGGCCTCAGATAAGCAAAAATTTAAGTATATGCATATGTGCATCACTGTCCTGCAAAGCACTCCTTGAGGCATTTAGACATATGTCCAAAGCTGAAAAGCTTAAGCGCTTTGTTGAATATGGGATACCTACTAAATTGATGGCTCTGCTTTCTGAAATGGTTTTCACCTCATGGTGAAAACCTTTCACCTTTTGAAAGGTAAAGCCAACCATTCTAGTTTGCTATCCGACAATTTTGTGGGCTGCAAAACTACTAATGAAGTAATCCTTTATTCTCTAAAAAGGCTCTTTCTTCTTTCATCAACTGCAAAATGAAAATGCAGCCATACTATAGGACCTCTGACTTATTCTTCTTTTTCCCTGGAATGAAATTCTTATTTGATTTCTATGTATCTCTCAGAGTTACTGAACTGATAGGAAGTATACTGAAATGGAAGGAGACTATCAAATAGCTTCATAATACAGGCTGCTTCTCCAAGACATATATAAATAAATATAGCACAGTTATGCAATGATATGTTTCTGATTTTCTGACCAAAAAAAATAAAACTTTCAATTAAAATGAATCACAAAGAATCTTTGTGATAACTTCTCCCCACATTTTTATAATTATACTTAAACAAGCCACCCTATTATTGCAAATTGTTGTAATTCATGAAAGCAGCTTCATTAGGCCCCTTTTATTGTTAAGTAATATGTTAGTAAAGTCAGCTGAATGTGAAATTCTTGAAATTTGAGGTCCATGATTTGTAAGGATTTATGTTAGAAATTTTTTCTTCAAGATTTTCTATTGTTTTCTTGAGGTAGCAGTCATAGACCTCTGTCTTTAACCTTTTTGTCTTTCCTGAATGGTTTTTGGTCATATTTTAAGAATATTGGTCCATAAAAAATTTTTATACCAAGGTTCTCTGATTTATCTGTGAAGTTTTTATGTAAAAGTCAAAGAACGTAGGATGCTTAGTAACTTTTTTAAGGCTCAAGTACATCTGGTAGAAAGGTTATAGGTGATCCATGCCTTTGCATATGAGATTTATAAATTGATAAGGTGAATAGAAATTAAATGTTAATGCAGGCTTTACACGTGATGGGAAAAATTCAATGGAGTGGCACCTTTAAACAGTCTAAACTTCACACAAGAACATTAATTTCAATAAGTCATATCTGAATAAAAGCCTTAGAGAAGAAGAATATCACAAATCTGCTGCATGTATCTTCCTTTCCACCATATCCTCCTTTTCCCAATATGGCTTAATATCTATATCAACCATGTCCAGGCACTGCCCTTCTTCACACTAGTGAAAAAACCCCCATGTTTGCCATCAGGTTAAATATGAGGGACTTTCTCAGATCAAGGTGGTAACAGTATTCATAGAACTGTAAAACACTGCACATGCATAATATCCACAATATCTGAAATTTTTTGAACTTATGCCAAATTCGTCAAACTGGATGAATTTTACTTAAAAAAAATGAAATTGCTTTCTTGTGATATTTTCTATATTACATGTCTATATCTTTAATTGTTTTGGAAACATGCACTTCTGTTTTACAAATTCACCTATCAGCATGATGATTTATTCTGAATTTCAAGAAGCATTTCATTAGACCTGAAAGGTACATTGGGAAAGGTGCATGCTTTTTCCTCTCCTGGAAGGAAAGAAAGTCCTTCATGCTAAACATAAGGCCATAAAAAGGCCTAAAACACAACTATTCTCTGGATATTTCTCCTATCATTAATTTATTATTAATCATTATATTTCATGATCTGATTACTCAGAATGAATGGGATATATTTATCCTTGCAATGGCTGTGTCTTGTTATCAGGACAAAAATCTTTTAAAGAAACCTACTCCATCTGAGGTACAGTTTTATAACATGTAATCATTCTTTAATTCAACCATCATAACCAATTAAGTTTATATTGAATCACACAATTAGTAATAAACCACTAAGGTTTAAAGCAAATTATTTAAAATTGATGACAATTGTAATTGCTTAATAACTGCAAAGACCTAATTATGCTGACAAAACAATTACAATCAAGAACCAATCCTAATATCTGTACCAGATGTCTTAAATCTTGATTTTCCTTTGGGAATAAAGTTGAAAGAGGTCAACACTTGAAAACCAAAGACCAATCTCTTCTAATGAGAGAGCTTCCTAGACAAAAAATTTCTTTTAAAGAATATCATTGCTCAAAATATAATAGATAAGAAAATTCATCCTGAAAAGTTTATGACAAAACATAATCATGACAGAATAAACTAAATAGACAATCTGTAACACTAAGTTAAAACCATGATAGAAGGCATGTTTTTGGACAGTATAATTTTCTCATTTTTTTCTGTAATTACTTCCTTTAACTGTTTTTTTTTCTGCTAGAAGTCTGGGAATAGTAGACAGAAATAAAATGTTGCATGGAAAGAACCTGCATTTTTTATGAAGAGACTGCACTTTTCAAATGTAGGATGAGTGCTTGGGTCTTACCTACAAAGCTGTCCAACAGACTGTAGGTGAATCCTATAGAAATTCTTAAATGTGTGCTTTTTTGGGTGTGTTCACAATAAAGACTTTCCGAAATTCATCAGAGATTTTCAAATAGTACGAAAACCTCTGAAACATTGGAATTAGATGTGACTTTCTATTCCTTCACATTGTATCAAGTAAATAACCTCAAATAATCAACCATATGTAGGAAAAGTAGACAATGATATTGCTTATATTTATGGAAGATGTTGCAATTATTATGTGTTAATCACTGAGTCAGAAATAATATAATTCATGCACTTGCTGGCTGACATTCCGTGAGTTTTTGGCTGGAAGCAAATAATAGACAGTTCTACTGCCAGACAGCATTACCGAGTTTTATTTGTAAGTGTACCTATCTGCTTGACACTTATTGTGACTTCTTTTCTGACTTTTTCACTTGTCCTTATTCTCTTTTTTTTTAAAAAAAAAAGCACCTAAAATATGCTGTGAAGTAATTTCCCAATGCATCACAGAAGAAGAATGAAGACTGTTATTTTTTACTATGACAAACTTACATATACACATGCTTTTATATAGCCTTCAAAGGCACAAGAACATATTTAAACCAGCTACACTTGTGAGCATCTGGAGAATTTCCAGATTCTCAAACTTTTTTTCAGAATTACATTGGCTTATTTAAGAAAACATTTTTGCCTTTTATTCCTTGCCTGAGGGAACCTGTAATCAAACTCACACAAATGTAGTTGATGAGGCAAAGAAAGGCAGAAGAGGAAACTTTCTCTGGCTGATCTTCATGGAAGTTCTATGTGTTATGTATGGATTTGAAATGAGTATTTTACTAGACAAAGAAGTAGAAAACTGCTCCAAAAATATGTAGTTATGATCATGTATTCATAATCATATAATTGGTTTTAATATATAGGACTCAGATATTGATTTCTTGGTTTGTTTGGTTTTTTTTTTTTTTTTTTTTATTCCTTTTGATGATGAGACAAAATGTAAGAGAAGCAAAGTTTGAAGAAAGACGTCTCTCTTGATGATATTGCATGACAAACTACTAGGCACGTTCGTTATGAACTAAAGGTAATGTTTAAATCACAATATCTGTTTGGCTACTACTTTTGAATATGATACCAAATGTTAGTATTTTATCTTCAGTAATAAATGAATTAGCCATCTTCCTTGCAGGATAAGTTGACTCTGACTCAAGTCTCAAATATAACTAAAAAGAAGAAGGTTTGTGACCAGGAGGACTATATTACCAAAGGACTGTCCTTTAAAAAAACCAAATAAAAATTAATATATCTAAATGAAAAAGTTACACTTGCCTAAAAATTTCCTTTAACTGTCATTACCTTCACTATATATATTCCACTATGTAACAGAGATTGTTCCTTCCCAAATGTCCTGTTAATCTAAATACCTATTAGCTCAATAGGGCAATGGAATGACAGAATGATATTTTATAATCAAAATAGACAATGTTTAAGATTTGTCCTTGTAATAAGGATCCACTCCTGAATAGCTGTTCTTGATATCAATAATATACAACTGTGGAAACAGGCATGTGTATGGTGTCATTTTTCCTACTGAAAATAGCTGAAATTGGTGAATTGTATTGAGCCCTGAAGTGTATTATGTCTCTTTGATGAGGAAGAGGCTTGGAGATTTAGATAAAATTTCAGATATCTGTAATATACACGGGCACCTAAAACTAGATTTGATAACCTCACTTGAATAATAATATTTCAGATCATGATTTCACCATTTCCTGTGGGGGCAAGAGTTCAGCTCTTCTAGCCAAGGTTGTATAAAGCATTCAGATAAGACAATAGTGCCAACTTAATTTCTGACATTTCATGCTATAGAGAGCACTCAATCAGCTGCACTGAAGCAAGGCTATATAGTCAAGTCAAAAACCTCAGCATCTGCTGTAGTTTCAGGTGCAGATCATCTAGATTTATAACTCTTCTTCTTTGGCAGTTGCTGCAACTGAACACTTACTCTGCAACTGAACTCTTAACACTTGCACATATCAGACAATTGGAAGAGATAAGAAGGAATGAAATTACCCCAGAACTGAAGGAAGCTCTGTCAGAGCCACTGAAGTTTAACATCATACATAAAAGTATACATGAAAGTAAAATTAGAGGGATGAGTTTTCCATAATTATGAGGCAGCAAGAACATTGTGATACGTCTGTCAGTAGGCATTAAATGTTTATTTGTGATAACATTGATCATGAGCACAAAAAAGTTGAACTCTGCAAAACACAGAGGAAGTTTTGCCTTTTTTCCCTTTTATTAATGATCAGGAAATAGAAAATGCTTGATGGCCTTCTGATATCTCCTGACCCTCCTAAGAGATGTAGGAAGAACAAAGCAATATATCCCTACTGGTCTGCTCAGTGACTTAGGGAACTTTGGTCAATAAAAATCCTTTTACAGACAGACTCTCTCCCATGTTTGTGTTAGCTGAACTATGCTAATATTCCATGTACTGGCGTCCCAAATGTCTTCCAATAGTTCAACAATTTTCTTTTGCATTCTAGACAAAAAGGAGCTTCTGTAAGCCTCCTTACTCTTTTGGATGCTTGTCCATGTTGTGTGTGAATTCAGGACATAGCTGAACCATTTCTTCTAGCATGCTGAGCAAGCTTTCTAAGTTCTGCAACTCCCAGCCTCTGTAAACAGCAAGTATGGATTTGTTGTTGTGGGCAAGAAGACAGGATTTCTCTCCTATTCTAGGTAATGAAAAAAATGGACAAAAGATAAAACTTTTTAAAAGAGGCAGGAAAAAAAATTAAAGAAGGCAAATTATAATAATATAGAGCCTAAACTATACTTTAAAATTTTTTCAAGAGCGGTATCTGTCCCTTACCCCTTTAAGAATGGAAAGCATAGGGTTTTCAGCATGAATTCTTTTCACACTGGAGTTTAAGATTAGAGTATAACTCATTGTCACCTAAAATATATGTTTAGGTCTATGCTGGAATACTTCTGGTGAGTGGGTTGTAGGGGAGAGATTGTACAAGTGCTTAAACAAGGAACATAGACCTTGCTCCAGGACTTTGAAGAAATAAATCATCACAATTATATATTTATTTAAGCTGACACCTAATCTTAATTCTAACTAAATTGATGCAACACAAAAATCCTTCATATTGAGATTTTAATAAGGAATAGGAAGAAAGAAATTTTTTCGCATCCAATTTACATCAAAAATTATGATGTGGAAGTTCATTGTACTTGATTATGTTTTTATTACATTGTCTGATAAAACTAGCACATAATAAACTGCTCTTGATAAACCAGTAGCATTTTTTTTTTGCCAACACCATCAATGCAAATATCATCATGTTACAGAGATTACATGTTTATGCATGAATTTGTTATGTCATGGGGAGATTTGGCATCAGAATTATAATCTATTGACTTTTAATTTCTGAGAACCATACTCAAAGTTGGGCCAGGGGAAACCTGCCTGTGCATCTAGGGTGTATCTAGGGCATTTTCTTGCGTTATGAGTCCTATTTATGTTTTCATTAATCATTACATAAACAATCATTACTGTTTATGTTTGTTTCAGCTGTTCTTGCATGATAATATTTTTTAGAAAAAGCAATTTTTCAGCTTCATAGATATTTGTGCTATAGCCTGCTGAAATCATCTACATAGCTTGAGCATGACCTTGGCAAATACCTCTAAAAGTCAGATAAAGAGTGCCTAATATTAGCATTGTTGTAACAGGTGTACAGTAGATACCACTTTTGAGCTCTATTTTTGGTTCTATCACTGACTTTTTGAGTGAAGGTGACCAATCTCTATATTCTCGGCTTGAATAAGTAGAATGTAATATACTCATTTTCCTTTCTCTTTTAATTCCCATCTGTATCTGCTTTTTAACTGATATCTACTGTATATGAAGATATCAGTTAAAAAGCAGATACAGATGGGAATTTCTCTTATATGAAGAGAAAATTGTGTTGTGGTTTGGTTTATGTTTTGTTTATTTTATTTAATTTTTTTCTGTGGTTTTGTTTGTTTCCTTTCTTTCTTCTTTCTATATATGGATCTTTGCTGGGATAGAGTTAATTCCCTTCAAAATACTTAATGTAGTGCTATGTTTCATATTTGTGCTGAAAAGCTTTGAGAGCACACTGATGTTTTAGTTACTGCTGAACAGTGCTGACACAGTAACACCAGATTTTCTGCTCCTCATGCTTCACTGCCAGTGAGGAGGCTGGAGATCCACAAAATACTGGAAGAGGACTCAGACAGGACAACTCACCTCAAGCAACTGAAGGGATTTCCCATACTATATGATGATGTGCTCAGCAATAAAAACTGGGGTGAAAAAAAGGGAGGAGAAGATGTTCTAAGTGAAGGCATTTGTCTTCCCAAGTCACCATTATGTGTGGTGGAGTTCTGCATCCCTGGAGATGCCTGAACACCTGCCCATGGGTGAATTTCTTTTCTCACTCTCACAGCTTTTGCTTGACCTATTAAACTGGCCTTGTGAGTTTTCTCCAATTTGATCCTTCATTTGATTCTTTTCCTCTCACACTGTTGGGAGGGGGAATGAGTGACTGCGTGGCTTGTAGGGTTCAGCTGCTGTCTGTAAGTAAACCACAACATCTAAGCACAAACTCAGGTGTTATTTGTCTACTTCTATAGCAAAATTGTAAAAAAATTATAACTAGATATCTTCCAGTTCTGTGTGAACAAGAGCAAAAAAATGAGGAAACATGATGAATTCACAGTAATTCTACGCCTACAGTAAAGAATATTCAATTATTGTGGTATCAGTACCACCAGACCTGTGAAACCATATAAATTTTTCTATATATTGTAAATTAATTAAAATCATCATATTTTCTGAAATCCATAGTCATCCATTTTAACTTATCACTGAATATTATGCAAAATGATCAGATATGTTCCTAAAATTTCTTCTGTTCTGTGACTCTGTGCTATGAGTTTTGTCTTTACTATTACAACAATGCCAAACTTTCTCAAATTTTCATTCTTGACACCAGAATAGTAGACAACAAAAACTTTGATTTTCAACTGATCTCACTAACCTACTAATTTCCTTAAAATTCTATTTAAGTTATTTTGTATTTTCAAAGCAAAAAAATAAAAAGAGTTATAGGAAGATGCCTAGATGCTTTCAATAATTTTTTTCTCTTCCATAGGAAGGGAGAAAAATTGTCACTGAAGTTTCAGTCCTAGAGTTAGATTTTGCATGCCAATTTTACTTTTAAAACATGCATGAATTCTTTGTTTTTAAATATCCTTATAGGTTAACTGGCATTCATGATTTTCCACGAGGTTATTGCCAGATATGAATTGTTGAAGAAAATTGAGAGCTTAATCTATCTGCCAATTTATTCTTGATTCCAACTTCTTTGCAGAACTGCTGTAAATTCACACACTAATAACCTAATAGCACTCTGTATTCAGCACCTCAGCAGCCTCCCAGCATCTTGAAGCTAAAAGCCAAGCCCAGTTAATTGGTGTCCCAAATGATCCAAAGAAGTGCTCCTGTCTAGTTTGAGCACATAACCTGAGGCTGAATGTTCAGGCTGAATTTCCTATGCTAGGACCACAGGGGACATGATGAGAAGGTGGCTGCAGTGGAGAATGCAGTTTTTTGTTTTACAAGTAGTTCATTTAATGACTGAGTCAGGTAACACAGTTCCAACAGACAGTATTTCCTGAAATAGGAGGGAAATTGCAGTAGTGTTCAGCAGGCTGCCCTCAAGAGCAGTGCTGAGGCACCTTGCAATAGCACACCCTCATCACATGAACATTTCTAAACAACCTGTGCTGTGTCCTGACATCACACCTGAAAACCTTCAAGATAAAATCACAGCACATTCCATTTTAAACTATTAATTACTTAGAATCTGCTTTTTTAGTCTCATGATTCTGGGTTTTGTTTAATTAGGGAAGTCCAAACAGAGCTATCCCTAAACTCTTGAGTCCTTCATTTGATTCCCAAATCCATTTAAAAGTCTATTAAAATATATGCTCTGAAGTTCAGAGATTAGGTGTTTCCTGCAAGATGGTGAAAAGTATGTCCCTGGTTCGCCAAAACACCTAAGCTTGAATAACATAATACAAAACATTAAGCAGGAATAATAACTTTGAATATCTAGATAAATTTGATATGTATTTAGGTGGTTTGTTGGGACATATGCAAAATACTCAAATCTTGCAGAATCAAGCTCCATGCTCTCTCTCTCTCTCTCTCTCTCTCTCTCTCTCTCTCTCTCTCTCTCTCTCTCTATATATATATATATATATATATATATATATACACACACATTCAGGTATATATGCATACAGATATATATACAGACACACATAAGAACATAACTGTGCATTTAAAAAGTCAATACTGCAATTTGATTTCAATTTACTGGTAAGACATCCTTGGTGTAATTGTACTGATGCAAAAATTACTCTTCTGCATAAACTAGTATAGGTGTATTTATAACAAAGCCCAGAAATGGCTGAAGGCATCTGCCAGCAGTCGTTCACTTTTCATGCAATAACTCCAGCTAAATCTAAACAAAATGAATACTATTCTTGAGGGCCTGAATTCAATAAATTTTCCATTTCTGGGCATAGGAAATGAAGTGAAATGACGTTTCTATCAAATCAAGACAATGTGTTGTATAAAGCTATCCGGAGAAACAAGTAAAACCAACTGTAAGAGGATATACATTATGCTGGCATCATACCAGGCTGCAGTTTACATTTGGCAATGACACACTGAGGTTTTGCAAGTATATCAAACAATACATTGTAATATTTTTCTAAGTTATTTTAGCTATGTACGTTTTCTACCTCCTGCACTGCGAGCTTCACAGTCCAGATGTAATATTGTTCATTTTTTATAACATCCCTTATGCCCTTCATCATTGTCTTTTGCTTGCATACTTGGAAAATGTGATTTATTTAAGGAAAAAAACCCAAAAAAAACAACAAGTGAAAGAAAGACATTCTCACATTCCAAGGAATTTGATATCCAATTTTATTCAACTAATTTTCTGTTTCAAATAGTCTTCTCTTTAGCTTACAAAATCTTTCTGTTGATGATTTATCATAATTAATTATCCATATTGAATTATATTTTTAGAAATCTACACATTCTGTTCAAACAAATATGAACCCATCTGACATTTGACAATGGTTTGGTCTTTCTCACTGGGATATTCCTATATTAAAAATTTCCAGAGATAACAGATGGGGATTTTATGTGAAATTTACATGATTGTCAGTTAACTGAATTATTTTTTGTCAAATTATCCAACAAATTTAATCTGCTTTCTTCTGAATTATTCATGATCCAGTCATAATTTCTGTAAACATTACATAATTTTATCAAATAATTTGCACAAATAAATATCAGCTTTCTTATTATTGAACTAATTTTTCAAACTTCCACCTTAGTCTCTGGAAAACAGGGACAGAGTTAGACCCTGAGAATGGCACCTGAAGATGGCACTTGGAGGTTCCTCTGGTCCTGAGGCATGGTAAAGGAAGATCAGTAGCTTCAGAGCATGGGATGCACTGTTAATGGTTTAGGCAGAAAACTAGCATCCCAGCATGAATCCATTTCAACACAGCAAAGCT
This sequence comes from Certhia americana, assembly GCA_018697195.1. Classification (NCBI taxonomy): domain Eukaryota; kingdom Metazoa; phylum Chordata; class Aves; order Passeriformes; family Certhiidae; genus Certhia; species Certhia americana. The sequence goes on from CM031879.1 coordinate 38,640,107, forward strand.
CACTGCTAATGTGACTGCCCTCTTTTAGAAATGCCTTGCTTTTCCACAGGGTGTAACCAGAGAAAGAGTTAGGCTTATATACAGGTCAGGAAGCATGATCAAGTCATTTCACTCCCCACATAAAAGAAAGATGAGAAGGGTAAATTTTTGTACTCAGAAAATTGTGTGAATACCTATTCATTCAGATTCTATGTCTAAAACAATTGGTTTAGTGTTCCATTTTCAGAGAGCCCTGAAAGAAAAGATTATTTTTATTTTCCTTAGTACTTAAAATACAGTAAGAAATCAAATTGAATTTTTGTTAAAAATAAGAATTTAGGGAGGCAGAATAATGAAATAAAATTATGCCAGGAAACTTCCTAACACACCATCCTTCTACATGAGATAACCCCTTAGGACTTAGTTAACAATATGGCGAAATTATTGACTTGTCAGAGGTGTCAGTGTATCTAAAAATGGAATTGAACTTTTGCTTAAATACAAGGACTTCAATACTGACACACATCTTTAGAAAAAAAAAAACCCTGTGAATTGAGTGCTTTTTAAAATTATTTTTAAAATTAATATCTATTTACTTTTAAGATTCCCTTAAGAAGATGTTGTTTGATTAGTTTTGTTTGTTTGTTGGGGGAGTGGGATTTTCTTTCAAATACCATTTTAGAGAGTTTTCCACTATAAAAAACTTCACTGATAGTAGATAAAAAAGCTGATAACTTAGTTTAATACATGTTACTGTTTTCATTTATCTCACTGGATTTTTTTCTCTGTCCCTAAAGTCCACAGTAACAAGACCTCAAATGTTAGAAAGGCTTTAATTTTAAGAAGATTTCTTGATATGATAAGATGCATCAATACTTAATTATCTCAGAGGCTACCAATATCTTTAATTTGTTCTCTTGCCATTGTACATCAGACCCATTTAATAAGAAAGTAACTGAAATCCATTAAATGATCTAACCTAAATTTTGATAATCTTGTGAATCAGGGTTATACGCAACTGCTCAACACTATTTTCTTCACTATCCCTAAGGAAGCACTTTATGAAAATACCTGTAAGAATTTAGAGTTCCTGCTACCAATTTACTGCTTTAACATAATATTTAGTTTTTTTGAGTGTGACTGTGAATAAGACTAATCTTTGTACTTCTAATAAACTGTTCTTTGTAAGTAGTATTTTCATTCTGAAATATGAAAAGACAGTTTATTTTACAACTTTTCAGACTACAGAAGGGTGGGACAACTTTTGAAGAAAAGTTTCTTTTTGTTTATAGCATATTACATCCAGGCATAAGAACTAAAATGGCTACAGTTATTTCTTTTTCTTTTTTCTTTTTTCTTTTTTCTTTTTTCTTTTTTTTTTTTGTTTTGTTTTTTTGTTCACCTAAATATATAAAAAGAAAAATTATCATCTGAAACTGTTGCTTCAGAATGGAAAATGATCTAGAGAAAGTTGTTTCTTTTCTTTTAAGTGGGGATATATTAGAGCACAATCATCCTATAAAAATATGTGTCCTGATATGTGCCATTGAGATTAGCTAGTTTTGAGCTCAGTCACCTGTGATTTGGAAAAATTTCTGGGGTTGAAGAGGACTTATAAACACTTTTCAAGTAAACAGGAAAGAAAAAATGTTTTCTTGTTTGAGGTAAGGTGAAGGAGGTCATGGTACAGATGGACTGGGTGTAGAGTAGCAAGGAGAGTACTGGACTGCTTCTCTTTTGACCCTACTCTTTTATGCAGTGTAACACTGAAATTCTCTTCTATGGACCTGATTTTTTTGAAGCCCTTTGCCTGCCTAGAGTAGCAAGAAAAAAAATAGCCTAATTTAAAAATATAACATATAGTTTACATCATCTCCATCAGAAAAAGAGGTAACTTGACCTCTCTATCCATAAATTAAAAGGGGAACCAAACTTAACTTCATATATTTCATGCTCAGCTTATGACTTCTTAGTGTGGTGAATTCTGCCCTAAAAGGGTATTTTACTGAAGTCAGAGCTGTACACTCTGAATACAGAATTTCCAAGTGGCCAGGAGTGGATTTAGTTCCCAGAAAAACAAGGTTTTCTGCTAAAGTTATAATCTAGATACACCTAGTTCAATTTTCCATGATTCATCATCATGGGGGCAGCCAAGATACACAGGCTCTCAATGAACATTCACATGCATTTCTGATATGTGGGTCTCTGATCCTATCTGGTCTTTGGGATTCCACTGTAGCTATTAAACTAATTGGTTTTTTTCTTCCTCACAAGAGTGAGGAAGATAGGGACAATATTTGTAAGGAGCCAGAGACTGCGAGAGACAGGAGAGGACACAGTCTTAAGCTGCACCAAGGGAAATATAGGTTGGATGCTAGGAAAAAAATTTTTTTACGGAAAGAGTGATCAAGTACTGGAATGGTCTGCCTGGGGAAGTGGTGGAGTCACCATCCCTGGATGTGTTTAAAAAAAGACTGGATGTAGCACCTGGTGCCATGGTCTAGTTGAGTTGTTAGGGCATGGGTTGGACTCCATGATCTTGAAGGTCTCTTCCAACATTGTGATTCTGTGATTCTGTGATAGTACAATTAAAAAGGAGAAGTCAGAATTGGAGAAAGTAAAATAGGGATCAAATATGAAAGGGAAAAAAAATACAGGAGAAATTAAGACAAAGCTGAATGCTCTGAAAAATCTGCTGAATAAATAAAAACGGTAATACAGAATACATGACTAACCTACAGAATTGAGACTATACTATTCACACAAATAAAGATTAGTATGATGCAGGTTTTCACATTCCCCAGTGGAGTTCTCAACACTTCTACCTAAACCTAGAAAAAAAATTCAGCTGAAATAATAATTATACAACAGGTTTTGGAATAAATAGATCATATTGAATGACCTCTCTTTCCCTGAGAAGGTTCCCCTTGGGTAAGCATATAGTACTATAACCTTGAAAATGTTTACTTCATCTTTTCATGATTTCACTGACTGTCCAAAAGATATTGTGCAGTCCACTTGCACCTGCCAGAACAGCCATGGGTGTGGCAAGGTGGACTGTCAGATGCTATGTTCTGCATAGCTTCATAGAGCAAGGAAACAAGATTTAACTTCCTCAAAATGTTAGGTGATCTTTTCCTTATTGACTGACCTTTGCCACCTTAACCTTGTTGTTCCTAAATATCCTCCGATCCTCAGGGATTGGTGATACTGAGATGGTTCTTGTTAGCTGACTTCCCTGTCTCAAAACTTTCAAAGTTCTACTCTGGAACAGTTTCATAAGCTGAGTTCATTGCCACATATAAAGAATGACATATATTGGAAAACAGTTTTAATTAAAATCTAGTTTAATGTTTTCATTTAATTTAAGCAGCAGCTGGCATTATTTTTTACATTGACAGTTTGAGAGAAAGACGTCAGAAAAAGAAAAAAGTGGTTGCTATTGCTTCTTCATAATTTGCCAGTTGAACTATTGACAGTATTAACATTTAAAATCTCTTTCTCCAGCTTTTAAGAAAAAGGTAAACAATAATTAAACTGTGAATAGGATTAGTTTCCACCATTGACTTTGTCATTAATGCCAATATCACAAGATAAGCTTCTAATTAAAATGCTGGTAATAAAAACATAGGTTCTTTGTGCCTAAAGACGTATTTATTTGGCAGAAGATTACATAGCGTTCTTTATGACTGCTGCTTGAGAGAAGTGACTGTAGTTTCCACTGGCATCTCAATTTCTACTTAACAAATAAAAAACTAGGAATACTGCTGAGCACAGCATGATTTCATCATACAGTCCTTGATCTGGTTGCCTTACTACAATTTAAAAATTACCTTGGCATTCATTAAAAAAAAAAAAAAGAAAAAATTCAAACTGTTTGAATTTCTCTTATATATGCATATGCCTACTTCTATTATTGCTTCCACACCTTCAGCTTAAATGGGCTAATCACATGGGGAGTGATTTAATATCATTTAGTTGAAAACATCTATATCATGGACAGCTACACCTGGGATAAAAAATCTCAGGTTCTTTTTGTTATTAATAGGAAGAGAGATCCCCTTTGAATGCCTCTCATCTGCCCTGCTTTCATGGGAGCATTAAGAATGGAGTGCCTGAGTACACTGTGCAGTGGCAGAGAGGACAATGCAAAAGGGATGACAAGTCTTGGTATAGGTTTCAGTTATTTTTTTCCTATTACTGACAAGTAACAGGAAAAAAATAGCTGAAACTGCTGAAAACCTGTGTCATGTTATCCTCATGGGCTGATTTCATTAGCAGCCATGCCTATACACCTCTCCCAGCACCTTCAGGGTGGAGCGAGGTTATATGGACATCCTACATCAAACAACATCAGCAAAAAAAACCCCAAAGTTAATTTCAAAAGCAAGAATTAGACATTCTGAAAGATCTAGCCTCTGAAAGAAGTTTTATTATGTAACTTCCTGAAATGGGTTCATGCATCAGAGTCAGACTCTTGGGGCCACTCTTAGGGCTGTGTACTTGTGAGATGCCTGAAGAACAGCAAGAATCCTCCACAGGGAAGGAAGTGGTAGCAGGAGCACTACAAAATACATACAACATGATTGACTACTACTGCATTGAACTGTGAGGTAGGTAAGGATGCAGATAAGAAGGGGAAAATGAGTGTCACTGTATAGATACAGCTTGGGTTATACTGCCATTTTATCATACTTACAAAAATGAAATGAAGTGATTGAAGAAATTAAGTTTTAATTGGGATTTCTTTGTGTTTTGCAACATGAAAGCAGTAATTTGGGATACTAAGATTAACTGAAATGCTTTTTTGTTGTATAAAGTATTTCAGTCATTGTCTATCTAAACAAATATTTCAGAATGATAATGAATTCCCTTTTAGGAGAAGATCAGCTATGCCAAGATGCTTCTTGAAGTTTAACTCCAAATTACACTTAGATCAGAGGATATAATTTGGATCACTTTACAGTTTTTATAGTAGCTGATTAGATTGAAAAGAAATCATCAAAGAGGATGCTAATTGCAATAAAATTAAATGGCTGAATGGGTTAGAATTAGGATACAGAACTCTGGGAGAATATCTGCTCTGATACATCCTGCTGGGTAAATACTTTATTTCTGTATATTACACAAACACTTTTTTGTATGTTTTCATTATGACTAATATTGTGAAATTCAAAGTGACCCCACCCATGTACTAAAGAAAAAAAAAAAAATGTTCTTTCCATTTGTTAAGGGTGTAGTTTAACCTAAGAATAAGTTATACAATAAACTATGCAAAATCATGCGTATGTGAATTCTGGAATCTATCTATCTATCTATCTATCTATCTATCTATCTATCTATCTATCTATCTATCTATCTATCTATCTGTATCTCACCCATTTTACCGCTACTGGAAAGAATGAAAAATAGTTTTCTTTTTTCTTGAATAGTTCTATGAAGTAGGTAGGAGTTTTAAATACAGTCTTGGTACTATCATGCATATAAGCCCTTCAAATAATTCTCAATTTATATTGCAAACCAGAACTGTGGAATGAATTAGTCTGTCCTTCATGGTAGACTTTTCTATAAAAAACTTCAATGTTCATATAAGAAAGGTTTTTCTTTCTTTAATTTACTCTTTTATTAAATTTTCATAGACATCTAAGTGAACGTTATGCTAAATTAAATGAATGAATGCAAAGGAAGCTTAACTCAAACCAAACTAGAAAACTATTTCTGGGCAGTTTTAGAGGAAAACAGATGCATTCTGAAGAAGATTTCAGCAAATGTTAAAAACAAGAAAAAATTCCTTTCAAATGTGGTGCCCAAAAAATTATCGTCATCCTTTTAGATCTTTTCCAAAATTTGGGGAACACTTCATGTAATAAAATTCAGATAATATTTGAATATATTTAGAATCATATAACATTTATTAATAAACACAACATGTACATTATAGACTACATATAAAGATGTGATAAAAATCTACAGACTATGATGATAATAGGTAACATTTAGACTGACAATATAAATTTATCTCTTTTTACTAACATACCAAGAATTGAAGACATTCTTAGTAAGTAGAAACATCAGCCACAGGAGTCTTCTTTTCTCAGTCCAAGTCTATATTTGCAACAGGGAGATATTTGAATTTCTTATGACAATCTTATGAACTGAAATTATTCTTCAATACCACTGATATTAAGTTTACAATTTCACTGAACAGTGAGCACTATGTATTTTTAAAAATTCAATCTCCTCTTTAAAAATATTTACACAAAACTGAATTAATTTACAGTTTCCATAAAATGTGTTCAAAACTGTTGCTTGGGGTGAGCATGAACTTATAATATTGCCCATGAGTCTGTCTTACCTCTCATAAGTTTCAGTGGGTTTTGTTCCATCATATTTTAAAATTGTTTTTAATATTACACAGGTCTGAAAAATAGTAAAGAAAATAAATTGAAAAAAGACAAATTTTCTATTCATATGTAGTCCTGCAGGAAGAGAAATCAGACTGTATTCCTAGTAGTTCAAAAGTAATTTTTACTGTGGTCTGTAGCCTCACATAAAAATTATGCTGAAATACTTTTTCATCAAACTTTATGTATTAATTACAAGTGTCAGCAGATCTATACTTTTTTAAATTTTCTTCTACTTTTTTTTTCTTTTCAGCATTGATCTTTAAAGAAATAACAAAACATGAATGCTTTTCAAAGGGAGAGATAAACAAAAAAAATATATTAATAATTACATAAACTTTGTGGAAAGGCATAAGAAAGGACTGGGGAAACAGCTATTTGTTCTGTCAACCTTGAATGTCTCCATGGTTTTATGACAATCTTCTCTAAGCCTGTTCTTCTTGGAAATCTTATTTTTGTCATATATAGAGGTAGGAAGAGAAATTAGAAATAATTCTTTATATTTGAGAAGTAAATTCCCAGATGTATCTCCAAAAGACTTAGTTTCTTGCAAGTCTTCATAGTTGAGATGGCAGAAGACCTTTGCTTTATGTTTTTAGCTACCAGGACAAGAAGGTAAGAATCTAACCAGGTACTTACACATCTCTCTATCTGTATGTATTTATTTATCATCACCTCACAATGAAACTATAAATAATTTGGGAACAGGAAATAAATTTTCTTCTGTTTGCCTAATAACTATTTCAATAGTATTCTTGCCTCTATGTTGCCATATTGTATTAAAAAATCCCAAAAGCATCAATAAATCAGAACAATTGAAAGGAATGTTTATTAATGATGTTAACTATAAAAGGAATTTTGCAACAGTGCTAGATCACTGCCATGGTTTCCAGCTCCCCTCTATTCTGATTTTTTATTCCCTGTAGAGTTGCATGGAGCACTGGAGACTCAGTTTTTGTATAAAACAATCTGAAGTACTCTGCTTTGATGGTTTAAAGAAGGAGGTTGTGTTTTTGTCAGATCCCTCAAAAAGGTATAGTTATATTTACATATATTTTCCAGTATACAGTAAGATGCGTGATTGGTTTCACCCCCACATTCTCTGAGCTCTAGCCCACAGTCATTTTTGCCCTATTTGTTATTCCACCACAGATTACCATTTAAGCACAGATTCGAATTAAAAGCATTTCTGCATATGCAGCTGTGATTAGTAAAAAAGATATAGGTGCGTTTCTTTCTTAACAAATGTGGAAGTGTCTACGACTACCTGACAAAAGACCTGAACTCTTGTGCACTCTTCCTTTGCACCCCAAAAGGCTTTCCAGATATCAAATTCTTAGGGATCACTGAAGTATTCACAAATTCTGGGAAACAAGAGAGAATGGCAGTTTTGATTTAATCTTATGTACTGTATATTTTTATTGTGTTATTGTGCATTTATATGTAAGGGTGAGGCACTGAAGTATGGGATAGACAACTACTTTAAGTACTTTTCAATAAATCAGTATAACACTAAATTTTTTCTTGCTTATTGCTTTTTTCCTAAATCTCTTGGGGAAACCAAGAGACTGGAGACTAATCAAAGTAAAAGAAATTAAATACACTATTTCAAGAAAATTAATTTAATTTCTCATAAATCCCTTTGGAGACTATTGGGCTGTAATGATTTATGAAAAGCTTTGTCCATATATATATGCCACACCCTAGATATGATGACATAGCTAAAAAATAATGATATGCTTGATTAAAGAGGCTTGCCAGCTCTGTGTGTGTGTGTTATAGTTATGGATCTGGTTTGACCATTACACAGCAAATACTAACATCTGGAAACTTGGAGTTCAAAGGTTATTTTTCTCATAAAACTGAACCAGTATGATTCATAAAAACCTGATGCTGACCTTCAATTTAACAAATTCCTACTGTTAATACTGCATTATAAAAGACAGCGTGTCCGTTTTCTTGACTTGGTTTCATTTTGATTTTACTGAACTTTTTAATAAATTACCATGGAAAGAGGCATTTAAAAATAACCAATCCTTGAGATTATGATGCAGAAATTTGAACAGATAGATTACTAATGTTTAACATATTTGCATATGTTAACTTTTATCATAAAAAAGCAGAGTCTTTTAGGATTGCCTATGAAGCTCCTGACTTGTTAAATAATTCCTCGAAATTTCTTTTTTCTCCCTGCTGTTGCTTTTGTTTTTCTCATTTTTCATATTCCTCTTCCCAGTATACTACAGTTCCATTCCTCCTGGGTTTATAATGCCTGAAGGAAGACACTATAAAAAAGTACATAAACATGAATTAATTTTGTATTCCAGATCATGACTTCAGTCTATGGGGATATGCGGTAGATAAAATTATTTCCTTCACACTCCTGCACAGCTGTCCATTTTGTAGCTCTGGATTATGTCTGCGTGCTCATATTACCTCTGCTCTGACAAGATATGGTGGGCATTACACATGTGCCCCTACTCAATTCAACAGGCAGCCACTAAGTTCTGTACCTTTCCCCTCTACATACATGTTATAGGAACTATATGCTCCCTGGGATGTGGTAAACACCAGTAGCTGTTGCTGGCATTAGATGCACTGAAGGTAAGATGGGAATGCCTAGATTTAAGTATTGCCTGATCATAATTTTCCTCCTTTTCCCATCCTTCTTTTCAACAATAAATACTTTCCTGAAGTCTGACTTTATTTGTACCACTCCTCCCCTTAATTTCATTTGCCTTTCTTAAATGAGGAACCTGAGTAAACAGACCTTCTCTTCTCATTATTTAACAATGGGAATAGAAAATCAAGGAAAGTATCCATAATCATAGAACTAAGATAGAAAACTATTCCTAAAAAATGTCTGGTTTGAGAGGTTATAATGAGCTTTGGGATGATCAGCTGGGAAGGACCAATAAGTTTGGTTTCTCATTTCTACATGCTCTCTTGCCTGTCGATTGTAAATAAGCATGAAATCATAAATTCAAGAGGGAATTATGTGGAAATGAGAACTATCATATACTCCATTTATTCCTCATTTTAATGAGGCATACATATAATTGCATTGACAATAGAAAATTACATTTGCTGCATGAAGAAATGATTGATTGCTAGGTCATGCTAAACTTGCCTCCCTAACTAAAACAATTATAATAAAAGGAAAAAAAAAACCCAACAGAAAAGCTCACTAGTTAATATCTATATTTATTTGAGTAGCGAAAGAGTTTTGCATAAGTATTTTCAAAGAAAGCATATTTTGGAATGTCAGTGTTAAATACAAGTCTACATGAGAATCAAAAACTGTTACATTTTTTAGGGTTTGAATTTGAAATTCTTTCAAAAAGCTGAACAAAATAAAAAAAAATCCCAGCACTAAAAAAAGCGCCTGTTGGATTGAAAGAATGATGTGCTTTAACCCATCTTTGACTCCTGTTTTACTTTGTTGAATGGCAACTCCCTTGGAGAGAAGAATTTAGAATAGAAGTGCTGACTTAAACTTCATTACATCTCTCCTATAATAGAAAGTCTCATTCAGTAAGCTTGGCAGTATGATTTCACTGTTTTGAAACCTTTTACTTTTGACATGTACTTTCCCTAGCTGAAAATATGTGCTAAGACTAATGAACAGCTGTATATTTTTAAAAACATGTACCAGGTGTCTGTCGCTTAATATTTGTCAGTTTTCCATCATTATCTGTGAACAAATGTTCCTAATTAACCAGAGCAGGAGGTGCTGGGACAATACAAGGGTGAGCTGTGTCTGGGGTGCTGTCAGCTTCATTTGTTACAAAGCCAAGTATCTGATGTATTTAAGATGTGAAATTTTATATTCTCTTATGGTATCTTCTGATGGTCATCCTTTATGGCCTGACCTCAGAGATTGTTGTAACTAAATGTACAGGAATATTGCAAGTGCTCCATAGACATGGCAATTGTCTGCATTTTTTGTTTTGGAAATTCATGTGGTAATAAATAAACCTGTGGTGTACTTTGCTTCTGGTTTATTTATTTTTTCCAGGTCAGCTGTAATTTAAATAATCACTAATTGGTCATTTGATTGTTTTATTTGTAAAAACCCCTAGGTATAATGTAATTCAGAGGTGCCCTGGTTCCAGCCAGGATGGGGGATGGCCAGGACCTGGAGGATATTCTGTACTCCCTCACATGCTTTTCTGAGGACAGGGGAAAGGCTCTCTGCTGGTCAGTGAGCAAGGTGGAGGGAGCGGTCAGCAAGCGCCTGTTCCCTCTGGTACTGATGTGGTTGCTGTTCATGTTGGTTTTCTTATTCCATTCCTTTTTCCAGTAAAGAATTCCTCTCTCAACCCATTATATTTAAATTTTATGCCTCCAATTCTCCTCTGCAGTAGAATGGGGAGGTGGAAGGGGGAGGGAGTGAGAGAGCAGTGCATGGTTTGGAGTGCTTCATGGGAACACTGAAATTGGGAATACCATTCCTAAACCACAACAAGCAGCTTTTAAGCATGGAAAAGTACTGCTTCTAAAAGGTATTAAAAAAGTAAGTAAGAAAAGCAAGCTCCTTGTAGTCTGACTTGTGTTTGCAGCATTAGGGTCTGAAAGTGTGTGTGAAAATAATGTATGTGGGAGGCAATGGAATGAAAAAGACCAAAAACGAAATCATGGTTTTTAACTTTACACTAAGGCAAGAAATGCAGTAAGACCTGTTCTTAAAAAGAAGGAGAAAAAAAATATATGGCCAGAACTTTCTTGATCTATTTTTAATTTAACCCCTTTTTGCCTCAGCTTGCAACATGTTGATATTTCATGTTGTATAAAAGCTGTCTTGGTGCAAAAGAATGCAATGCCAAAACTGTATTATATGTAAACTGTTTCCTTTGTTAAGCAGACCTCTTTATGCAGATCTGCACACATTAATACCTTAATGTAAGCAAGTGTTAGTCACATAAAATGGATTTCTTTTTTCATAATTTTGAAATATTTTTGTTATTAATAAAATAAAGCTCACTTCATTTGTTATACCTCTGCAATCAAGGTGCAGTCCATATTTTCCAAGCTTGAATTTTATAATTTCAAAAAATTGACTACTTATTTACTGGATTTTTTTTAACCTTTCTCTCTCTCATGTTCAATTTTATTTATTAATTGATTATATTATATGACTCTCAAATAAAATCTTTAAATTTTTCTTTAATTTTTTTAACTTATTTCCCAAGTCTATATTTGTTAATATAGAAAAGCGCAGAATTATGATCTCCAGAGGTCCCTTCCAACCATAACTATTCTGTGATTTTGTGATTTATTCTCTTGGAGCTTAACACATTTGAGTAATAATAGAATTTAATCTATTGTTTTGACAGTAGCCTTAAAAAAAACCCCCAAGTTAAATAGTCATTCTTTCCCTAAAAAACATAATTTTAGTGGCAGTAATTATATGTCTTGCTTTAATGTATCATATTACTGAGGATTATATGAGGGAAAGAATGGTTGAAGAAGACTTGAATGATCTTTGAACATAGAAAAGTATCAAATCACCCAGCATCCTCTATGGTAAAAATTTGAAGGTATCCTGATTTCAGCCAAAACTATTTTTATGTTCACAAAATCTATATTTAGTATATCTAATAGTGGAATCCTGATATCAGACAGGATATATTCCTTTTCATCATTGCCTCTGATGAGGCAAAGAAACATATTTTTCTGAGAAAGATTTTCATGTTGATTCCCACCCTTTATGAGCTTCACAGTACTGTTTGCAAAGTCAGTTAAATCTTGTCTTTTCAATCATACTACTAAGCTAAACACTTATGTTCTATGCTGCGTTGCCTATGACCCCTCTCTTCATTGTCAAATTATTGTCAAATACTGCCAGTGTGACTACAACATGAGTTAAAATATTATTTTGTTGCAGAGTGGTTAGTCTCTTGTCCTTGGCCCAATCCACTCATCTACTTGATTTCCACAGTGTTTTCCAAACTGGTTTTCTAAGCTACTTCAAGATCTTCAAAATGCCTTGAGGATGCAGATAATAATGCTAATAAAGAACTTCATTATGAGCTATTGAGGCTGATCTTTTCTTCAAATAAAAGCACTTATTAAAGATCTAATGACTTCCATTCTCTAACTTAGATTATCATGAGATTTTTTTTCTAAAAAACCAAATGTATCAGAATATTTTCATTCTCTGTCATCAGATCTTTGATAATTACATTAACCTTTTCTTAAAGAAGTATTTCATATAATATTTATACAAATATAATTTATCTCAAATTTTAGGTGGTTTTTCTTTTCCCTCCTCCAAGCTTTCAAAGGAAGGTGACTGTAAATTGTCCAAGTGTATGTCTGTAAGACCTATAAATCACTTGACAATTTCAAAGATACTCGGTGAAAAGATGGAAGTATCAGAGATTATTTGGTTTCTACAACCTTTTGGAAAATCAGTACTGAGTAAAAGTAAATGAAAAGCTGAATTCAGTCTTCAGGAATTCTGCTTGGCACTGTTTGGAGAGGCAATCAGCAACTGAGTTTGGACAGTGCACACATAACTCCAAATAGCTGCAGCATACAGTGTTTACTATCTGTAGTCAAGTCCTTGGGGGAATTGTAGCATTCACTGGGATTAGAGATTAAAACTACTCTGACACTGAGCTTTTCAAACAGCTTGAATACAAACTCTGTATACTTTTCTTCCCTAAACTTGCAAGCTCATTCAAAATCATAATGCTTGCAATCAAGAACGAAAAAAAAATGCTTCCACTAAGCAACCCAGCTATCAATCTGCTAATAAAATCTATGAGCTCCAAGCACGACAGTAAAGGCTGTTGAAACAATTACGTTAAAGCTAAGAAGAAAAGCATTGCTTCATAGCATGTGGTATGAGGAAACTGAGGGAATGACTAAGAAGACAAATGAGGAATACTATGTGTAAAAGAATATAATGGTAAAGATAGACTTTTTTTGTGTGTATATATATACATTCTTATTTATTATATTTAGCTCAGAAAAGCTGTCTTAATTCTACATAGAGTGAAAATATTTTTTTAACACCACAGAAAATGGGAGTGTCAGAAACAAGAAGCTGATTTTTCAGGGTATGAAATTAACATGTAATATACTGCCATTCTAGATATAGTGATGGATTGGTTCAATTTGTTGAACTAGAAATACATGAGTCATCACACATAATGCAAAATGTCTTTGGAAATCCCCTAGGAGTTTGTGAACTACTCCAGACTGCACTTCAGGGAAATGACTGATGAATCTGTAAGCAAAAAATGAATTATTGTTTTAGATCCTATGAGAAGACAAAACTAGGATTCTAAAAACCATATTTTCAATGATTGGGTGCTGTATTTCTGTTCATTATTAGTTTAACTTGATAGAGGTGAAAAAAAGTAAAAGCACAGTGAAGTTGTCCACAGTTGTCCACTCATTTATGAGTGGTAGAATAAATGTTTATTCATATTTATTCAAACAATGTAATTTCAAAAGAAAAACCACCACAGTTCTTCTGTTTTCTTATTAAAGTAAAATATAAGCAAGACTCTTTGTTAGAAACAAAGATTCCTAAAATTTTAAATGAAGTAAAGCATAAATTTGATAGAATTCTAGAATTCCAATGAAGTTGATGAAATTTTACTGAGTTTGAATGAATGACCTGGGTGTTCACTTCTCTTTCTTTCCTTATTCTAATATTGTCTTGATATCACTTTTAAATCAGTCACATTTTGCCTACATTAGACTTGCATCAGCTTCAACTGAAACTTACCTGAAGTATTAAATCTAAAGTTTTCCATTGAGATTAATATTTTAACATTACATTTTTTTCCAGTGCATTAGCTGCTACTGGAATCCAAGATACTATGTCATTACTTTCAATTTATAAAAAACCCCAACCATTTTAGCAATTTATTAAGTAATAACATAGCAAAAACTTTCAATCATATACTTTGCATAGTGCTTTTAAAATTTATCAGAAAAAAATCTCACTGAATAAAACACAGAGAAAATAACCCATAAATAATAACAATGGATCCTGTCAGTTGGTTTTACATAAACAATAAACCTCAGAAGAGGAATATAGTATTATGGAGCACATACATTTTGCTGGAAGCACACTCTGTGTGATGTTACCTGACAGTGTAAAGAGATTTACAATGAAAAATATGAGTAGAAATGTGTAAGCTAATTCACTGAGAGAATACTGAATGCAAAAACTACATAAAAATGCTATTAAGATATAAAGAAGTCTGCCACTCTGACTTAGTATGAGCTAGCTGGACCTAAATATTGCTTCTCTTTTCCAATATGTTGCTAAATATCAGCTGTGTTGGGGACTAACTTAAAAATTCTCATCCTAGGTTGGTCAATGGTTTTCTCATTTAGACTTGGACTATGTAAAAACAAACATGTAAAGTTTAGGAAAAAGTGGAACTGGATATACATAGTCCATGATTTGGTCTTATTACAATGCAGAAACCAAAATATATTCAGGATTTAAACGAACATTTGCCTTACCATGATAGAAGGTAGAACCTACCCACTCTGCCTCTTAATTTCCATTATTCTAAACTGAATAATGTGTAGAACTACAGACACATTTGTACGCAAATTCTTGTTATGTATATTATTCCTTCTATAGGCAATATTTTAATACTACCTAGTGTATGGTCAATGACACTTGTTTCCCAACTAATATTATTAACTAATAATAATATTGTTAATCAAACATTTGCATTTTATTCCTATGGATTCATAGATTTTTCCTTTTTGTAGTTTTTCACTGTATTATTACAGTGAAAATTATTACATGTTTCCATTAAGACAAATAGTATGATTTTAATTTCTAGTAGTATCTTTTGCATTTATATTGATTTTCCTATGCTGCACTTTTTTATCAGATTTTTTTATTTCCTTTTAAAATTTCCATAATATTGTATAGATAGTAAAAATCTATACATAACGCAAAACCTGAATGTTCCAAGTCTTTCAATAATACCGGTGTTTCAGTTTTCTTCTTGTACAAGTTCTTGTACTTCAGGACCGTTACAGAGAATCATTACACTTACAGTACTTGTCAGGCATTGTGAATTTCATCAACGTTCTAGAGTGGTTTTGGTGAAGTTTAAATGGTTTGTTTTGAATTAGAGCTAAGTTATTTTCATATTTTATACATGCTCTTGGACTGTCTCTGTAATATCCTGGAGATTTGTTATTCAAGTTTGTGTTACTTTGAATTGAATCTTTTGGGTTTAGCAATCGATTTTGTCTTCCAACTTAAAAAAAAATATAGACCTGATAAGCATGCACATCCGTCTTAACTTCTTGGAAGACTTTATTACTTTATATTACTTAATAATTCCGTTGCGTCTCCAGGAATCTGCAGAGAGAATTAGAAAGGCCCCAGATTAGTTCCAGTCCTTTTGTCTTCCTTCCTTTCTTCAGTGGATTAAATGAGTCAGCAAAACAACAACTTTCAAAAGAATTGTTGGTTTACAGTTCAACAAAATCCATTTCTACTTTTGACTGTTATTGAACATCTGTTGGGGTCTGTTCCATGGAGGAGGGTGGAGACCTTGGCTTTAAGCCATGGGAAAGCTCCTCTCAGTCAGGGTGAGCTAAGACTCACCCCTGAATACCTCATTTGATAAATGAAAATTGTTGCTACAAAGTTCTCAGTTCTTGTTATTATTATTGGTTATATTTTGCCACAATATTTTCCATATTCCTAATCGCTTTCCCCCATTGAATTGTCCCCCTGGATCACCACCTTAACCCCGTTCTCTCATATGTGCATAAAACCACTCTACACCCTGGACCCCGTGCTTTTTCCATCCGATCCTTGTACTGTGCAAGGTGTCTAGTTTGTTATTTTTCCCTTATTAAAAGTTCTGTTTCTGGATCAGCAAATCAGCATGGTCTCTCTCATAAAAGTCACCGAATGTGGGTGCCCCGTGGAAGCTACTGGATAAATTATCTGGGCTAGAACCGGGTGCCACAAACAGCATTTCAGATACACTGAAGAAAGAATGGAAACAGCATGGTAAATCCACAGGGCAGATCTCTTTTGAATGAGTCACAGAAATACTAGCTGTGATTACTCATTGCTGGTCAATGCTGAAAGAGGGCCTGATAATAAGAATTAATAGAAATTAGATCCTGGTAAGAAGAGAAGAACATTTTACCTCCTGCTCATAGTTCTGATTGTTGAAAGCGTATGCCACTGAATCTAAGCAGTACACTTTCTTAGATAGTTTTCACTCTTTCGTGGACAGAGCAGTTCCCATGAAGGCATAAAATTCCCTCACATTGTAGATAGAGGAACACAATAAAGACTTGATTTTTTACACATGCTTTTCAATTACTGTTTGTATACCTGTAACATAGACAAGTCACCAAATATAGATGATGGTCTGTTTGGTGAGGCATTTCCATATACTGGTACAGGTACTTTTACATATATAAGTTTGTATTTTATTTTCAAAGAATACACACACAATCTTGGAGACATAATACAAGATGAATCCTGTATCTAAAAGGCACCTCAAACACTGAAAGCAAAATATTTCCCAAAGAGCAGCTGAAAAATTATTTTTCATTTAATGTCTAACTACCTCTAGAATGAACTTTCATCATATGTTATAAGCCAGTTGGCATTACACAGGAATTATCTCACCAAAATGCTTTGACATTTTTTCTTAATGTCACTGTGGTGGCATGCTTTTGATATACTGTATTCCAAATCTATCTATAGAAGAAGTTACTCTTCACACAACTATCACAATAAATACATAATCTAGCTGATTTTATGCTGATTGCCTGTATTACCATAACAAGAATAAATAGTTTGAATTACTATTCTGCAGTACTGCCATTATACAAATATTTTTACTTAATTCTCTAATAAAAGTTACAAACCCAAAATAACTGAAGTAAGGTAGAAAAATGTGATTTAAGTGAAACTTAGAGAAGAAAAAAATTATTACAAATTTGCAGCTGTAATGAGGAAAAACAGATGATTAAGTCTTGTGGCAGCTGTGCACTTCAGATAATATACTACAGAGATGGATGAATTAGCTCAGAATCATCGGTCTAGAGAGAAAAATATGTGCTCACCCCAGGGAAATTTATGTCATAAACTTTCATAAAACAGGAAGGAGTCTAGACAGGTAGTTATATGAAGGGTCTCCATTCAGAAAATTTACATGAAAGTTATTATTAGAAAACAAAGGCATCTCATACTTTTCATGTAGACCTGGTTCATATCATGTTATTACCAATAATAATGTTCTATATGTTGCACATACAAGGTGTCACCCTTTTTCTATGCATAGAATATTGAGGCTGTGCCATAATCATGAAGGAAATTTGCATCATCCTGTGCTGTATAAAATGCAAAAGTCTATATGAGTAGCTAATCTTTTTTCTACATTTGCATTTTCAAAGCTACATAGATGATAACACGTGGTTTGCAGTTCTTAAGACTCTAGAAAAAAGGATATATTAAATATCCCATGTGGTAAAACTAATCAAATAAAACCAGGAAATACTGAGGCTGCCACCTTAATTTTCTGGAAAGATCCTACTTACAAAAGTTGCAACAGATTTATTCCTCAGGGGAAGTCCTTGAAATTATTGTGTATTTTATCTGTTGATTGGTCAGTCAAGGAATAAACACACCCCATAGGCAAATGAAGTTGATCTACTGTGATATTTCTTCCAAGGGGATCACAAAGCATGAGTTCAGTGGATAAAACTGAAGGTAACCTGTCATGGATTGACTGCATGGATTAACTGCAGCTGCCATGGATTAGCTGCAGCTGGAGCTAGTGAGTGTTTATTTGGATGATGTAGCTGTTTTTCAAAACTGCTGACTCATGGAAACTTACCTTTTCATAGGGTTAAGTTAGGGTTTATGATGTTGTTAGGGTACTTCTCTCAGTCTTAGGATGGAGTTTCCAATTTGATAGCAGACTACAAGGATGGGGTTAGACAATATCAATGGGTCTTGATTTTGGATAGCACTTTTAATGCTAAACTTGTGCTTTTCCTGTTTCTGATTGGAGGTTTGTATTTTTCCCTACTTCACATGTTAGCTGAGGAAACCTGAGACATAGGTTCTTTTGAGGCAGATTTCAAACCTCTTTGTTTGCTAAATGCATTTATTTTTGCATTAAAAATGAAATAATTTAATGCAAATTATGTCTCTCTCTTGATTAAGTCACTTTCATAAAGAAGTATTTGACTTGAGTTTTATTAGTCATACTGTTGTGCCACTCTATGTCTCCTACTGCTCCCTAAATACACTCTCCCAAAAAACCGTTTTCACAAAATTCAATAGTGACTGGAATGTTTTCACATTATGAAAACACATTTCTGAAAAAGGAGTTCTGCCTTTGATACCAGGGTTCAATAGGAAAAAAAAGGAAATCCTGAAAAGCTTTCTCAGGAGCTTTCCTGTTCTCAGCTGAGCTATAACAAAGCTCTTGCAAATTCATCTGCATTAGAGCTTTTTAATGTTTTTATTTGATACTGCAGGTAACATTACCAAAATAAAATAGTTCTCCCAATAGGTAATAGAAATGCTTAATCTCAGATTCCTCTTTTTCATGGATAGTTTAGTTGATTTCATATTATATTTTTAGCTTTTTGTTCTATCCAGAATATATATAGTTTTATATAGTATTTAAAATTATAAAAATAAATAGGTATTCTATTTTTGCAATAAAATCAGAAAATAGATGTCAAAATTTCTGAAATTCTCAATTGAGCACAGTTAACTGACTAGACTAACAAATAACTTCAAGATAACAGGTCTGTTTAGAAACAATAAGACCATAAACACCATGTCAAACACTTCAGAATTGTCAGCTCAAGGAAGACAGCCTCTGTTACCTGTAAGGTTGAAATTTTATTTCAAATATAATGAATAGTTAAAATGTTTGAGCTAGAAAAACTCAAAAAGCTGGGAAATTTTAGCACTTCACTAAATAGGAGCATTTAATTTGTCTGTTATTTTTATCAACCTTGATGATAGAAATGAGACATAAGTTTAATACTCTCGATTTAATATATCTTCCCACTAAAAAATATAAATAAATAAATTCAAGCTTGGCCATCAGGCAGTTGAGAACTGAAAGGTTAATGGCAGCATGAGGTAATTTACAGTGACCTAATCTGTATTACATCTGTATCCGTTACTTTTTCCAGTCATCAATATATGGTAGTTTGCATAACTGTCAAAAAGCCTTGTAGCTCTAAACATTTTGCAGGCTTTACCAGAAATGCATGATTCAGGTTGTCAAGGCAATTTGGAGTTCAATATGTGGAGTTGATTGAGAACAATTTCTTCCCCTACCAACTTAACAAAAGAAAACCAATACATTAATTATGTTTGGAATTTTACATTCAAATCATTGAAAACTTTCTGATAGGCCATAGTCAGAGAATACAGATTCAGTAGCATGTTTTCAGAAGCCTGTTTGTTTGATAAAGACTTTTGTTTAGTCTCCTACTGCTTCTACGAATGAACTTAGGTTCTGAGTGTCTGGAGGTATTAGATAAATTTTGTGATTCAGTGTTGTCTGCTTGTCAAGTTAAGTTTACCAGAATTAAAATGAAGGTTTAGATGACTTTGGGTCCTCTGTCCTTGTTGAAAAACAACTGTATTCTACTAGTCAAATGTCTGAAAGTCTAGCAATGCAAATATTTTTCTGAGATGGATCATAGTTTCACGGAAATTGTATGCTCATTAATTAGCATCCCTTTCTATCCATGGATGCAAGATGCTTATATTATTGTACTGAGGCATCTTGTAATTTAGTAGCATAGGAATGGATTAATTTTGGAATTACTCAAAATGGTTACCCTAAATCCAGTTAGGTAAATAGAAATATTTTTTCAGGTATCTTTGCTTTTTTAATCTTTGCTGTGGGTTTTTGTTTGTTTGCTTGTTTGCTGGGAGGGTTGTGTTTTTGTTTTAAATTTGTCTTCTTTTCTTGAGAATCAATGTTTTCCTCAGTCCTTTTCAACTTTGTTGAAAAATTCTATGTAAATTTGATATTTACTTTGAATAAGGTATACAGATGTCTAGCTATTGGAAATGTTTGGAAATACCAAAACCAACTTGTTAAAAGATAAGTTTATCTGGGGAGCTAAGATATCTTTGTTATGACAATACTTATAGAACCAGACACAGTGAAGCAGGAAGAAGGTAGGTAAAAATGCCACAGGCCCTCCCCAGCATAACTATATAATTTGCTATGGAAAAAGCTACTGGTTCTGAGTGCTTTGGTTAAGTTAACTGATGAACATCTGGTGCTGATCTTTGCCTGAATGATGGAGGGAAAGCAGACACAGCAGAGTAAAGACAGGACTTTCTTGATGACAAGGTGTTAGCAAAGAAAATGACTACAGAACAAAAGCTGGCTTAATTTACTATGACAAGAGAAGATTTCAAGGAAGATAGACAGTTAACATTGTTTTAAAAACACAGTAAATTACTTTATCTTCAAAATAAATGGTACTTTGGCATTAAGCAGGGTTATTGATCACAGCATATGAGCATTTTTATAAAGAAGCATGTATGTCCAGTCTTAATAAAGTCTGAGGTTCAATAAAATTCTGGCAGGCAGAATTTGGTAATGACCTATTGAAAGCATGAGGTGAACATAAAGTCTTATTGCCAGAATGTCAAAGGGATAAGACATGACCTGAAAGAGTATCCATAAATATACAATAATTTTGAAATATAAAATATATGTTAAGTTCTATTTTATATATATATATTTTATGCACTGGCTTTAAGTGTGTAACTGTATAACTGTATATACTTGTAAGATTTATTGGTTAAAATAGTATTATCTGACAGGTTAAAAATAACTTTAATCCAAACTGTGCATTATCTGTCTCAGCTAGCCTTGTATTTAACTCAAAGACCGGAAATGCAAACTTGACAAATATTTAACGATGTGAAATATATGAAGACTAGACATTGAAAGAACTGAGTGAGAAGGAATTGAATATTTAATGAATAAATAGGTTTGTATCAATCTTTAACAGTGTGACTTGCAGTGATCTTAATAAATAAATGTTTGCTAAGATATTAAAAGCTAGAGTATGTGCCTTCCCAAGGAAAAAAAAAAGCACTATAAGCATCTATAAATTGTAGCTAAAAAAGGTTTTGTTGTTGGTTTGGGTTTGTTTTCTGGGTTTGTTTGGGGGGGAAATTTGGGTTATGGATATTTCTTTTATTTCTTGCAGCTCTTTGAATCAACCTTCTATTAAAGTTGGAATTTAGATGCACTATAGATTGAAATTTAATTCCACATCATGTAATTTTCATGTAAAAAAGGTTGATTGCTCAAATTGCTCAGTAACAGAGGGAAGTAAAACATGTTATTTATTCAAATTAATATGCATTTATCAGATAACATTACCAGTGTGTTTGACACCATTCACTGTACAACAGATCTGAGTCAGACTGGTGCAATGCAATTCAACAGGAAAAATTTTCAATCTGTTTGCAAAAATGAATTTGAAGAATAATGCTTCATCTGAGTGTAAAATTTGCATGAAGAATGTTTAATTAGTATCTCGTTATCATTCAGTCTGAGAGTACTAGAATTCAGCTTAGAGGACATGTGAACAAAATTGAAGAACCTTCCTAAATGAGTTTGAATTTAAAAATCAAAACTAGTGCAGTCAAATCCTACTTGATAATGGAGGTGTTCTTGTTTTCTGCCCACTTGTATTGATTTTGAACTGAGTTACCTAATTTTAAGGGTATACTCAGTCTCATTTCTTCTTAAGAAAGTTGTTTTAAAAATAAAAAAGCTAATGAATGGGAGCATGGACTGTAATTTTTCTATACTTGATGTGAGTTGTAAATAAAAAAGGCTACTCTTTTCCAGATAATAATCAAAATATGGAAGTGTTGAAATGATCTTGGAATTGCTCTAGTTAAAGAAGTACCGAGAGATGAGGATAAAAAAACTGATTCCATTTACACCTTCCAGCTATGCTTCCTTTCTGACTCATAATCAAACGTAGTGTATAAGAACTCAGTCAAATCTAATAAACCTAAAACCTTCCAGAGATTATGTATTAGAAAGAGTAAATACAAACAGCTACTACAGTCCACTTTTTCTTCAAATACCTGATGATTTTACTGGAGTCTTTATAAAAACAGCATGACACCTACATCATACATGGCCATAAACAATTTGTGCTTGGGTCAGGCACTATGTCTCCAGAAGAGCTCCCTCTCTATTAATATTAAAAGAAGAAGAGACAGCTGTGACTGTTCAGTCTAAACTACTATGGAAAACAGAAACAACTCTATATAGAAAGAGACAGTTGAGTGAATAACTTGCTGTAAATTATGGATATGATTAAGTTAGTCCTTTATTCTCCTTGTGGCTTCTCTATAAATAGATTGTGATTTCCTCCCATTTATTTTTCATTACATTTCGCTCTGTAAATATCAAAAAGTCTTATTTAATGTACTTACACAGATTATTGAAAATGTGATCAGTGTTGCTTCTGTACTTTCCTCATGACTCAAGAGGATTTTATTCCTTTCATTCTTGCTGTCTTCATTTCAGGAATAACAACTGGCAGATGATACAGTTTTCCGTACAAGTCTCTCAATCTGTGCTTCCCTAAAAGGAAAGTTGGGTGAGAATACATTTCCTTTTTTAGTTAACTTACTGTCTGTTGGTTTGTTTTTCTCAGTTACTCAGGGAAGAAATCCACCAATCATCCAGAGGAGATATATATATGAGATAGAATATTATAGAATGATAGAATATATGATAGAATGCAAATTGCTGTTATTTTCTACTTACTGTCTGTGTTTGGTGGTCCTGCATATTTGGCCTTCATATTTATCCAGTTTCCCATGTCTTCCCTAGAGAGAAGATAAATCAAATCAGGGGCCTTTAAACTCTTGGTTCCAAATGTTTTAAGGAGCTGGCTAAGAATACATAAGGCACATTCTCATTTTTCTGTAGTTCTGTGCGACTCCAAATACTGCTAGACAAGTACATGGCTTGTAAGAAACAGGAAGGCTTGAGTTGGTATAAATAAGTTCTGTCCAATAAACAACAAAATGTGATAAAAATTACAGGTAAAAGAAAAGCTACAGTAGAGCACCATAAAGAAAAAAGTTGATTAAGTCGATTAAGGATGGCTTGCTGATGGTCTCAGGCACAACTTGTTGATGAGGTGTTTTCATTTAACAATACATCTTATAGCTGTCTCCCCAGAAAATTGCACCAGACTATTATTAAAATTTTCATAACTAGAGTGAATATAACACTAGTCAAGAAAGATAAAAAGAACATTAAAATGGGAAGAATATAGCACATATATACACAATTGTGCAGGTGACACATAAGTAGGGTAAGTAGGGATAAAGAGATGTAGACAAGACCATTCAGACCTGAACAGCATAATGACTTCAGTCCAATCTCTTAAAAAAAATCTGAATTTAAGAAAAACCCTTTTCAGATAGTGTATTGAGTTTATACTCCAGGTTTTTTGTAGGGGAGGAGGACAAGGTGCTACAGGGGTGGCTTCTGTGAGAAGCTGGTAGCAGATTCCCCCATATTCACCAGAGCCAACAACAGATGGCTCTGGGATGGACCCACTGCTGGCCAAGGCAGGAAACAAAAAAGTAATTGTGTCCCTCTAGAGAAGTGAGGAGTGTGAATACATGAGAGAAAAAGCTCTGCAGGCACAAAGGCCAGTTTGTGAGGAGAAGAGGAGGGGCAGGAACTAATCTTTTCTCTGTGGTGATCAGTGACAGAACCCAAGGGATTTTCCTGACATTGTGTCAGGGAAGGTTTAGGTTGGGTATTAGGAAAGGGTTCTTCCCCTGGAGGTGAAGGGTACCCAGGGAAGTGGTCACAGCACCAAGCCTGCCAGACTTCAAGAAACAATTGAGCAACACTCTGAGGCCCATGGTGCAATTCTTGGGGTAGTCTTGTGCAGGGCCAGGAGTTGGACTTTGCTGATCTTTGTGGGTACCTTCCAACTCAGGTTATTCTATGATTCTATGATTCTAACTAATTTCTCTAAGTCTGTTCTGTCCATAACAGTATTAGGTGAGTGACCTCTCCCTCTCATTGACTCAACTCATGAACTTTTCCTCATATTTTATTTCCCCTGCCTGGCTGAGGAGGGGAGTTAGAGAGCAGCTTTGGTGGGTATCTGGCATCCAAAAAACCCCAAAAAAACCAAAAAAAAAAAAAAAAAAAAGCCCAACCAAAAAAAAACCCCAAACAAAAAGCAAACTTGCAGGTAAGGCCAGAAGACTGGAAACTAAACCCTGGAAACTTAAGATCTGAAGGTTTTAAAGAATCAGTTATTGATCCTGGGCTCCTAATGTAATGATTAGTTAATATTATGGGGGAAAAAGAAAAGGACATTGTGACAATTATACAAACAGGAATATAGTTAACAAAGGGAGAAAGTGAAAGGAAATTATGTTTAAAAAATGATTGATTTGAGGTCTCTGAAAAAGGAAGTTGGTATTTTTTAAGCAAGTTATTCTCTAGCCCTCAAATAACACGTTCAACATAAAGAGTTGAACTCCTAGTGTTGTCTAAGGACAGATCAAGATTTGACATTGTGATCCTTCCCAATTTTTGGAGAAAGTCAGATCAAAATCAAGAGGTAGAAAGTAGAGATAATAGTGCCAAAAAATCTGACCAGAACAGATATCATGCAATACTGGATGAAAAACAGGAATTAAAATATTTCCCATCTTCATTCCCATTGAAGAATGGCTTCTGAAACTTTTACTTAGATACATAAATGGATAACTACATATCTCTAGTATACCCAAGGTGTATGTTCGTTTATTTGAACCTAAGGGTTTTTAATACAAATAGAAAAATCTTGTTCTGTATCAACAAGTACTTTGGTTTGCATTATTCAGAGAGCTGTAAGGGGAAAGCAGTGTTCACTGGGTAACAAGGATGAATATAATAAGATACAATCGTTACTCCAAAATTTAACGACGCTTATAAAATAATGAACAATGTCAACGTCATGTGCCATGCTTTAAATAATTGATTGCTTAATAGCATTCTGATGGGAATGCAGGCTCCCAAAGAGGATCCTTGATTGCATTTTAGTGTTGATAAGTAATAGCGAGGGACATATCTCCACAGACTTATGTATTCATTTCAACTCAGATATGTATGAAATACTTGGCTAAAGAAAAGTGAAAAAGACATTCTGAAAATCCAGTTTTATATGTTACTTTATTGCATCATTTCTGCTTTCAAAAGTTACTGGCATGTACTAAATGAAAGACTAGATCATTTTAGTGAATATCTTTACTTCAGTTGGTAAACTATACTTTCTCTTTTTCTCTTTCAATGTTTGTTTTTAAGCAAAAAAACAGGTGCAAAGAAAAAAGAAAAGGAACAAGAATAGGCTGTAAAATTTTTAGCTGTAGTAGATACTTTTTTCCCTAATTTCTTAAGTAGTATTATTTTATTTGCTTGTTTAAAGACAGGACACTCAGTTTAAGACACTTTCATGAGAAATGAATATTTCAGTTATTTTAATGCACTACTGTCATCAGACTGTACAGAAAGCATTCATTTAGCACCTCTTCTTTCTCTCATTTTTCTTCCTTTCACATGCCACAATTCATCTAATGTATTAGCTTTCCATATCAGCAAAACACTCCTGAAAATTCTCTTCTTAACAGATTTTTCATGCCCTCATAATTCAACGTAACTCTTTACAAAAGAGTGGGATGTTATGAACCTGCATTTATTAAATTGTGTAACAGGCATTTGAATTATCATTAAAACAAAACTCTACAGAAGGGGACCTATTTTCTGCAAGGAAATAGAATTTCAAAATGTAATGCAAGTCAGTTAACAGAAAAAGGAAACAAAAACAAGTCCAAAAGGTATATATTTTGTGGGTTTTTTGCATCAATTAATTTTAAGCAAGTTTGAAACTCAGTGTTAAAGATACTGAACTGCTATTATTTTGCATACTTTTAAACTATTACATCCTCTATGCTGTTTTCTATGATGTTTCCCTGTATGAGTTGAGGCAAATCCTACATATACAAATGTAGTGGAGACATTCAGACAGAAGCCTGGAATATAAATTTTCTCAGAAGTACGCTCTGAATAATTTTGCAGTGTAATTTTCTTAATCTGCATTTTTACTCCTAGCTCATCGCATTTATTTCTCGGTGGCAACACATTGTACCATGATGCTTAGAGTTCTGTATTTGAAATCAATCATAAGTTTCAAAATAAAGTACAAGCAAAACAGAACTTGAAAATTACCCTAGGGTAGCTGTGGAAGCAAAGTGGAGGAGGAAAATTTTCATGTGTCACCCCTTGTTGTGGTCCTTGAAGAAACTGACTCTTAAGTCTGTAGTGAGACGAAACAGCCATTACCAACAGCACTGGATGTTTGGGTAGGATCACTCTGGAGGAAATCTACAGGCCATAAATAGTGATTAAAGATTGCTGTTCTCGTTAGAAATAGATGTGAATGTAAAGAATTATTCAATACTACCAGGATACCTCAGGTAAGATTTGCTGGTAAAACTCTTAGAAATAACAGAATCTTCTGCACAGATTCTGGACTCCAAACTGAAATAGAATTTCTCTGTATCCCATTTAAAATGTTAAAGTTGTACTTGTTTATTTTTCTCCCTTCCCATGATTTTTTCTTTTTTCATGGATTTGTCAAAAATGTTGACATACAGTGAGAACCATTGTGAATTTGAAGATTCAGTGGGTTTCTTTTGTCAAGGGTTTTTCCTTGTGTTCCAAGAGCTTTAGTTTAAAAAGTAGAAATGGAAATAAATAGAAATAAAATGGAAACTATTTGAACTGAAACTGTAGATATTGAAAGAAATAGCTATAAATCTCTATAGAAACCAAGAAGCCAAGTAAATAGCTATAAATCTCTATAGAAACCAAGAAACCAAGTTTGAACCTAAGTTTCTCATAATTTATTTTGGAAAATCATTATTTATCTAGAAAATAAGTCATATATTCACACAATATTGGCAAGCCCTTCATGATGGGATGGTGAGTATTCCTCTACCTTTTATTTTTTGTATGGAAAGTGAAATGCAGTATATTTGAAGATCTAAGATCAAATCAAAATAAACCTGAGGGGAAAAGTGTTATCTTTCCAGTGACCATTCCTAAGGCTTCAGAATATTCTAATTCAAACCCATTTGCAATACAACCAAATGTCCTTAAGAAATGACCACTCTTTTTCAAAGTGATTCATAAAACCATAACATGTATAAGTTTTGGGGAAAAAAACACACACCAAAAAACCAATACACAACTAAATGGAATCCTACTTCAAAACTTCATAATGGTACTTTCAGTACCTCTATTTCAATGAGCTCTTTCCAGGAAGAAAGAAAAGAAAATGTATTTTTTTCTATGTTCTAGATGCCTGATGCGCTCCCAAACTGTAAATTTGTATTCACTTCTCAGTTAGCAATTATTTGATTATTCATTCATTACAATGAATAAAATTAAGATTACATCACACCACGATGCATTCAGCTGGAGAATACAATTTTTCAAAAAAAGATATGTGAATCTAGATTTCCAGATATTTTTTTAGACAGTGACATATGGGTTTTAATACTTACAAGTACCAAGAATTCAGCAACCACCTGCAAGAATTTATGGGAGCTGTTAAATGCTCAGTATTTTGGAAAATCTGGCTTACAAATTGCATGTCTAAATTTAGTTCTGGAACTTGTTTTAAGTTAGTGATTAAGAAAAAGGTGATGACTGATATGTTGCATTCCATAGATATGTATTTCTTCCCTAACTTCCCCAAACTAATTTTTTTCAGGTTTTCGATTCTCTTTCCTAATGCTATTGTAAATAGAAGCTTTACTGCTACCTTTAGAGCCTGAAGTATTTGAAAGGAGAGCAAAAAATAGGCTGAGCTTCCAAACTAAAGAACATCCATTCATTTATAAAGGAATTTCACATGCCAGATTTGCAGTCATATTACACTTTACCATCATACTATATATCATTGGCTTAATCTTGTAAGAACTAACAACTTCCAGAAGGTGTTAAGTACTTTTTGCCCTTGTGATATCAATAGAAGTTGGCATAAGTAAGAAAGTTTTTCAAATATATCTTAAATATGAAACCTGTACCTAGATATTTCAACTGAAGTCTGGTGCTTTATTTAAAATGTTAAGATTTTGACTGGATTGCTGTGGTGGTTTCCTGAAAAATCAAAGGTGTGCCTAAATCATATGCACAATTCATGCTGGAGTGCCTCCTAGTATATACCAGGGCACTGGATCACTGCCCATGATGATTTATTAGCTGTTATTCAATTTGATTTTGTGAAAACAAACTAACACTGGAATGCCATTTTCTAAAGAAAATATTAAGGGAAAACGGCAAGAAATTACACTGAGCAGTGTTCTGGGAAATGTGGAAAAGGCAAGGAAAGAGCTTCATACATCAATCTTTGAGATGCAGAAGCCAGTAATGCAAATTTCAAAGCTGCTAAACATAAAATGAAAAGACATTTCATTCTTAGCAAGATATTGCCATCTACCTGTAGGATTGATAGCACCAGTACCTTAATACCACAATTAGTTTAAGAGTTAGCTTATTACTGACTGGCAGCATGAAAGCAGGAATTCTAGAGAAATCTAATGCTGCCTGAACAGGCATCATGACTGAGTCTGCTAGGCTAACTCAGTGCGGACTGGTTGCACCCCTCTTCTTCAAATATCTTCAAACCCAAGCCTTTTAACAAAGTTATATTAGTCTTGTGTAATGGGAAAACCTTAAGGAGCATTGGAGAGGAAGGAATGCATCTTAAATAGAGTGGGAATTAATTTTGCACCTATTGTAGATTGAGACCTTTCTCACTTTGGAGCCATGAAGGTGAAGAAGAAAGTTTTCATATCTGAATTCAAATCTTCGTTATGTCCCTGTGTATTCAGTTGAAAATCATAATTTCATGATTCGTAGTTCTTGTTAAATATGACAAACAATGAGTTTAAAAGAAACCCCTCTGCTAGGGGCGTCAGCTATTGCCAGCTGTACTACATTTGCACAAAGATTTTTCCAACATATGGGAGGCTCCAGTTCAAAGTTTCACCATCATTTCAAAGAAAATCTCCTGAACATCTCTATTTACTGCGCTTTGGTTTACACTTGTGTTAATTGGTTTTCCTTCTGAGGCAAATGGAAACATGTGGTCTATAAAGCACACTTAAGAATGTGGACTGTCCATGGGAATCAACCAGAGACAGTTTTATGATGGATTTTGTTTCTAAAATGCTAAAAAGCCCTTACCACTCCCTATTTCCCTGTATAGGCATGCTACAATTGATCAGCAGTTTGTCCACCTAAAGGCAACACGGTGGGTAGGCCCTTCTAAGACTGCTCTCACTACTCTCACTGCACCTTCATTTTACACTAATTGGGACTGTGCTCATTTCCTTCACTTCTCTTTCCATTAGCTCTCAGAGATGTGTGTGTATGAGAGTGTGCTTTGTTTCTTTCATTTTAAATTAAGAAAGACTGCTACCTCCATTGCGATAACGTATCAGATTTAAAGTTAATGGAAAAAAGTAAGCAACCCAAAGTAAAACAATTTATCTATGAGAAATGTGAACAATTATAGTGTTCTAACATTCTCTGGACAGTTAGAAGTGTACATTTTTATCATTCATACCTTCTCCATTGCCATAATGCAATGAGATATACTGAAAAGGGGAAATGTTAGTGTTCAAAATGGTGAAAGCTATAAACATAAAATAAATTTTGTGTCTGTGTTTTTGTGCTTACATATGTGGGTGGCTTATCTAGAATTATAAAATCCCTGCTGTGAAAAATTGATCCCACTGAAGAATTGTAAGTTGTTGGAAGCTATGTAATTTAAGAAAATAAAGGTTGTAATTCATGTTTTCAATATCCATTATTTAAGTGAATGTGCTACACCCACTTCAGTACGAAGACCTTTTCTGATTTTAGACAGGGGGTATAAAATGCTCAGAAGATTAGATAATAAATACAAAATGAAGAAAAAAATCCTCATTATTTGTCTCAGTGCCTGTATCATAAAGACTGTTAATTATTTTAGACAAAATCCTTGACATTTTTCTATATTTTACAGCTCTCAACATGCTGTCAGCAAAAAAACCCAAAAACACACAAAACAAAGCAAAAAATCTACACAAGAAAATAATATATTTATGGATAACCACTCTGGAGGAAATTTCATAAACTTAAACTGTCAAGTCAAAGTATTCTGAGTAAAATAAATAACTATTACTGGAACAAAACCAATTGAGAGCATTAAAAAAAATATGAAAATTATTAAAGTTCAGGAGCTAGACATGTCTAAGTGTAGAATAAATAGACCAAGGTACAGTATGATGGTTTTAAACAAATGGAGCTGGAGGGCACTAAAATAGGTACAAAATACACATAAATTCCTACTCATAGTGGGACTGAGTCTATCTGGAATGTCAGTTATTGTAGCCAAAATTCTTGTCATTTTCCATATAGATTTTAATGTGTTGTTAGTCCAAAAAAACCACCAAGAAATACAAATCAGTGAGACTTCTTAGCAGTACAGCTTATCAAATTCTGCATGGTGAGGAGACAAACAATGAAAAACAATCCTTGATTCGTGTTAGCTGGTGTCAATCAGTGCAGCATGGGGAGGGAAAGAAAAGAACCATATCACACAATCTTCAAAAACAGTATGCCAAATAATTTGGTTGGTTGGTTGGGTTTTTTTGAGAAAAATCCTCTTCCTCTGTGTTTAATTCAGCCACCAGTACTCTCATTATATTTTACAAGAGGACAGTATGCTTCAAAATATCCCTGGTACTTTAGTAAATAACATTGATTTTAAATAATATTGATTACCATAATCAATATAACTAATATTGATTACCATAACGTTTTTCACTGAATATTTGTGCCAAAGGCTGATTTGCATATTTTATTGAGTTGCAATAACTTGTTAATTTAAAAATCCCAATCTTCCTAGCTCCAGGATGGATTCCACCTATCTTAGAATCCAAATAAAAGTTAACCATTTAACTATGGAAATGAAGGAAGATGCAAATGTGTGAAGTTTCTTGGAGCAGAACTCTAATGAAAAAAAGCAGCACCTAGGTTACTGAAGAGTTGTTCATGGGAACCACATGGAGTTGCACCAAATTTTAAGAATATGGCAAATCCTTCTTTTGCACAGGAACAGAGAAAGTCCTACAGTAGGTAAATGTCAGTCCTTGTAGTAATAGTCAGAACATACACAAAAGTGACCTCTTTCAGCAAGCCAAGTACTCCAGAGCAGACAGAGAGACAAAGCAGGAATTACAATATGTTCATTATTATTATTATTATACTAGCAATCAGCTACTGTTTTGGCACACTGGCATGAGGTCATTGATTCAGGATCAGATGATATTTTTGATTTTGCTCCCTTCAGAGAATCACCAGTTTTATAAATGTTTTAATGAGGTACAAGAGATATTTACTGGCAATTGCATTAATATTGCATATCAAAGAAGGGTGCCCGTGACATAGCTACACTGTAAACCTGGAAACAGTCAATGGGAAAGATAATGTAGATCAATCTTTGAAAAAAAAATTCCATCAGTGTAGCAGAGAGGATTTTTGATTTTTAACAGTTTATATTACAAGTTGCAAAAATGAGAATCAGAATTTACTCTTACAAGAATGGAAGTTGTTACTTGAATATATTATCTTTTTAAGGAAAAAGGGAATTGTTTATATTTCAATGTACAGATTTTTTCCAGAATCCAGAATTTTTTTCCCCTGTGCAAAAAGACTGAAAGAAATTTTCTCATAAAATGAGGTTCTCAACATCTATATTTAACATTCTGCATTATATTAATCTGCTATCCATTTGAAGTATTTTCATTGCCCTTATTTAATACTTGTATATTATAAACTTCCATATGTTTCGAACTTGAATTCTTCTCCTGAAAATTTTGTATCTTTAGCCTTTGGTCCTTCTTTCTATCAAATTTTCTGAAAATATGGAAACTCTGAAATTAGTCTTTTCATCTTTAAAAGATGATTCCCCATCCCTGGAAGCATTCAAGGCCAAACTGGATGGAGTGGATCAACCTGATCAAGTGAAAGACATTCCTGCTGACAGCAGGAGTGGTAGAGTGGGTGATCTTTAGAGGTCTCTTCCAATTGAAGCCATTCTATGGGGCTGTAATTTTTTTTCCTTAATGAGTTTAGTACATATATGTCTTATAATGTACCCATAGACTGTCGAATACCAGCAGTCCTGGCTTGTAGGTCAAGCTGCACTCCTCTGTTGCTCACACTGTGCAGATTCTCAGCTTTATGGCATGGCCTATTTCACAGCTGGCAGAAGTGAGCAGAATTAGTCCATGTTGGATCACAGACTGGGTTATAGGGTCTCTTACCGTTCATCTGACACTGACTGCCTCTCTGAATTTTGGTAATCTCTTTCCATTTTGTGT
Organism: Certhia americana; assembly: GCA_018697195.1. NCBI lineage: Eukaryota > Metazoa > Chordata > Aves > Passeriformes > Certhiidae > Certhia > Certhia americana. Next base: position 38,673,002 of record CM031879.1, read on the forward strand.
CTTAAAGAAGAGACTACAACAAAGCTGCAACAAGAAGCAGATGAGGGAATGCAATTTAACAGACAACTATAATGTTATTGCTTCACGTATAACACTGAAATTGCAAAGTAGAGCCTGAACCACAGCTGCTTTATTAAGTCATTTCTGATTGCAACCACAGGAAGCCAAACAGCAAGCAATCACTCTGCCAGTCTTCAGTTTCAAATTTTCTTTATTACTGTACTTAGAAATTTACATTAGCAGCCAAAATTTGCCAAAACCTCTGGAAACACTCTCATTTGAGCTGCTTCCATGGGAAAGAAATTTCAGGCTTCAGACTAAACATCAGGATTTGATTTTCTATTTGCATCATTTGTCATTTTGCCAGATATATAGAGTAGAAAGGTATCCAAGGTAATACTGAATGCTGTGAATTGAACAGCAGGAAAACAGAGTTTATTTATTGCACCCTAGTTTTACATAATGCAAAGTCATATAAACCCTACTGCACATCTTGTGGTGGGCAGCCTTCCAAAAAATGTGGATGTCAACTACGTTTGCTTAAGTGAGTTTTGGCAAACAAAAATGCAGTGCAGTGTTAGAATGCTCTTTGCTTAGCCTTTGTGCAAGGCTGATGATATCTGTTCCTATGAGCACAGGAATCTTGGTGCTTGCTGGCTCCTGGAAACAAATTATCTGAAAAGGAGCAGGCAGAATCAAGAGCAATTCCATCTACTACTGCTATGCCTTTATTAAATGCATGTTGCATAATTTTGGATAAGCCTGATGTCCTCGTGCTTAAGAAAAAATTCAGACTACTGCTCTGCATTCCTAACTACTTGGGGCAAAACTGGAGCTCCAGTGCAACATGCTTGTATGTGCAACTGCATCCTACAAGAAGAAGGAACATGTTTATTCAATCATTTTGAATCTCAGAAGAAGTTTAATAATAATGAGGTACGAGAATATTGTTATTGGGTAATATAACCCCTTTTTTTCAATTTCTTTTTTATAATGCACTTGATGAGGTGACAGATTTATGTTACTTCATCTGATGCCTTATTCTTTCTTTTAAGACCTCTGAACATCATCATATGCTGCTGCTTTTCTTGCAAACTCTCATATTATGTATGAATTTCATTGTATAGACAAGATGCAAAAAATAATTTGTCTATAAATGAGTAAAAATAAACAATTAAATTAATCTTAAAAAATTATTATTTTTCTTGTCTGTTTCTGAAGCATAACACTCACTTTTGTGTCAGAACATGATACTGCATTAGATTTGCATAAATCGGATTTTGGATTTCACAGAACGTGGCTAAGGCTCCTAAATACCAGAAGAATATCTGACATATCAGAACACTTCTCAGGTGGGCTTCTTTATAAATATTTTCTGTGTTTTTGTTCCTTTTTTGGTTTTGTTTTGCATGAGAGTTCTCCACATGTTTGATTTTTGGACATGGTTTTTTTGTTGCTGTTTATGTTGTTGTTTTGGTTGGTTGGTGTGGTTGTGGCTTTTTTTGTTTGTTTTTTTTTTTTCCCTTTTTTTTTTTTTTTTAACGAAAGCTGAGTTTCTTTTGTGGTCAATATGTCTTATGATCTTGATCTCAGGTCTTTAGTAGCCTATGAAAATTGCCAAGATTTGCAGTAAAAGAACAAGAATTATCAGCTCTGGAGGTCATCTAGTACAAAGTTCTATTTGAACTTCATTGCCAATATCAGGCCAGATCAGCAATTATTATGTGCAGCATAAGAACAAAAATCCTTTGACCTCCCTAGACAACAAGTTCCAATGCTGTATCATGCAGCGATTTTCTCTACCCTATTAATAATCTTTTTTTTCCAGCCTAAAATGTCAAAGACATAATTTATGGCAACTTTGTTTTGTTATGTTGTTTGGTGCTTCTATGAAGGGTATAGTTCTGTTGCCTTTGCGGCTGCCCTTCAAATGGCCGTAGACATTTACTAGATTTCCTCTCGCTCTTTTCTGTATTGAACAACAGTTCCCTCATCCTCCCTACACCATACATGTGCTCTGGGTCCCTGCTCATCACAGAAGTCCTTTGCTGAACTTTTCTAGTTTCTCCTCATTGTTCTTGAACTAAATTGAAGGAAAAACTGTATGCCATACTCTGGGTATAGCCTCATCAATGCCAGATAGAGAGTGACAGCAGCTTTCCTTGGTCTTTCAGCAATATTCCTCTCAACACAGACCAATGCACCCTTTGTATCCCCTTCAATGACACAGCACTGTTCCCTCTGGGGCTCACTATAATCTTTAAGCTCTATGGTGGTTGACCCTGCCTGGTTTTCAGGTACCCAACAAAACCACTCTATCACTCCCATTCACAATTGGACAGGGGACAGAAAATATAGCAAATGTTTTGTGAGTTGAAATAAGGACTGGGAGAGCTCACTCACCAAATATTATCATGGGAAAAATAGACTGAACTTGGGTATATTAACTGAATTTATTACCAAAAAAAAAATCAGATCAGAATAATGAGAAGTAAAATAAATCTTAAAAACACCTTCTCCCCATGTGGGATACTGGAGGAGTTTGCTGGCTTAAAACATTTCAGGTGCATATGCGGGGACAGGGGCAAGTGAAGTCTGGCCCAGTAGAGGTGATGCATTGCTCCATACACCCCAGTCCTAGGCACCCCAGGAGTGGCTGCCAATCAGTGGCCCATTGGACACAATACTCTACATCCCAACCCTGAACTCCCTAACCCAGCTCCTGAGTGGCCAAATGACTGGAAGTCCCACCCTGGGGGAAAGCCAAATGGCACTTAAGCCAAAGCACGAGGTGAGCACATCTTCACCTTACATTCCCTTGGATTTTGTATCAGCTGGAATACTGCTGGTCTCTGTGCCTGCTCCAGCACAGGCTTCTCATGGGACCACAGCTTCCTTCCAGGCATTTCCCACTGTGACATGGGTCTCCTCCATGGGATGCAGGTCAATTGCTGCGCTCCTATTGACTTCTGTGGGCTGCAGTGGTGCAGCTCCTTCTCCATGGTCTTCACCACGGGCTGCAGGGGAATCTCAGCTCTGGTGTCTGGAGCAACTCCTCTGCCTCTTCCTTCACTGACCTTGGTGTTTATAGACTTGTTTCTTTCACGCATTCTCTGTCCAAAATTACATCTCCATGCTAACTTTTTTCTCTTCTTACATATGTTATCACAGAAGTGCTACTATCATTCCTGATTGGCTTGGCCTTGGCCAGCAGTGCATCCATTCTAGAGCCAGATGGCACTGGCTCTGCCAGACAGAGGGGCAGCTTCTGGCAGCTTATCACAGAACTCATCCCTACTTCCCCCTGTTACCAAAATCTGGTCATGGGAACACAACAAAAGCTCTTCCCAGAAGTGACATTATTTGGTTGTTAGCTCCTAGTCTGTAAAAATGGCTAGGATTTTCCATCTTAGTTTCTGACTTTGAACTTTGTCTTAACAAAAATCAGGGAGGGTTTGTTCACCCCACTCCTCAAATTTTCTTAATTCCCTCTAGTCTGAAATTCTGTGCCAACAACTCCCCTCAGTTTATAGTCATCTACAAATTTGCATGGATACACTCTGCGCCATTACCCAAGTGCCTGATGAAGATGCTGAATACAAATGGGGCAAAAAATTGGCTACTGAAAACCTCTGATGGCTGCAGGCTGTCAGCCAAAATTAAGCCAGTAATCACTACTATTTGTGCCTGGCAGAACAGCCAATTTTCTATTAATCTCGTAGTTCTAGTTTTAGTAGTTCATTTTTCCAAAGCCAGGTTTGTGTTTTCTCAATTTTTAAATAGCAACGCTGTTAAAGCTTTACTGATAACAAGGTAGAACATTGTCCAATGTCTCCTCATCAACATAATAATTTGTCTCATGGCAGAAAGTTTTTGTTTTGTAAAGCTCTTTGTAAATCTGTGCCAACTACTCCAGTAACACTTATCTTTCATATGCTTGGAATAGAATCTAAGAGTAAATGTTTCTAAGAGTAAATGTTTCCCTTTTTAGGGCCTGACATGATGCTGATTTCTTGGACTCATTATGGTCTCCTTTTTCCTTTCTAAAGGCAAAATTGTCATAACATTCCATTTTTTTTTTTTTAATTTTTACTAGTCAGGCACTTCCCCATCATCATTATAGTTCTTTGTAGATGACAGACAGTTGAATTCAAAAATCACAGTAGCCAGTTCTTTCAGCCCTTTTGTATGAAACCCATTTTGTTCCAGGGATTTGAGTTTATCCAGTGTGCCTTAGACTGTTGTGTCCCTGCTGTTTATTGTCCCATACCTTCCTATCTTTTCTCGGTTCACTGTTCTGTAAAAATGATTGTTAATAATCTCAGAATCTCGAATAGCTACTATTTCATTACTTCTTTCTGTGAACCTCTCATGGCTTTTGAGACTCTTGAATCAGAAAATGTCAGGTAAATGTCTCTAAAGAGAGTACTTAACTTGAACCAAGTATATCAGACCTGCTACTACCTGCTACAATCACATTTTCTGTTAGTCTCACTCAAAAAAAGAAACAATAGATCTCCAATGAGGTATAGGCAAGAGACAAAACAACAGGAAGGTGCCAAAATCCATTTTCTTAGGATAACAGCTGTTTTTCATTCAAGGAATTTGTTAGTGGTGCACAGGGGAATAGTATATCTGAATATGCAACAAAAGCCAGTAGTTGTTTTGATATGAGAACTCCTCTTATTTTCAGAAACTATTTATGTTTGGCCTAATTTTGGTTTAAAATTTATGTATTTATTTCAAGCTTGGTATCAATGAAATTTAATAATGGAAAAAAAGCCAGAAAAGACTTTTGCAGGCTTGAATCTGTGTAACTGATTAGAAAGACATGGGTAATAAAGAGAATTAGGAATGTGTTTTTTCAAAGACAAAACTGTTGTCTTCAGTGAAACTTCTAACGCCAGATAATAGCTGTAAGCATACAGTAAGTGACTGTTCTGGTTCTCTACTATAGATATGTACATTAACACATGGAAGACACTTCAAGATGGATACATATTTGATGATTCAATGCACTGAATTATATGGAATGTCATATAATGTATAAGCATTAGTGATAGCTTCGCATAAATATTGAAAGTCAGAAAATTACATTTCCATTTCTTGTCATACTTAAAATTGCCACCAGAGCTATTAATTTTAATTCAGAAAATACATTACATACAGTTTCCAAGAAATAAAATGCTCATTGCTATGTTCTCCTTATTGTTGTCTAAGATACTGTCTTTGGTAACTCAACCTCATTGAATCATATGACAAAGAAGAAAATGAATGTAAAACCTGATTTCAGAATATACGAAATACTGTGAGTGGAAATAGCAGTACAATAACATTGTGGCAAATTAGAAGTTATTTCAGTGGTTATTCTCTGATCCTCCTATTAAAATTTGTAGGATTTACTAACAAATTGAATTACTCACTACGCAAATCTCTTCCCTCTCCTTCCTACTCAATCCATGCACAGGAAACAGAATTTAATTTAATGCTGTTGCTGAGAGGTAAAAATCATTTATAAATTAAACTTGGTGATAATTTGGCTTCAGCCTAGAGAATACTCATCAGAAAATTAAATTTGCTGGATTTGGTTTTCTGGTACTGAATATAAATACTGAGTGTTCATTTCAAACCCTGAAAATAGTCTAGAAATAAGTTGAAAGGCTTAGAAGTTATAAATAAATAAAGGTAGCTGAGTAATTTGCAAAATCATTGTATCTACTTAATTCTGAAAGAACATTATTTTCTCCCACTTATTGGAAGCTGATTATAAAAATAAATATAAATTTGTTATTTAATTGTTAATTTTGAACATAATGTTAAAAATACATTAAATCAGTTTCAGATCACTGTTAAAAATGATTGTTAAATAAATATGGCAAAATTTCTACTGTCTTCAGCAGGGATATGGCCTTGCAATACATGGTACAGTATGTACAATAATGTGAAATAGAGACAGTTGCACATTTTGCATTCTCATGCCACTTGATATTATTGCTAAGGGGAGACCTTACAGTAGTTATTTTAGCACTAAATCTTTTACAGAGTGAGGAAAATTGATAAGAGGTATCAGAAAAGAGCATCAGAAAATTCTATAAACTGTACAGGTTTACCTTCCCAAAAGACAGAGGCCTTTCCAAAGGTCATATTGATGGAAAAATAGGCTTCTACAGGATTTTTTGCTTAGTTCAGAGTTTAAATGTAATATGTCAAGATGCTGTGAAGTAATTGTGTGTGGATACCTGGTTGTAGTTGTAAAGGATGCAAACTCTTGCCTGGCTTGCTTAATTGCCTCTGTGTCAAAAATTTGGGGGATGTGGGATTGTTACTATTCCATATATTATGGAATTTCACATAAATTCTCTGGTGTGAGCCTTCAAGTGTGCAAACATAAAATTCGCTTTCTAGGAGTATCAGTGCAACGTGTTCATCCAGCCTAGAAATTAACTCTCTTTATAATTGTAGGCATTTGGAATAGACATAAAACACTTCTTGCTTTCTTGGGAAACAAGTCCATTTCAATTCAAGGATGAATGTTAATACAATAATTCCAATACTGTGCTTCCTAGCTGAAATACTAATTTGTTCGAGGATTAAAAAATATTTAGCATATTACATAAAATGTATCTGTATAAACGGAATGCCAGGAATAATCATAGGATTGTGCAACGTAAACCTCCTGTGTTAGCAATGAAGTGAGATTAGTTTAAGTATAATGATTCAAACTCAGGACATATATACATTAGTAACATTCATGTGCATTGTAAGCAGTAGTTCAGAAGCATATTTGTCACAAAGGTTCTTTGTTATTAGTCACCTAAGATGAGGTATACATGAAATCAGTTTTGGTTTAGTTCAAATCAGTGGTTTCAAAAGTGGTTTTAAAATGTCCCAGTCAGAGGTCCTTTCTGCATTAGAAAAGTTATGCACTTCAGACTGGATAAAGGAATGTTGATGAAATGTTAAAAGCAAATACAACTTCTCAGTCTATATTGACCAAAGAAAGTTTGTGTTGAAAACAAAACTTAGAAGAACATGGCCATATTAGAAAACGTCAAAAATTTATCTAGTCCAGTATTCAATGTTAGGAATAAAAGATAGCAAATACAGTCAATATAATCCCCTAGTCATACTTCCCCAAGTAAACCCTTTCAGAAAACAGCAGTTAATCTACAGTTTTAGTATTTTCTGAGCTGAAGACTGTATCTTTGTGTTTAATTGTATTTGACAAAATTTTCTTCCATGAATATTCCTAATCCTTCCTTAATCTATGTTTTGGCATTTACAATATCCTATGAAAGAAACTTCCATAGTTTTATCATATCTTGCACTTCCTTTTGTTTATTTTAAAACTGCTATTTAATAATGCTAAACCTAATTTATATTTATAGAAGATTATGATGAGTATCAAGTCATCCAATCCAAATTACTTCATAGTCAAGAACAACAAATAGCTCTTGCATTAATTTTGTAGTAACAGATATTTTGCAGTAAGTGCCAATTTCTGGCAAGATAAAATGATGCTCTTTGTTTCCAAAAATTGTTATTCATATAGCTGCCATTTTAAAACCTTTAACTGAAACTGCAAGAGAAGTAAGGGTGGGGGAGCATCTGTCCTTTAAAATCTCAAAACAGGCTAGAACATATTAAATAAATATGAATTAAATTTTTTAGTCAAGAAGATTTCCCAAGAAACAAATTTCAATATTTCACATTTGCTGATCTTTCTATTTATCTTTATTACCTCAAGTCTCTTAAAAGGAAAGAAAAACAACCAACCATCCAACCAAAAAAAAAACCCCAACCAAAAACCAAAAACAAAACCACAACCCGCCCCCCCCCAAAAAAAAAAGCATACCTAAACAACTCTTTGAGGTGGGTGCAAAAAATTTTCCTTTGGAACTGAAGGACCATTTGTCACTGTGTTGCAGGGAGGTCCTTCTTTCTTGTCGTTTCTCAGTTGCAAAACAGAGGATTTGTATTTGTAAAAATTATACAGCTTAAGTTAATTACAAAAAATAATCTAAACCAGGTTTCAGTCACAGAATGGGAAAGGTTAGAAGGGACCACAATGGGTCATGTGGTCCGACCTCCCTGCTCGAGCTGGGTCACCCTAGAGCACATAGCACAGGATTGTTTCCAGATGCTTCTTGAATCCATTGAGGATTCTCAATGGACTCCACAACCTCTCTGGGCAGTCTGTGCTAGTACTCACTCACTCACCCATGCAATAAAGAAATTCTTTCTCATTTCCAGGTCGAACTTCCTGTGCATCAGTTTCTGCCTATTGCCTCTTGTCATGTTGCTTGGAACCACCAGGTAAAGCCTGACTCCATACCTAGGACAGTTTGGGTCCAACAATTTGTAGAAGAGGAGCATAGCAAGATATTAATCAGCACGGAGCAGTTGGTGCTGATAGAGTAGGACATGCAGGACACCCAGAAGTGTGTGAAAGTGACCACATGGGACTAGGAGAGCTGGTTCTACAACAGCAAAGGTATATCAGAAAGTGTAATTTCCCACAGAACATGCATTGACACCCCTTCCCCGCTCCGCACCCCAGAATGACCTGGCTTTGACCAAGACACAGTTCCTGAGGAAGGACAAGATGGACCAAGTGCCAGGATGAGAGAGGTGTCAGTAGTTTCTCCTGATTCAGGGCTGACAGCTGTGGGATGTATACCCTAAGAGTCACAGAGCTGTCAGGTAAAAGGGCTATGGGAGAAATTTGGTACGTGGTGTAACAAGGGAAATTGAGTACATGGTGTAACATCAGGGAGGAAAAGAAGGACACAGAAAGGGTCTTTGCAGAGATCTTGCAGGTGCAAAAAAATCCCAAATTCATACTACATGGAAAGAGAGATGGCTTGAGATTTTATTTAAATAACAAGATATAGATTCAGCAGATGTTGGAGGCCCTAGATGGAGATTCAGAATAGAAGAGTACATAAAGTACATGGCAAAGTGAAAGAATGGTATGGAACATAGGAAGCTCTCACTGAAAGCATGATATGGGAAGTTGTCACACTTTCCCAAACAAAGCTGACCATCTGTGTGCTTGTCTTAAGCATCTGTTCATGAGCATGTGCATCACTGAAAACAAAGAAATAAAATTGGAAGTTCTTGTGAACTGAGAAACATATAATCCTACTAAGATCGCAGAAACATAGGAATACATTAGTAGACATGGGCTTTTTGGGAAAGGCATGCCAAGAAGACAGGATGGAGATTTTGGAGACGCACTTGGCTGTGTAGAGTTTTGCTCTGGGAGGAATAACAGGACAGCTGGAATCAGACAGGTTAAACAATGGAAACCAACTAGAGAAACACTTCCTGAGAACACTTCCCCAGAGCATTCCCTACAGAGGACTTGAACAAGAGGAGGAAACAGATGAAGACTTCTTTATAGATCACAGAAGAAGAAGCAGCATGGTTAAAGGCTGTGGTACTCATGAGAAATTTTATCTTGGTATCTGCTTGACATGCATGGCACAAGCAAGGACACAGGAGTTTGGCAAGCCAGCTAGGGTACATGCTCTGCATGACCTGCTGTTTATAAACCAGGAAAAATAGTCAGGGTTTTGGAGACTAATAGAAGCTGCCATTATGTTTATGGTGTTAAAGTTTAAAATCCTGAGAGACAGGGGTAAGGGCTGGACAGAGTCCTAGGCAACCTGCTCTTGTTTACTGTGCTTCAGCAGGAGAGATTAGACTTGACAATGTAAAAACATCACAGCAAACCTCAAATAGACTGTGATTCTGTGAAAATGAATAGCAGCCCTTGTCTACAGCAGAGCTGACCTATGCTTTTTTGTGGATATACTTGGAGACTCTCCTAGAAGGTAGCTCTGAGGAACAAAAGGGCCCAGCAGAGTTGGATGATCCTCATGAATCATCTCTTCAGGGCACAAGAATTCTCCACCCTTTTGTACAGAAAGGCAAACAAGTGCAGTAGAAGTGCAGCATAGATGAAAAGAGAATTCTGAACTGAAGCAATATAAAACTAATTTTGAATATACAGTGAGATAGCTATAGGACAATAGGACCCTAATGAGACAATACAGCAAGCCAAGACTTCTAAAGTGGCTACCTTATATTGCTAGAGGTGTTCTTCACGGGAAAATCAGTGATGCTATTTAAGAACTTTCACTAACAGGTAGAATGACTAGAAGAAAAGCACCTTCAGTAAGTTTGTGGATGTCACTAAATGGGGAGCAGTACTTGATGTGCTGGAGGAAAAAGTGACCATCCAAATGGATTTCAATGTGCTGGGGAAAATGGGCCAACGGAGATCTCATGAAATTTAACAATTATTAGAGTGTAACAAGCCCATGCAGGAGAAGGGGCCGAACTGGCTTGAAAGCAGCTTTGAGGGAAAGACTCTGGAAGTCCTGGTGGCCACGAGTTGATCCTGAGTCAGCAGTGCACCCTCGCGGCTCTGGGGGAGAACTGCTCACTGAGCAGCTTCAGTGAGAGCACAGACAGCAAGGTGACAGAAGGGATTATCCCCAGAGGAATTATCCCAGTCTTTTTAGCATCTGAAAACAGGCTTGAGTGCTGCATTGGAATTTAGGCTCCGTACTACAAGAAAGGTATTCACAAACTGTAGAACTACTGGTAGAGCTACAAAGATGTCTGGAGACCAGAATCATAGAATTGTTTAGGTTGGAAAAGACCATTAAGATCATCAAGCTCAACCATTAACCTAACACTAAATCCACCACTAAACCATGCCCCTCAGTGCTACATCCACATTTCTGTTAAATGCCTCCAGGGAAGATAACCCAACCACTTCCCTCAACAGCCATTGCCTCACAACCCTTCTGAGAAGAGTTTGAGAAAATAAGTGAATATTTCTTTCTTCTTTTCAGTCTGAAGTAAGGCTAGTGCAGTCTTGGTGCTGCCTTCAACTACCTTATAGATTGTTATAAAGAAGATGAAGACATATTCCTCTCAGAAATACACAGAGAAAATAAAGGTTGGGCAAGATCCAGAGCAATCTGATCAAACATTTTGTTTCAGCTGGGCCTTGGATCAGAGGGCTCCAGGGACAAGTTCCAATCTAATTTATTCAGTGATTTTAAATTATAGAAAACAATATCTATTGAACACATCTTAAGTTTCAATGATTCCTGTTACAGCAATAAGGGCAGAAAAGTTAATGTTTAAGAACAAAAAGAATGTTAACAATTTTTTTCTTTCTTTATTCATGTTTTTGCTTCTAGACTTTTCCAGCTGTGATTTTATGTGCTTATCTGAAGGTTTCAGTTCTCTTAAACCATACTATGCATAAAATTCCAAGAGTTAAATTTCTCTTTCATAAAGGAAATTGTGTTCCTTGGAGGGTCAGCTCTACTGAATATCTCTAAACTCACATAAAATACATTTCTGCAAGATGGAGCTTTTTAAAGCTTTAGATCTGTATGCATTGTCTAGCTGAACTTGGCACAACTTACACCTCATAAAACCATAACAGTGTTATTTCATTTTTTCCTATACAGTATGTGTGAATGTGTTCTATTTCTTGGTGAAATTCTGTTTTTCCATTCTGCTCTGTGGGACATGACTGTGGAACAAATATTAGTTTAAATCTACAATGTAAAGGAGAAAACGATAAAAACAGACCAGCAATAAGCTATAATAATCACTGTAATATGTTTTATGCTTTCAAATTGCTCCTGGTTTATCAGCCAGTGAAGTTATGGGTAGAATAATATCTGCTGTTTTCAGTGTTGTATTCTATCTGCAGGTGCTGCTCAGATGAAGAACATACACTGAAGAACAGACATTTAATAGAATGAGAAGCTGCACATAAAAGTATCTCAGAATACCTCTTGCCATTTAACCAAATAACTATTAACAATTTATCAGTATTCAGAATACTGGTTAAAATCAAGGCTAACCTGGACTCTTTCTCTTTTCCAATGAACATTATAAGTGCATTAGCAATATAGAACTAAACCAATGTATTAGATATTTTGTGGTGACAACATATACAATTATGCCAAATTTTGCCAATTCTCAGGCATGTAATTGCCTAAAACCTACTTTTGTGCTATCTGAACATGAGAAAGACAGTTATGGCAAGCGAAAAATCTTCATGACTTTCAGGTTTTACAGCTATTCTGAGTCGTGCTTCAACACACAGCCCTCTCAGGTAGTGATTATTTTGCACATTTGTCATGAAAAAAAATACATTTGTTTGCTTCTTTTGCATTTATTTTTCCTTTTATTTACTTTCTGCTTCTGCCTTTTACATTCACTTCCCTCCCTGCTTTTTTTGCCTGGTATCATATTATCTAGCTCAAGTTTAGTTTGTTTTTGAAGAGAGAAGCATACAATTAAACGTTAATTCCTTTAATCTTTATTGGACTGAAAGGGAGGAGAAGAGGAAGTGGTTGATGTGTTAACATTTAGTATTCAGGTCATTACTACTAAATGAGTTTTAAAAAGACAAACCCCAAGGTCTTCAGCACTTATGAATTAAAATGGTGAAAATAGCATAATAATATACCACTGTCAGGTTAAAAAAAAAAAAAAGGTTTCTATATTGCCATCAAAAAATGGAACCAGGATTTTACTCTATGCTTTTGCAAGACTAATATATGCAAATGTTATTATATTTGGATCTTGCAAAAAGGTAATAGCTGTGATTGTATAGCATAAATTTCACCTTCATTCAGACAACACTGTAATAAGATACATTTCACATGACACACAATGACCATATTCTAAAATCTAACCAACATCAGTGGACAGTGAAAATTTGTTTGGTACCTAGTAGATAGGAACAAAATACTCATTAGGGATTCTGGCAGATATATCTATGATCACTTCATTGTGCATTCTTTGGAAAATAAATCTTCTCATAATTTATGAATTTATTGATCCAGAAAATTTTGGTTTAGGGCTATTGTCAGAGCTGTTTTAATAATTTGAATTAACTCCATATCAATGTTTTCTCAGCCTGGATGGGATTTAATTTGTATTATACAAAGTTTTGTAAGATTGCATTGACTAAATATGTATTTTTCATCCATACCTCCAGAATCAGTGAAAGTGCAGCCCTAGGGCTATCTTTCTTCTTGTTTCCATAAAAAACAGCTTTCCATAAAAAACAGAAACTAAGATGGGAAAATATGCTAGGAATAAGAAAAATGAAGTGAGAGAGGTGCGATAGAGTACAAAACAGTGAAGGGGAGGAAAGGTTCTGGGGTGGGGGAAAGCAGCATTCAGCTGAACAGAAAAGGGATATAATTTATAATATATAATTAACCTCTGGAATTCCTTCCTTCAGGAGGAATGGCACTTCCTATTAGAGAGGTTGAGACTGTAGCTGACTCTAAATGAATCAGACAGTTATGTGAGCCATGGGACTGTCCACAAAATTAACCATAGGCTATTCTTTTCTTTTTATTATTATTCTGACAAAGACAGAGTTTCAGTGATTCTGAGCATAAACAGTCATCCAAGAGTGAGTTAAAAAATGCATTTCTTCCAAGGAAAGGTTGTCCTTTTTCTTCAAATTTTCTTAGACTTTCTCTTAAAGCATTGGCCACTTGCAGAGGGGGGGGGATATTGGAATTTTCAGACTCACTGAATGTCTTAAGTTTGATAGTTTTTTTATTGTTATATGACATATTTTCCATAAACCACCCAAGAACAGTTTATATTTGCATGGTGAAAATACCATGCAAATCCCTGCCACCTCAGTCACTGCATTTGTAAAAACAGTCTGCATATCTAATACTTAAAAAAACTCTGCAGAGCTAATAGTGCACATAGCAATACTCTGGGGATGTGCTTTGCTATGACTAGTTCATTTAAGTGAGAAGTCACTTCGTGTAGGGTGAAAGGGTCAGCTGGATCTGGAAATAGCTGTATGAATTACTTCATGAATAGTCCCCTGGCATGAGAAAATGAAAGACTCCAGGAGCTCCCTGTAACAGATAGGAAACCAATTTGAGTAAAACCTGCGAGTGGAACTGAACTCTGACAGGTGCATGTTTTGTTACAGACTGCCTTCTGTAGTTGTTTTTGTACAGCATAGTAGCAGCAGGAAGAGGAAAGGAAAGGACAAAAAAATAATTAAGATGTGTAGCATGCAGGCTTTTAGTGATGCCACTGGAATTTTTTTAATTATCAGCCTGAAAGTGAGTGAAGAGAGATGGAAGTGGAGTAAGAATTTGAAGTCTAAAAAGTGTGCTAGAACCTTGCAGTTAGGTCAAATCACATTTAGTAAACATTAAAATGATTTTTCCAACTCCTGATCCATCCTCCTTAGTGGCCAGAGGTGTCCTTAGAGCACTTGCTGCAGTTTTTAGTGCCTCTCCACCCCACTGAACCATTGCAAGCAAAAATCCTGGTGTGGAATGGTAAAGAGGTGCTGGTGTCAGTTTGTCAGGGTACAAGCTCAAACAAGATTCCAGACTGCACTCCACTGTTGGAGTCAGGAATTCTGAAAAATATTTTCCTGCATGTTTTAAGGGATGAAAAAGTTCTGACAAACACTGTTTTTAACCTTTGTTCATGGAAAGGGCTTCTGGGCTCTGGGATGTAGCAGAGCTTTCAAGAATGTGTATTAGATAGTAGCATAATATGTAGTTTATCACAGGGTGAGAAATTTAGATTTCTGGGGCTTCTAAAATGGCAGGCAGGTGAAGGCAAGATGGAGGAACCTTGTGGTTTTCAGGCTTCTTCCTTTGTCATCTGCTCCATCTTCTGCTGTGATGGGGGGGGACTTTCTAATTGGTTTAGAGACTGACTTTCTAACATAGATGGTAGATGTTGGAAAGTTTTTATAAATACTGGGGATGTAATTTTTAGTATAAAAGTACACACCACCTTGAAGGCAGGGGATAGTGCCTGGAACTGACCTGCTGTGAAGAACTCTGTGAGTCAGGGAAAGAATGTAATAGATAAGAAAGAATAAACAACCTTGATAAACCTTGAAAAAGAGATGGCTCGCAACCATTTCTTCAATCTCTGGCCGGGGAAAAAGACTTTTGCATTCTCGGGAATCCCCCAAAAACCCACAAAACATTTTTTAAAACCTGAGACTCCACAACTTCTGCTCACTGTTTGACACTATGAGATGGTCCTTTCCCTTGTGCCCAGTTGTGCCACTGATCGCTCCATCACCTAATTCACTGAGGATGAGTAAACATGAGATATGCATATCTGCATAATTAGGTGTATTGAGTGACAATTTTTAAATTGAAGTTACTGTGCTGTAGAGCTGACCTTAGCTCAGCTGGCACTCTAACAGTGTAAAAACTTTGGTTTTATTTCAGCAAATGAGTCATTTACTGACTGCTTGTTCTGCCTCAGCAAATTATTCTTGACAGAGCTTTCAGATAGCAATATATAAAATTTTATCCACCTACATCACACATTTTTGTCTGAGTAAGCCATTTGACTTCTGTTATTATCAGTGGAAGGAAAGTAACTGTTAGAGTGATATCCATTTCTGTTAAAAAACTTAAATCTAAAGCAGGTCAGGTGATTCTCAATGCAGAAAATCTTATTTTTCCTCCATTGACTATAATTGTATTCTGGATAGCTAATGCTGAGTCCCTTTAAGGTACTGGGATGCCACAATTAGGTTTCCTCAAAGCCTTAACTTCTCCAGAATAGGAGAAATGTAACAAATTGCTCTGGACAAATGGGAGGGATAGTGGGTGTTTTTTCTGTCTGAGGATGTTCTCTACCAAGATGCTGGACTGATTAGAGGCCAGGTATGTTTTTCCTTTTGAGAACAGGCCTTCATTTATGTAGTGGACCTAGCTATTATAATTAGTATTCCACTGATGAGCAGTCCAGTGAGAAAACTCCTTTTTCCATTTACATGGGAGAAGGTATTTTTTTGAAATATTTTGTCATAAGAACTGGTATCTTTTCTCTTGCTGATCTATTTCAGAGGATTTTGTTACAAGTCCAATGATAAAGCCTTTGTTTTTCATCAAGAAAAGAGGGATGTCCTTACTTTCTTAAAAGACTTAGTTATTGTACTACAATAAAATACTATATATATATATATATATATATATATATATATATATATATATATATACATTATAGCATAATGTGGAAATAATAAACTTAGGGTTTAAAAGATTCATCAATATAATCTATCTATCTAATTCATAATGGTGCTTCTCAAGATGAAATACTCTGTAGATAGAAAACAATTAGTACAGAACTTCAAATAATTGCATCTAGCTCTTGATTACATGCTTACTGCAAGGGCTTTAGCAGAGCTAATTATGAACAGGAAAAATCTCTAAGAGAGCTTAAAGGTCTAGCTTGAAATAATGTACCAATAAGTGCAAGTTCTCTGAAAAACATATTAATCAAAAAGGTACTTTCCTTACCTTAAATTAGTTGATATGAAAATGAATTCAACAAATAAGAGTAAGAATAATGACAATGAAATCAGAAAGTTCTTTGCTATTGTAAAGAATTTTGGCATTTTGAACACGCAATTTTGGTATTTTCATCTGTTGTTAGTCTCTCAATAGCCTCATGACAACAGTCATGGGTTATGATTACAGTCACTTTGGAAGAATTTAGGGGACTGATACCATTCACTGTCTCATTAGGAAATGACTCCTTTGGTCTGCCTTTCCTACTGTCTCCTTCATGGATACCAACACATTGTTTTCTAGTCCACTGCAGAATAGAATGACCTAGCCCATTTAGAAACTCCTTCATCATCACAATTCTTATTAGAAGAAATGTGATAAAACCTCATAAACTCTCCAAAGAACTCATAAATACAGCCTGATTTTTATTGATAATCCTGTGACTTCTCTGCAGCAAGCTAACCTGTTTCAGATGTGAGGAAGTAAATCTAAGAATATTTTTGGGGATAAAACCACAGCTGTCCAACCACATGTTGCTAAGAATGTTACCCACTCCACTGGTGGCTGCTCATCTCATTCAGCCCTGCAACATGAAATTCTGGATTTCCACGTTTCAATGATCACAGTGTCATCCTGAACAACTGAAATGTATTCAGACTGGGGCTTCATAATTTCCAATGCTAACAAAAAGACAAGAGAAAACTCTTCCCCATGAGATAAAATTCCTTTTTTTTGTATTAATGGAGGGCTTCATAAATGTAAGAATAATTACGTACTGGAGATGATGCAGTTTCCAGCACTGGTAATATTAGAAGCTCTCTGACAACCATAACACAGTTGAAATCAGTTTTGACTTTGGATATGTTTGAAAAATTCCCAGCCTCTTCCAACAACTCTTTGTATCATTGTGTGACTAAAGAGTAGCCAGATTTTTGACACTTGACAATTAAAGCTTCAGTCTAAAATATCTTAAACCATAGGACCCCAATATCTTACATTTTAAGATAATGAGTACACCACTATTATTGCATATAATCTTTTTTAAGTACAAGGAAAATCATCTCTAAAAAATGAGTGAAATTAAACTTTTAAATTTTTTATCACTGAAGAGATGAGTATGATAGCATGAGATTTGCAAGCAATGCTTCTTGGATTTATGTGATTTCAAAAGAATTCATTAAAGTTAATGGACACTGTCTGATTTAAAACTCATCCAGACATAATGTAACTTCTATGACATAATGGGACATGTGACTGTAATAACAGCTCTGTCATATTAATCTCTCCATTATGCAGTTGCCACATCATCCTTTTCACAGACAAAAGCTTCCACAGTGGTGTTTGACTGTGATGCTAATAGGAATCCCTTTACTATTGTCATTGTTCTGCATTCTCACAGGTTTGATATAATACTGATAATCTCTTTTACAAAGTTCTTTATTTCCTTTGCCCTTTCAAAACACTAAGACACAACCAACATAACAAAAAAATAACTGAATCAAAATTTTCTAAATTTGGGAGAAAGGAGAAATCTGTATGCATGTCAGGTAAACAGAATGGTAAGATAACCCAGAAAGTAATGTGAGGAAGAACAGAGAGATGAAAGACCACTTAATTTAAACAGGAACAGGATAAATTAGTCTTTGTCCTCAGACGGCAAGAGTCACAGAGCAGATCTTGCACTTCTGCTATGTTTTTCATAATTTTTACTTCATTGTTCAGTTATTTTTATTTATAATGAAATTTTATCTTACTTTTTCAATTCTTGTATGAGGAAGAGTTAGAATATATGGTCAATGAATCAGCATTCACATTATTTTTATTTATGTTGAGATATGATGAAAGACCCCTTCTCTAATTTCTTCTAGTTTGGAAAATAACAATAAAACAGAGTTTCTATCTATTCACATGTAAGTGACTTTCCAAGCGATAGAGCTGACTGTAATTTCAAGTTATACATATGTATTAGACATTGTAGATAGAGATAATATCCCATACTGTCCATGATGATTGACTTCATTTCAGTCATTCATTTGAAGAAGCTTTCACAGGGTTAGTAACAACACTGGCAGGGAAATTGTTTCCCAAAGTTTTCATCTTTGAAATTTTGATCATAAAAAACCAAAAAGGCAAACATCAACTGTCTTCCACTAAAATGTAATGGAAAACAAAACAATGACCGAGTGGCCTCTTTTCCTGGTGTATATTTTTGACAGTTAATATTGCTATTATTACAATACCATCTAGGTATATTCAGTGATTTTTTCAGTGATATATTCAAGACCCAGTTTTCCAAGGATCTTAAATTTTTGTTCTAGAGATCTTACTGTCTCAATGCTTGCATTTTTCTCCAATGTTCTGTGGCTGTACTCTACCAAGCTGCTATAAAACTGAGCTATCAAAGTTTAGTTGACGCCTGAAAATTTGTATTTAAAATTACATTGCTGTTATATCACTACAACCTACTGTGTAGAAAGGTTCCCAATAGGGTGAATGATGGGGAGGCAATGGGGAAGAAGGAGGACAGTTATGAAAGAGTTTTGCCAGAGATCACTTATATTGTGAAAGGGAAGTGTATGTTGAATGAAGCAAGGCTGGCTGCAGTAATGCTGGCGTGCAGCATCTGCTGGGACCAGTGACCTCACAGGTCCCACTGACATCAGCTGTAGTAAATCAAAGTAATGCAAGACTATGACATGAAGATTGTGGTTTCGATCTGGATTCCTTGCTTCTGGAAAAGGGGCTACTTTTGTCTGTCGACTGCCTATCTACTCCTCCACCACTAACTGATTCCCAGTAACTAAAGAGTCAGCCTTGAAAGAGCCTTGAGTCTCTCCTGTGCCAAAAATTGTGTAAACAGTTTTAAGAATGTATTCTTTTATGATTT
Organism: Certhia americana; assembly: GCA_018697195.1. Classification (NCBI taxonomy): domain Eukaryota; kingdom Metazoa; phylum Chordata; class Aves; order Passeriformes; family Certhiidae; genus Certhia; species Certhia americana. Next base: position 38,692,250 of record CM031879.1, read on the forward strand.
CTTTTGTTAATGTGTGTCTTAAAAGTTGATGGTTAATTTTCTGGATTGCCAGCCCTCATTTTATAGATAAATAAACAGATCGATAGGTATAGGTATAGGTATAGGTATAGGTATAGGTATAGGTATAGGTATAGGTATAGGTATAGGTATAGGTATATATAGGGATAGATAGATAGATAGAAGATAGATAGATAGATAGATAGTAGATAGATAGATAGATAACAAGAGTTCTTAGATATTAGTTTATTCATATAGTCACGCAGCAGGCATTAAGATGATAGCAGGCTTTGGCTGGGAAAGAATTAATTTTCTTCCAGGTAGCTGTACAGTGTTCTGTTTTGGATTTAATATGGGAATAATGTTGATGTCACATTGATTAGTTGTTTAGGTTTGAAAAGATCTCTAAGATTACTGAATCCAACCATTGTTTTATGCTTGAGTTGTTGTTCAATAGTGCTAACACTTTTCAATTTCCATGCTCTGACAATGAGAAAGTGCATAAGAAGCTGGGAGGGAGCATGGCCAGGACAGACGACTCAAACTGGCCAAAGGGACATTCCAAACCATAGAACTTCATGTTCAGTGTAGAAATGGGAGAGCTGACCCCTGCTCAGGAATGGACTGGGTCAGCGGGTAGTGAGCAGTTTAATTGTGCCTCACTATTCCTGTCCCACTTTCTGTTATCTCCCTTTACACCATTATATTGTTGTTGTTGTTGTTATTGTTGTTGTTGTTGTTGTTGTTGTTGTTGTTGTTGTTATTATTATTATTATTATTATTATTATTATTATTATTATTATTATTATTATTATTCTCTCAACCTATGCGCTTATTATTATTATTATTATTATTATTATTATTATTATTATTATTATTTTCTTCTCTCAACCTATGCACTTTACCTTTTTCAGATTCTTCTCCCCATCCCACCAGGGTCAGAGGAGTGATCTCTATGATCTCAGAAAACAAAGGGTTAGTAAAAAGAAACACAGACTATTTGGGTTTGTGTTTCTATTTTTAAGCTGATCCTATGATTATCTTAGGTTTGACTCATAACTTTGAATGGTTGAACTTGGCAACGATTACAATATATATAAATCTTTAGAATTTCAAAAGTAATATTCTGGTTTCCAAAGTGCTTTTCCAGACAGTCTGTTTTGATCTTTAGTCAAAGTGTTTATTTGCTCATCTACTTCACTATCATGTATAATCACTAGTAAAATATGTCACAAATGTTTTCTCATTCCTTTATTTTTGTGTATAATCAAATTATTCGATTTTTATAAAGAATAACATTACTGTTATTATTAACTGTGTTCATTTTCTTAAGAGATTATCATTACTACTATGTGAGAATGGGGGAATTTCAAGAGATTTAGATGCTCTGTTGATGTGAACTCATTATAAGTCTGCACTTTTGGTTGTTTAAAAGATGTTGATACTTTTCATATGAGCCCTTGGCCAGATTAACTTTTTCTTTGAAAAAAAATTATCCAGCCAGTAAACCTTGCCTTGTTTTTGGTTCTCCCTAGTTTCCTCACTTTGGTGGAAACAGATCCTAGTTTCATGGAAACCATCACAGCATGGTGGGGCACTTACACATACATGGCATCTGAATGTGTGAAAGTGATGGGAGACAAGACACCCTTTTTCTTGTCTTTCCCCACCTGTATCTAAGATGCTGAAAGAATCAAGTGAGAGGTAGGTACATCATGTCAGGTGTGGCCTGGCTGCGTTCAAGTAATAGTTATCATGGCGAAGATACTACAACAGTTTCAAGAAACAAGACATCTTACAGGAAAATAAACCAGATAAATTTAAACCACTTTCAGGAATGGTCTAGACGTCAGGATTTTCAGAGCATGTATGGAATTAGTTGCTTAGACAGAGCTTGATCATAGCTTTATGCAAAAGGTCATATTTTAAGGTAGTCTGAGAAAGGTAATAGTGGACCAAAGCACAGGATTTTTGCCTTACCTTGACTTCTAATACTTCCTTTTTTTTCAGCTTATCCTATTCCTTAACTGCAGCAGCAGACTCTCTATTGACCTCTATACTGTAGTTATGCCATTCTATGACAGGGAACAAAAGATTATTTCTAAATACCAATGAATTGTCTACAGTGTTAATTCGTTAACTGACAGTAATAGTCTTTGTATGAATTCAGATGTGACTGTTGTGTGCAGGAATCTTCAGGAGGATATATCAATCTGTTAAGATTTGCAATACTTCATAAGATTTAATTAATGCAAATCTTATTTTGTTCAACAAAATTAGTGAAAAATAGTCTAAAAACCCCAACCTTGAAAGAATGTATTCTTGAGGAAATAACAAATGGCTCAGCTTATTAGCTGACTTCTCATGCATTTTTTCCATAGTAAATCATTGTCAGAAGATTGTTTTTCCTTTTGACAACAAAGAGATTAACGTTAGAAAGGACACTTTAAGTAAACCTCTATTGGCAGCTGCATTTAGATTTTTACAAAAAATGGGAATTGGAATATAGAAATAGAAGACAGGAAAACACTGAACTATTTAATCCCTCTTGGCTTTCTTCAGCAAGGGCTTGCATCAATCGAAAGGAACATCTCTGTTTATACTTAATTATACTGAACTGTATGTGACATTAAGTGGTTAGCACTATACGAAACCTTGTGTTGAATTATGTTATTTTCAAAAAAAAGAACTTTTATGTTTTTGCAAAAAATAACTATGAAATATTTACTCTAAAATAAGGCTATAAAGTCAGAGGATCTTAGTTTGGGAGTGTGCAATTATCAGTAGAATATAGTGTTAAAAATGGGATTCTATAAACTATGAAGTCAGCAATGTAATGCCAAGTCTTGTTCTAATGAACACTTAGTTAAAAGTGATAATATATTAACAGGGCATATTGTATCTTCAGTATCATTTATAATTTAATAACCTAATGGCACCTCGAAGATGTAGCCATAAATGGCAAACTCTTTTCTAGTCTAGTTTTTTCTTCTGGATTTCAACATAAAACAAAACTGCTTTAAAAATTACGATAAAAGTATCTTTTGCTGGTGTTAGGCTAGGAGGCTAAGACATAAAACAGTAATATGCATAGTATAAATTAAAAAATATTCCAAGATTTGGAGTTTTTACATTGCATTATGCAATAGGGGAAAGTTACTGAGCAGAATAGTTTGCTAGAACTAGCCAGCAAGTAGACAGGAACTGTCCTCATTAGTACAGGGGTGTGGGTTTATATATTTTTTTTTATGGTATTCATAATAAGCTGGAGTTTTTTACTTTTTGTGTATGTGTGTGTCTGTGTGTCTGTGAGAAATGATTTTTCTTTTGAGACCCAGTCTTAAGGGAAGAACACATTGCAGCATGTGTATATCTTTTTTCTTAAACTAACACATTGGTGGTTATCTTTTCACTGGGTTTTCCTGTTGTAAACACACTGAATTAGATCCTTATGTTCTGTGGGAATACAGTTTCTCTAGCAGTTTCAGTAATGGAAAGCTGATGGACCAAGGCACTGGGTATATATGTACACATATGTGTGTATACACATACATTTATATACATATGTATGTATTTATTTAAGCTGGGGGGGCTGCAGGGCACAGTGAGGAGAAGCTCAAGCTTCTTTGGGTCTCTCATGGCCAGTTCCAGACAATCAACCCACCAAGCTGATGTGGAGGCACCTCCATAAAAAATGTCTTGAAAAAAGCTGGTAAACATTGGGAAAAATGAACAGTAAAGCAAGAATTGAAGGAGGTGCTCCATGGCAGACAAGTGCATACCTCAATGGAATTACTGTCCATGGAGAACATTGATGGCTGATGTTACCTGGCACATGTAAGAGTGGCCTGACAAGAGAATTACTGAAAGAATGAAGAAGAAAATGTCCACTAAATGCACTGGCAGAAACGCTGGGAACTGGAAATCTGACAACCAGGCCTTGGAGCCAGAAACACCCTTGAAAATTTCAGCTGCCCTCTTCAAAGGGCACTCAGGGTACGTAGAAACCTGTGATATCCTGACATACCACTGAGAAAGAAAAACACAACTGTAATGGCAATTTATTGCCTGAGAAGATGGAAAACAGTCTAAGAAAACAAAAGGGGATTGAAAGTACAGAACATAGCATTGCCTATTAACTGTTACATGTGAAAAATAAAAATTAACATCATCAAAGTAGGCTGTTTAAAGTAGGATTTTTGTATGACTCCCTGTTATAAGAAGGATTTTATTTTTTCTTTTTCCAAAATGGAACCTCTCTGTCTCTCATACTTTTCCTTTCCTGTGCAGGCTGCAAACCCACTGTGTGAGACCTTGGACTCCCATGGGGGTCACCTGGCTAATTTGATGGGCTAATTTGCAGGTATCACATCTGGGGTGAGAGTCTGCCCATTACCTTATTGGTCTTTTTTTGGCCCCACTGTTGAGTCACTTTGTCCTTTGACTCCTGAGATGGCTGGATTCTCATTTGCAATCTCTTTGTACCCTTTGGTATGGTTTGGCCCCTTCTGAGATCAGTTTAAACAAATCCCAAACCTCAGAACTGAAAACTTAAACTATGCTATCCAAGTTTGATCACTCAGGAATGGCTTGACATTTGAAAGTTTTAAGCAAGTAAAGTAGCTTCTGTAAAAATGGTTTAATAAATGTTATCTTAACCTACAACATCACCTAGATTGTTAAATGTATGCTGGAGAAAGGAAATGAAGGCAAAAACAAAAGCTGGGGGTTTTATATATATAATTTTGGTCAAGGAACTTTTCATTCAGTTGAATGAAGTAAAATGGAAAGGAAGTCACCACAGTACTTTGTTCCATAGCATTCAATACTCTATGTGAAAGTGAAAGTGTCAGCATTTTTAGAGACAGGGATGGAAGAAATAGTAAAGACACTTGCTTTCATCTGCATACCAGTATTTAAGTAACAGCTTAGAAGTTCTAATGACCTGCATTCAATCAAACTCCTTTTACCTAGTATAAAAGGTATCAAAGCAAAATTGAGACCCTCTGTTGAAGTAAAAGAAATGTTAAATCCAAGTACTGAAGTTAAAAGCCTGCAGTAGGCTCCCAAGCATATCTGAGAAACTTTAGATTTTCACTTATTTCTTTGAGATGAGAATCTGAGACACTTAAATGATTGCAGAAGCAAATTTTAGAAGTATTAGGTCAAAAGTTAAATGTCTTGAATGTTAAATTGCTTCTTAGATCTTTGGTAATGTTACAAAATATTAGGATTCTTTGTAGAATAGTGAAACTTATCCTAGGTGTTAGGTTTTGCTTTAACCTAATTTAAATTCCTCTACATCTGCACATAAACTGGGAAAAAAACCTAATAGAAAAAATATGTTGGCTTTTTTTTTTCCCTTTCCTGCCTTTTTAATTTTTTTTTTTTTGTAAGAATGTCACTGCTTTTCGTATTGACCAGATTCAAAAATAAAAAACACAAATACTGTTGTTAGACCACAACAGTAAAATTTCTTTTAAATTAAGAAAATAAATGCCAAGATGTGAATACCAAAAATCAAAGTTATGAAAGGACTAAAAGTTATACAACAATAATTACTGAGACATCTTTACTCAAAAGTTTATGCAATGAAGGAATCTTGCTTTGTGTGTAACTAGTTTTAGATACATCTCCCATATACTTTCTTCCAAAATGCCTGGGAAATTATAATTTAGTTGGAGGAAAGCTGAGATAGCGATAAGCATGTAAATGAACTAATTTCAATCTCAGTTTAGGTGGAACTTAATGCTTTTATTAAAAATACTGTTCTGTGCTAAATTTTTTTCTTTAAAAACCTGTAAAACACATTCATATCATTACTTTACTGTACCTACTATCTTCTTTACAGCACCCAATACATAGTTTTCTCTAGATTTTTGTCTATCGTTCCTCCTTTAATCTCATTTTTTCCCTAGAAAAGCCCCTGCTCAGTCATTCCAGCCTGTGCTGACGTTTCAAGCCCAGAATTTTCAAGTGGTTTAAAAATTTGACATTATTTTGCCTATCTTTATCTAGCAGAAGCATTTTTTATTCTGTTAGTTATTTCCATTTATTCCCAAATTTATTCTATTTTTAATACTGTAGTAATTCCTGACAGCAATTAGAATCTTACTAATACTGACTGGGTGTTGGAGTGAACCCACAACAAGCCTTGTCTTTACTCTAGAAGTCTTTAATAACAAATTGGCCAAATTTCCATTTGGATGAAAAGATTTAATATCATAATAAAAGATTACAGTGTTGGCTGAATTGAATCTTGCAATTTCTAAAATTTTTGCTTTGTCATGTAACTTTTTCTTTTAGGATCCTTTCAGTCTGTACTATTCTCTGTGATTTAAATAAAACAGTAAATTATGTTGACTGAATCAAATACTTCAGTATTTTGGATCTTCTTTGCATCCTAAGACACTAATTGGCTGATGTTTTCCTTCCTGAGGCTGAAATGTTGTGTAACTGAGGTAAAAGAACCAAAGGGAAATGACTCAGCCACAAAAATGAAAGGTATTACCATTATGATTATTATTTTAAATAATATAATTTAAAATAATATAATATTATGTCAGTTTATATCCAAAATGTATTTAATACATACGGCTCAGAACATAACATTTCGCAACAACCAAAGAGTATATTCCTGTTTCTAAACTCAAGGATTGATTTCTCTCTATCCATGTTTCTGATTATAAGCATAGAGACATTCTTTTATATACACAAATGTATAAAAACAAAAAATTATTTAAACCATTATAAACTGGAGATATAGCAGTGTTTTGAGTTTATCTAAGCTGCCAACTATCAAATTTCCAGAAAAAAGAGTAACAGGCCTCTGTTACAGTTTAGAGATGTATCTCTAAAAAAGAACCCAATCCACTACTATTTTGATGCTAATAGCTAAGTGAACTTTCCAGGTGTTGTTACCAGACTATTTTACTGTTTTTCTATGGAAACAACGTTTACGCACTCATGGTATTCTTAAAATGTGTATTTAGTGTGAAAAAAAAAGTGTGAACCTTTTGCCAGTGTCAGTTTCCATGTGAGAAAGAGGTGGGGAATTCAAACATAAAAAGTCTTGCAAGTTTTGGGCAACTAAATAACTAAACAAAGGAAAGAAACCTTCCCCACAGTGGGGAAAAACTAGCATGAGCTGACATTGAGGAGTTCAGATAAATTTCATCTAGAGACCTACTTGGGAAAAGTTTAAACTGAAATTCATACTGTATTAAAATTTCGCCAAATAAATTCATCTTAAGATAATTTATTTATTCAAGGAAATAATTATTAATTTATTGATAGAATGATATTTAAGGCAAGACTTGGACTCAGACACCATTACTTTGATTTATACTTATTCCTTGTATTAGTTTAATATGTAAAAATATTTCATTTTCAGCATTTGGGGTTCTTTTTCCTCCTTTCCTTATTCTTCGTTTCTATCCTGTATCTCTGCTTCTTTCCTCTGAGTATGACTGAGACAGCTTTATCTGCTCTAGGTGGAAAATGCTCTCCCACACCTAGGCTAGGAGATGTTTTTAGGCTCAGTGGCTATGTAACTGTGTTGAAACTGCAATGACCTCCTATTCAGTGACTGTAGAATCAAAAAACTGAAAAGACAGCAGAGGTAAGCTTATCAAGTTTTTGCTAGTGGGGATTGGGCAGAGTTAAAAAATCTTTTCAGAAGTTCTTAATTTCCTTTTCTGCCTAGTATTGTACCTCACATATTATCCCTTCTCCAGCCTGGAAAAATAATACCATTGAAATACTTTTCAATGGTGTTCAGAGATGTGGGACCTACTTATTTCAGTGCACAGTAATGTAAATTACTGTGTCCCAGAAGGCACCAAAAGGCCATATGTGTGCTGAATCTCACTTGGGAGACCTGCCTAAGGATTTGTGGGCTGCATTTGAGCTAAGGTCTTGACTTCCTCACCTTCCCAAGTAATGTTCTGCTACATACATGTTCTGCTACCTACAGTTCTGCTGTCCTGGCCAGACTTGTAGGATGGAGCTTGGACTCAGTTTATGTGTAGCCTTATCTCTATTCCTGCCTCCAGTCCAGTCATTTTTGAATGTCTTCCTGGATGGGCTGACTCACTGCCTTGTCTTATCTGGATTTGTCACTTGGACCTGTTGATACCACCACCCCTGACCAGAATCATTGGATGGCAGCCTGTGGAAGCATCACTGCCTGGCCTGAAGTGCTGAGGTAATCACAGTTCCTGGCTCATGTCCATCTGACAGCAGCCCTGCTCCTGCTGCTCCCTGACAGCTAGAATAGTTTTTCTGAAAAAAAATATTTTTGAACTAAGCATATATAAATTAAATACCCAGGCATACTTTTTTTGTTAATATATTAATGTTAGTAGCAGTTTCACTAAAATAAAAGAGCTTAAGTATTAAAAGAAATAAATAGAGGGTACATATTATGGGATTTTAATTTTTTTATGTTATTGAAATACTCTTAATTGATGGCAATGGAGCAAAAAAGCACCTGTTCTAGCTATGAACTTTTCCTATATTTGTTATGAAGCTTTAAAGCTTCCAGTCAGATTGCTTGTGTAAGTGTTTTGAATAAAATCATCAGTATCTGCTAGGATAAGCCTCTCCTAACATCTGTCCAAGAAACAGTACAATATCATTTAGAAACAAAGTGCTAATCTATTGCAATATTTGTTTTCACATAGTTCTGTCATGAAGAAAAACGGGTTATTAAAGTATCAGTTCAGATTTGACTCAATTTGACTTATTTAAACTTCAGGTTGATTAATATGTGAATGTGAAAACCAGGGATTCAAACTGATTGATACCGAGGGTTCCATGAAAAATTCAACAAAACTTCCTCCAGGAACCATATTATTTTCCTGTATCTTGAAGAATATAAGCCTTAATAAGCAAGGTGAATAAAGTTTCCACTTTCTTCTGTTTTACTTTCAGGGGAACTAAGATGAAATTGAGACTGGGTCTCATTTCTGCCATGATTACAGCATCGTTAAGAGTCTGTCTGTTATGGGTTCACTGACTCTGACATCCTGCTGTCTGTGTCAGACCAAATTGTTTGGGATCTAAATCTACAGCCTAGGGTAGAAATGAATATTCTACAGGTTATGTAAGTGAGAAAACAGAGTGTCACATGATCTGGGGCCAGAGACACTGGGATACCCACATGAAGAACATGCAAATATTTGAAAATCAAGTTCATATATACTGCTTGCCATGGTCTTGTTCTCGACTCTTCCCCTTCCCCACCTTCTTCTTTTCAACTTTAAACTGTCTTCACTTGGCTAGGATGGGAAGCAGAAGTGCTGAAATATCTAATCTTGTAAATCTTCCAGCCCAGCTGTGGAGAATCAAGTGGCTTTAGACAGTTGGAATATAGTTCAAAAGAGCATCCAGAGTTTTTGGTCTTTTTCCAAGTATTGAGAAACTTTCTGGTTTACCCATCATTCCATGTAATGTATGAGAAAGTAAACACACTCTGTCAATGCATAAAAATTTTATAAAAGTAAATCTGCTTCTGACCTGTTGTCCACTTGTAGGCTTGACTCTGACTTGCTTCAATGGGAGTTTCACTCAAGGAATGACTTCGTGATCAGACATCTGTACTGCAAACGAGATAATATGTATTAATGTGTGTGTTTTCTCTCTGGAATCAATTACAAGTGAGAAAAGAAAACTGTGAATTTAATAACTTTCCCATGGACTGAAACTGTACAACTACTTCATCCATCTATGCAATGCAATTCTAGAAGTAAGCATAGTAGAAAAAATGCAAAATTTAAAAGTTTGGTCAAATTAAACATGCCTTTTGTCATATGATACTTTAAATGAGAGGAAGGGGAAAAGGTTACATAATGCTGCTACATCTTTTTTTTTACAGAAAAATGGTAGAGGATCTGAGAACAATACTCTTAAACTATCCTAGAAAAAAAGTGTAAGAATTGCTACTGAGTTTGTGAAAAACAAACAGATTTTCCTGGCTGATGCAGTGGGAGAACAATTGCTTCTTTCATCCTGATGTTATGCATATATTGAAAACTTAACACCAAGAAAGGTGATTTGATTGTTATGGGTGCTATGGCTCTATGATGCTGTGCAAAAGTGAGCTACTTTCTTGCATGTTTTCTTCAATTTCATCTATGATGTCTCATCTTAATCATATCATTTTGCCTCAGGCTTGTATTCTGAAAGCAGATTTGAACCGCCTTGTGTTCCATGATTTGTCTGCACATGGAAATTGAAGAAGGAATTATAAGTAGATTGTAGTGATTCAGAGTTTCTGTTCTTAAGTGTTTCAGTTCAAATCTAACTCTGACTTTCATCACCAAATCTTACTACATATCAAAGTTTGACCAGTCATACCACTGACAGTTTGAGCAACATAATATGTTTTTAGTATCAAATGTAATTAAACAGAACTGTTTAAAAATAGGTTAATATGCTCAATAAAGTACAGGATGATTTACACATGGAAAGATTTTTTTTTTCCCCTTAAGCATAAAGTAGAATTTTAGAAATAGTATTTTCTTGCTATTAAATTTACATCTATTGCTTTCAAAACGTGTTCTTATTTGATAAATTTCTTATCTATGAGGTGATTGAAAGAAACTTTTCCTTTCCTAGACGTGAAACGTGATTGAGGTCTGAATTTAAATTTAGGTAAGATAACTCTTTGCAGGAGTTTCTATTGAAACTAAACGCCAGTGCAGTAACAAAGAGCACCTCTCCTTAAAACTGAAATCATATTTGCACACTAGATAGCTGATACTTGGATCAAAGGTTGCAAAAATATTTAGTCCTGTTCAAAAATTTGCAAAGTGCTAAGTTAGATGTTATTTCATTTTTTTGTCCTCAGATCCTTACCTTACAGTTTACTGCTAAAGACATGTCAGTAAGTAAAAAGTAATATAAAATATGTTTTACAAAGATGTTTGGACTGCAAAGCTTTCATAGTGTATTACTAAGTAAATGAAACAAATCATTAAATGGATCAGGAGCCAAGCCTGTGGGAAGGGAGAGATGTTGGCACAGATTGTTACTTTAATTTAATTCAATTCTGTTAAAGTATTTTATTGAACCTGCAAGTGACATTTATAATCAATGACAAACTTACAGACTGAAAGTCTTCTTTTTGAGTGTATTGATTAACTTTCAGTAGAGTATATATAAAGTATTTACAGTTTGAACATGATCTGTTAACCTGGAATATTGGTTAAAAGGATGAGAGACTTCAAACTGACTTATTTCCATGGTCAATAGATTTATAGAATAGATGATATTCTATACACAGTGATAGAACAGGTCTGTTACTAATGCTCTGATATAGTTAACCAGCTGTAGAGGACAATATTGGTCAGGGATGACTCTTAGGATGACAACTCTTTTGGTTGTTAGGAGTCAATTTTATTGTTGCTGTTGCACTCTTCATCCAGATCAGATTGACAATTCTGTCTTGCATAACCTAAACTACATTTAAATCTGAAAGTGTATCTTGTTTTCATGTTGCACTCTTGTTTTAACTCCACCTATGTATTCCCAAAAAAATGAGACTCTAAACAGATTTTTTCCCTGCTCTGCTTCCTGTGTGCATGCCTGCCCATTTGACTACTTATCTTAGATTGACTGAAGAAGAGGCATTCAGAATTCTTAACTTCAGCTATGGTTCTGTAATTCTTAATAAGTGATACCACTGCAATTTCTTTTTAAAGTGAAATCAGAGAACCTAGTGTAATTGAGTTGCATACTGTTCAGTTTTTAAATTTTCTTGCGTGTCATTTCATATTTGACAATAATTTCATATTTCATCACGTATATGAATACATAAGATAGGATAGATATTTTCAAGCTAATTTAAAAAGAGATTTAGAATACAAAGGTATATCTTGAAATTCCACTATGATATTTTAAAGATGTTTTTCATACATGAATAGAGATTTCAGTCTTGAATGTATTTACAAAAAAAGAAATTACATAGATTAATGCTCATTGCAGAAGCTAAGTTAATATTCTAACAAGAAGTGAAGACATGCCTATTTGTAGAGTAATCAGTTTTGAAATGTATTTTGTTGATTTTGGTGAATAAAACTGGGAGTTGCTTGCAATGAACAGCAGCAAATTGCTAGGGTAAGCAGTCTATGAACTTCTCATAGCTGCAGTATCTAATGACCCCAATTTTTATTTCATAGGAGCCTATGAAATACACCAATAGTCTTTTTTCATAGGACAAGATTAAGGTACATTGATTATGATCTCGAATGATAATCTAAATGAAGCAAGACTGAATCTTCCTCCATTTAAAATCAAAACAAAGCCAACTATCTTTCCAGTTATCTAAGATAGATAACTGGACTGTTTCCAAACATGACTGTTTGAACACTCATTCAGAACATACCTTATGAATTTGAAAGTAAATGAATCAAAGCACACAAATATTACTAGTCATATATTTTTTAAGAACCAACTGAAACCACAGAAAAATACAAATATCAGTGGAGGTGAATAACTTACAGGTCACTTCCCAGAAGCAATAAATTCAGATAGTTGTTACTCTTCAATGAACATTATAAGTCCATATTGTTGAACAATTAGCTGGAAACATGGTGGTCATGTTTATACTTTCACTTAAAAGAACTAAATTCAGGTGTGGGGGAGGCAGCATTGCACAGTCATTAATTGACTGCTTAGGATACTGTCTGGAGACATGCAGAGAAAGAGCTTGAACCTGCATCTCTGGCCCTTTGTATGTTCCTGTAGCTCCTACATTTTCTGCTGGCTGCTGGGACACTAGAATTAACTTTTATGAGTGCCTCTTGTTGAAGCACCTTGGTTTACATTAGTAATTAAATGTTCAGTAGACCTCAGTGATTTTGGTTGATTTTGGGTTGGGGTACAGAGTATTCTGTTATATTCGTTCTAAACAGTATTAAAAAAAAAAAAAAAACAAACAAACAAAAAAAAAAAACAGGAATATTGTGCCTAATAAGGACATGGTTTCCCATACCCATTCAGAAGTAGATTAATTTAAAATGATAAATAATTTCTTAAAACTTCTGTATGTATAAACTTATATACTAAAGAACAGATAAGCTAGATTTCTCCTTAAAGGGAAATACTGCTGTGCATAACCTGACCTTTTCCTCACCTCTGGATTTTTCTGCAGTTTTCTTATTTCCACTTGTAAACCTTTAGCTTTTTCTGCCTTTAAAACATTCTCCTCAAACTTGCGAAACAGGAGGTTAATCTCAGAGTGGGATGGGTTTTCAGCTTCTTTACACAAAGTAAGATTCAGTTCTTTTTAGTAGTCTTACAGGATTAAAAGCTCACAGCTTTGGAAACTGCTCCAAAAGTGAGCTAAATGAGAGAACAGCACAAGGAAACTCAGTGAATTTATCTAAACAGCTTTCCTCCTTTGAAAAGATTAAATTTACTTCAAGCATAAATGAGAAGTGTTTGAAACATCCAAAGTCCCAGGGGAGAGGAAAGACTAAGACTAAAACCAATATATCTTTTGATACTGTTGGCAGTGTCTGCAAGAACAACGCCAGGAATGATTGTGTTTGGAGACTGAATCAACCTTTCATCACAAGAAAGGCTTGGTGTTATGCTTCTAGGGAGCCACAGATAAAAACTATAACATCATGTTGTAATTAGCCAGGAATAAAAAAAGATTATCAGTCTATCTTGTTTTAAAGATTTACATCTAAACCAAATATCATTCAACGAGTTTCAATTAATAAATTAAGTAATGGTCAGCTACAGAACTTAATTGTTTTCCTTTCAAAGCGGGACAGGTACACACTACCTTACTCTTAAGTAAAAATCATCTTGTATAATAAACTGGCTTTGATATATTGTTTATAAGCAGGTTAGCAGGCTTCTGCCGCATTCAGTTCCCAGCAGACAAGATGTTTTTGCTTTTGGAATCTAATTTTCTTATAATCACAAATTAATTTAACAGAGGAAGCATCTGAAGCATTCATTTATCTTGCTCTGAATTCTATCACAGAGATTGAATATGTTTTAAGAAGGCCAGACTCAACAAGATGATAGTATGTTTCTGTAGCTCATGCTTTTGACATAGTGTTGACAGTGTGCAGAGTAAGCAGTTCCCAGGAGTCCACTTTCCAATAGGAATTGCAGAGAACTCTAATGTGGAGATAAGACACAGAAGTGTTCATGCTTTATAATTTGAAATTATTTCTCTTTGGAAGCCTGTGAAATGGGAGGCATAGTTTTATCTTTTGTTACAGTCAGAATCTTCCAACTATCAGTTTGAACATTTTAATGGTCTTTCATTTTCCTTATATGCAGTAGAATAAGCATTTCACAGATGCTCACAGATCTTTCATCCTCACAAACAAAATGTTATTCATAATTCATTTCAGCAGCTCTACTTCTTTCTTTATTCCCCTGAAATTGTGTTTATACAGTTACAATTGTAGAAAAGTTAGAAATAAAAAAGAGAAAAAGAAAGGGCAAAATTACAGATTCTGACAGGGAAATTTGATTACTTATTACAAGTGTCTATGGCCCAATATTTTTCCCAAGTTGAAATGCAGATGAATATCCAAGTTATTTAGAAAATTTATTCCTAGATTATTTTGCTAGTAGTGAAATCAAGTCTAAGAGCCATGACACAAGTGTGTAGTTTCATTTTTGTCATGACAGAAGACATATTAGTTTGACAAAACAATTGAAAATGATTAATCTGAGTAACTAAAGACTCAGTCTAATTCAAGACTTACCAATTTAAGCAAGTAGGATTTTGAGTTTTCAGCCTTCAAAAGGCCAGCCCTCTAGAAAATAAGGGGTTCTCTTCTAACTCAGCTGATTCAATTGGTTTGAGAAGATTAGAGAATGAAACTAAGAAATTTATTTAAAACATTAATGATACAAGAATAATTAGAGTTGATATCTCAGTCAAAGGGGACATACTGTAGAACTGGACTTCAGAAAGGATATTTAAAACCAGAGAAGAGGGGTCTGTCTGAGAGGTCAAGAAATTTACAGAAGTCAGACCCTGCAGAAAAAATTAAAAGCAAAACCTCCTTACCTATAGAAATTGATAAAACAAAAGAAAGCCCACAGTGAAACAGCAGTGCATTACAGGAAAAGGTGGATAAAATTGATAATCTCCCAGTGCTCCTAAAAACAGACAAATAGTTTGCAAAAGATTTGTATGGAAATGTCTGTCATTACTGCAGACAAAAGTGAAGAATTGAAAGCCACACATAGCAGGGAAAACTCAAAGAAAATAGTGTGCTCGTTCTATTAAAGTCAAGTAATCTACATCACAAAATGTCCAAGAACTGTAAGAGAAAGTTGCAAATATGGAATATCTAGAAAATTGATACAATCCATGTCTCAAAATAAGAGTCTTGCTGTCTGACTATAAAAGAGAAATGATGGGGAAAGTAGATTAAAAACACCAAATTTGCCTGATCTCAATATGGTATAATAATCCTTAAAAAGAGGGGGGGCGGGGGGAGGAGGGGAGAGTAAGTAAATTCAGATAAAAATGCTAGCTTAATTTACAAAAACAAATTAAGCCACCAAAAACATTTTTCATTGAAGAAAAGGAGTACACAAGGAGAATTTATAACAAAACACTTTTCCAAATCAGCTTCCTATTGGAAATCTGGTCCTTGTAGCAAAATACCAACAGCAAGTGGGCATCAAGTTTTACATTGGCAACAGCTTTTACAAAACAAGTGGCAGTGGAAGATTAAATAAGGATGGGAAACACACAATATTTTTAAAATAATGCATATTTTTTGCTAACTGAGGATGTCTATGTCAATACTCTAAATCAAAAAGAAAAAAATGGTGTGGATATTCAGACTGGGCATAACAGTGTGACTTGCACTATATGAGTGATAAGTCAACTTTGATAAATGTAATAGTGGAATTAAAATGTATTATTTTCCTTATGTGATAAATTGAATACAGCTATCTAAAGAACTTTTAGCTTAGGAAAACACTAAATTGTCTTATGTATCTAACACAAAGAAACCTTATTGTGACTTAGGCTCTGTACAGTACTGACAATAAATCACACTATAGGCAGTTCTGGTAGTTTGGATGGTCCTTCCTCATGCCTATACGTCAATTTCAGTCAGAAAACATCAGATCAGAGCCAGAAAATGTTCTCATGGGAGCATTTTAAGTCAGCTTGTTGGTTTTGGTTTTGGTTTTGGTTTTGTTTTCCTGGAAATGTCTCAAAGTTATGATGAATTTAATTTACTTTATTGTATTTCTTAAGTGAGTAGGATATCAGCTGGGAAGTTTTTAGGTCCCTTGCATAGAAGGCTGCTCTTTTAAGTTTCTCTTTCTCCTGATTTGAACTTGATTTCTTTCACTTGCTATCCTAAGTGGAAATCATCAGGCTGTTGGCTGTTGAAGCTAATTATACAGCTCACTCTATGTACAGATATTGGAATTGGACTGAAAAAGCAAGAAAACAAGATATAGAAAATTTTAATGTTGCCTCTACATGAAAGAGAAAAGAAAAATGTTTAGGTTGGATTATTAGTCAGATCTTACTACAATCTTTTTTATCATTTGCTGTTGTTAAAGACTGTAGTATGGCTCATTTTCTACATTCCTCTTTTAGTATAAGCTTACATCCTTCCTAACAGATAGAATATGATATTTAGTTTTTTTATTCACACAGCATATTTCGAGCAGTATGTCTAATAAAGACATATCTTCTCCTAGTCATCTGGTCTATTTAGATAGTGGTAGTTCATTAAATTGATGCTGGGAAAACCTGTGCCATTGGGATTCTTTTCTATTCCTGGGCAGGGATTTAGTGCCTGCTCACAATTTTTCTGTTAATTAAGATCCATATCTAAGCCCAAATGAATTGTTAATAGAGAACTGCTTACTCAGTATGAGGAGGGAAAACAGAAAAAAATTAAGAAATAAAAAGAATACTCTTGCAGCAAAACAAATGGTAAGTATAAGAAAAATTTCAGAAGTTCTGTCATTTTGTCAGGATATCTTTACCTTGATTAGAACTTCAGTTTTGGTTAAATAAGAAAAAGAAGAAATAAGAAAATCATCTTGTATTAAGTGTGCTCTTCCAGAACCCAGATAAGTAAGTCTGGATGCTTTAAAGCTGATCTCTTTTCTTTTCTCACATCTTATAGAAACTTGGTACACTTGGATAAAAAAAAATAAAATACAACCATTTATTAACGTTTCAGGGGAATGATATGAAATTAGTCTATCTGGACCTTTTGCTTGTTTCATTGTTAAAATTCTGTTAATATCTTCTTTTGAATATTTTTCGGATTAATTTCTATGTGGAGAAATTTGAAAAAAATATAATTGGGCTTTTAGATAGGACTTCAGAAAGTACTGAGACTTTCAACTGCTGTGGGAACTCTGATCTGATGAAATGATTTCTGTCTAATGGCTTCTTGAGATAGATGTTACCACCAGGGGAAGAACAATAAGACTGATTTAACAAAAATTGGTTGTTATGTCTATACTGTGGTGCAGGTCTTCAGGTCTTGGATCAAGACTTTTCTGTTCTTGAGCATCTGTGCTCAAGTGTTCAGCTTGAGCACAGAACTTATTTCTCCCACTGTGCTCAAGTGTTCAGCTTCAAGATTCAGTTGGATCCACTTGCAGATCAGAGGCAGAGCATGATGGAACGTGGAAGGAGGGATTTATGTTCAAGTGCAGGCTTCGACCTCTCAGTCCAGCAGTACAGAGTTCTGGGCTGCAGCCAGGGACCAGCCACACTGAAATCAATGCTCAGTAGGGTTTCTGAAGAAGTAGTTCAAATCTGTCAGGTGTTCTCTCTTGCAAGAGGTCAGAAACAAAAAAAGAGTGAAAAAAAAAAGCAACCTGCACCTGTCATCTTCTAGAAAAGAAGAACAAATGGCTTGAAAAGAAGGGCAAATGTCTCAAGAGAGAATATTTTTTAATTAGCTCCTAAGAAAATGCAAGAAAATTTATTTTTCTTTTCTCATTCATTCTTCCACAGTGACCATTTTCTCTTGCATAAAAGCTCCACTGATATTTAGAGATTTTTACTCTTCATATTTTCATCCTTTAATGACCTTACAGTATTCTTTCAGGATCTCATTATCATGGATATCACATTTTGTTCCTCTAGTGCCTGTTCTGATTATTTGTCTGAATATCCCTCTGTGCATGAAATTCTCAGATTACCTCAATTCTATACATTGCAATTTTTAAATTAGCTGATGGAAAGATTTCTCTGACTGCACATGAACTGTTCAGTATTGGATATGATGATTTTTTTTAGTGCAACCTCATGCAGGACATTTAGCAAATATATTTTCTCATCTGGAACAAAGCTAATGTGATTACTAACATCTGTACTGGATCAGGTAAGTGCCATAATTTATTTATTTATTTATTTTTTATGAAGATGGATCTTTTTTCTAAACATCACATCAGCCCAAGTCATGTCTTTGTGATCTTTTAAGCAACTGTTAAGGTAATGAAAACCTGCTTTTTAAGCTGCCAGCTCTGCACAGACGCTGTGGACAGCTACTTTGGGAGTAGAAAAAAAAATTCCTTGAAATTGCTGAAAAATCATATCTATAGTTTTCAGTGAGAAGTTGTAACTTCACAGGAAAACTGCTGAAATAGCATGTGTAAGAGGTTCAGGAAACACAGACAGAGAGACTATTATAGTCTTTTCTTCTATTGACTTCTAAAATCTTTCTTCTGTTCTCTTTCCTCTGAAGTATCTCACTGATTAGCAAATGACTGAGGTATTTTTAGTGTGCAGCAAACTAAATTCCAAGTTGCAAACCCATGGAAACTCTATATGTACTTGTTTAATTTTTTTTCCTCCCAAGTCCATGACCTATTTTATCAAAGAGCTATGAATTTGTAGTCTTTGATATTTATAGCTGTCTCCTACAATACTTCATTCCAGGCCACTCACTGCTTCTTGAACAAGGACATTCCACTTCTGCAGCTAGAGCAAACTGCATTCTCTGCAATCAAAGATAACTTACTACTGTACCCACACTCAAGTGTTTCATATTTGATGAGTAAAGAAATGTGAACCATAGATTTGGGGTATGTGATCAGTGTCCCACAAAATTTTTGAATGCAATACAAAATTATTTTATAGAAAGCACAGATATTTTGCATCAAGAGAAGGAAACAATGAGCAAAAAAGGACACAAGGAAAAGAGGAGGCCAGTTCGACTTTCTAAGAATACATATTGAATATTATAAATATTTTAAAATTTTTTTAGGGAACAAAATGGATGAAAAGACAGTGAACATACAAAACAGTCCTTGGGAAAAAGATGTCATTTTCCTTAAACTCTTTACAAAGCTCATATGATCTTTACATGTCAGCATCATCTATCAAGAGAGCTTGTAAACTGCCTGGTGAAGTGGATGTCACCTGTGGCACCAGGTATAAACAGAGGGAATTCCTAATGCCAATGGCCTTAGCTCAACCCAGCTGGAGTTAAGTGTGACAGAAATGGACAGCTCAGGGGCTGGATGAAAAAATGAACTGAGTAAAGGGGCATATTGGCAGGTAAAGATCCAGCACACAGAGTAACTGAGCATGTCTCCACTTTGGCTGTTATGGTTCAAACAGGGAGCTGGTACCACAGATGTGTCTCCAGGACCACGAGTGACCATGTCACACAGATAACACTCCCTCTTATGCAGCTGTGTGTTAGAAACATAACATATGAACTGCAGGATTCACAGGGAATGTGGCCCATTGCTTTGTCAGGCTGAATAGAAAGCATGCTATTACTTTTATTTGTCCACTAAAAACACCTAAGGTCCTTTAGAAACATTAATCTACTGAGAATCTATTTTTCCACATACTTGTAATACAGGTGATGTTTGTCTAAAAATATAAAGATTATTTTACTCAGAAATTCAAAAAAAGGTCCAATGGTTTTCATCAGGTCAGAATTACGGTATTCTTATACCCATAATTCAGTTTTATATATTATCCTCGCTGCTGCTCACTGACAAAAATCGTGTTCTGAAGCAGTTAGATATTGGTAACACTGCAAACTTTTGACCCTAATTCACAAATAAGCCACACAGCCTAATCAGTTGCAAGTTTTATGGCACTTAGGTCTCATATTAAATGCAATTTGCCATGAGGAAAAGGTAGGAAAAGGGAGGTCATAACTGGTAGTTTGGGTGGAGTTTTTTTAAATGTCTTTGGTGACTGTGATAATACAAAGTCTATCTTCAGGTAACTGTTCAAAGAGATTAAATTTAGGTAGAAGGAACATCCTTATCCCACTTCAGAGTATTTCTGTACATTTCTGTCAGAACATAGTGACAGGTAGGCTCATTGCTGAACACAATCAGGTTTAAAATGGTTTTATATCGATAAAAGGCTCAAAACTTTCAGCTGCTGGCCTAATTTTCTGTGAAGAAAAAATGCTATCACCTTCTGTCACCTCCTGTATTACATTAGGCACAGGGCCTTGATATAAGCATTTCCATGACTGACAGCTTCTTTTGGATTCAAGGCTCTGTATCCAAATCCAGACAGGATACAGCCTCTATAATGATATCCAGTTAGAGGCTGCAGCTCTTCCATGTGTTGAATCCGATGCAGGTTTGTTTGCACTGTCCTGGAATCATGTGTATATCAAGTATGTACTCTGCTGGAATAGTTTTCTGCTTTTGGCTGTGGAGATTCTGCATTTGTTAGAGCAGGAGATATACGGCAATTAGAGGTCCTCTCTTTTACTGAATAGAAAAAAATGTATACATTAACATTCTAACCAAGAGGCATTCTTGCTTTTACTCCAAATCCAGAGCAGATGCATGTGAAGCATGACATTCCCTGCTCAGAATAATTCTCTTGAAACCTCATCAGAAATAATGTAAGGTACTTGAATATATTATACTTGGAGCTTCATCATCCTAAGATTATAGTAAAGAGCATGTAATACATGTCTATATAGCCACTGGAGATAATCTATTCCACATTCGAGAGTTTTGTTCTGTTTATAAAGGCAAAGATTTCAGGTCAAGACTGAGAAAAAAAATTCCTAGGAATTTTTTTCCAGCTTGAAACAATTTAATGGCCCTGATTTTTAAAAGATGCCAATTTGAAAGGTCTCTCAATCCCATAAAAATTAGCATCTAAAGCCATTTGAAAAAAAATTGACATTGGTCTCTATAGTGAAAAATTTTGTTTAATTCAGATGATAAACTGAAAAAATATAAACACTCAGGCTATAATAACTATTTTAAGAAATACTTGTTCAAGTATTTCACAACCATGTCTGAGTACTGATGGTTCTGTTTTGTAAAATACCTTAGACAGTGTTGTGAAGAAGCAGCAACACTATAGTCAACTTTGATATGTATAAATGGTATTCTAGTGTTAGTATTTTAATTTAGCTCCTTATTTTCTCATAAATGTGTCTTAATGCAGATATTTTGCCTCACTTTCATGGGCTTCTGCTCATTTGCAAAAGGTAAAGAATTGGAAAAGAGAAATATTCTAAAGGAGAAAAAAAAAGTGAATAGGCAAACCCTTTCCTGAAATATTAAGAATTATTAAAGACATTCTAAAGGGACCTGGATGAAAAGCCTTTAGTCACAATTAAATAATTACATAAATGAAACAACACTGAAGAAACTAGTTTAAATCTCTTTCTAGGTCCTTCCCATTTAGAATAAAATAATATTTAATGTAATTTAAAGTCTTGTACTTGTCTATCCTTCTAATTGTGAAGGTCTCAGCCGCAAGTAGAAGCCCCTCTATGACTCCTATTGCAAATAAAATTTATCAAAGTAAATATAATATATACTTGCAGAAGCTCATTAGAAGTGAATGAAGTTAAATTCCTTTTAAGTAACTTTAAAACTGAATAAGAATATGATGTAAATAGTTAATTGACTTAAATTAACCACTCTGAAAGTCATTTTGTGACTAATTCTGTTAAAACAATCGTCATGAAAAGCGTCAGGATGCAACTAACACTACTATTGTCTCTGTTCATGATTTTGGTTGTTATGTGGAGAAAAATACAAATTCGTGTCAGGACAAAACTGTGCAGTGGAAAGCTCTGCAATCATAAAACATATGTTACATACTGAAAAGGGGATAAAGTGTATTTTGACTTTGAAGAATGTCATATATTCCTGATAATGTAGTAATTATTTGTATATATATATATATATATATATATATATATATAATTTGAAGAGTATTAAATATCTTTGTATTCAGGTAATGGAATACAAGCATATGGACACAGTGATTCTTTTCACAGAACTGGGGCTGACATCAGTGGTGACAACACGATGATTCCCTAGGAATGTGATTTATGAGTTTGTGGTACATGAATTCTAAGGGCAGTTGATTCAGCTGTTGTCTGAAAAGATTTATTCCCACAGAAGGACAGGTGGCCTCTGAACTCCCATCTTTTAACAGCTTGTGCTTGAAAAGGATATTTTTCAAGCGCACCTGCACATAAGCCCTAATTCAAAAGGCATGCTGAGCTGCTGCATTACATGATAGATGCTGTTCATGTTTCCTCCTTTGTTCCTTTTGACTTAACAAGGGTTTGGTGCTGCAGGTATTTGCAGATACATTTTGTTGATTACTTTCTTCATTCAAGAGGAAATTTCTACAATAACCAGAGATAGAGTATATAATCTTCACAGCAGCTCAACCTCTCCCAAAACAACAGGTAATACACCCAAGTGAAACCAGAAGGGATTGAATATTATACTAAAACTGTAGGAAAAGGACACTTCTAACCACTAAACCAAATAAAGCCAAACATCATTTCTCCAGCCAATTTCAAAATGAGAGGAAGGCAGTGGAGGAGGGGGAAGCACTTCTCCCAACCCCTGAGCTGATTGCCCCTGGAGAATACTCTAATGCATGTGGTGTTGGGCTGCAAGTGTTATCCCTGGGCTGTGCTCCTCTGTGACCAATTTAGTTCAGAGCTATTGGTAGAATTCATCTGTGAGAGAGAGACATGTTAAAATGACAGCTGACTATGATGCAAACTCTTTTTCTAGCTGGAAAACATACTGAGCATAACAACTAATTCCTAAGGACATAATAACATATATTATGCATAATAATTGCTAAGGAAGAAAACAAGGGCAAAGCAGAATAGGGGAGGCAAAACAGATAAAACAGGAACTTCTACTCTATTCTCCCTTTAATGAATTCTTTCATTTACAGAACAGATGAGATTTCTGTTCAATGAACTAAATATGAAATATCTAATATTATTTATGCAGATTTTCTATTTGATTTCTTGCCTATCGAGCATGAAAAGTCACAACAAACTCATATCTTTTAAAACATTATATAATAATCCAAATGGTACTATAGGGGATGGGATAGAAAGGGTGAATTAATGTAATTTTCGTTTTCAAAACCAACACAAAAATCCATAAAAGGCATTACAGTTCCTAAGCAAAGTGGATCTTTCTTGTTGATGTCTAAAGTCTGTAAAGAGAAACAAATAGGCAGCTGGCTTGATAGACATCTTTGGTTCATTTTCAGAAGAAAACATAATTGCATAATAAGATCACGTATTGAGTCCTGTAAACCTGTGGCAGACAGTATAGAGAGCAGAACCAAGCTCATGTTTAGATTTCTCCATATATAGGTAATTTTGGTGGTTTTTCTTCAATTACTTCATAGCTTTAACAAACAGTGTTTCTATTTGCTTTTTAAGTAGATGCTGTGTACAGAGGTGAAAAAAAAATTTACTCGAAACAGAGAGAAGGCTTTACCAGAATTAATATGTTTAACAAGATGACATTCCATGAAAACAACTCAGTGTGTAGTGGTCAAAACCAAACACCTTCTATTAGCCCTAATGCAATTTTACATAGTAAGGCGATGATGGTCGTCTAACTGATGAAGGCACATCTTGTGCACTATTGAGGATGGACAAAAGGATCAGAAAAGATTTCATCTTGGACAATGAATCCATGCCTACAACAGCAGGCATCAGGTGTGCCCAGGAGTGCTCTCTGGTTCTCAGGCCAGCTGGCTGTGAGTAAGCCCATCATGGTACTAATAAACCAGCCTGGCCCTTACAACAGGGAGTGCATTCAAGCTGGGAGTGACCTTTGCAGTGCAGCTGTATTTGGCAACTGCTGGGCAAGTGGTGGCTGGCATGGGCCAGAACTCTGCTGAGGACCATGCCGTTAATTTAAAACTACAGATGGTCATATTCCAGTGCTAGGTGACATTTCTAGCTGCTATTTAATTTATTAGTACAAATGCAGCCTCAAGGTCCCTACCCACAATCCACTGCTCAATACCAAAATTGTGCATGAGTGAATTTAGCTACACAGAAGTGATGCTGGGTTCTTAAATCTATTTCAATAAAACAGTATATTTGTCTAGGAAAAACAAAAGAACATGCAAATGTAAACCACTCAGAATCTAATTTTCAGTAAGGAATATATGTGGATATATACTGTATCTGCAAAAAACCTTATATTTTTGTTTTCCCAGTAAATGTTTCTTTTCTAAAAAATCAAAATACTTTTTCCCCCCAAATATCCTTTCTACCCTAAAAAGTAAACATTACTGTTGAATATGTATATGTGAAATATTGAATGCAGACACACACATACACTCCAGTGCATACACAGACTTAAATGTATACTTATTTTCTAAATGAAAAGTACATTTTACTACTGACAATAGTGGTGAGAGGTTTTGCATTTCTGTGTTGGCTTCATTTTATTATTTCTTTGTTTGTTTTTTTTAATGGGAACTGTGCCAAAATATTAGTCCTCCAGTTCCTTTCTACACCGTACACCCACGTCACCAAAATCTCGGAAGTTTGCTGCACATTTTGTGGATTTTTCTTTAACAATCTTTAATTGTATCATGCAGAGTAATCACTTAACATATACTGCACTTTAAAACATTTATTCTATTTAATTAGCGGCAAATTTCAAAAGGGTAAAAAACCCCACTTCTGTTTTAGGTCCAATAAACTTAATGGCAAATTAAGTAGGAATTTATGGTAGGAAATAAAATTTTTAAATATTTTTAAAGAAGCCTATAAAATTATATCAGAAAAATAAGGAGGAATTTATAGATATTCTTCCTATGAAATTATTTTACTTTATAATTACTGAAAGGTTTTCCTTTCTTCTTTCTTAAAAGTGGTCAACTTCTTAATTTCTACCTCAAGTGCTGTTAACATCTTTAAACCCTGCATTTTTATGATGTTCTTCTAGTTCATGTGAATAGTAATGCTTGTGTTTCTGTTGTGTCATGGATTTAAGGACAACAAAACCAATCATGTTCCAACTACCTAAAATTACAATAATGTAGATCTTGTGTATTTCAGTAGGCAAGAACAGGATAATTTGGATAATTAACACAACTTGCCGGTTTTTTACCTACACAAATAATGCAAATCAGTGCTCGAGGCACATTAGTATTTGGAATGCTTTCTTAGCTATAAAATCTATCAGGTAATTCTGACTCTGATTTGTATTACACTGGCTAATCAAATTAATTCATAATTCGATAAACACTGTACAGACTTTTCAACAGTTTTAAATTGTGTTGTGTAAGAAAAGTAATTATTTTTCAAATTTTAACATGTGGTGTTTTTCAAAATGTCTAAGCATGCAAGCTGAAATGTGAATGTATCATTCATATAAATTATAGTGTGGTGTACTAATACTAAGAAATTAATGTTACTTTTTTTGTTTTAAGAACAACACTTTGTGGTTCTGATACAGACCCACATTTCTTTAACCTAAATTTGATTAAATGCAAGAAGTAATTACTTCTTATTTTTCAAAAAGTTAAAGTACTTTAGAACAAAAAAACCACAACATAACTCTTTTAGTCATTATTTACTATTTTACTCCGGTTGTCATTAAAGCTCAAATGTTAGAATTTTACACAATGGAAATACATCAGAATAAAACAACAGAGGGTCAGAGAACCAAAGCACAATGTAAAATAAGCAAGCTCCAAGTTAAACATCCCTTGATAGTTAGAATAGAAGTTCTTAACCTTTGGAGTCTGAAATTATGACAGTTAACATTTTGGGGGGGCTTCTTAATATATGTTTGGCAACAGAATGGCCTATTTTCATAGGATCCCTAGTGCAAAATATATGCCTGTGGTGTTTTTGGTCTGAATCCAGACTTCAGATTTCATGATTCAACTTTCAACACCTCTCGATGTAATAAATCATAATAGGCAGTGAGGAATTTACTTATAATGCATGAAACCAAAACCCTAATCCATGGAGACACCACAGAAATCTGAAGTTTCCACATCTGAGGAGCAAAACAAATATTTTTTAGATTGCAAATTCATGTTAGTAAATGGTGTGTTAGTAGCACCAAAACAAAAAAAACCCTGTTATACAATGAAGTCCATTGAGCTCTTTTCACCATAGCTAAATTTGTCAGGTTAATATGAAACAGTGAAGATTCAATGTGAATAAGTCTAAAATTACTCAAAATCTCAAAATTACTACAAATGTGTGCCACAGGACTGTTTTGAGAAACTAAAAAATGTTTTAATGTTAGACCTTCTTAAGACATAATGTGGAAAAATATTAAAATGATAATACTTTTTGTCATCAAAAGTAAAGCGATTTTTATTTTCACACAAAAATGTTGGTTCAAAGAGGGGGAAAATTAAAGACAAGAAAACAGATTTTTGTTGCAGATGAGAATCCATACAAAGGGTGCAATGTGTAGTGTCTTCTTGTCTAGTTCAGTGTGTGAAGTGCTGGAAGCTATTATTAAAAAAGTAACTTTCACTATTTTAACAGCACAAATCATTTGGGAGACTGACAGGGACAAGTTGTTTTGAGAATTGTTGTCCTTTTTCAACACTAAAGACTTACTCGCCTGAGGACATTTTCGATAGCAGTAAAGGAAGGAAAACGGTATGTACAGGGTCTCAGGAGAAGAGATGCTAGATGGGGGTTCATGATCCAGATGTAAACTATTAGATATTTTAGTTGAAGTTCTTTTTTAAGTGATGACTGAAAGACACAGAAGAACCAGGAAGCTGTAACTTAGCTTTTAGTATTTAGAGATAAGCTTCTTTTGGGCCATAAAGAGGTAGTTTACTGGTACTAATATGAATCTGAACAGATTGAGAAAAATGATAAGCAATTTTAATTTCATGGCTTTCTGACTAAGTGATACTTAGTTGTAGCAAGCACAAAGATGTGAAAACAATTATTAAATGAAGACAATTACATAAATAGGCCATTATTTATAGAACTATAAATTATATAGTTTAGAAAGTAGAAAAGTAGAACTTTTCACACATAATAAAAGGCAAACCAAACAACAATAATTACACAGTATTCAGCAGACAAACCTCTCTTTTTAAATCTTTCTTTAAAAAGACATTTGAAAAACGTTTTGACAGTAGCATATTGTTTATTCTTACTCATAATTATGCTTCTCATTTGTGTAAGACAGTAGGCATGAGAAATATGTCTGTGTTGGGATGACACCTGCAAGAGGAAATAAGGACATTTACAATTGAAAGTTGTTCCCCAGGGATGGGTATTTTCAGAAGGAACTTCCTTTGAAAAACAAAAGTGACACATTTGCTTCTTCTGTACCTTATCTTCCATACAAGATGGAAGATGACGAAGCTGTCAGGTGGAAGTACCACACAGTTGCTCTTCCTCTTCCAATAAAATTTTTTCTCAAATAACTGTCTCACTCTGAATAAGCCCTTTTTATGTGAGACAAAATAAATCTCTGCAAGGACCCAACTGGGAAATTGAGATAAGTAAAAGATGGTACTATTGTCTGAGTGTTATCTCAGACCTAGGGAGAAATTAAGAAGCTGGGGTAGAAGAATCTATCACTGATAATGGACGTAAAGAATGCAGAATTTATGGGTCACAAGGAAAGCCAACTCAGCAACTATGCTGAAAACAGCTTGGACTGGGGAAGAGGTAATTCCAGCAAGGGGAGATAGTGGCCAGCTCACAACACACTGACTCAAGAGAAAGACTGGGCATGGGACTAATTAGCATTAGAAGCAGGAAGATCATTTAACTAAGAGAACAGCACAGTTCAAATTCAAATTAATTCAAATTAATGAACATTAATTTCTATTTTGCTAACACATGTAAATAGTGAAAATTTTGAACATTGGGACCCCCACCACTGAGAAGCCCAGGCTGAAGAATCCTGCTGGATGTATGTGTGGTGACTCTCTTCTGCTTGATATCTCAAGCTCGCTCTCTCTCACCTCCCACACCCTTTTCTATTTCTTTATCTCTACCTCACATTTATTGTTAAATAAAATCCATGTCATTGACTTCAGTATTTTCTTGGCACCTTAGTTTGGGCAGAGGTATCTCTCACTAACCAAATCTTATCACTGGGTCACAAGACCCCAAAGGATCCTTAATTCTACCCATGTGACTGGGGAAAAACCCCACAATCTGAAAGGTTTTGTATTTTTATGAAAGGTACTATTCATAGAACTTTTGTTCTTACTCTTGTAGTTTGCAAATATATTATATATATATAAAAAATATATATAAATAGAGGCCACCCTTCATTTTAAATATTTTTTGGCTTTATGATTGTTATGAAACTATCAGTTTAATAAACAATGTGGAGTGCTGCTTGAAATTGAATATCTTGACAGCTTTTGATGTAGATATCAGCAGTTGCAGATTGTTTATTTATAAAATTTCATGGAAAACATCTCTTTTTCTTCTACAAACAAATCACTGATGCTTTAATAAAAGCAGGCAAAATTTTAATATAAATTCCATAAAAATTATACTGTCAATTTATAAGAGGGATGAAACTCAGGGAGAGAAAGCCCACATCCCTCTTATACACCCTTTATTATCCTGATAATCTTTGACTTTTTCTTTTTAATTATATTTCTGGATTTCTGCATGGTGTAGTTTTATCCTTATAAAGTATATTGCATTCAATGGATGATGTTTGGAGAGAACAATACCTAGATCTTTAAATGTATAAACAGATATATAGGTCACATATTGAAAGAATGTTACTTCAAAACTCAGATATTTGAAGACAAAGTGAGGAAAGAAAATAATAATCCTCACATACCTGTCAAAACTTATTAAAAATCTTACACTCATTTGAGACTTTCACTATCTTTCTTTGATTATTTGGTAATTAGTCCATAACACAATATAACTATAAAAGGAACAAGAATGTCAAGGGATTTTGAAAACTAACTTTGTGACCATGAATGAAGAGGATTTCTCCATAACAAGGACTGAAGAAAAGGCTGAAAGTAGAAGGAAAACTGATGTTTGAGGAATCATAATTAACCAAACTAAATTTGGTTAAACTTAATTTTTTTTTAGTTCACAAAGTAGTGTTGAAAATTATCAATGTCCAAAGCCAACATTACAAAAGTCAATTTGTCAATTATATGCTTATATGAATCCAGCAAATAAATGTGTTTTGGGAAAAGGAATGAGATATTTTCAAGCCACTGCCATGTAACCTGAAATCTGACAGATACTGACTGCAGTGACAGAACCATGTTCAACAATGAGAGATGAAAACTAAGATCAAGTCCACCACTATTACCAAATTTTATATGGTTCAGGTAATTTATGAGCATTAGTAAGCTGATCCTACTCCAGTATCAATACCTTTCATTCCAAATCAAATTACTTGAGACAAGCTTTGGGAAAAGGAAACCCAGATCTTTACCAGGAGCTCCTGCTGAAGACTTTGCTCTCCTCTCTGGGAGGAATGTGATGTAGAAGCTTTTTTCCACAACATTGTTGGGTTCTGCCTTAGTCTCCCTCTACACATTTCCTTCACACAGGCTGCTTCCTACACATCTCTTACCCTCAAAATCTGGAATAGTTCCCCCCAGACTCAGATGAAACAAAAGGATACTGATTACTTTTCAGTGATCTTGTCTGGGATTTGTCACACCTTTGCCATAAGGTATTCAACTGTTTTTAGCTAAAATAGGCAGGATGATAAGCACCTGGTGGAAGGACAGCAATTCAAGTAAGGTAAAACAAGGTCAAGCCCAGTTAAGTCCTGACCACCTGCACTCAGGAGCCCAAATGACCATAGAAAGTCTGTGACTATTGCCAGTAATGACAATGTAACATTCACTGGGGATACAGTCAAAATAATTGCCACACTTTAAAATTAATTCATTGGAACTTTGGTTGATTCACTTTCAATGAAGACATAGAAGTTAATATCAGTCCATATTTTGATACAGTTTAAATTACAATTTAAGTCATATGGGAACATCACAATTAGCAGTAGAGACTTTAAACCAAAGAAATAAAATTAAAACATGCTTTCATTATAAATGTGAAGGAATTACGAAGAGATTTAAAAGCACTTCTGTAACAACTTTTCATTAAAGTCTGTATTTAACAACATTAAAATTCTTCTTTTCCTGTTCCTCCAGAGTAGCTCTAATTCTCAATTGTGCTAAATGCTATTTGGAGGGAAGAACACTTAAGTATTCAAATTGCTTTTCTGGGAGAGAAGTTTTGCCAAATTTACCATTCCACTGAGGCCTAGTGGAAGCCTACCATAACTGACTGTGATTTTGTCAAGTGGATACTATCTCTCCAAAAGGCAATAGATTTAGAAAGCTGGAGAGGAACAGCCACTTTTCAGTGGAATGAAAGAGAGACTGCTTAAAGATAAAAGAATTACAAGAGAATCAGAATCTGAGATTGCTGCCACTGATACAAAACATCTAATATACAAGGTAAAAAACCTCAAAAACTTCTGAAAAGAACTAAGGTGCATTAATTCTAGAAAGTGATTAACTTGAAATGGCAGTATTAACCACTCATTTGTATCCCCCTTTATGAAAATTTATTACATAATGGATTCCATCAAAGTCAACATAAATTTACATTTTGAAAAACAAAAAGATGTTACATTTTAGTATGTTACACTTTAACCAATATGACAGTTTCTTCCTCTTTTTTTGATTCACCTATTGAAAATGAAGCTACTACTCATTGAAAGATAAATCAGTGGAAAAAATCGGACAAGAAATCCCTTTTTGAGTTCCTAAATGTTTCCATGCTGGAATCTAGGAAGCAAATATCAGGTACCTAAGCAAGTTTTCAATAGCCATCTTAGACACAATATGGCACCCAGTCTGGTGTTGCCCTGATCTTTGAAAGTTTTTCTTAGCCTTCTGATGTTCTGCATTCTTGTAGTAGAGTTCTCACACGGTTTCATGTAAGCAATGATTGTTTGGCTTTCCTTTCTAGAAGAAGCGAAAATTGATAAACTCTTGGTTTGACCAGGTGGCAACTTCACCCTCCAATCCCTGGTCACCTTTAGAATAGTATGTATATCAAAGTCATACAATAAACTTCCTCTTTTCCTCCTTTCTTTGCAAAGAGAGTCATAGTGTGTGTTCATTTTGTATCATAGTGTGACAATCTGGTCTTCAGCTGTTGCTGCAAAAGGACATGTCTTTATGTAATGCACCCTTGTGCAGAAAACTGAGACTCTTAGGGTGCCCAAATTGCCCTAGAGAACTACTTTAAAGTAGATGAATTGTCATCTATGCGTTCAGGCCAGACACACAGATAAGTCAAGTTGTATCTGAAAATATGAATTTACTTCCTTGTGTTTTAAGAGCACCCTGGGCTACTACACTTCATGTAAGTGTGCACACTGAATCTTTTTATTGATGTTCTGTAGCAGATCAAGGTCTTATGTACTACAGATCATTCTGAAGAGATACAGTTTTAGTGACCATTCAAGAAATCCTGTAGGGTATTGCATCTAACGGGGATGTTATATTTTCAGTCTATCTATGAAAGATTCTAGGTCGTATGAAAAATTCATTATGTTTAATGTGTTTTACGCATTTGTAAAAGTGGGACACAAAAAAACCCAAGCCAACCAAACATAAGAAAAAAAAAAAAGAGCAAGAAAAAAAAACCAAAACAAATGCTTAAGCCTCCCAAAACTTATTACTATATGATTATCAGAACTCACATTATAATTGAAATATAATTGGTTCAAAATGAGGGAAATTCACAGTTTTGGGAAAACTCTTTGGCTAGCAAAGTTTTTCTAACAAGGAATGTGAAATTTATTCCCTCTTGTTTTAAAGTAAAATACTTCCATTGTTAATGTGTCTGAATCAAAGGTAACATATAAATAATTTATTATAACTCAATTAGGTAAACATTTGAAGTATTCAAAGCAAATTTAGAAAACTACTATAACTCAATAGCAGATGCACTTCTTAAAATTTAATATCATTATTCAATTGTTCTAGTTTAACAACAAAGGAGCATGTACCTTTCATTTTCTTAAAAAATGAGGTCATCAGATTTCACTGGTGAGAATAAATCTACAAACTACAGTCTACTTGAGGTTTGAGGGGTTTTATACCTTTTTCTTTTTAAGTAAAACTCTACTTTTTCATCTTAGACTCAGTCAAGGTAAACAGGATAAAGAAAGCTTTATCAGCCTGTTGCACCACTATAGCTGAAACAGCACTTCAGAGGAGAAAGACAGCATTTCAGCAACCTAACAAGATAATTTAGAAAAAAACTTGCACAAAAATTACCTGGGGGTCCTGTAGTAATGCTTACAGCTGTAGCTTGAGTGCAAAGCCTTTTTCTGTGTGTCTAAACGTAAACTCTAAGAAAAGCTAATAGTCTTCTGTGCTTTCTGCTTCAGTAAACAATACAGATGTGCAGAATATAAAACCTTTCTAGATACAAGAAACAGGGGCAAATATTTGTCAGGGCCTTGAGTGAACAGAGAGGCCTTAATTTCTCTGAGCACTCCCAACCCTGCTCATGGTCCCAGGAGCCCCATTTCAGCTCAGCTCTGAGCAGAGGCATTGCTGTCTCTAGCCCAGAGATGATCTACATTGCATCAGCCACATTCCTGTCTCCAGCTCCTGCTCATTAGGGTCCCAGTTTGAACTCTGGAGGAATGATTGACTCAAT
This sequence comes from Certhia americana, assembly GCA_018697195.1. NCBI lineage: Eukaryota > Metazoa > Chordata > Aves > Passeriformes > Certhiidae > Certhia > Certhia americana. Next base: position 38,725,207 of record CM031879.1, read on the forward strand.
TTATCCTTTCACCCTTTGTGGGGCTGTCATTAAACACTACTGCCAGCCCCCAGCTCTGCTCAGGCCCTTGGGACCCCATTCTGACAGTGGAGGCACAGCATGTGCATCCGTGTTTTCTGCCTCATTTCCCTCTTGAAGCAGACCTGCACACAATGATTAGGAGAAAACTGATAAATAGTCTGATCATCCTGAGCTTTTTTTTTTTTTATTGCCAACACTTTGTTCTCCTGTGTGGCTGATAAAACATTTTGCCAACAATTATTTATGCGCAGCAGAATCAAGGGTGTCACAAGATCTCTGAAAAACTCTCCCACATTTTAGTCCCTTGTCTGTTGTGATTCCCAATGATGTCATTATAACCAGTGTAACAGGCAGAGGGGTACAGAGTAGTAGAACCAGAACCTTAAATGTATAAGCCTATCACACCAGCTGAAGCATGATGTGCAGAAATCAGCCATTGCAAGTTTATACACGGGATCATGACCTTAAGTTCCAAAGAAAAGCAATTCTGTTGTGTCAGACAGAAGTAGAAACATACAATTAACTCAACAGATTTAATCAAAGCAGAAAACTTGGACAATTATGACTCTGAAGTGAGCCAATGTAACTCATCAGTTTCTCTTAGGCCTGATGAAAATTTAATTGCATAAGGTCTGTCACTGAGATTTGAATTAACAATGGTTTGAGGTTAGATATATAGAACATTGAATTAATGGAAAGTAAAATTGATGAAATATCAAACGTTAGCAATGAAAACATAATTTCTACAGATAAAAATATACATGAACAATTTAACATTGGTTGTTGGAAACCTTTTATCTTGATCTTGACCTGCTTCACATATTTTAGTCGTATCCAGATTTTTCTACTGTAACAAATAATGGACTCTTTCAAAATGTGGATGATTTGCTTATACATTTTTGATGAGAATAAAGTTCAAACATTGACCAGCGAGAGGCTGGTCAACCAATTTATGGCAACTCCTGTTGCATAAATTAATAGGATTAGAAGCAGCACTTAGAAACATCCACTGGTAAATCTTATACATATCAATAGTAAATTATTGAACACTTAAGTTTAAAGGTGACCTCTGAAAGTCATTTGGTCTGATCATCTGCTTTTCACCATCAATGTCTTGGGTTTTATCTTATGTCTAAATTTTAATTTAGATAAAACTACCAAGAAGTGTAGCATATTCCACAGGGCTTTAATCCAATCAGCTCTTTATGCATGCAAGATCAAGACTCCTCTACCCTAGTAAATTCTTTACCTAATGTCAGACTTCTAGTCCTAGTTGTATTTGGAGAGGTGCTTAGTTCTGAGGACCCAATTGAAGCTGTTATCTTAAGACATTTCAGCCCTAAAACTCAGGAAAAAAAGAAAAATGTTTGATGGTGCTTTGGGTCCATTTTTGATTTTTGATGATTTATACGTTATTCCTATTTTGGCAAGTGTTCTGATCAGTAATGGAAAGATTGGGAATAACATGCAAATTTCAAATACCAAGGGACAGGCCTGGATTAGAAACTATGCTTATGGTTCCTGAGCAATTGCCAAAGATAATAAGTTATGGGTTTCTCAAGCCAAAAAAAGAAAGGAGAAAGAGGACAGTGGGAAGTGACATGTACAGAGTAAATTAGTGTGAGAGATGGTTTCTGCTTGAGTGCTAGTCTCAGGGATACCTTGAGACCCTGAACTCTGGGCACAGCATGAATACACACAGAAGTTAAATTGTAGAAAACCACTTAAGCAGAATTGTTGATTTCATGGAAAAACAACCTACATGTTTATAAAGAAAACAAGCAGAGAATTTAGCTTTTGGGCATTTTGCCTCACCATACTTGCAATGTATTAAGCCAGATAGCATTTAGGAAAGAATCAGACATTATTTTGTTCTTACTTTTCTTTTAAATAAAGGAGGCAGAAAGATTTCTAGTGTCACGTATATCCAATGGGCTGTTTTCTTTAGCCATCTGTTGGGTGTAAAATGGCATTTTGCACTTCCTCTCTATGTGAGAATTTGTGGCAAATTTTCCTTGCCATATTCCTCTATGAGTGAATTAAAAGCATTTTTAGAGTAGGGTGATGATCCACGCAACTCCAGAGTAGTAACAGCCATAGTATCTACTTCAATTCCCATCACTGAGGTGCTTATCTGTATCCAAGAACAAATAAGTCCAGACTGAAAGAGTGTAAAGGTATATACACTTCTTACAGCAGTAAGCCAGAGCCCAGTAAACTGTGCACATAGGGAAAAACTCCCATTTTTTGCATCTTATTCTACTGCCTATATCAATCAAGGATCCTACTTTTTTTTTTTTTTTTTTTTTTTTTTCCAGGAAGTTTGTAATACATGTACTGAACCAATGAAAAGGGTTTTTTAATTGAAAACTGAATAGCTTTTCTTTTGAACATATAGATATTTCTATTTCAAGAAATTTTCAAGAGAGCAGTTTGGGAGGCTACTACAAAATTTAGTGATGCCAGTTAAAGTCCCACCATTAATGATGATGACAGACTTTGGAACAGTCTCCTATCGTCTTAATCCATAAAATTCTGAAAAACAGGGGAAAAATAATATTGATTTTTGAAAAATTTGAACCAAAGGAAAGATTTCTGAAAGTTTTAATTTTCCATGTTTTCAGATTTGGCTTCCCCTCCCCCCTCATCCTGAAATTAGGCTGGACCAAAATTTGAAGCTTCTGTCAATCTTGAAACATACAGTTCCTTATTGAAATATATCCTCCTGTCCACTTCAGTGACAATGAAATTGCAGGAATATCTTTTTTAGTGAAGAGAATTTTTTTCAGTGGAAGAGAGAGAGGCAGATACACAGTTTTTGTTCTTTGAGTAGACCTTTTGAAAACCCAAGTGCCTGTGATTGTTTAAGTGCCATGAAATCTTCTTCCCTGCACATGCTGTCAAAACCAAATGACCCTCCAACCAAACAAATCTCCTACATGTTTTAAACAAAGGCCTCAAAACTAACACCTTTGCCTGAAAGTTTCACTAGAGCGTTTTCAAGCAACCCCACTCAGAATCAATCAGACTGTCATGCCAAGAAAATTGTCAGAAAATGAGAAGTGTATCTATGTCTAAACACAGCTATTATTTCTCAAGACATCCATAAAACATAATATTTTATATGCCTTTTTGTCTTCACTGATTTTAACAGTGTTTGGAGGCTATTTTTCAAAATGTAACTGATGTAACTGATGTAAGTAATTGTACTTATAAAGATCACAAAAGCAGAGAATACATTTCTTCTTGGATTGTATTTGACCTTTTTGGTCAAAATAGTTAGACTGTCAACATTAAAAACATCTTGATAAAAGTCTAGGAGCATATAGAATTACTAGATATTGTTTACAGTTCAAGATCCTTTATTAACCAACAGAAATGATATTGTGCTTCCTGAAATGCTATTAAAATAAAATACGCAGTTGACTTTTCTGAGTAAAATTTTCAACATCAGAATCCTAATATTGAAGTGCCAAGTCAGGCACTAGGGTGACTAACAATTGGAATGCCTATCTGTCTTCAGGCTTCTTTTTATCTCACAAGCTGTCTCCCTCAAAAATATCAGTATGAAAAATGCCCTCTAACTGAAAGAACTGGGCAACTACTTTAATTTAAACTCCAAGTAAATATGTCCTTTCTATTATTTATTTTAAATACAATATTCATGAAATAATTATTTAAGTAATGTTTTTTAAAATTATTTTTAAAAAAAGGAATTTGTTGAAAGCATTTTAACAAAACAGTCTCTCATAGTAACAGACATTAATATATGAAGCCTGTAAGTTTAATTTAATTTTATTTTATCCATTTGTCTTTTACACTATCTTTAAAAGGTATTTCATCAAAAGTTATAGTGACATTATTTTGTTAAAATTATAAATCTATCAAAATCCATTATTATTTTCTATCCTTTCTGACACACTATGCTTTGCTGAGCTTCCAGTTTTAACTGGGTTGTTTTTTTTAACCCTAACATTAACTTTTACTTTGGAAAGTTTAATTGCTTATGCAAAGAAAATAACCTCCACTGGGAGAGACAGTAGTGCAATGCAATGAAGACCTGAATTTTCATTCCAACAATTTAATTGCAACTACAGATCCAGCCAAAAAGCGTACACTCAGTGGAATAAATGAATCTGTCTACTTTCTTATATTAGACCTACTTACTTGGTGTTCAGGGATGGACATATATTTTCATTGGACTTTTGATCTGGATTTAGAAAGTTTTGAAAACATTTGTAATGCCAGATAACAGGCTCAGTCTATCAGCTTATTAATACAATATGGGAAGCACTTTAGGAAATTGTTATGTCTCTATTTTTGGTGTGCAGTGCCATTACTTATGTCAAATTGCATATCGCTTGTATAAAAGGTGATTTAAAAAATCTAAATTAATATTAATCTGATTGAAGTATACAGATTAGGGGAACCTGCTCAGGCTTAGTAAAATGACTCTGGTCTCAAATAAGTCTGTGGCACAGACTGCTTTTTGTAAAAGGTTTTTTTTTTTTTGTTTGTTTTTGTTTTTTTTTTTTAATTTTCAGGTAACAGACATTAGTGAGCAGCATGTCACAACACCAGGAGTAACTAACTGTAAATAAGAAAAAAAGTTACAGCAAAATACCACCCAAGAATACATAAACAGTTTGATCTCTGTTTGATCCCATAAAAAGCCCTCATGTGGATGAATATCAACGTATTTGTTTAATATGACTAAGGAAAGCATAGAGATAAAATGATTCCACCAGTGAGAATTACATTTTCTTTAATCATTAAGTGAAATATGTATTATTCATTTTTACACAAATCTAAGGGGATATTTTGAAAATTGGCAGTGCAGAGCAGTCCATGTTCAGGAAAGGAGCCCTGCCTGAAGGCAGCTCTATATTTATCTGAATATTTGTTGTATGTTGAAAAAGCTGGTTGCTTGACAGTGGAAAAGGTCAGTGATGAGGCAGCCCTGGAGGTCATATGGCTCTGTATATTTTGCCTTAGGGTGTACGTACACTGCAGGACAAAGGACATGGATCCAACTGAAGTTGCTCAGGAACTGGAGAAAGTGCAAGAGAACAATATAGTTCAGCATATTGCTGGGAATCAGATAATTAGTGCTGCCTTCAGATGGAGTCAATTAGCCTGGCCAATAACTGCCAGGCCAATCTGTGACCCTCAGTTGTACCCATATCCTTGACTTCCCTGGGTAAATATGTTGGTTGAGCAGGTAATCTTTAACATAACACTGAATTTGTGCCGTACAAACATAACCAAAAGAGTGATTTTAAGCAAAATTTATAAACTATGTTTTATAGCTAAAAGTGAGTTAAAGAGCTAATTAAATGTCCTGGGATTAAGGAACACAAATATTTCCTTTTCAAGGAAAAATTACTAGTATATAGTACCTCATGCCACCAAAGTCTCAGCAGTGGGACTATTCAGGAGAGTGAATTTCTTTTAAAGATATAAGGCACCAGTTATTATATCAAAGGCTTATTTTCACTAAAATGAAGTTAAAAAGCTGAGACGTTTGAGATAAAGAAATAAATCTGTGCTAAGTTTACACTAAAACACCTTCAATAACCATGTAAATTCAGGGAACTAGGTCCATGCTGTAACAATACTCAAAAAAGAAGAGGATATTAATGTCCATGTAATGTTTTGAGATCCCACCTGGGGTACTGTGTACAATTGTGGTGCCCTTAACATCGGGACATGTAACTGTTGGAAAAAATCCAGAGGAGGCCTACGAAGTTGAAAAAAGTTGAGAAGAGGTGTGAAGCACCTTCTCTATGAAGACATGCTGAGGAAGTTGGGCTGTTCAGCCCAGACAAGAGAAGGTTGCATGGGTACCTCATAGTAACATTCCAGTACCTGAAGGGAGCCTACAGGGAACACAGAGAGGGATTCTTTGTCAGGAAATGGAGTCATAGGACAAGGAGTAATGGGTGCAAATAGAAAGAGGGGAAATTTAGGTTAGATATTAGAAGAAAATTTCTTTACTGTGAGGGTGGTAAGACACTGGAACAGGTTGCCCAGAAAGGCTGTGGATGCCCCAGTCCTGCCAGTATGCAAAGCCAGTTTGGATTAAGTCTGTTTTAGTGAGAGGTGTCAATGCTCATGGCAGGGGGATTGGAATTTCATGGTCTTTAAGGTCCTTTCCAACTTCTAGCTTTCTAGGATTCCATGATCTCACATCTGCGCTCAATTCTGTAGTAAAGAAATGCTATTGTTAATTGTTTTAAACAATAGTGCAAAATGACTGTCACTCATTATAAAGTCTCCTGAAGCTTTTAATTTTTTCTGGTTTTGTCTGGTATGGACACTCATTTATTTTTAATTGAGATACACTCCTTCCCTATTAGAGAGTTTACTTCAAACCTGTTTTTTCCTTGATGTTTTTATAATCCCAATAAACTAAAAAAAGGTAAAAGGATCAAAATCAACACCCCCCCCCCCCCCCCGACTCTGTTTCTCCTCTGATCTCCAAGTAGGTAAGTAAGAAAATTTTTTAAATCTCATTTTCATGACATTTGCTATAAGTTTGCATCATCTTTACATAGATGATAAGGCCCTTTTGGCATTTTTCTGCTATTGACATCAATTTGGGTGAAATATCCTACTCTGAAACATCTCCCTAAGGATCCCGATCCATCTAGTATTAATAGTGTTTCAAACTTTATGGTTGATACTGTTTTCTTAGATTTCCTAGGGAGCTTTCAGGTAAATCTTACTGGCAGCAGATTGTTGCATAAACTGTAGATAAGCACTGTAAAGAGACTGTACTCATAAACCATAGGTAGTTTAGATCTTATGTCAACATACACTATTTGACCTGTTACATTTTAAGCTGAAACCCTGTAAGTAAAGCCCATTTTCAAAAAAAAAATAAAAAAAAAAAAAATCCATTTCTGTCAGCTACTTTGTTAACAGAGGTGGAGTAGGATAATTTGCACTTGCACTACTAAATAAAAATATATAAGATGCATGTTCTGACCCATTTAAAACTGCATGAATAGGATGAGGTGAACACACTTGATTTTTGCCATAACTATAGCATGAGGGAGAGTCTTCAATCTTCATGTTAGACTCCAATGACAATTTAAGTGAGAACAACCATTTTGACATTGTTAAAGACTAATTGTACTATTTTGATCCATGTGTAACTCTCAGTAATTAAATTCTTCCAGGCTGTGTCTCAAAGAGAATAAAATGCGTCCTGGATACCTTTGCAGTATCTCTACATTATGTAGCTTTACAGGAGAAGGAAGTGATCTTCAGAAAGACTGGATTGATCAGGACTGAGAAGAAATGAAGATTATGTAACTTTTAATTGCTATACTTAAGTCGATTATGTTTTCTGTGCCTTCAATAATCAAAGAGTTTCTTCCACTTACTGTATAATACAGAACAAATCTCTGGTACAATCATCTCAGCTTTGCTTTCCCACTGATTACTCTGTACTTTCATTTGTTGAAAGGATGCAAATATTACAATCCTGTATTAACTTTAAAACTTATTAATATTCTTCCATAACTCATTGGAAGTTTAAAACGCTCTTTTTCTGTTTCTTTAAACCTGTATTTCTCCCAGTCCTCCTTGTACTTCTGTAGAGGCAGATCTCTGGAGATATGAATCAAATTAAGAGTGTAATGAGTTCTCTGCATATTGTGCATTTTCAGTATTTAGGACATTGACTGTAATAAAATGTTGATGATTGGTTTAATTTGTTTCCTGTTTAGTCACTGGCTGTTTAGATTTTTAAAACATGCTATTGAATTTGGGAAACTGAGATGAAATTGGGTCATCTTTAATGATTTTTCAATCTTTAAGAGAAGCTTGGCTTAAACAATTTCCTTTATCTGGGCTTTTAGGAAATTCATAAAAGAACTAGGGAAGGAAAAGAGGGTAGGAGAAGGCCATGAAGGAACAAGTCTGAAATACAATAAAGATATAAGTAAGTGAATGAATAAAGTATTCCTGAATTCTACTGTCTGCCATAAATTGTCTATGTCCCATTTGCTGATGTGCAATAATTCACAAGTTTAAAAGCTCACGGTATTTGAAAAAGTAAGGATAACAGACTATTTGTAATTCCTCAGAAGGACATAGTAATAAAAGACCATAAATCCAAGTAGCACAATTCACGGTTAAATTTGATTACCTGGCTTGCATTCTTATTATGATTTTCAACTGATTTACTTAATGATAAGTATCAAATTTTAAAAAATCCATTCTTTGAAGCATGGGTTTGGTGATTTTGAAATTGTAGTCTGTTGGCTATTAAAAGTAATTTTAAAATAAAATCTTTTGTTTGTTATCTTGGACTTACTTTAGACCAAAAAACACTTGATAAATGTTTGGAGTTATTCTAAAAAAAAATTGGAAAATCCCCTCACAAAGCAATAACATTCTCATTACAACAAATTGATAACAGTAGTCAAGCATGTAATATGCAAACAATCATGTCCACAGAGAGGTTAATATGTAATCTGTTAAGTAGTGTCTGTCTCAAGCTTTGCCTACAAAAAATACCACTATGCACAACTGTACAGACAATGACAACCTCTGTGAAAGTAATAGATATTCTACAAAAATATGTAAACTGTATAGTATATTTCAGAGTTACGAAATTAATGGCTTCACTCGGGCTTCACCATACTAAAAGATTTATTAAAAGGCTGTGAGTAAGGAAGTTATGTCTTTGCAACCTTTGTCCAGTATTTAGACTATTCTGGGTACTAGGCTACTTGCCTGTATTGATGAAGGCAATTTCTCTGGTTCTTTATCTGTCAGATTAGTATAGATTAGCACTTTTTACATTTAATATTACATAAAACTTTTAAGTTCAATGAATTAAAAACACCATTCCATATGCGCATGGGTTTATGAAACAGATGCCTTCCTTTGTGGAAACTATGACCAATTGTACATGATTTAAAAAAGATAAGTATAGATCATATTTTTTGCCTGCTGCTTAGAATCTCTGTTGAACACTGTATAAGGTTGATAGAACCCCAAAGGTTGCCTTTTATCTCTTAATAAATTTCTTTCTGGTGATTTTTTTTTTTTTTTTAATTACCTAACTGATGACCCTCCCACACATTTATTTATTATGCTTTATTTTCCCTCATGTGATAGCATTTTCATTTTTGGGGACAACAAGGCAGAGAATGTATGCATTTTATTTTTTTGTTTTTACAGAAGAGATCATGTTAATAAACCCCCCTCCCCCCCCAGCCAACAATACAAAACAAATAAATCTGAAAGCACAGCCTCTTCTGAATTTTGCTCTCCAGCTATGTCCATAGTCACTAGCTGGCCGTGACTGTGTTATTCTTACAGGGGTTCCTTGTTTCTGTAATTCTAGATTTGTTATTGCTTTACTTTTTCTACTGAAAGATCTTTCCCAAAATTATACAGTATTCATTCATTAGTCTTCAATCTCTCTTTGGGAAAGTTTCCTGTTGGTGCTGGCTCTACATGAGTCTTTATAAAATTTTCCTCAAGTGTCGTGAGTATCTTCACTGCTCTCAACCCAGTTGACTGCCATTTCATTGCAGAGCCTTCCCTACATGCAAAAAAGTTATTCAGCCTTACCACATCTGACAAATGGCACAAGAAATCAAGTTTCACACTGTGACGTGCTACTAATCATTCTAACAAGTAAGTTTTCCAAAGCACAGAATCCTGTAAGCCTTTAACATTTTTCAAGGAACTGTTCTTATTCCTTGGCTTATTTAGAAACTGGGTGATGAGTTTTCTGCAGTGTTGAACATCTGGGTTCATCTTGAAGACAGGTGGATGTGAGGCTGGTGATGCATCCTTATATCATCCTGAATGATTTTATCTTTTGAGTAATATTGTTATCTGAGGATATTTTACATGGTTTTATATGGGCAATTAAGACCCCATACATCCAGAAGAGGTAGCATCCAGTTTGAAGTGTGGATCTAACCTATTATAGATAAACTATTCCTTTATCTTTGGTTTCGATTTTTAGGGTTTTTTTCCTCCCACTATGATACAAGAACTTAATCTGTGTAGTCAGCAAATAACATAAGATTATAGCAGATAAAGTTCTCTTTCTTTGTAGTTTTAAATGGACTTGAAGAAAACCCACAAAAACATATTACAAACAAAGTATTGACCATATGGCTGCTTAAATTATAGCTTGAGTGGAAAGCATGTTTATGTTTCGTTTCTAGGTTTAGCTCTGACCAACTTTTACAAAACAGCAAGATTAAGGGAATTGAATTGGCATCTGCTAAAGGGTTTACTCAATTGTAAATAAATAGCAGTAAGATACTTGAACATATACCAACAAAAAAACCCAACTAACCAAAGCAAATAAATCCCCCCCCAAATCCTGCGAGTATTTCTTTATTTAGGACTAAAGAATTAAAAAATATTATTTCCAACAGAAAAGGATATAGCTGAACTCTGTGGATTACATATGATTAGTATTTCAGTACTGTCAACATTACTGATCATGACTGAAAGCTGAAAACAAACTATGACAAAATTAACTGCAAGCTGTTCCAACCTAAAGAGGAACAATGAGACTAAGATTTGATTTTCTTGCATATAGTAACTCACTCTAAAATTACATTGAGCTGACACAGAACAAAGAATTATTGGTATAAGAAACAGAGAAAGAAAAGCATAGTTGAGAGAACAGTACTTTGTGTGACTTGTTTCCAGAACATTTGGCATTGTTTTTTGGTATTGTTAACAAGCAGTAATGTAACTTGAAATGCTGCATACAATGAGAAATATATGACTATTAACAACAAATATATCCTTAAATATGTCTTATAGTGGATATATTTATATTTATTACTGACTTTATTGGCAATGTTTTCCACTGAAAATATTAGTAAAATAAAATCAACAGTTATCAAACTGTTGTTCAGAAACAATATTTTTGGCAATACATTTGGGCATATAGTCTTAGAGATGTCATAGAGTTATGTCCCCAAATTATTCATTAGTGAAAAATTACTGTGTTATCAAGTTAGTATAGCCACAGTTTTTATTTTTTTTTCCCTTTTAAAACTGTGTGAAATTATGAGTCAGACAAAGTTTAAGGATTGCTTGAATTGCTACTAGGGATTAAAATGTTCTAACTTTCCAAAGTATGGCTGGCTGTAAATCCTATGCCAACCCAGGACAATTCTGTTCCCTGATGTAAAGTTTTACCTCTATGTATACTTTCTAGTTGCAAATAAGCAATATATTAAACTACTATTTTTAATGGAAGCTATTATAACTTTGGAACATAAAGGAAATTAAATGTATAATTTCACTGTATGGGTAACACTAGCAAATAATTTGTCTCCCTGAAGAAGCAATTACAAATTATTACCAATTTAGGGCAGGTGAAGGGGCTACTTAATGTTGACTTCTGTTGTTTCTAAAAGCCAATAAAATATTTCAAGTTTATAGAGTTTATATATATTATGAATCACTCCTCGTATTAAAAAACCAAATCTCTAATTTTAACATTTCTAGCATTCTTAACAGCTTTTGACACCATTCTCAATATGATGTAAATTAAGCTAATCTTTCAAAGACATATTTCTGAAACTAATCCTAGGGGGAAAAAAAAAATCTTATTTCAGATATGCTGTAAATTCCACAATGTAGCATTTGCTGATAATTTATCCATGCTATATATATTTGTCTATGTATACTGCCACATTCCTTGTCAAATTGCATTAATTTTTTCCAGATTAAAAGAAATAAAAATAAAAATTGACTCACAAACAAATAAACACAGTTTGATATAAATATGTCAGCCTAAGATATTTGGGCAAAAGTAGCTTATAAGAGGGTCAGCCTGAATCCAGACCACAAGAGCAGTGTCCTCTGTCTCATTCAAAATCTGTATTAACTATTTGTATTTATACTTCTTTGACTCTCTAGTAACTCTATTTGAGGAAAAGTATTCTCCAAACTGGTCAGGAGATGGTTAGCTATGTGTTTAGCTTTATTACGCAGACACTCCAGGAGGTCAGTAAAGAAAACCCAAACACAAGCATTCCAATTTAATGGAATTCTTCTCATAAAGGTGAAGCTTCTGCACAGAACTGAATCTATGAACAGGGTGGTGAGTCACTATCTGTGTGTTGAAGGGCACTCACAAAGTTTTCTCAGGCTGGGTGGGAAGAAACTCCCTGCAAGTCTGTTCTGCTAAACTCATATAAGCAACTGATCACTTGTAATCACAGAATCAACTAGGTAGGAAAAGAAGTTTGACATCATTGTGTCCCACCTATGACATTACACCATCTTGCCAACTAGACCATGGTACTGAGTGCCACATCCAGTCTTTCCTTAAACACTTCCAGGGACAGTGACGTGACCACCACCTCCCTGGAAAGCCCATTCCAATGTGCCATCATCCCTTCTCTGAAGAAATTCCTCCTAATATCCAACTTTGTCATTTCCTGGCACGACTTAAGACTATATTCTTTCATAATGTTACTTGCTGCCTGGGAGAAGAGCCCAACCCTCACCTGGCTACACCTCCCCTCAGGGATTTGTAAAGAGTGATAGGGTCTGCCCTGAGCCTCTTTTCTCCAGGCTAAACATCCCACCACCTATTTCTCAAAATATTTCTTCTACAGACCCTTCCCCAGGTCCCTTGCCCTTCTCTGGATACACTCCAGCACGTGGATGTCCTTTTTGAAGTGAGTAGCCCAGAGCTGGACCCAGCATTCAAGGTGCAGACTCAACAGTGCAGTGTACGGGGGGACAATCCCTGCCCTGGTGCTACTGGACACCCTATTCCTGAAACAGGTCAGGATACCTTTGGCCCTCTTGGCCACCTGGGCACACGCTGACTTGTCTTCAGCTGCTGTTGAACAGCACACTGACACCCATGCACAGTGCTTGCTGCTACTGCTCTAAACAGAATGGCAAAGCACCTGAGTAATCATTCCAGAACCTACAGGAATAGTTACTACTGACTGTCTACTAGTACCTCATCTCTGCTTTAGGCTATGTAAGCACAGTTACATCACCTGAATGAAAAATTAAACTATTGTTCAAAAATTAGTCAGACATATAATGTAAACATAAACACAAATCTCTTCCTGGTTTTTGTCCATTTCCCTCTAAAGGCCCTATTTCTGTCATTCATTAAATAGCAATAACTGAAAATTAATTTCATATCAGTATGCATTTGGATGGGAAAATCTTTATTGTCTGGCCCTAAATAAGGTTATTAAGGCATCAAATGAAGCTGGCTTTCTTCCTGCTTTTTGGTGCGCAGATGCACAGAACAAGGGAAATAAAGTACATAAATTAGCACATCAGATGTGAATGTTTTTTTAGTAGCCTAAAATTCCTTAGATAAGTGTTTTATGAGAGTACTGGGCATTTGGAGGGAGGTGGAAAAGATATGGGGTTTTTTTGAGTCTAGATAACTAAACTAATCTGAAAACATACAAGGCATCTATGACCCTTGCAAAAATTGTACATAGAGGAAATTAACAAATGTGATATCAAATTAATTTTGTATTTTTATGTGTAAAGCAAAGCAAATTTCTTAAGTATTTCCTTTTTTTTAATAAAATCAATTACACAAAAGGAAACCTAGTCTTCATAGGGAAATGTTTTCAGCACATTTCTCTTGATATAAATGAGGCCAGAAGAAGAAGAAGTAGAATGTAATTCAATAACACAAGGGACAGGGTCATACACTTGGCAACCAAGAACAGTTTCTACTAGAAACTGAGATCTTATAATTTGGAAAGAGAGGAAGTAAAAAACCCTCAGATTATTAGTTGACCACGAGCTACCTGTGTGCTGTGTCTGGAAAAAATGCAAATTAGATATCTTAAAGTGCATCAAAAATGGGGTTTTTTGAGCAGTGATAAGATTTTCTGTTGAGAGACATTGATTAAGCATATACAGGACTGATCAGAGGGATAAAGATGAAGAAATAGAAAACAATTTTGTGTAAGGTTGTTTAATTTTTTGCTCTCCTGTGGGAAACACCAAAGAGTGACAAGGAAGAATCTGAAAGTTTTTCCTGAGAGCTTACCTTCACACATCTAAATGGATCATTCAAGTATGATCTTGGATGCAATGAGACTGCAAGGACACTGAATGTCTGCTACTGTGGTTGTCTTTGTTTCTACCCAAAACTAAGAAGCACAGAAACAGACTAAGATGAATAGTATTCCTGCATAACTTAGATATCATATATATTTCTTTATTCATGACAGAATTTTATGTGGGAGTTATGAAAAAAACAGATGTTCTGAAGACTAGCAAGGTCCACTGGAAACAATCACTTCATAATAATTCCTATGACAGAAAATGTGCACAGACTTATCACTAAAGAACCCAGGAAACTATGCATACTGACTCCAAACTGAGACACTATTCTCAAGTTCATATATTACCAGTGGCACTAATTGTCCTATGGAGAAAAAAAATCTGGAAGGTAGAAAAAGAACTACAGAATACAAACAGACAGAAAGAGTAGTACAAAAGAGAATGAATAGAATAAATAATATTTTTCTTATATCTAGGTAAAAAATTTTGGTGTAATGTAATGTAGAGGGAACTTATCTGAAATAAGGGAATCAGTTAGAATTTCCTTTCAGCAAACAAAATTTTAATCCAACATTTTAATCCTGTTTCCAGAGCTCTCAAAAATCATTCAAAAAGCTGTTGTGTATCCAAGCAATATTCATATAACAAACTAGGGATATATGTGGTTAAGATGCTCTGGAATGTGCCCAAATGCAGAAAAAATTCCTTTTCCACTAGTCTTAAATACAAAACTTATGTGAAAACAGTAGAACATCACTTTGTTCTTATATGAGGGAAAAAATTACAGCTTGCCACTTCTGCCCAGAGCTGTGGGTGTGCCATTCCCCAGAAGTGTTCAAAGCCACGTTGGATGGAGCTCTGAGTAACCTGATCTAGTGAAAGGTGTCTCTGCCCACAGCAGGGGGGTTGATCTTTAAGGTTCCTGTCAACCCAAGACACTCCGTGATTCTACGATTGCTTTGATTTTATTGCAAATTCTCTAAAAGTAGAAATTAATGTCAAAAAGTGGTTTGTTGTTGTTTTTTTAATCCCATCTTGAAAATATTTCTTCCTTCCATTGGAAAAAACCCATAACAATGGAAATGTTTCTAGTTGTGCATATTCTAGACTGAAATGTATTTTTGACATCTTGGTTTTGTTACTAATACATAAACTTAGAAACTAAAAATGTCAGAAGCTGAGGAGAGGACAAAGCAAATAAAAATGAACCAAAGAGTCTATTGTCCCAGACTGAATGTCCAATATGAAACATATTCTGGAAAGAACTACAAAGAAAATATTTAGCTGTTTAGCTACGGAAAAAATTTGCAGCCTTATGGAATATAAATACTGTGCTAAAAAAGTATAATCTGGTTCACATCTAATACTAGAAGATATAGAGACACAGCACTATATGAGTATATGACTATATGAGTTCATTGAACTGGGGCTACTGAGTCCTATGGTGAGTTTGCCCCAGATGGGAACCAAACGCCCACAAAAGCCACTCTATCCCTCCCCTTCTCAGCTGGACAGAAAATGTGAGAAAAAGCTCCTTGGTTAAGGGCAGGGAGAGATCACTTCCTGTCTTGGTCAACACAGATTGAATGAGGGGAAATTAATTGAATTTATTAGCAACCAAATCATTGTAGGACCATGAAAAGTAAACCCAAATCTTAAAAGCAGCTTTACTGATCCAGCATGAGTCTCCTAGAGGATTACAGGCCCCGCCCAGCAAACCTGCAGGTTCCTCAAGGGGTCACAGCCTCCTTTGGGTCTGTGCCTGCTCTGGCATGAAGTCCTTCATGGGCTGCACATGAATATTTTCTTCCCCGTGGACCTCCATGGGTAAGAGGAGGGCAATGGCCCTACGATAGTCTGCATCACAGACTACAGGGGAATCTCTGTCTTTGTGCCTGGACCACCTCATCCTTCTCCTTCACTGACCTTGGTGTCTGATGGGCTGCTGCTCTCACATATTCTCGCTTCTCTTCTCTGCCTACACTCGTTTCAATGGCATCTTTCCTCTTAAATGCATTGTCCCCAGGTGCTACCAGTACCTCTGGTGAGCTCAGCCTTTGCCAGCAGGTCAATCTTGGAGGCAGCCGGCACTGGCTCTGTGAGACAATCCAACAGGTTGTCACAGAAGGGTCCCTGATACCCTGCTTGAAGACCCTCCACTACCAAAACCTTGCCATGCAAAACTATATAAGGCCAAACGTGAAAAACAGGCTATGAAAAATTTACTGAGAAGGACATGTTCTCAGCTGATGTTTCTAGGGAATGTTTGCTTGCTACAAGTGCTAAATAAAAAAGATTCAAGATTGTTGGTGAATCTGAGCACAATATTTGAGAATATCTCTGGCAGTCCCTGAAGAGGTGAGAAGGCTGAGTTGTCAGTAGGGATGATCAAGAGACTGACTTTCTTCTGGCACTATCAGTTCAGCTCAATAAAACTTGTAGTCCTTTACAGATGATGGTGTGGCCATTGAGAGTGGCTTGCCAGGAAGGATATAAGGATGCAGTGGAAAAAAGGAGGGCAGACTTAACACAGAAATAAAGTAAGCAATTATCTGGGAGAATAACAACCTCTCTAAGAAGGAGTCATGGATCTGCTGCCTACCTAATGATTTCAGAGCAGAAGAGGAGATGCCACTTTCAGCTCCTGGCATACAGAAAGCCTTCTAGCAGGAAAGTACCCCTAGTGACAACAAGGGATAGGACTGTCTCTTCTCCTGTCTTTCATGTGTGTGAGCATCCCTCCATCTTTAGTTTCTGCACAATGCTGTGACAGCTGGTATAGAAACTGAAAAGGTTCTCCCTTCACTCTGCACTCTGTCCTGTTTTTTGTAGAATATTTTGTCCCTCTGAAAGGAGTCATATATGGTCTCAAAATCCTTTAGTTGAGAAAATAGTTTCCAGAATTTCAGAAATCCCCATCTAAATAGAAAGGCTAGAAGTGTTTTTCATTTACTACAATAAGTTACCTCTGAGTAACAGGATATCCGATCAAGCTGCCAAAAATATAGCCCACTTTAAAATAATTTATTCTAATTGTGGAGATTTTTGTTGTTCTATGCTAATTATTTTTTCCAGTCAGGTTATAAGCAATACTTCTAGTCTTTCCATGTGCTGCAAGATTTGGCTGAGAGAAGGAAAAATGATTACAATTGTAAACAAGGGCTAGTGATAAGAAAATCTGTCCAGCTGCAAGAATGTAATTATGTCATAGCCTGTAGGAGTGCACGTTTCAGTGACCAGTGCTAAAACAATACTTCATTCTTCTGATAAAGTCAACCTAGTTTATTATGTTAACCTCATGTGTGCATTGCTGCCATCTTTGCTACTGATAACGTTAATTTAAGATTCTTGAGTGAAAGGCTCTTTGTAGAGTATTTTACAGGTAGATTAAGAGTCAATTAAATCCACATTTCAGATTAATAAATCATCTTTAAATACTACGCTACGCCCTGCCTCATTGGTGTAGTTCAGAATGAAAAAATATAATCCCTAATTTACAAATACGAATTGGTAGTTATTTCTAGCAGCTAAAGAGCTTTATTTTCATCTCACACTCTGATTACAATCATTGCTCAAAAGACAATGATAAAAACTGTCTGAATGCCAGAAATTATCATTTATATAGAAGTGCTCCCTGGTCTGTTGCCAGACCCTTGGAAAATCTAATAAAAAAACATTAATATTGTACTCTACTGGAAAAGTGGGTCTTGTATCTTAAATTATAAACTTATCTTAGTGATAAACTTAGATTCTATTTTTTAAGTAACAACAAAGTTTAACAGAGAGTTCAAAATTTATAATCTGACAAGGAAAGAAGAATTTATTGAACTGAATTTGATCTTAATAGATAAATTGTAAAATAAGAATTATGTTTATATAAAATAGGATAAAATGTAAACCAAGAGAAACTAAGATTCTGCATAGTATATAAAAATACTCTTCAACACTTAGTGATATTTTATAGACTTGATACCTGCAGGGAGGGTTTTTAGGATAATTTGAATCATAGATGGAAGAGTTCCATCAAGAAACTTGATGATGCAGTTTATCTTATTACTAATGAAAAATTATTCCCTAAACACAAATTGAAAAGCTTTGTCCTTTCCAATTTTAGGTTTCCAAAGACATTGGTGCTCCTCCAGGGTTCATCAAGAGAGTCTACACACAAGTGAATCTCACTGTCTGTAAATGTGTTCTACCATTCAACTTAATTATTTCCCTTGTTAATAGTTAAAATATGTTGCCTAATCCTAAATATTTCTTCAGGTGTCTTGGTGATTAAATATCAATAGAACATGTAGGAGTCCTATACTGTTTAGATTATGCTTTGGAGTACATATTTTATTCATCATTCTCAATAGAAGATTTCTGTGATTCTTCAGTATCCTGTGCAGTTCTTTTCATTGACACTACTGACTTTTTTATAGGGAATGGATTGGTTTAAGGTTCATTCATGTTGTCCTAAAATAAATCAATTACTTTGAAGAATTTTTCTCAAGTGATGAGAAACCATACAGCATGTCCAAGATAACACAATACCATACAGAGTGCACACATGTGGCTCTTCATGCATCATAAAACAGCACTTCATGGAGTACAGACTTCCCTCTTTATTAATGACTGTGACCTAAAAAAATATCACCCCTTTTTGAGGCCACCCTGTTTTCTACACAGCCTAACACAGGGGTTAAATATTTTTAAATTGCTGCAATTTAATACTGTTCAATACAGTTTAGTTGTTTGAATCTGAGGAGCAAGTAGCATTCAAATGAGCTAGCATGTAGATCTATCCCATGTAAGAGAGCAGTAAATCTAAGAAGCATGCTCTTGAGCAGCTTTTACCTCAGGACAAACAGGGAAACCCAGGCAGAGTACAAGTGATACGAAAGGAACTTCTACATCACACTCCTCCCAGAGAGAAGAGGTAGAATTCATCACCATGAGGTCACAGGTGATGCATCTTAGCATACACATTGGTTTTAGTAACTTCGTCTTCCTTATCTTTGAGAAAAACTGAAGTGACAGAATTAGGACCAGACAATCTTTAGGAGAGTGACTTTGATACCAGAGAAAGGGAGTACATAACTGGAAGGTTTTATGCAACCTTTATAGGTGTATAGGAATCCTACATATTATATCAGGTAATTTGATATGTTTATTAGGCCATAATTAGCCAAATAATAATTCCTAGTGCCATGTCTTCTCTTTTACCCATAACAAGACTTTGAGTGTATCATCTATAAGTAATGGAAAATTAAAATGTTCTTTAAAGAAGGACATAATCAAATAGCTAGCCATAACCAAATGGGAAAACAAATTAGGAAGAATCATGTTGAGTTTTCCAAAAAACAATCCAGGTCAAAGAAATTTAATTCCAATCTATGAAGGGAAAGTAGGCTTTGTAGGTTAATTCTGAGAAAATTAGTTAATTTTGACTAATTTTGAAAAGACGTGTAAAAGAAGCACAGACATTTGTGACAGCGGATATTGCTCAATGACGCAGTAATCAGGCTGGATTCCATGTAAGCATTTTCCTTGGTCTGTCTGAACATATTTCCCTTTGAATGTCATGAGGAGTTTAAATTCTAAATAGACATTTGATGCTAAGGAGGGGAACAAGTAGGGACTCTCAAGTCAGGCTTGTGTATATGACTTTGCGGGTTCTTTCACACTGATGTGTGGATTAGTGGGTTGTGGGGAGCAGCATGGCTGCACATAAAGTTAGAAGCCACCCTTCCATCTCCAAAAAAAAGCATAAGTAAGTAAGGGAAGGTACTCCTGGAAGTGGTGGGTAGCATTTGTAACCCAGGTCTCCTGCAAAGAGAGTAGGGAGAAGGGCACATAACCAAGAATATTTGATGGGTGAGGGAGCAGATGAGGGCAAGGATTTCTGGGATTACTTATACAAGGGTGATGAAATCTGTAGGTGTTTACAAACATTTTGTGATTTCCCAATTTGATTCTATATGTATAACTTGGAAATTGTTGGTCAATTGCTTTTCATCAATGATATGACTTAAATCACATGAGGAATACATTCCAGTGACTGCTGTTAGAATAAGAAACAATAATTTGCTATGGCTCAGACAAAAAGCTATAAGTTTCACTGAAGAAGAAATTCAAGCTATTGGGAAATTCTTTCCAAAAGTAAGATAATGAAACACTGGAGTAGGTTCAGATAACTGTCACTAATTGGAAGTTTCTAAGCATTCTGGAAGATTTCTAAAAAATGATTGTATAAATATGTATTGGCAAAGCATAAAGAAAGTGTCTTCGAAATGGGAAAAAATTTCCAAGATTCAAGTCAAAAGAATTTATACAATGTGTATTAATTTAGCTTACTGTACCTTATACATTCAGATAAATTCATTAAGTGAAAATAAACAGGAGAGTTGAGAAATTACTAATAAAATTCTGATGATCCACAAGAGAAGGCATAATAAAAAGGAGCAATTTAGAATTTGACAGTGTCCTTGACCTGATATCGTCCATAAAAATACAGTATGGTATTTTATTTGGATTTGGTGCAGTCAGCATTATTTTAAGGTCTTTATCAGTTCATTAGCTCATTTCACTCATATACTTTGAGAAAAGCCGACCCTGTTAACTCATGATTAATCTGATGGCGTGAGTAAGGAATTATCATTATATTCATTAAAATGATATTGTAACTTCATGGTTTCAATTGCTGCAAAGCTGCAGGATGTTTCTGGTTTCTATATTGGTGCTGTATGTATGAATGAGACTGGAAGTAGCAGATATTTCTAGTACAGCCATTCATTCCATATTGATAACAAGATCATGATCCAGGGAAATATCCACTTCTAACGGAAGAGATCTCACTCCTTTAAGCTGTTCCTAGCATCAATTTATATCCAGACAGAAGAGATACAAAGCAAGATTACTGTAGAACACAAGTTCAGTCTAGCCCTTGGAGAGTTACACACTCTCTGGCTGTGCTACTTCCAGCGTTGTTCACACACTCACAGAACTGAGTAAGAAATCTGAGCTGTTTAATTTTTCAAGCAGTGACCCTTTTACCTCTTTTCAGTACTATTCTTGATTTTCTTCCACTTGCCAAATCCATCTCACTCCTCTAGGGAACATAATCACAGGAGATTTTAGTAAGACAATTCTGTATCTATAATGAAATTACTTCCACTTCATTAATGGGTAATTTTTAAAAGAATGTAGGGTTTTTTTGTCTTTTTTTCTCTTCATTCAAAGAATACAGATAATTAGTGTAATTAACCTGGGTTTTTTTTCCAACATTTGACATTTTTATGATTTGTCCGTGCTGAGTGCTTTTTTTAAGGATTCTCAACTCATACACAGCATGAGGGTAGTTTAGCAATATTTTTTAAAAGATGGAATTTCAATGAACATTATTTAATTTTCTGTTGCCATAATATTTTCTGCATTTTGTACTGCCAGGTTCCTATCAGGGTTTTTTTTTGTGCACCTCAAAAATCTTCTGGTCCAAATTTTTCATTAGGTAAAAGTGACTGAAAGATGTGACCAAAGTTAGCCTCAAGCCAATTCAACTTGACTTCCATAGTCACCGTACTTCACAATGTATATGTACAACATATATCATTATTACATGATAATGTAATGATGAGTATTGCATATTTAAATATATTTCCTTTATTATTTATTTAATTACTTCATTATTTGAACAGTAGAAAAATAGCAAATAGTGCTATTTGCTGCCCAGATACAAATTTTAGTGAATAAAAAAATTTTAAGTAAAGAACATTTCAAAAAGGAGTGGCAACAGGATGGAAGATTGTGGAGTGGTTAATAGTGTAAAGTGTGTATTAAATTATCCTCAGTCTCTTAATAATTTAAAATATCTGCCCTTGGCAGCTGCTCAAACCATGAACTGTCCTGATCATTTGGATTCTATGTTGTCTATGAAAATTTTATACAATGTTTCAGTCTGAGGGAATACATTTTGGTATTCATTATGATTTCTTTATGCCCTGGTACTGTCCAAGCACATTATTTTGCACCAGATAACACACACTACTGCAGCAAGGTGTTGTACTTATTTTTTTATGAAACAGAATTCATAGTTGTCAGTAGCATTATGGGAAATATTTCTGCTTAATCATTTGAGTTTCTAGGCTTAAGGATCTCTAGTCTTAGAGGCAGCAGGAATTCTATTTCTTGAGAAGTGTCTTCATTGTTCTACTCAGGTACAAATAAGACATATTTGCATTTTATCTAATGGAAATAATTATTGAAATACTTTCACATTAGGATTATTAAGCAAACAAAACCAATATGTATTCTGCAATAGTTATTCTTCAGCCTTCTTCATATGGTACAATGAAATAATTATGTACTACCATTTTTCTAAACTAACAGAAGTTAGTGATTTGCTATAATACAGTTATCCTCTTTTTTGGGTGAGAGTTAGAAACTGAATTAAAAGTGCAAATCCTATTTAAATCCTAAAAGAATAGGTAAAGACACTTTTATTGATTTCCACTTAAAGGAATTGGGGAAATGGCTTAAGTTAAACACAAGAAAATAACTCTTAAATTCTTGGTTCTTTAAGACACTTCAAAAAACCCTCCTTTAATTAAATGGATGTCTTATAACAGTCCTAAACTTATTCATTTGCATGAGGAAAAAAAAGGTTTGATTAACCCCATAAAAGTAATTTAAAAAAAATTGAAGTTTCTGGGCCTCATTCACTGCTTCATAGTTCTGCTTCTAAACTGATATCTTAACCACAATACTTAAAAAAAACAATTCATCTAATGAATTTTTTTATGTATCCTGAATTGTTGTTTTACTATTATATGTTTGGATTTAGGCTTACCAAACTTTTCTTTTTTTAAATCTAACGAAGAAACTGAAGTTACTGGTAAACCTTTAAACTGTTTCCTGGGGGGATCCTTACAGATAGTATGATAGAGCTATTATCACTGAAGCATATATTTGAGTAGATGAAGTATCAGTGTGTTTGTCAAAAATGTGATGGTTAGCACCACCCTCTTCAGGTAGCTGCCAGTGAAGGGAAAAAAAGGTTCTTGTTGCTTCCAGACAATTTCCAAAGATGACCTCAGTATGTGAAGGGCCATGTTTTCCTTCAGAGAGCAGCAGCAGGAAAACTAATAGCAAGAATGACATGAAATAGGCAGAGATTATACCAGTTAGTAAAGTGTTTCTTTTTTATGACAAATATTATTAAAACTGAAGATAACTGAAAAACTAAATAAATTTTAAAATAGCCATTTTCACTTTGGAATGAACATACAAAGATTCTGGTTTGTTTGCTGCCTGAAACAGATTGTTCTTCCATAATTTAACAATTATTTTCTTTTAAATTTGGATCTCTTTGGTTTCAATGAATTTTGAAAATAAAAATAGGAATATCTACAACAGTAAGTTCTTACATTTCAGGATAAACTATTTCTAAATAATGAGTTAAGATATTGGATAATAAGAGCAAATGGGTGCTTGAATTCTAAGATTCAATTGTCAAATGTTCTATATTTATGTATATTATTTTTTAATCACTGAATGTGTTTCCATATTTTCAATATCAAATTTCTTTAACAATCACTCTTGAATTGACTTCACGTAAGGATTTGGTTGAGAAACTTTTTTTTTTTTTTTTTACTAGATAAGCATAATGCCTATTAACGTTTTTTGCTTTTTTTTCAATTATTTGATTTATTGTTTTACAGCTTAGCTGCCATATATCCAGTCTTCAAAATAAATATACTCTGTGAATAACTTAATGTGGCCTTCTAACAAATCAAAATTCAAACTCTCCCAGAGTTTTCTGAGACTTTATATTGGAAGCATCCTCTGACAGATAGGAAGGGATTTAGGAGTTGAGTTTATAGTGGTGAAATACTATTATGTGAGCTATACCACATAAAGTTCCATTAGATAATACTCATCATAATAATATTAAGCATTTTATTATAACATTAAAGAGAATTCAAAACTCCATGGCATATTATCTTTCTCAGAAATACCAAGCTAGTTTTTGTCAAATAATTCTGTTAATAATATCAATTGATGCAATTTTGTATTATTATAAAGGTTTTTATATTTTTATTTTATTTTATTTTATTTTATTTTATTTTATTGTAAGCTTTTTACTTTCTTTTCAAGTAATGACGCAAAGTTGGTTAATAAGTAGTTTTAGGCACTAGCCATACTTTGAGATTGTCTCAACAAAGCAGTTAAAGAGGAACATCTCTGGATGACTTCAGCCTTTGCCTGGTTTCCAAATGACCCAGCTGGCACATGGCAATTTGTGTTGGGAAGTTAAAATTAGCAGATTATGACCCAAGTCGTACAAGCACTCCATCTTAAACTAGATTTTCTGCTGAAAAAAATTAAATGCTTTTTAAATTGCACCTTATTTATTTCATTATGTGATAAGAATTCCATTTTAGATTCTTACATCTCTTGGAAGTATGTTAATAAGATATTTGTGTATATTTTCTGTTACACATAACAAAAGCCAGATAAATGTAATGGTGAAGGAAGTAGTAAATCTACCTGAGTTTATGGCTTGGCCCTGTTCAAGTAGTAAAGCTAATATAAAAGATCTCTTCAAGCATAAAAAGGATAAAATGTGATAAAACTAAAATAGTTAAGTGAACCTAGAGGAAAAATGTATCATTGCCTGTTAATTTTAGACAACATATTTTTTCCATACAACTCCCTCACTGGGGTTTAATACTTACTGTTTTCTTGAAAGCAATTACTCTACTTTGCAGTACTTTAAACTGCAGAAAAACCACACCAATAAACAGGAATAGTAACAATTCTTTAAAGTGTCCCCAGTGTGCTGTAACGTATCTATTGCTAACTCATATATTAAATCCAAACTGTTCAACAAACACTATAGAATGTATCTTCAGGGCTTGATCCAGCTTTTCTTATTTAGCATTCTCAACAATAAAAAATTGGCTACAACACTGCAGTTTCAACAGAAATTCTCACAAAGTTTATTTAAATTTTCAGGAAACAATTTTATAAACTAAGCCCTTGTTGAAAAATCAGATACATGGCTGAATAATAAAACATCATAAAATAGAATGGTTGGCCTTTGTCTTGCAAGTTATTTTGTATTGCTACTTACTACTGAATCATCTGAACTATGCAGTCTTCACTTTTCAGACTTTTAATTCTAGACTACGAAAAAGATTGCTTTATTTAAATCTTCTAATAAAGTAAGTGCTTTATCTTTAACAATCACATACTGTAAAAGAAACTTTCTGGAGCTCATTAGCCAATTTGACGATTATAAATTATTTTACTTCCATTCACTGTTAAAAGATCTCTATTTTCTATGATGTCTGAAGAAGAGTGAGACTATTTCATCTTTGATGATTTTGGATTTCTAAACAACGGTGGAAATGTTAACTCTTCAGTGGATAAATTAAAAAAAACCCCAAAACACTTCCACAAATTCTGAGATCCCTCTAATGATTTCAGTATGGTAAAAGTACATACGAATTTTGTTTTCTGCATTGAATAGGCTTGACAAACTGCCAATAACTGACCATTCTATGGGCAAAGAAATTGTTCCTAATAACCAATCTAAACCTTGTCTGGCACAACTTGGAGCACTTTCCTCTTGTTCTATCACATGTTAGCTGGGAGAAGAGACTGACCCTTACCTTTCTATCACCTCTTTTCAGGTGGTTGTAGAGAACATTAGGTCTCCCTTCAGTGTGGTTTTCTCCAGGCTAAACTCTTTGGCATCTTCATTACCCTTCTCTGGATATGCTCCAGCACCTCAGTGTCTAGAGTGGCCAGAACTGAATGTAGTATTTATCCATACCCATGTTTATAACCTCATACAACTGGCCTTAGCCCATTGATCCAGCCTGTCCGTATCACTCTGTAGCGCCTTCCTATCCTCCAGATCAGCACTTCCACTCAACTTAGTGCCATCTGTGAACTGAATGAAGGTTCATTCACCTCCTAATCTGTATCACAGAAAGATACTAACCAGAAGAAAGCCCCTGGAAATAGGGTCTACCTCTCACTGTCCCCAGTATTCTCACTCACCTCCTCCTGGGGCAGAGGAGTTCCTTTATGTGGGTTCAGCCTCACACTGTGCTCACTGCTGCCAGCAGGTCCTGGCAGCACAGCCAGGCACACCCTGTGGTGGTGGCTCATGGCTCAGAGATGCTGTGTATTTCTCCTGAGTGGATACCATTGCTCATTGGTTGGGCTGGCAGGGCACAGCTCCTGCCCTGCTGTGCACGGTGCCATGCTATGCCCTGTTTGCCCACCCTGTGGGTGGCACTCCTGGCAACTAGATCCCTAAGGCCTTCTGTGCATGTGGGGGGCTTGGCTGCTGCTGCTTCTGGCCCCAACCAGCTCTCATCCAACACTCTTATGTTAGCTTGTGTCTCCTGACATCTCCCTTGGCTTCTCCTGAGGCTCTCCCACTTCATTCCATGTGTGCACCATGCTAGAATGTTCTACTGCTGATCCTGCCAGCACCCGAGGCACTCGTATTGGCTACTAATAAACATATTTATGTAGTCTGATGTAGTAAACTTATTTATAATTCCAAAGATGCTCATTAGGGTTCAGAATTAACACAGTATTCTACTGCATGCAATAATCTAGCACTTTTCACAAATTATGTAAAAGCCTAAGCGTATCCTGAGATACCTGTCCACAGAAGTTACAAGTGTACAGAAATCTTGCACAGAAAATTCTGGTCTGGGTTTTTTGGGTTATTTTTCCTTTTTGTGTATGAGCTTTATAACAAGCTAATAAAGAGAACGTTGCATAGCAAAGAATTCATCAATATATTTTCCTTAGGTCACATTACCTCACTTTTCTTTTTTTTTTGGCACTCCTATACATTACTGCCTAAAACAGTATAGGTCTTTTCTTTCCATAATGAACAGATTAAAATGTTAACTAGTCTTTGTTTAAACAATATGATTTATGATCCAAATTGTAATACTAAGTACTAGTTATTCTGAAAGTGGCATATTTTGGTCAGAAAGAATCTGACCTAGTTTTCTTCCTAGGCTGAAATTGTAAAAGTATCTCACACTATCAAGAAAAAAGATGCCCCTGCAAAACTGTCTCTCTTAGGTGCATTCTTCAGATAATTCAACTTACATTTCTTCAGTCAATTTCCAATCTCTTTTTATAACTCTTGACCTGCCTCCAGGGATCTCATTAATAATTATATATCAGGTTATGGAAATTTGCCTGCTTTATTTAAACTTAGTATATTTAAAGTATGTGATTGTAAACTCAGAATTCTCAGAGTGTATGAATATATAGAAAGAATCTGTTGCTAGTCCAAAGCTATATATAGTGTAGGAGAAAACAAAATCTGATATATATTGTTGTAAATCTTCAATAACCTTGACCAAGACTGTGCATTATATGATATATTATCTCATTTTGTAACTACATTGCAACACTAAAACAATAAAAAATAATTTTGCCAATTGATTTCTATTAACATTTTCATCTTAAAATTATCAATGACTAATTGTATTATATAAAATACTCCAGTTTGTATAATTTCTGATTTAATTTTTTGAGTTTTCTTTTGCTTTTGTTTGCAATTCCCTGCTTCTGTACTGTACATGTGTTTATGTCACATTAAATTAAAAGAACTGGAAAATTGTCCTTTCTATGATTTAAATTTTTCTCAGACCTCAAATTAGTTATGTTGTATTTACATGAAGCCTGAAGCAAAGCCACTTGCCGTTAGTAAGAGTTGTCTTATTCCTAAGAAAAATGCTTTTAGGTTAAGATTTTATTGTTTAGGTTAACCCTAGGTAGATCCAGGAATCAATTGCCAAGTGTTACCATTGATATGAAGGAAAAAAAATCCCACCTTTGAACTATATTATAAAAGTCGCTGTTTTCCCCAAGCAATATTATTTGGAGTTAATTTGCAATTTTTTTCTAGCAGTAGGCTTGAGGATCTCACAGAACAACACAGGTTATTAAATATGGGTTGCAAAATATTTTTAGATATATCAAGGGGCAATTCAGAGTTTTATTTGTGTCAGTATTAAATATAGCTAATTCTATTTGCACAAAACCCAAGATTTTTGTCAGAATTTCTGTATCCACCTTACCAAAATTCTCATAGGTTTTGAAAAACAGCTCTCTGTGATAAGGAATAAAGCAGTAAAAGCACCATAGCTTAGTCTGTGAGGGCAAGATTGGTCTCTTATTCACAGAGTGATTTCAAATTGCCAGAAGGGATTGACTGCTGTAAAGTGTCTTTGTGGGAAATATCTTCAACAAAATTGAATAATGTTTCTGTGGCCCTTAAGCATTTTGTGAAGGATGTGTGTTTTCCTGAACTCATTTCATTTTCATAATCATCAAAAGGTGTCTCAATACAGCAAAACCATTCTGTTTTGTACAAATGATCCTGGACATCTCCTGGGAAACATTTCTTTATACAGAATGTATAAAGCCCAATTCAGGTAAGGAATCTAAGAAGAAAAGGTCTGACATTTTCATATTTTGTTCTCAATTCTATTCTGAAAAGCTTGAAAAGTATGAGACAGAACAATCTGGGCCCATGTGGATTTCTGTGATTAGGCATTTTATATACACTTTTCAACTTCTATTCCTTAATCCTGTTAAACATTATTTGCACTGCAGGTACTTACTAAGAGTAGCTTTCATTTTAGCTGGAGATTTCTCCAGGGAAAGTTCTGAAAACCTGAAACTCCATTAGCACCATTTTTTATTTTGTACTTCTTAGTCTATGAAGTAGATTGAAAAAACCCATCTTTTAAGGCACACGTTTTAAATATGATTCTTTTCATCCCTGGCGTGAACATTCATCCTGTTTCATTTGATAGACCTTTAAAATATTATTCTGAATTTTAGGAATTAGCAGGCAACAATGTTCATAAAATCGAAGAACTTCTGGGTTATCTCAAAGGAAGATGTGAATTAAACTTTATTTAAAATTTCATATGAGATACACAGCATTAAATAATCATATTTGTCAGAGGCAAAGAGGAAAAGGAGGATAATATCTTCTAAGAAAATATCAGATTTCTGAAGCATTCAGCCACAGTTAGATTTTTGTCTTTAGTTGTCTTCTTACTTCTACCTTCATGAGCTGGTGGAGCACATGGGAGGGTTTTGTTTGCCGTGTGAAGATGTGCAAAACAGCATCTTCTAGGCTTATGTTTCAGGGAGGAAAAGTTTTCCAGAAGGTGAGATAGAGCCTAGTAGTATTTTTGTGTTGCTGTTACAGAGATTGTTCATACTGGTTTTGAGGATTTAACATCTTTTGTGTTTGATTTTCCTTGTAAACAACCTGAATTTGGCTTGACAGCTAAGCTCATCTTCTCTTTTAATAGATTAAGAGATGAAGCCTTGCCATTTTAGCTATTTAATGTAAATCTTACAGCATCACAGCATACCCGAAGACAAAAGACAAAGCTTCAAGGGTGCTGGCTAAATCTAGGTGTAAATGTAGGTTTTTCCTCCCCAGAACAGGACAGTATACTCCAATATTTGCAATGATCCCACATGAAAACATCATTCCTTGGATACCACTGTTAGCCTTCAGTGCAGTCACAATATTGTCCTAAATTAGAGTGGCTTTCCCCCACCCAGTTGGATTTAGGTTAGACACAAGATTGTAGATGGATAAAGGACAAGCAATGATAGTACATAATAAGCATGAATTAATTTGCCTCTAACACCTGAAGATCCTGAGGATCCTGTAACTGACAGGTGCAAGACTACTCATTCAGTGATTGTGTCTTGCTACAAGAATGCCTAAATGCTATTAGTAATGTATTTTCAAAACTATCACCTTCAACTGTGCTCTGTTGGTGCTGTAGCATTTCAAAACTAGTAGGAGCAGAAGAAATCTTACCCACTGTGGTGATATCCTTGGGGCTTCCTGAAAGTTTAAAAATTTATGCTTAAACACTAGCTGTGCTTTGTTCTAAACTAGGGGTAAAAAAATTGAAATGACAAAGTTTTAATGGTGGTTGATGATGCACCTTCAAAATAAAATCCTTGTCCAGCATGCCAACTGTGTTTAAACTATTGAGAGTGTGAAGTGAGCAGCATCACTCTCAGAGGTAAGCATCCTTGCTGAGCTTCCAGCAGCATACAGGACCCAATTTTGTTTCATGCTACAAAACACAGATGAAAGGTATCAATGTTGAGAAAGAAGTCTATCAATTGTAAAGAATTTTTGAAATAATATGAATGAAGAAGAATCTCTGCAGCAGCAAAGAAAACTCTTTAATGCCTCAGGCATATTACATACAGTCTAGTGTAAGCTGCAAAAGCTCTAAGCACAAAAAAAAGAACTGTCAGTATTGCCCAAATCCAACACAGATACACAGTGATAACACCAGACAAGATGCTTCTGTGCTCTAATTTTGCAACTTTTTTTCCTTTACACTTTCTGCTCTGTTGCTGTGGAAAAACATTACTGAAATGCCTTCAAAGCTGAACAACCGACACTTTTCACTTCAGAAAAAGGAAAGAAAATAAAAGAAAAAGTTGTTCTTTTACGCTTGTCGATTTCTGCTCGATTCTTTTGCTGTCTGCAGGTCATCTGCAATGGTAATCCAGAGTACTAACCAGCCAGTGTGAGCAAAAAATGTCAAAAAGAAACAAAGCCCATCAGGTTTTGTAGCAGGTAATTATTGTACCCATTGTAGCAGGTAATTATTGCTGTATTTTCCATATAAGTCAAACAAAAGGCTAGTGTTCTGAAAAGGAGAAAGCAATTTGAAAGCCATATTTTTGGTCAGCTTTTTGATTAAATTTTCAGCTTCTGAACCTCTGCCTGCTTTTTTGAAGTGCTGTCCTTCCTAGGTCTCACAGTTAAAAAAATATCCGCAGTTCTTGAAATTTCATTTTGTTTTGCCTTGGAAACAGAGTTTTAGTGGGTACTAAGTTAATATGAAATAAATGAAATCAATAAACTGATGAATATTGTGATCAAGATGAAATTGAAAGAAATTAAACATTCCCAGACAATGCTAGTTTTCAACATTCACAGCTGCCAGTGTTCTCCAGTCAATTCCATCCCTCTATAAGAAACAACCAGTTTTCTAAAATGATAAATCATATTTAAAACCTAAATTATTGGAATAAATAAAACTACAGAGACATACATAATAATTGCCTGAGCAGGGGCATTAGATACTATAGATCAACTTATTAGCAATAAATGTGTCCAAGCCTAATAAAAAATAGATGTTGAATTGCATAGAAAACAGTTATTCATAGTGTTCATTTATATATTACATAGTTTTTGCATTAGGCATGGCATTAGGGACTCTCTCAGGTTGCTTTTAGATGCACCCTTGTATTGTCCTACAAGAAGCCTAAAATAAGCAATCTAAATCATGCCAAAGTAAAGAAGAAGAATTATGTACTAGATAACATGAGAGACCAAAAATGAGGAAAGCCTAGGTTAAAAGATCATCTTCTGCAGAATATATGTGTGATGTTACTGAATTGAGCAACACACATGAATTTATTTCCCTATTTTTAAAAAGGAAACTATTTTTGTTTAGTGAGCAGAAAGTTACGAAGTTGTCTAACCATCTTTGTCAAGAATCTTTAAATTCTTGTATGTCAGACACTGTAATATTTATTGTATTCCTTCATCTTTTATATAAAGCGAAGTTGGAGATGTGAAGGAGTGTAATTTAGATGCTATGATGTATATTATTCTGGTTAAATTAATATTAAATCAAAATTGTTTGACTGATATTTATTATACCAGGACTAAAACTACTTGGAAAATTTCTGTTGGAATACTTTTCAATTGGAAATGTCAACAAAATTGATATTTTAAGTCTGCAATTTTGAAGCATTTGCTTTATTGTGGTCATGAAAATAAAAATTAATTGCAAAGAGGTAGTGAGCTAATAGGGACCAGGATTACTTTTTTTCTGCCAGTGAGGCTTTCAGCAATTTCACTTGCCACCAGTAAAACTGGCAGGAATTTTGGGCAGGAAGTAAGCCAAAATATCTCTCTTCATGTTATTCCAAGCCCAAATTTTCCTGGGAATCCCTTTGCTCATAAAAGTAGTATTTTTAGTTTTTATCCTGAAGTAGGATGACAAAGATTTCCATTATTTTAGAGGGATATTTTTATTTTTCAATCTCTGTTATACAAAAAACTAATAGGCTAGTAATAGACTTAGATATTTCTGAATATCCTGCTAGTGCACTATACATGCATGCATCATTGAAGAGCTTTGATTTAACAGGATAAACCAACTGATACCTCTATAGCAAAAGGCAGCAGCTCTGAGTAGCGATTTATCAGAAAATCCAAATACTTTTTATGTGTCTGACATCTTCAGTGTATGAATTTCAGTGGCATTAGATAAAAAATGTAAAGTGTATTTTAATAATCCCAGTCACATTGCAACACATTCTGCTGCCTTTAATATCTGCTCAATATCCTGGGACTTTGTGAAAGTAAGGGAAAATGTAGGTTAAAATGTGACAGGATATAACTCAGAGAATATTCACTAAATCATCTCCTTCCAGCTCACATTAAACTGATGTAATTTTTCTAGGAACTGTTACTGAGAAAGTTCTATGACACATTATGTAGCTGTTCTTTACTTTTTACAGTGTTTCTATTTCTAAGACCGGAAGGACAAGAGTAAAGGTGATAGCTTCTAGTAGCTTCATCCTTGGATTTATGAGACAATTTTAAAATTATTTTAATAAAACCTAAATCCATAAGAAATCTTTTACACTGAAACCTTATGACAAGGAGTTACGTTTCTAGAAAATGCACAGTATTTTATAGAGAAACCAAAAGAATGTCCAATTGCAGATGGTCATAAAAGAACTAGTTCATTTTTTGAAATATTGTACCATCGAGGATGTAAGTTTTCCCACGGTGGAACTTCTAACAAGTTATGTTGCTATACCAAAAGATTTCAGTTCGATTTTCCAGCCGGCACGCATACACATTGTGTTTTTCAAACTGCAACGCTGAACTCTGTGCTCGTTACCAAGTCAGATCTCATCTGGAAAATGTACCTTTGTCATTATGGCTAGGTACTTTGAGGTTTCTATTCTGTTGATAGGTACTCTAAGAAAGTAATTCCCCTCAATTAGGTATGAATAGTCAGTTAAAAAAAAAAAAAGTGAATTCTTGTGTTGATGGAATATTGAAAAAAAATGGGAGATAATGGGAGATGAGGACACAAAAACAACATAATGGTTTTTCCATATAGAGAATACTTTGCACTTATAGTCCTACATTTGCTTTCTGCTGCTGCTCCAAATGAACCTCTTTTGTCTTTCTTATTCACAGTATTCATCCCAGATACTTTGAGAAAGTTTAACTGCAAACTAAACACTGAACATTACAGCTGCAAAATCCAGGTGCTCTACTGTGATGTACATTTTTCTAGTGAAAGCATCTGGATGCTTGGCTGGCTGCACCATGGAAAGAACTGGCTCTAACATTGCTTGTATTGGCATCCAAGGAAATTGCCTAAGGATCAGTCTGCTGTGGGGCTGGCTGGGATATGCTGCCCAGCTGGAGGCCTTAGCCCTTTGATAGGCCTGTCATTGTCAAGAATTTGATCAAGTTTATATACTTAAGAAAAAAATCCCGTTCAAATTTCTCATGATCTCTTCCACATGTAAAGGCTTATTACAGTATAAAGGTTCTTGTACAAAATCACTGAGTAGAGATATAAGTGACTTTTAAGGACCCACTACTTTGGCTAGCTCTTTTACAATCCATATACTACACAATATGCCATAGAAAACTGCATTTCTGTGTTGTGTCAACCTTTTATTCTAAAATAAAACCATTGTGAGATAACAGATTTACTTTTATATATTATAATCTGAAATGTAAATTGCCTCCACAAAAAATCCAACAAAATTTCCTCGAATTGTTAACGAAATAACCTGATGAACTAAGTTTGGCAAAGCCTTTCAAATGTACCTCTTATGGCCATACAGACTGAAGACTGAAAATATTTCCTTTCACTTAGACACTAAAGAATATAGACAATAATTTCAGGAAACCTCTGGTAAAGATATGAAAGTAATTTTAAAATTGAGGGGATTAATAATATTGGGTCTATGCATATAATAAGTCTGAAAAAGAATTTTTTGTCTTCAATCACTAATAATTTTTTAGAATTAATTTTTGTCTTTTATTTTTCAAATTAAAGACACTGAATAACAAAAAAGACCAAACAATAGTCCTTAATCCAGAGTGAATGCACAACTCAGATCTCTCCTGTGTACAGCGGAAATATTGGCAAAATAGCTGTGTGTGGATAACATTAATGAGCACATATATGCTTTTTTCCTTCGTCCAATGATCGCCAGTGTTTCTTAGTTTCTACATGTGTTTTCTTCCACATTCTATAGCTGAAAACCTCTTGCGCATTGCCCTAAATCCAGTAAAGAGATGCATCAAATACTTGCAGTTCTATATCACTGGTTAGGAAACTCTCCTCCATAAATCCTTTGTGAGAGCAGAGAAAAGGGTGCAGAGATCATTTGAATACTATACTGCAGTTTGCCAGCATCCCAGTTTCATGTAGCCTGTAAGTCAACTGTAGTGAGCCTAATTTTAAATTAAAAAATGCATAAATATGCAAAAAAAATCTTGCTCTGCATTTGTAGAGGCTAGTAAAAGGATGTTTTTTTACAGTAAAGCCTCTTTTTCTTTTCCTGGAAAATGTTCTATTAATATGACAGGGAATGAAAAGAAAAAAAAAAATTAAAAAAAATCACTACCTAAAAGTAAAGGTTATCCTTTGGCTTCCTTTGTTGAAAATCTCCATGCAGATCAGACAGTCCTCCTGCTAAGGCAAATATTATTGTGATTTTGAGTGGAGAAACAACTTGTTTCTCTTGGTTGGCAGACCAGATTTATAAACAATTGCAAATTATGGCTGACTGCTTTAGTAGCAAATAACTAGGAAGAGGTACAGAATTAACAAAATTGGTTAATGTTAGGGCATTCCTGGTCTGGAATTATTTATTTTCTGACAATGGACAATTTTTCATTTAGTTCATACATTCACATGGTCACTTCTAGCCCTTTGCATTTCTGTGATCAAATCACCATAAAAAAAGGCAGGCACTATATTTCGGACCTCTGAACACATACTCAGGGTTTATAGATTTCTCCATTAACTACATCCATCTCTTAAATTTCTAGCAGAACTTGTGCACTGTAATTCTCTAGCTAGAAAAGGTAGACTCTTTCAGACATTTCAGTATCTAGGACAGTTGCTGGTGATCTGAATGAGGTCATAACATCTATTAATTTAATTTCTTCTTAACATTGAAGAAAGAAATTTAATTTGCTGCATCAACAGCATTCTAAGACACTTTCTGCCATGACATTCTCTGATAAACTTATAAAATATTTCATTGTTTTCCTGACAGGTTATCCCAAAGAACTTCCAAAACTATGCATTATATTATTAGTCATTAATTCTCCATCTCTTTCTGAATTGGCTTTGAACTTCTCAGGTGAAAAGAAAAGAAGTAAACACACCACTCCTCATGGTCTCTTTGATTACGCAACCATGTAATAATGAAAATATTTTCACGTTTTCATCATATTAGGTAAAACCTCCTTAAGCTCAGGAAGCAGGGGAGCAAAGAGCAAGGGTTTTTTCCATATATTCATACACATGAAACATTCAATTGGGAAACATTTTCAATGGTTTAGTGATGCAGTTAGTTGCCCAGAAAGAGCCCAGACACACCACACCCACCACCCCCCCCCCCCCCCGGTTTAATGGAGGTTCAGAACTATGTGTGGGCAGCTGTACTAAATCCTAAGGGCTTCAGAACACATGGATCTTCAGCAAGAAAGTGCAACAATCATTTAAAGACTGTCCCTTAAACACCTTGAGGTCCTTAAGGTCCACTGCTATGGCAGTATTCCAACACAGGCTCAGCCCAAGTGGACTCTCTGAGTTGTATAGCCAGGTCAGCTCCCATGGAATCAATCTTTCACACTGATCTTTTGTGCCCATTAGGACAGAAGGAGTGTAATGGCACTTTCCAGATGGCATTGTGGTGCAGTGCTACATATTAGCTGAAATCCCACACTGTCAAGGCCACAGTCTTGCTTTAATGAGTCACTTCTTCCAAATGTGGGTTAAGTAAAGCAGAAACCCAAGTGACTTTGCAGGAGCCAAACTAAGTCTGGCATGACTATTGCTGACATAAAGTTAACAATCCTGCTTCACCGAAACAGGCTTTTTGCAGACACACAGAGAACACGAGCTCTCCATATAGCACTTTCCAGTAGCCACATGAAATTTTCTATTGCTAATTTTCTCTGCTCCACAATTACTGGCCAGCTCTTCCAGGGATTGCTTGGCACACTGCAATTTGGGGGACAAAGGCATGCCAGGAGCCACTTGAACAGTTTCATTCAGTGATGAAATTCCAGTGCACAGCAGTGGTACCTATCGCTGCTTAATGTACTACTATAGATACTACATTTTATCTAGGTTTGGTCCTTAACCCAGCTCCATATTACTCAGGTTAGAGGAAAGTTGATGGCAGTCCACATTAGGCAATAAATACTACTTCCATATGGTAATATCTCATTGTGCTATCTTGCTTTTGTATAACTTTTAGCAAATGCTTCCTTTAGGTCAAATATACTTTGCAGAATTTTTCAGGGATGATGGAATTAGAGAGTTCTGGTTGGAAAAAAAGGTGAAGGATATCCTCTACATCCATTGTTGCGAGAAAATGTCTTTTTTACTGAAGTAAAAGTAGATCATACATACATACACACACACACACACACATATATATGTAAATATGTTATCCTTTCAATGTGCTTTACAGAAATACAAATAGAATTCAGCAGCTTTGCTGACATGCAAAGTTACAGTTGCCTTTTTCCTCCCTCTGTAGAGTGGAAGAAATAATGTGATAGCACCTTATCAGATGTAATCTGTTGACACTTAGTCTTTTTCTGTTTAGATACACCTATATTTTTCTGTTATGCTCATTCAGTGTGATAGCAATGGGGAGGGAAAGTAAGATCTGAGTAGTGCTGGTGCTTCACTACCTAGCTTCTTGTAATTAAAGAGAAAAAAGAGTGCTTTTCATTTCCAATTTGACAGGTCTTATGCAAATTATGTGCTTAGCATTCAGTCCCTCAGACATGCAAGACTGCTGCAGAATTTCTAAGGGATTTTGTAAAATCCTTTGTGCCTCTTTTTTTTGATTAACATGGTATTTTAGTAAAGAATAATTTCTTCAATGTTTAGCAATGAGAAGAGCTTAAAAAGAACAAAGCAAAACTTATTT
Organism: Certhia americana; assembly: GCA_018697195.1. NCBI lineage: Eukaryota > Metazoa > Chordata > Aves > Passeriformes > Certhiidae > Certhia > Certhia americana. Next base: position 38,762,617 of record CM031879.1, read on the forward strand.
GATATATACATTGGACTAAATTTGATATAATACAAAATACAAATGTTGTATCCAAGGCAGTAAAGGTTTAATGACTAAAATAAGAACTTTTCTATTAATTCTTCTGTAGTTTATAGGATTAAAGAACATGAATTTATATTAGGTTTATTGAATTACTGGTGCAAATTAAAAATGTCTTCTCTAAAATCCTGCATTTGCAGATCAATGATGAAATAACAAGCCATCTGTTCTACCAGAAGTATTTTTTCTGTCTCTTGTGTTGATATCTATGTTCATAGTAAGTTGGAGACTTGGCAGTTGTCGACACTTAAAAATTATCTGCAGAAAAATACAATAATGCATCTATATTGATTCCAATGAAAAATCTGTATAAGTTCCCTCTGAACCTCTTCCAAGAAAGTTATCTGGTTCAGGTTTGATTACATCTTTTAATGTATTTTTGTTGTTGTCAATCTTGTTGTTTTCTGTGAGTGTATTCATTAGGGTTTATTATTTGTTTCAGAAATGAGATCCAAATTTAAAAAGCCTAGCCCATGGAAAAATTGTGCAAATGAATACCAAAAAATTCCTTGGGCTTTCAATAGAAAATTAAAGTGTTGTGACACCATTGTGCATCTAATTCCGGCAGCTTTCATCTGGACTTTTGTTTAAAATAACCCTACATATCTGAGTGGGTGAATTGTTCTAAAAAGTAGGTAGAAATTAACATAACAACAATGGCATTTACGATGTACGTAGGTATTATACAGATTATACATTTATGGAATGTTGAAATTCAAAGAAAAATAGTGGAAAGCAATTTCCAAGAAGCACAAATTACACCATGCCCATGTATGCAGCGTGCAGCTTTCTTAGTGTAAGTGAAGTGCTTAGAAGTTTTGTTGAATTAGATTTCAATAAAATAATCTTTTTTCCTTGACTTTTGCTGCAGCAAATAATGAGAAAATTATCAATTGAATGCAGAAGCATGGGAAGGCAGTTGAGAGATTGCGGTATACTGTCAGCAGATGCTGCTCATCCCAGGAAAACAGTGTATGAACTAGAGGACATGATGGGAGAGATTCTACTATAAGGATGTAAACCTTGAAATCCTTCAAAGCATGAAATTCCCAGGCTCAAATCTTGGATTCATGTGTGTAGAAACTCTCAGAACTGGTTCAGATTTCTAAAACAGGTTAATGAAAAAATTTACATGTCATTTTTACATGGAAACAGAATAGTCATTTTCACTACTGTTGAATAAGAAACACATTCAGACTTACACTTGGTGGTTGGTGGTGTGAGAGTGGTGGTATTAAACAAAGAAATAAAATCTTCCCTGGTGGAAGATTCAGTTTGGAAAAGGATTAGCCCTTTATGCTTAACCTATAAAAATATGAAGGTAGAATAGTTTATCACTGTAACAATTCTATAGAAAAAAATATCAGTTTCTTACTTTAAGATGACAATCTGCTGCAGCAAGGAATTTCTCAACCTCAAGGAATAACCTTGAGAGGCATCCCTATTCAAGGGCAGCTCATGGCATGCAGGATCTTAGGGAGAAGGGGAGGTGAATCACACTACCACACTGCTCTAATTGCATAGCTGTACTCTAGATTTTCACTTTTCTATGTTACTAGAAATTGACAGAAGCAGCTGGGCTAAATTGGCAAAAGTAGAGTATGAGCTGACTCTTGAAACAGTGACATAATTTGAAAACTGCATTTGATTTGCAGAAACTTTCATAAAATTTACAAGACTTGCTTTATCTTTCCTACTAAAAAGAATTTTGATGACTTTATATCAAGCATGTAAAAAAAAAATACCTTTTAAAAAACTTTTCAGGATTGAACTAAGCAGATTTTTTATCGCTGCCTTGAAAAACACTGCAGGAGAGAAAGTTGAGCTTGTCAAAATAAATGAGTATCTTAAGCCCCAGATATATAATATTCTTCTTGTGGAAAATAAATTTGTGACAATGGATCATCACCCTCTACTGCCTGTGAACAAGATGTGAACATTTGCTTTTGAAATTAATCAGATGCACTACTCAGATAATCTGACTGTCAGGAGATTTCTGACCTTGCTAGCAGTGATCTGATTCAATGCTTGCTATTTTTAAGGTTTCAGCCATGGATGGATAGCAGTCACACAGGAAGAGAAAGTATGGTCCCTGGCAGCCCTGGAGGAAGCAGAGACTGTTAAAGGTCTGGGGTTCTGACCTGCTGGTTTTGAGAACAGGTAAATCACAGAGACCCTAAAAGCTTACATTAGAGGTTTTGGCAGGATTTTGTACACTGTTTGGCAAGGCCATTTCCTCATGGTGCTACCCTTTCATGAAACAAAGCAAGAAAAAAAGTGACAGTATCCTCAGAGATGGATATATTTGGAAAAAAGCATCTGAAAGACTTTGTATGTGCTTCTGTAACTAATCCAGTGAAGTCAAAAGGGTAAAAATCTCAGTGCCAGCCTTTATCTTTGAGGGTTTGCCAACTTCAGTGGTTTTGGTCTGCTGCCGCTGTTCAAGCTGTTCCTTACCCTGGTTAGGTAGAGGCAAGGACAGGTCTTAAATGATATTATTTCTGACCTCTTGTAATTCCAAATCTACCAGTGTTCACATAAGGAACAACATTGTTTTCCTCTTTTTGATTTGTTTTGTGTTTTCTTAAAATTGAGGCATTTGTATTTGGTCTCACCTTATGGTCAAGGTGATGTGTGAGGGAGTCCTATGCTACATGAGATGACTCATTTAGCAATCATAACAATCTTCAAAACTTATATCTTGAAAAAATAGCTAGTAATAGAATGACATCACAGTGACACATATTAAATACATATTTTTTAAAAAAAAGATATTTTATCTCACCTTCTGTGAGATATCTTAAATCTGTCTTTTCCTGAAGAAAGAATGTCTTTAACTTTAAAGAAAATGTCTATAATTTAAAAAACCTACTTTCCTTTAAATTTTCCTGTCACCACCATATTTTGAGTAGCTAATTTTCTTCCTTCTCAACAAAGTAAGAACACTTTCAAAAATGTATTTTTTTCATTGCAAAAACAGAATAGTTGATGTCTGTATGTCTATATGTATGTATGTATATTCTAAAAACAAAGATGCTGGCTGTCTACTAATGTCCTAGGTTTCATCACTGTAGCCCAGTTGTTCATATCTGTAAACTGGTTTAAGGATTGGAGTTGGAGAGTTCCGAACCTCTGGCATCATTTGAAAAATTGTCAGTATGTTGCTGTTCCTGTCACTCTACTTGTACATATCTGCCTATAATCTTAATTAAAAAAGGAAGATACCCATTATTTTTCCTGGTAACAATATTATTATGATCATTTTCTGAATCCATATTCTCCCTTTTGCTTTATAGTCTCAGCTCATTTGATCTATATAACACCAATCTGGCATAAAAATAATCAAAGTGTAGAGTTTAGGTTTGATCTCTTTTTTTGTTCAGAAGGCCCTACATTTTCCTTCTCATCTTTCAGTAAAGATCTTCAGTCAGTCTGTGGTAAGAAATTTTAATTAAAATATTTGCATTACTGTTTTTAAAGATAGCTTATTTTGATTCCATTTTAGAAAAGCATTACCTCCTATTTTTATTCCTGAGGAGGAAAAAAAATTACATCTTTTGTCAATTTATTTTTATTCCTAATTGTTACTGTAGAAGTGTCAAAATAATTAGGTCAAGTGGTGGTAATAAGCCCAACAGAAATAAATAACTCATCTTGTGACTTGCCCTAAGATTACTCAACTGCAGTTTGCGGCTTAAATTTTGTTAGATTTATGACAGCTAGTTTAATATATTGGAGACAAGAATAGACTTAATTTTATGTAATACATTCATTAGAGATTTCTCTCTTTGTTTAAGGAGATATCAAATCATTAGCCCCATCTTCCTTCCTGCTTTTTGAGGACAGCTGAGGAGGAAATCTGGCTAACCTCAGCAACCTCTGAAAATTAAACAGAAAAAGAAAAAAGATGTTGGAGTGACTACAAATTGGAAATTACCCTGGCCATAGAGAAATTTTAGTCTTTTAAATAATACATGTAGATGTAGATATACATATCTGTAAACACACACATATGTGTTTGGCTCATATTTTTACTTTAAATGGCATAAAATTCAGGGATCATAAATCAAAGTAATGAAGATGATAGGCAGTATAACTATCATTATATATTTTTGACAGATACTAATATTAAAGATCTTTCATCAGTCTCTAATTTCAAACTGTGTTCAAATATGAAATAGATATCAGGAATGTCATCTTCTCTGAAGAAATAATCCTGAAACTCCTCCTCAAACTGGGTAAAGAAAAGACAAAGGAAAGTTCTTGCTTTGAACAGGAAAGCTTTATCTTGGTATTTGAGAATCAAAAATAAAGGACAGGTAGAAAAATTTTATTCTTATGGTCTCAGAACTAACTTTGCAGAGGTTTTGTCCATGTCTGGCGTGACGTGTATGATAATGTAAGTCCTATGCCAAACCATTAGCATCAAGATGAATTTCTTTCTGTTAGTGCCAACAGGCTTTGGATCAAAATGCACCAGAGTTAACACTGCAGATTTTCCACATCATTTTTCTTCATCTCTTGTTGGAAGCTGCTGCAGGTACACTGAGTCATTGTTACTGGGATCTACACTCAGAAAACTCTGTAGGAGACTACTTTTAGCCCACTCCATTTTTACAGAATCACAGAATATGCAGAGTTGGAAGTGACCTACAAGGATCAAGTCCAACTCCCATGAACAACGCCATCTCTATGAGTCACACCATGTGCATGAGAGCACAGTCCAAACCCTTGAATTCTGTCAGGTTTGGTGCTGTGCAACACTTCCCTGGGGAGGCTGTTCCACTGCCCAATCATCCTCTAGGATAAAAATCTTTTCCTCCTATCCAACTTAAACCTGCCCTGACATGACTTCAGGCCGTTACCTTGGGTTCTGTCACTGCTCACCACAGAGAACAGATCAGTGACTGCCTTCCACTTCCCTTTACAAGGAAGTTGTAACCGCAGTGAAGGCTCTCCTCAGCTTCCTTTTCTCCAGGCTGAACACACCAAGTGACCTCACCTGCTCCTATACAGCTTCCCCTCAAGGCCTTTCACCATCATCGCCATCCTCTGGAAACTCTCTCATAGTTTAAAATATTTCTTATATTGTGGCACCCAAAACTGCATACAGCACTCAAGGTGAGGCCACCACCCCAGTGCAGCACAGAGAGGGACAATCCCCTCCATGCCCAGCTGGTGATGTCCCCCAGGACAGGGCTGGCCCTCCTGGCTGCCAGGGCATTGCTGACTGAAGGTCAACTTTCCATTTACCAGGACCCCCAGGTCCCTTTGTCATTCTTCAGTCCGTCCATACATCCAGGGTTGGCCCATCCCAGGTGAAACATCCAGTGTTTTCCCTTGCTGAACTACATATGGCTGGTCATTTCCCATCTCCCTGATTTGTCAAGGTCTCTCTGCAGGGCCTCCCTGCCTTCCAGTGTGTCAACAGTTCCTCCCTGTTTTGCATCATCTGCAAACTCACTTAGTGTCCCTCTCATCCCTGCTTTTCAAGTCATTTCTGAAGATGCTGAAGAACACAAGGTCAAGAATGGAGCTCTGTGGCACCCCAGTAATGAAAGGACCCCAGTCCAATGTCACCCCTTTCACTGCAACTCTTTGTGCCTGACCTGTAGCCAGTTGCTAACCCATCACATGATGTGTTTATCCAGCTGTGTGCTGGATATTTTTTTTCCCAGAAGGATCCTGTGAGAGACTCTATCAAAAGTTTTACTGAAATCCAAAAAGATTACATCAACCAGCTTCCCTTGATCAACTAGGCAGGTTATGTTGTCATAAAAGGAAATGAGGAAATTAGTTCTTTTAACCTTGCATACTTACTCAGCATTTGTATATTCTGCCTAGATATTTTATTCTGGATGATGTATGAAAATGAGAAATTTCCCTATTTAGTAAAAACACTACATACATTTTGTTAAATACAGTGCATAATGAGCCTCTCTGTGAGCAAGTTTCATAATCATTCTTTGCCATGAACTTTTTGCTGTTCAGAATTTTGGGTGACAAAAGGGGCTAAAAGGGAAAAAGGAAGAAATGAAACAGAAGTAGAAAATTTAAATTAGAAATGGCATCTTAAGCACCAAAACTTGTTTGAAATTTATGAATATCTTTGCATGATACCTTGACCCTCCAATATTTAAGCAAGTATTTGGTATTATACTTGCTTGCTCTGGCCATGATTCATTAGAAATGCTCACATGAGTAAACTCTGACATTGGATTAAGTGTTCTCAAGCTTGTGACATAAATCCAACCAATTACTGTTAATTGATCAGTATCCACAGTCTTCTTGTTGATGGTGGGAGTGGTGGGAGGAGATGTGCGTTTGGCACTGGGCAAAGAAGATGTAGAAAAGTGAAATGTTTAAATGGTCATTAAGCCAAGAAGGCTAGAATTGATTTGTTTTCCATCATCCATTTCTGCAAAGACATTATATAAAGATTTTAGGCAGAAATCAAAAAGTAAGAAAGCAAAAAGTAAGTAATATAAAGTAACAGGATGATGTTGGTAGAAGCTTTGGAAATGTCCCATGACCCTTCTATTTTAATTCTAATAGTAAATAAATATTGAGGTTTGGGAAGAGTTTTCTTTACATTAAAAAAAACGTGCTGCTCTTCTAAGAAAATATAATCTGATTTGCAGATCATAACAGATAACCCAGTTACTTTGACATGAAATAAAACTGTATTTCTAGTTATTTCTCAGATGTTTCAGTTGTATGACCTCTTCTAGTGTTTTTGCTCCCTACAATAGCCATTTTACTTTTTCTTGCGGTCTCTCCCTGGCTGTTATTTCATGAAATGATTAATGCAAATTGTTAAAAATATATCAGAGTAATAAGACTTTCACTGTCGAAGCTTATATCCTCTGCTCTTGAGACCTACAAGTTTCTAATCTGACAGCCTTAACTAAAGAGAAAGTCACTTTCCCCACTTTCTTTACCGTCTGTTCCCTACTCACACATAAATTGAAATTCTGTTTTTTCTTTTTCTCTTGATAAAAGGTTAAAAAAAAAAAAAAAAAAAAAAAAAAAAAAAAAAAAAAAAGGAGGGGAAAAAAGCAATTATTTCTTCAGACACCTGGAGCTTGTTCTGTATTTCTTTAAGTATGGGATTTTTTAGGCATGTTTGCTAACTGGAATTAATCAACTAACATTCTTTTTATAAATGGCAATTTACCTGGAACACTTCAGGCATGTTTGAGACTTTGACAAAATAATACATACAAATAATTATAGCTCTAAGACAAAATAATGCTTATTCACAGGAGAAATTAAAATTTAAGTACTTTTCTCATGGTTTCATTTTTAATTGTTTTCACTAGAGGTAAAAAATCAGATTTAAAAAAGATTTTGAAGGACTTAGAGTTTCAGCAACCCACATTTTCTTCATTATTCTCATTATACTCAGAAGATTTTCTGAATCCAGAGTATTTTGGAAAATGCAGCCTCCTCTTTCTGGAGTCAGCGGAGACATTCAGAAGCACCTACACGTATGCCTGCATGAGGAGTGACTGTTAAACAGCACACAGCACACATATAATTTCAGATTTACTAATGTCTGAGAATTCTGAAAGTTATTCTCATAGGCTTCTCAAGATCTATTCTTTTTTTGGAGCTCTATACTTGGCAAGGACTGGTGATGTAACAGAAATGGGGGAAAACCAGGCCTTCACTTTTGTTCCTGGAACAAAAAAGGAAACTTCTTCAAGTGTGAGATATCCACAGCTTTCAAGGGCATGGTTGGACCATTGCATATTTCAGGTGTAAGATTGGTAAGGGATGATTGCTCTGAGCCAGACTGTCTCCGAAGGGGCAGCTGGGATCTAAGAAAGATCTAACAGTCAAAAGAATGTATAACAGTAATTAAAATATAATGGCAGATTATTAATGAATAGTAGGAGCAAAGTTTAATTTTGGCATAGTTTTTCTTTCTTTAAAATGAGAGGCCACAAATATAATATCATAGATTCAGACTGGAATCAGATTGCCTTGGAATTATACTACTCTGGGAATGTTTTCTGTCTCTTAGATGAAAATAAATACTTTTCAGTGTTTTATTTTGATACAGGCAATCTGGAAGAAGGACAAAAGTGGTATATGAGTCACTCGGAATTAATGCAAACATAAGCTTTGTTTCATTTGAGGAATGGAATAAAAATGGCAGAATTGTCCTTATTTCAACTGAAACAGTTCTCTAGCTTCTGAACTATAAAAAAAGTGTGTTTTTTCTAACTCCAAATTGCACTGCACTAAAGCAATTCTTTCAGAATAGGATAATAGTATTCCTTAAGTTGGCTGCTTTAGTCATAGTCATAACAGATTATAGTAGAATTTAGTGACATGTTGAGACTAGTGAATTCAGTGACTGAGAGACAACTAGTTTCAGAACTTTGTTTCTTTGTGTTCATTTGTAGCTCTATATGTATGTATTTTATGAAAAAGGTATTACTTCTATTGAAATGTTTTTAAATGGTTGTCAAGCTTGTCCCCTTTCAGTTTGAGAATTGTCAACCTGACCATAGAGCATTTTCTTACAATATTTTCACCTTAATTCTTGCTAAATTTGCCATATTTCAACTAGGTTAGAAGCTAGCAACAACTTGAGAGGAAAAAGCAGTCATCATCCTTCTTTTTCCATATCAATCATTCCCAGCACCAAGGATGTGCCACAGTACTGCACATTATGCAGATATTCCCATTTGTTTTCACAGTCCCTTTGCATTTTATAAATTGTTATGAATCCTCTCCTTGAGTATTGAGTAAAGGTTATTTACACAGTAAGTTACTTGGTAACACATATAATTTCAGTTGTATTGATATATATATATATTTTGTAATTTTAATAATCTTTAGATGAATTTTATATTTGTATCTTTAATTGTAGAACAAAATGTGCATTTAATTTTATTGATATTAATATTATATTTCTGTGGATATCTACCAGGAATTCAAGCCCTTTTATTTAATTTAATCACACTTGATATATGAATACTTACTCAATTATTCATAAGATCATCCAAAAAAAAATTTGCTAGAATATAACTATTCAAAGTGGAGCTTTTAACATGACACAAACTTCCATCAGCATGCCAAACCTCAAGAGGAGTGAGGCTGAAGCATTCTGTTCATATATCACGCCAGAAAAACACCACAAATCATCAGTTTTTTCACATTACTTGTAGAAAAACTCTACTCTGTTTAACTTCTTTCCATATAATGAGACTTGAGTGGTGAGTAGGTTTAGTAGGCTAGGGCTTTGTTTTACTAATTGATGAAAAACTCAAGAGCTAGAGAAGAGAGATTTAGTTCATTATTTTTACACTCTCCCTGGCAGCTGGTTACAGCCAGGGGTAGCTTAGAGCAGTACTAAAGCTTCTCTTTTGCCTCAGACAAAAATCCCAGGATGACCCAAGAAACAGGAGAGAGAAAAACAGATTTTCCCCATGCAGATGCTCTGAGGTAAATACAGCTGAGGAATTATTTCATATCTTAGATACATGAGTCATGGCAGTGATAAGAAACAGACAAGCACCTAATCTCTCTGCAAATCAAAAGACAGTTGCAAAATGTTATCGATTAAGGCTACTGAACTCAGGTTTCAATGATGGTGACAAATTCAAAAGACTTGTTCTGCACTTATGAGGTAGAGAAATTTTAATTGACATGTCCATGGGACTATGCTCCACTGAAAAGTCCATCTCCTCGTGTGGTGCACATAAACTCCCTTTTTTTTAATCTAAATATATCCAAAAAAGTTCAATACATGTGGCCCTCTTCTGGGTCTTGATTAAAAACTTATGCTGGTGATCTACCTTTTTGGGATGATAACTGGACCCAGACTGCTGTGTTGGGATTCCAGGTACTGAAGGATAGCAGAGTAAGTGTGACATTTTCAGTAGATATCTGCTGTACAAACCTGCTATAGAAACCTGCTGTAGCAGAAGTAGAAATTCAGCAATATAAATCAGAAGAACTGCAAGATGGTTTCTGTGCTTATTTTTCATTGTGACACTGGAGTGAATGGTGACCTTACAAGAATATAGACAGAAATATATGAATTCCTTACCTTGGCAGCCAATAAACAACGAGAAGGAGCAGCAACTTAAAACTCCTCCACAAAAAAATGAAATGCTGAATGCTACTTAAATGAGTGAAAAATAAATCAATATGAAATTTTATATCTTTCCTGATGGTCCTTTTTTGAAGAAATATATCCTTTTTTCCAGTAAGTCATAGACAAAAATTAGACTGTACTATTTTTTTAAATAGCTCTTTACAGAAGGAATTGTAGCAGTGAAATGGTTATTTAATGAACAATTCTGCATGTCAATGCAAGTTATATAAAATTAGGCAAAGATTTTGGCAAACACGTCAACTCCATGTCTTTTCTAGACTTATTTTAATATAATCTAGACAGATTTTGAGTGTTATTCCCGGGTTCTAAAGCTGAAAAACTTAAGAGAGATAAATATTTTACAACTGATTCATAGAATATCTTTAAGATGTCCATTGTTATTTGTAAGAGTTGGATTCATAGAGGCTTCCCAAGTCTACTTTGGAAAGCTCTTTAGAGCATAGGTAGGTGGTATCAATTATCCAATATCTTAGATTAGATAAATTTGGGTGTGCAATAAGCAGGGAAGAATATAGATCTGAGAAGAGAGCAGCAAGCCAAGTCAGTTCTGAAGGCCAGAATTAACGTCGCACTCAGAACAATAAACTGGGAATGAAGTTGCAGCTTTCTGTCTTCCTTTTTAGGAAGTTGCTTAGAAAGTTGCTTTTAACTGCAAAAAATGAAAATTCTGTGAACTTTCAGATTCAGGACTTGTCTAGTTGTGACCTTTTATTCTGCCTGACTTTCAGTCCACATCAAGCTCTTTTTCCTTAAAGCTAAAAGCTATTCAACAAAAATATTCATATTTTTACACATTAGTGCATTAGTAATATACATTACTTTTACACATTAATTACACATTAATACATTAGTAATTACACATTAGTAATAATCTCCCAACTAAATTCTACGTGTTTGCTCTAGAGAAAAAATACAAATATGAAATAAATATAGTCTTTCAGAGAAAGAGGAAGAGAAAAATGTGTTTGGGGATGATATTTCTTTTCTGTCAATGGACATATCTGGTAACATTTAAACTCTGAGCAAAGTCAAAAAAACTTTTATTTTCTGCAATTGCATGAAAACAATAGATCCCACTACTTAGTTTTCTGCGTTTGGGAGAAATTTTTCATATGAGCTCCAGTAAGATCTATTTTAAACCTTAGAAAAACTGAGCAATAATTCATATATTCCTTCACTTCTATGACCTCTCCCAGTTATTAAGGTGATGATCATATATGTCATTAATGCAATCTACTGAAGGAATTACAGTAGATAAAAAAGAAAAAAATCAGTTAATTTAGGCCAAAAACCTCAGAGAAAAAATCTCGGTTTTTTATGTGGTGTTATTCTTCCCGAGAATGTAAAAGTCTTTTTGCCCAGCACCGGGATCGAAGGAAAAGACCAAGAGCCATCTCCTCTGCTTTTACAAGGCTGTTTATTTTTCTCTTATCAGTACAATTTCTTCTCTGACACACAGAGATCTGTTCTGCAGGTCAGCTCATGGGGAGTGACCCAGTCCCAAAGGTGACAAACATATTTATACTAAAAATTACATGTACTATGTTTACAAAAGATCCCTAATACCTGTCTCCCGTGTTAGAAGGTCAAGCAGTACTCTGAGTCAACCAAAGATGCCCACGCCACAGAAGAAAATGGTGAAGGAGAAGAAGAAAGAGGAAACCCCAAAGCCACATGGATACTCCATTTTGTGTTTTTTGCTTATCAGCCTAGAAACTATATAAATTTACTTTTCACATTTACCCTGTGAATACCTAATTATGACCCTAGTTAAACTCTTGTGATTTTGTAATTCTTCACACAGAGGTGGTAATTTCTCCCAGGGGCTAAAATCAAAGGCACAGGAGTTTTTGACTCCTTGCCAAGCTTCCTCAGCCCCTTGTCCAGGTCTGGAATCACTCAGGACAGTCAGAGGAGTGTTCTGGACTCTGACAAAAAAAACAGAATTTTAGGTAAGTTATCAAGCCTATATTTTCCAACACATTTATAGAATAGAGATTCATGTCATTGTTTAAAATATAATCAGACTTTAAATAATTAAAGCATGGAAAAAAGATGATAGATGAATTCCATGCTTGTCCATTTATTCTGATTTGTGACAGCTACTAGACAGATTAAATAAAACTCAGACTTTCATATTGTGGATACTGGCACAGGGTTGAACAAACTCACTCCACCTCCAAAGCCCATCAGCACTCTTAATTTAACATGACTTTCCACAAAGCAGAAATCAGACGGAGATTTGCTGAATTTGGCCTGAAGATATTTGCTGTATTAGATTTCTAGAAATGATAATGATATCATATCATAGCTAACAATAGAAGTCTAATTTTTTTGCAGTTTCCTATTATACCAAAATCTCAAACTCTGGAGCAATGATTTATACCCGTTCTGACCCAGTCCTGAGCTCTTTTGGAACTCTTCTAATAGGCTTTCTGTTTAATTTTCTTTTTTATCTTGCAAATGCTTAGGTATGCTGTATATTTGCTATATAATACCAGACTTTCTATGCAGTATTGTTTTTCAGTAAATAGCTAACATCTAATTTTCCCTAAAAGAGAAAAATTGCATATTTTTATTAACATAGTTAAGAATCTAACTTTCAAGTCCCTGTCCAATAAAATATACATGTGAATTGCATCATAATGAGGCTAAAAATTATTAAAGTACCACAGAGAATTCAGAAGAGAAAGCAGAATGAACATCTTTGACTACATGACTTCATGGAATAAAAACTGCAGGTCAAAATGAAATAAAAATGAGTTCTGAGACAAATGAATCACAAATGTGCCAGGAAATTTTCTGTAAGCATTATCACTGGGAATTAAGGGCTAGAACCACATAGCTGTAGAAAAAAGATACCTCAGGCTTCATTTCCTAAAATACACCTCTGAAAGGGCAAAAGCAATTTCTGCTTGTAATATTATAGGAGCATTAAAAAAACCTAACATGATTAGGCAATAACATTTGTGAATAAAAGACAGTATGGGATTATTTGGTTATTATAAAGAGAGATAGAAGGAAAAAAAGTAACTCCATTCTAACACACAGTAACCTCAAAAGGCATGTCTGCCTCTTTTGAAACCCCTATGGACTGCTTTTCATTTCAAGTCTGTCCCATAGGAATGGTGCTACTGCACACTGACCAATAAATATCTCTAAAGAAGTCTTTAAAATTTCCTGCAAATGGAGAAATCCCATTTATGAATTCTATTTCTATTCTTCCAGGCCTCTGATTGCCATGAACTGTGGCATTCACTTTCAGATTAAGACATCTAGGCCCATTTGTTCTCATGTGAACATGAGATATATATGAACTAAGTATCTTTCTCATATATTCAAGAAAGATTTAGTCAGTGAGGTTGACAGACCCTGCAGAATGACTCCACTGATAAAAGAAACTTCCTGCAGGCTTACACCAGTGATCCACTTATGCCAGTGCTCTGGCCTTGGTGCAGGCTAATAGGGGAGTATGACACATTCTGTAACATAGAAGTCTGGCTCCTTTTTTTTTAAAGTCCATTGCTCTCCTATGCCTCTGTAACTCTCTAGTTTAGTATTACAGGTTTTAGAGAGTACATCTGCTGCTATTCTTTATTGCATTTACTGCCCTTGAACTTACCCCTGGAAGTCAGTAGGTGTAAGAGTCACTCTGTTATGAATAGTGCAATTCAGATGCCACCATCCAGGCTCTGCAGTCACTTGAGGTGCCCTAAAATGCCATTTTCTTCTGCTGCTCCAGCATACTCTGGTCTCATGTGGATCCTCTGCCGTATATTATCCCATGTGGAGAATTAATTGACCCTGTGAGCATCTGAAATGACATCAAACATCTGAGATCAGTGAACAGTGAGAGCTTAAGAACCTGGCTCAGTCACGGATACATCTGTGCAGACATCCACATTTAGCTGTCATTATTGCTGATTCACTGACACCCTGCCATCTGACATACATAATCTTCCCTCAAATATAATAGCCCTGTAACAAGTCTGTAAAAGAGCAGATTATTTTTGATTGTCTTCTCAGCTGTCAGACACAACCAGAAAGTGTGAATTTGCAAGTTTGTGGGACATTGAGTAAGTACATCAGCATGTACTGAAATAGTCCTGAAATGGAATGAAAGTTCATACTGCAGCAATAATTTTTCATCGTTTTTAGATTCCAATGGAAATTATTCTGATGACAGAACATAAAAAATATAGAAAGAATATTATACTGCAACTGGATTGGCTTTTAAGTCAGTCCCATCAAACTCAGTCTCTTTGCTAGGGTAGATTTCATCATGGGAATTGCAGTTTTTGTTACTAAGTGCTTTCTTCATTGTATGCAAAACTTAAACATATAATACTATCCTTATTGGATAGTATTTCCCTTCTATACTTACAGCCATATAATCCCAAAACACCGTAGGTCATTCTGTCAGAAAAAAAAGGACTTCTGTGTCACACAATATATAGGCAAACCAAGGAGTCTATTCTTCAAGAGAAAAAAAGAGTTTGGTCTAGGATTACTATGTCGTAACAGAAGAGGGAAACAAGATTAGTTTTTAAACCAATGCTTTTGAGGCCATAGAATTCTCAAAAATATTTCTATTTGAGGTTCACCCAATTTAGAACTAAAGATAGAAGGGGGAAAAAACCTAACAAAAACCAATATAGAAGCTCTCTTATCCTCCTTAAAAATTGTTATTTTTGTGAAAATTGCATTTCAGCTGCATAATCATTAATCCTAGTAATCAGTATTCTGTTAGTCTGAAGGCTGTGGGAGTTGAACCTTTCTGCTAAAGGATTATGAGCCCAAGAATATTAACTATATGCTTCAGTAACTATGTAAATGTGTTTAAATCCACTGAAATTATGTGACTAAATATTGGGCTATAAGGATAAAGATTTCAATTTCTTTTGCAGAACCTAGCATATGTTCAATAAAGAAATAAAGCCTTCACTATACATATAATATTTGAGATGAAATAAAAGATCTTTACTTTTTACTTTTTTACTTCATTTACATGTCCAGGCATTTCATTTATAGTTCATCATTAATAGAACAATGAGTATCTAATAATGGTCAAATTTGTAAGAAGAGCAAGCCTTTAATTTTCTTTCTTCATTAAACTATGTTTTTGTCATTAATATATCCAGTGTTCCCATTTGCATGTCTTCAGAGGCAGCTCAGGATCCAAGGTTGGATGAAGACAAGATCTGCCTGTCTCTGCAGAGCATACAGAGTTAGTAAACTTGTATTCTGACCACCAAATCTGGAGTTGCCTATAGGCCAAATATTTAACACTCTGAAATACTGGGAAAGAGAGTAAACTTATGCTGAAAGGGGGAATAATATGGATTCTTTATAATTTAGCTGTCAGTTGCACTTTTATGAAGTAAAAAACCAAAAAAAAACCCCATGAGTGTACAACTTGTTTTGAGCAAACTAGAAGTAAATTATGTACTGAAGGACAGAAACAGAAGATGACTATTTAATTTTCTGAGTAAGATACCTATAAAAAGGGACCTACCTCTCAACCCCTTGTAATTTCTGTATTCTTATACATAATGATGTGCTACTATTCCAGGAAAAAAATAGCTTAAGCTGTCTGCATAACAGAAAAAGATTTTAAGAGAGTCTACATTTAAAAGACACAGTAATGCTTATGAAAGTACTTCTAAATATGAACCATCTGGTTACTTTGACAATTTAAAGGTAATTTTTATTTTAGCACAGTAAGCTCAGAATTAACTGTTCTGATCATGATTGATAATAGCAGATTTTGCTGTACATAACTTGCAAAATAAGCTCCATTCCTAAAGTAATCATTACTCTTTTAGCTAAAAGAACTATAACTCAGTGGTGTTAACCAGTTCAATAGGCAGAAATTACTATTATAAACATATGTAATATTATTAAATGTAGTCCCTTATCCACCCAAACCCACGAAGCAGTCACATGTCATATCTCACAAATTAAGAAACTATATGTCTCCTTCAAGAATTCCAAAGGAAACTGAAATGTCTAGAGAAGAATTTTAAATCTCCTTTTCCTTTCTGTCCTTGACACCCATCCAAATTCTTTGGTTATTCAGGATATAATCTTGCACAGAGAATTTTATGCACATAGATTCTCGTTAACTTCAAAAGGATTTTGCAAAGACACAAGATAATTGTTTTCTAGGACAGTCAACCTAAAGGTCATTAGAGCCAAAGTGTCAGAAGGAATCATTGAAAATGATCCAGATTTACACCGCAGAAAATATTTATAGAGTTAGACTTCTGCTGGTATCTAAATCTCATTTCTGCACATTTTAACAAGTAGGGTTTAAAAAGAATTCCAGTACAGTTCATCTTTTCTTAATAAAATTGATTCATGTAGTTGAAGTCCTAGCCAGGGCTCTTAGAGTAGCTAATTTGAAGATAAATCTCACTTTTAAGGAAAGATTTGACCCTTGGATGCACACATGCAATTCTCATTACATTAATGGAAGCCACGTTTGTGCGTCCAAGGGCAAAATTTGCTCCTTAGAAAAAATGATATGAAATAAACAGATAATAAACTGCATCAGTGCAGTCAGGGAAGCTAATTGGATAGGAAGGATTTCCACTGGGATATGTCTTTAAATGCTGAGAAAGGAAACTTTTGAAATAATACCTATAAAACTCACTAGCTTATAAAATCTAGAACCTTCTTAATATAAAGTGAATTCTACTCTCAGCTAAATATAAAATTTTGTAAGTACAACAAAACAAGAAAAAAATTCAACCACCCAACTAGAATTTCTAGTTCTTTTCTTTTCCATGTGGAAGAAGAAATGTCAAAATATGGGAGGGGAGGATTCTTTTCTTTTTGGAGACTTGTTCAAGAATAAAAAATACTATGAAAAGACTGAATATCTTTTCTTAAATAATGTTAATGTTACATTTACCCATACCAATTATTTCTTTCTGCAAGGAGTAGAGAATAAACACACAAAGATCTAGCATATGTTAATTCTGTGCAGAAAAATAGTTTATTTGCTGTAACCAAAACAACCTGACATCAATAGAATGACCCTACTACAAAGGAAGGAGTGTTTTCACCCATACAATGCAAAAGTACAGGGAAATTATACTGATTGTCTCAAAACACCAAGGGTTTGCTCTGATTTTCCAGAGCAGTATTCTCGTTTTCAAACACATAGTACTGAAAGCAAGGAAGTTTTCCTGGTTTTTCCAGGATACTCTTTCAAAGTCTATTTATGTTGTTTTTACCAGTCCCTTTCTGAAATCTACCTCTCTTCAGCTGGGCATCCATTATTAAGTGAAGCAATTACCTCCTTTCTTCTGCAATTTTTGTCAATTAAAAAAAAAAGAAAAAACGGGAGAGAGATGGGATTAGAGAATCCCATGATATTTGTATTATTTTCATTACTTGGAAGTAGACTACCTTGTCCTAAAAGGTTGGGAGCTTTGTTTTCTAACATTAAATTTTATCTTGGTAGATAAAATCATACAAGAAGGAAGGCACTGCCCCATATCTACTGTGAGAATATTACTGTGAGAATGTTTATTCTTTTTATTCTTTTGGTTACAAGGAAACTTTCCCTGATGATATTTATTTTGCAAAGGTATGCTTATCTGAAATAATTCAGAGAATCAACAGCTACAAAAGAAGACTAAAATATAAGGAAATGTAATCCAAAAGGAATAAACTATATGTTTGTTATATAGTTACATATTTTGTTCCTCCAGGGAACAGCTGTAATCTTTTTTTTTCTTGCCAAAGTAGGCAACCCGTTATCATCTTATGACAATAGAAACTAACTCAGAGTACATTGTACACTAGTAGAAATGGATAAGGATGTGTTTCTTCCCCATGATTTTTCCCTAAGTTTCTTCTAATGTAAGCTCCAATATGACCTTCCCCATACAGCGCAAAGTTTATTAGTCACACCTCTGAACCGCTCTGCTCTGACATGAAAAGCACAATGAGAATGATCAACATCAGGAGCTACACCACTAGGTTATCAAAGTTTTCAATCAATATCAAAACCATAGCATTACATACACTTTCAAATCACCCCCAGATTCTAGTCAATTTTATTTTAATTAGATTTAGTCATAAGTGTGATTTTGGTGGTGCATTTAAATTAATGAATTGCTCACTACCAGTCTGCATACTGTTATACTTCTTTCACCCTTTTAAAAAGGTATTTTTTCAGTGAGATGTTCTGAGGTATCCCCCTGAATAATCTAAGACTGCAAATTATTAGCCAGAAAGTGCTCTCAGAAAGAGCAGCTTTATTCATTGCTGTGCTCCCCTTACCAGACTGCACAAGCCCTCTATCTTACAAGACAATCTCTAAGTTTACTGTAGGAAATCTTTTCACTTCAGGAAAAAAACTTGGTTACACTTAGCAGGTTTGATTGAGACCTTGGAGGTTCTCCTTTCTGTCTTTCCCCATGTTATGTCTTTTACAGACAATTAAAAATACTCTCTAGGCAGCTTGAAGGAGGTCATCCAAGTGGTCAGACAAAGTAAATATACCAGACGTAGATTTCTGAAATCTAGTCTGATGGGAATCAAATATTTTTTTCCATTTTTTCTTCATCCTGTTATACAGTTAGTAAAACAGATGCCTTAGAAACAGCATTTCTAGCAAGATCATTTTTAGTGCTTTGTATTGTCTAGGGGACTCTAATCCAAAATAGTGGTCTAGGAGAGTTTTTCACACTGGAAAATTTGGTAACAGCATTCCCTTAAAAAAGGCAGACCATTTCTAATCTAGAAAAACAGTTTTGAAGTGACTGAAAAGATTTTTAATATATTTGGTTTTGGTTCAGTTTGTGACTTTATGGTTGGTTGGTTGTTTGGTTGGTGGGTTTTTTTCCAAATGTTCTTAATTTTTTTAATTTAATTTCCCTATTCTTGTTGATATGTTTCAATTCTTTTATAAAAATGCATGGAAAAAATAGGGGCAGTGGGTAGAAAAATAACTGTGTGAGAGAACAGAAATAAAAATGTGATAATTCAATAACTGAAATGTTTAACTTATATAATAGTCTTGAAATGTTCTTCCATGAAGTCTGTGGTGAACTTGATCTTCATGTGTGAGTTACTAAAGGATGGTTAGACTTCAGTCTGTGCATCATTAGCTGTAAGGAAGTTCTACATTGTAAGTTATCATCATTTATATATTACTGCCCTTAACATCCGAAGTGAGATTATAAACATCTTGGTTAGTCAGCCATTTAAGACTTGTCCAAAGAGTTTCAAAATATTTAGCATTATAAAAAAACTTACATGTCTTGAGATACTATAAAATACTTGTCATACTATAAAAAAAATTTATTTGCTTATAAATATTTGCATATTAACAAACATTTGTTTTCTTTAACTTGTGTTTTCTGTACTCAAGAAACCTCAAAAATCTTAAAGCAGGATTTAACTAGACACATAAACACCTGGTCTCTTGACTTAAACAATGTAGAGATGGGGTCAGTGCCAGATTTGGCCTAGGCTTTTCCTGAAGATATGAACGCCAAAAAGTTAAAAAGTTGGCTTTTTGTCATTTGCAAGTGTGAAAAATTTAGTGCAAGTAATTATAGTATTGAATAAATAGCAGAAAAAAAATGGGAAAAGTGTAATACTGGGAGTTTGACAGGCAGTCTTCCAAAAGACTTCCCCTTGTTTAGACAGAGAATTTTTATTACTGGCCAAAATTATAATGGAAAGTAGCTCTTGTAGCTCTATGAATATAATTAATTTTCATGGGGGAAAAAAAAAAAAAGTAAGAGCCAACACAAATAAACTTAAAGAGATAAGTCTACAGACCTCTTGCATGGTTTTACATACGTAGTTATTTTAGGAAAGACAGTCAGATCAGTCCTGCCTTTGAAATGTCACTCTCACACATCCTTCAAAATATGCCCTTTAGGGCTAATGAGTTCAAAAGACATTTTGATCTCCTCACATATACCTTGACATACTTTCAAAACCAAAGGGGTAGAATTTCAAAGTCATGCCAAACAGTCAAATAGTCAATATTTTCGTCCTGAGCTAATCTGCAATCACCATGCAATGATTGAAATGTAACACCTCTCCCTTGTCAAAGGAAAGGTTGTCAGTTTGTTTATGGTGCAAGCTGTCTGTTTTCAGTCCCAGGGAAAGGCCATCTCCTGAGCTACTTGATTGTTTTAGATTTTGAGAGTAGAGAATCTCACTGATAATTGAAGATGGAGCCCTGTAAGTGGTACAATCAAAAGCCCTTACAGATGGAAATACCTTTACATAATTCTGTTGTTTTGCACTGGAATAAATTAAGCTGACAGAGATTGGCAACATACTGAGTTATAATTTGAGTTTCCTGCTTTTTAAAATCTTTTTCTTTAGAAGACACAAATTTAAATGCCTGCTGTTTATTATAATTTCAAAATGATGCATGTGAGTAAGTTCACCCCAACAGAAGCCCTGCAAGTTTAAGTAAATTGTACTGAAACTGGTGCTGATGGAATACAAAGAAGAGATGATAAAGGACATGGGTTTTTTTTCAGGTCATTTTTCTAATATGGGAATCATAATATTAACATGCATGAAGATACTAAATCTATGATGTTAAGACTTTGTAGTGCTTTTTTCACTGGAAAAGTGACCCATTGATAACAACATTGCCGGAAACTTATTATATGTGAATTTTAAACAGGATTTAACTGCTAGTTCAATTACAATTACAGAAGGTTTTCTTAAATATAAATGACTGCTACAAATCACAGTCCCACATATGGTTTTCTGAACCCAGCTCATTTATAAAAATTTTCTAGTGTTTATTCAGAGAAATATTTGGAGAAGGATTTCTACTAACAGCTGCTAGAAACAGATACATTCATTCAGGAGAATCACATGTCTACCTATAATTGACAAAGCTGTATGGCATTAACATAAGGAACTGTATTTTTTTTTTTGGTTGGTTGGTTGGTTGGTTGGTTGGGTTTTTTTGTTTGGGGTTTTTTTTCCCTCTTATCCTACCAAACAAAGCTTCCCATTTGAACCTTTCTGAAACCAAAATTTGTCCCTGATTTTTTTTTCTTAGTTTTGCATTATATTTCACTACAATAGTAAACCAAAAGGCTGAAACTGAAGAAAAGCATTTTGATTGCCCTATAATATAAACATTTATATTTTTATAAATATAAAAATACAAACAATTTGTAAATTGTTTCTGCAATCAAATTCTTTTGTTTTGGGTTTTAATAAGAAGCTATTTTTCAGATTTTTTTAATTTAGAATTCTCCCTAAATTTATGAACTCTGAGAACCTTTACAAAATGAACTTTTGCCCTAACAGCAGTTAAAGGTTAGTACTTTTTTTAACCATACTATATCATGAATATTATGGTTTGTTGAAACAAAAAGGTCATTTATTAGTGACACAGTCAAAAACAACTTACAAAAGAGAAAACAGAAAGATGTTGATAGATGGGAAGGCACCTCATTTTTGTTGTATACATACTCATGTTTCTTTTATATAAGTTGTTTTGCTTGGAGGCAGTTTAATAGCTTGGAGAATCTCTTTTTATTTTGAGCAGAACAAGTTGGGCCAACATCTCATTACTATCTGTTAAACACACAGTATCTTACCTGTTTCTTAGTCATTGTAATTCTTAATTATTCAGACAAAATTCCCACTTAGGTTAGAAATTTTCACATGTTAAGGACTTTGTGACCTGGCCTTCATTGTCAGCCCAAATCAATATTTATCGTAGCTTCAGATTGCTCAGACTTGTCCTTCTGCACTAGAGGGTGGGGAGCGTTTACTTTACCCAAGGGGTTTATTATATACAAGAGCTGTTCACAGATGTGAACAATGGCTCAGATTTCATAATGCCATCACACCCTCACTCCTAATGCAACCCCGTTAATGCTCGGTCCACCCTGTTTTACCACTGCTTCCTTAGTTATGCTGTTGAGAGGAACTGGGCAGATCAGTAAAATACACAGATATTTCTAGACGGAACCTGTTTCCTGTTAGTGTGGCTACGCTGATCACATCTCTGGAGATACCTGTTACAGCCATCTAGTATGTTATGATGTCATATTATTAAATTGAATAAATCAAAACACAGGAATATTTAAGTTACCAAACAGGAGGAAGAAATCCCATGTAATTCCTCTATTCAAAAGGCAGGAAGTGAGAACAGGATCTGGAGCAGACGTGTGAAGAATGTCAGAACCCAGGAAGCACCATCACAGTTACAACAAAAGATCAATGTACAAAGAATCAAAGCTAGTTAACAAAGCATCTGCAGAACAGCTGGATTTACAGTGCTGAGGCATGTCATTTAACATGGAAATAGGAAGAAGCTTGGCAAATTCATCCCTCACAAAGCTAGGGAGTATTTCCTAGAGAAGAATTTTTTATTTTGCAATTAAAATGGGAGTTTATTTGTTGATGCATGTTAACATTAACTTTATATTCATATTAACTTCAGCCAGTAAACTGAGAGAAGTAACTGTAAACAATTTAAATTTACTGCAAGACTCCATTTAAAGGAAATTGCATGCTAGTCTGGAAATTACAAGAACAAATTTGTCAAATAATATAGCTTCCCTGTTTCTTGAAGGCAAAAAGAACAGATCACTGCTAAAAAACCTGCACTTGTTATTAGAAAAGCCCAAAGAGCTTTGTGGTTTAATAGTCCAAAATATGAAAATAGTTTATATTTTATTTGTCCACTTTGATACTCTGGCCTTGAAGTTTTTGAATAAATTAAACTGCACTTCTATTTCTCTGTTACTATTATCATTTTAAAGTACATCTCTTTCAGTAACAATGTCAGTCTGCTTATTAAAAGAAAACCCAAACAAACAACTAAAAAAAACCCAACAGAAACAAAATCTGCTGAAAAAGAAAACAACAGAAAGAGAATCTGGAAAGATATATGCACGAGAAGGGAGAGCAAGGCAGTTATGCACACTGTAAAATATATATTAAACCAAAAGATAAATTTCAAATACTATTTCAGAGACATGATCTTCAAAACAAAAGCAAAAAACTGAACCCACAATGTGATTAATTTTATATAAAAAATAAAAGGGAAATGAAACTTTATTTTTATGACAGATCTCAGTGCAAATCAATGAAGCTACAATGTGGCTTCATAATCTTTTGTTGTTTCTTGAGTGTTTCAAGTAAAATTGGAATTTTCTGTGAGTGTAAAAACTTAATTTAGAAATAAAAGTAAAATATCTGATTCATTGACTGCTAAGCAACAATAGTCATAAACAGGAAAAAAATAAAAGAAATGTTCAGAGTAGCAGGGTAGGACACTTGCTGGCCTTTTCTTTATCTCTGGCTAACTTATTTGAGGAGACAGGTGCCTGGCTTCATTTTCTTCAGGTTTGGACTTACAGGAGATGGTTCAGGTCACATGCTACAAAACAAGCCTTTACAGACCTATAAAGTCTGTTAAATTGAAAAAAAATGAAACAAAAATGCTCATATATTCCTTCATCTAGTCCATCAAAGAATTTAGAACAGTAGCCTCTGGATTTTAACAAATTATATTTCTAAATTATCATATATTTTTATATTGCTTTTCAGTAAGAGGTATGATTTTCTTCCCATGGAAAGCAAGCAACCCAGTGCTGTAGTTAGATAATTTTGCATCCAAGCAGCATAGTCTTCCTCTATCATCTTTATGCTTGAAGGCATGTCCTGCAGTCTGTGTTTCAGCATTCATCACCTGTGCAGTCCTGGAAGAACTATAGAACAACCAAACACAGCTGTAAAAACAGAGCAGTCAGTAATCAGTAGAATGGGTGGAAGAAAACCAGAAAGTTTCAGAGAGAGAATGCACGCTCAAGGAGATGCTGCTACTTGGACACACAGCATATATCTCTGCAAAAAGGGTGGGCAGGCAGTCATTAGAATGATTCTTTCAGCCTTGGCTCCAGGCTAATGACCATCCTTTTTGTATTTACTGAACCCGTACCTCCTGCCTTTGTATCAGCAAAACCTTGTATTAGAAGGCATTCAGAGCACCAACTTCAGGAGTCAGCAAATATGCATCAGTCTTCTATACCTTATAATCACTCAGCAACACATAATTCCTGTTTGTCTATCTACTGACCTGATGACATGTGAAATATGAACAATTGGTGGCCAGTATAGGACCTTGTCTTATATCAGCCTACGGCAAGAGAAAGACTTGGACTTCCACATAATGAGAATGAAAACAGCAACTGGAGACTGTGAAAGCTGCCAAAACTCTACCTCCCTGCTGTCATGAATCAGCTGATATTGCCTTTTTAAATTTCCAGGCCATCTGCTTGCTGCCTTTGCGTTTTCTCCCAGGTGTCAGCATAACACCTTTTAGAGCTGTATTTAAACCGACACCAAAAATTATTCTTAATTTTCTTTTATTGAAGATTCAGGTCAAGAATATCATGATCAGTTTACCATTTTCTGACATATCAGTCTGATACATTGCTATGGGGTAACCTAATCAAATCTATAATATTCACTTTTCATTTAAAATGGCACTTCATCAGTGTGACTGAATCTATGGTCAACAATAATTTCATTCATACTGGAGAAGACAATAGTTTAGACAGACTCTTGCTCATTGTCCTGTGTTCCCTGCAAACTGAAAATTTACCAATTCTTTATCAGACCTGGAAAGTACAAGATATTTCGATTTGTGTCATGGAAGACAAGGATAAGTATGTGATGAAGACGAAAGGCATTATAAATCATTAACACAGATCACGTCTTGTAAATTTGACATATTACTAATATGACCTAAGTTGAACTACCAGTTATCTTTCCATTCGAGGTGCATGATAGATAGAGTATTATTCATTATTTATCTTATGGTTTGATTTTTCTTGGTCATATCAAAGGCTTTTAATCAAGCATACTGAAACTTTTAAAATCTGAAAACCTGGAAAATTGCTTAAGGTTTCAAATATATAAGAAAGTTATACAGACTTGAATTATGTCAGTTAAATTATTCTGGTGACATGAGATTTTAAACTATTATTCCTCTTATGAACATTCTTATTCTGGGCTAAAGAGGCTGATGTCACTTATGTTTAAGCTTAGCCAAAAAGCTACACACCATTTAGTATAAATGTGAATCCACCCAGGAAGACTTACTGAATCTGACTGGCATGAAAGGTCTTTTTATCAACACGGACATGCTTTACTCTCCTTCTGGAGGCTTTGACACTAATGGATTTTAACAAAACTGTACTTTTTCATTAAAGCAGCCTTTCTGGTTTGGTGGCAAGATACACTCTGTCACTCTGTTGAAGTCATCCATCAACTCTTTTTTTTTACTCACCATTGTCTCTTCAATAATATAAGTGACAGCTGGCAAATTTATCTACTGAAACATTTTGATGACCATTGACATGACTGTGTAGGAAAACAGTGTATAATTAGTCAGTCAGTAACAATAAAGATGGTTTTTATAGCTACCAGATGGGTAGTTTTCATGTATATGTTTAAATGAGTCCAGAATCTTTTGTAACAAATTGAACTTTGAATTCATGTTATCCTTTAATATCATCAAGCATTTTGCAAAATTGCACTAAAATACAAAAGACAATAATAGTCTTCTGTGGTAAAAATAAGAGTGATTACAATGTAACCTACTATGCATTTGAAACATTCATCTCAAGTTTTGGCAATGACATGGCACCTATACTGAAAAAAACCAGAAACATGCCTCATAAAAATTGCAATTTCAGTGCCTTTACCAAATCAAAACTCATACAGATTGTAGTTCTGCAAGAGTGTTTTATTTATGTAATTTTTCAGAATATTAATGCCTAATTTAATACAGAAAAATCTGCTCAATATTAAGCCTGAGAAATCATATTTCCTTCATGGCAAATAATGCTGATTTTACATTTTACCCTGCAAAGAAGGGAAGTTAATTTTGCTTTTCTGCTTTTGCAGCAGGTATTTCTAGGAAATTGAAAGCTGTAGCCCCTGCTCCAGGATTAGTGAGATTTAAACTTCCAAAAGCCTTTTTAAACTCATCTAATTTTTCTTCATTTTAAACCATTCTGTCAGTGATTTAGAATGATGAGTATTATTTTGTGGAAAGTCTGCAAAAATAATCACATAGGGAATTATCTTTCCAGTAGCTTATTAAATTTCTAAAAAGAATATTATTCTGATTTTCATTATCAAGATATTTGCTTTCAAAACTGAGCATTCATTAGCATGTAAAAATGAAAATTAATTTTTTATGCTGCTGAATATATATATATATTTTTTTTTTTTAAATGAGCATGAAAACACTGGGAGTGGCACACAGACTTACTGCTTATAATATAACTTAAAATATTTACCCCACATGAATGCCTGTTGGAAGAAGATCTAACAAAAATGTGTTGATATCTGTCTGTCATAAACAGATGTGGAGGATCTGCCCCTGGTCTTCCCAGTGTCATTTCTACAATGGATCATATAAATTATGAGCCCAGTCTTTGAATCAAGTGTCACAATAATACATCCACTATTTTCAGAAATATATTGAACATTATATAGACAGATGAGCAACTGAGATCTTCTGAGAGAGAAATTAATTTTCTTAATATGCTGGTCTGTCTTGGAACTGGTTTGCTTTAATAAAATGTAAATACAACATGGAACGTCAGTGGTTTGGAGTATGAGTTTCTGTCTTATTTTTTTCTCTGTAATAAGTCTCCATAAAGGTTACAGCTCACTTAATACCAGATACAGGCCAGAAAATCTTCCAAAATTAATTAGTAACAATCATTCCATTTTTCCTATGCTTTACTAAACAGTAATCTACTTCAATCATAATATATTAAGTAATAATGATAAAAAAGGGTATCAAAATCAGAAAATTCCTCAGCTTCACGTGAAAGGGCTACATATATCCCAGTGAGGACAACATGTAATATCGCTCTGAATAGTAGCAAAAAGTGAATTAAAATGAAATATATATCATAGCAACAGCACATATGTGTGTGTGTGTGTGTGTGTGTGTGTGTGTGTGTGTGTGTGTGTGTGTATGTGTACTTTTTGGTTTAAATACACATACATTAATATTTGTTGTAGGAAAATATTACTGCATGGTGTTTGCTTGCAGATTAATGATTACCTGGTATAATTAATGACACTGACTCTATATATTTCAGTAATTTATGGAAAACATATGGGATCATTGGTGCTTGATTGATGGAATATTTGCAGATTCAAGTTTTTTTTTTTCAGTTTTAATTTACTTTAAAAATGCTTTAAAAACACATGTGTTAGTTATATTTCTATTTCATTTATTCTGCATTTGTGTAAATGTATTTCTACAGAACAATAATCAAATTCATATTTTATGTCTGGAATATAATTTCCTTTATATGATAGAAATTAGAAAAGTGGAGTAAGTTAATGTGCTAGAAACATGTCAGAAGATTACATTATATAAAGGCCTTAATAACATTCAAATGCATTTAAAATTCTTTCTATTCCAAGAGAAAATATGGAGATATCAAACTAAAAGAAAATTCTTGTATAATATACATTCAAATTTTCCCTTAATATATGACTTGAGATGGTGAGTTTGAAGTGAGAATAAAGCCAGTTCACTATTGGAATGAAGGCTAGGTCTTAAATTAGTGCATGTAATTTAGTCACATTTTTTTAATCCAAGGGAAAAAAGGAGTCCAATCCACACTTCTTGTTGGCATTATCTGGAACATATGTGAACCAGTTTTCAGAAGGCATGTCATCCTGACATATATAATACTTTTAGTACCATTTTTAAAAGCATGTGGAGAGTTGCTGTCATGAAATCATTGAAAAGAAATTAGAAATAGAGTGAAGGAATGGAATGCACTTCCATGAATTTCCTTGAAGAACAGCAGCTAAGAGAGATGCCCCTTCCTTTTCCTTGACTAGGATGTGTGCCTATAGCACTGATATAAACCTCTGGCTCTTTCATGAAATAAAATTGTATGAACTTCCTGATCAATTGACCTAAGAGGACATACTTAGTGCTTCTGCTTAACAATAGACTTAGGAACCCAAATATCTCTTTGTTTTTTGTTTTACTGAAACATTTAAATTTGTCCATATTGGCAAAGTAAGTTTTTTTGGAGGACGAAAATATGACCACAACTGAACTGATCTTTTTTTTATATCATCTTTAAGTGATGTAAACTGTTTAAAATTGAAATGTAAAAAAATTTCACATATATAAAAAATTCCATTATGATATCATGTCTAATATTGCATCTGATATCCAAAGATAACTGATAACATATCACATAGTTCTGTCTTGATTTTTCTTAGGAAGTTTTGATTCCTAATGCCAATGTACTGTTTTAGGCTGTGTTTTCTGTCTGTTCCCTTAAGGTGTTTAATTTCTGGTAGTTTACCACCAGGTTCTGTGGCCTCACAGAACATTTCAAGCACCTGTGTGCACTAATTTTGTTCTTTTATCTAATTCTAGGAACCATAAGGACAAACTGATGAAAGAAGGAAAGGCTTGTCTCCCTTAAAGGCAGTCTGCCTGTAACACTGATTAAGAGAAGCACTCAGTACATATTTCAATTCTCTGGAAGTAAATGAGACTGATTCAAAGTTCTGTGTAAATCAGAACCACAGCCTCATAATTCTATGCCATTTTGATTTCTTTATGAGAAAGCAGTGCTGGTAGAAAAACACATTAAAGGTTTTTGCTTTTTGTTTTTTCCAGAACACGCCTACCCAACAGCAAAGTAGCTGCATGGGCATTAGTTAACTTGTACATTCTGGTATCAGATTCAATTATCTAATTATATTAAATAGTTTGTGTTGTAAAATACAAAAATTATTCTTCAGTTTTGCAGGGTCCTTAATTACTTTTAAAAAACATAATATTGCTGCAGTGCTGCGCTGCCCCTTCTCTGCTCTCACTGTATAAACAAGTACTAGAGGATTCCTCACAGAGATTATATTTTAATGAATTAGGAGAATAACATATTTCAAATTCATGGTCTATTTCTTCTTGATACATATTTTAAATGCTGTCTGTAATCTAGGGGATTTAGTTTTGTCTTTAAGAAAACAATGGTTTTAGCTGTAATTAATCACACCTTGTACACATTATAATATATAATATATATATATATATATATATATATATATATATATATATATATATATGTATAAACATTATAGTGCTTTGTGATGAAACTAATATATCACCTAGTGTTGAAGTGACTGTTGACCTGAATTTGCACTTGATAAGGAGTAGTCATCTGTACAGTGTATGTCATCAAGGCTTCTAAATATTTTGCAGAAGATGAACAGCATATACATAATTTACCAAATGGTATTTAAAAAATAAAGAACAGCCATTCTCCAGAAAGGAAATCCATACATTCATGATAACAGACTGGAAATGTTGTTAATTTTGATAACTCTGTAGCTCACTCAGATTAAAAATCAGTTTATCTTTCCAGTTTTCACAGTGGATAGACATCACAAGCACGAAAAACTTCCAGATATTCTGCATGGGATTCAGACAATGCAAGGTTTCTGAATAATTTGCTCAACTAGAAATAAACATGAAAGAACAAAAAAATGTTAATAAATTGACTGTGAAATCCATTGAGTGAAAATCTTGGTTGCTATCTGAACAGCAAGCAGTAATATTGTTCGTATTTTAACCCCCTTGAATGTTACTCTGTGCAGAACGTCCCAACAATAATTACAGGGGGTTTGAGGTGGGGTTATTTTGTTGGGGTTTTTTTGTTTGTTTATTTGTTTGTTTGTTTGTTTGAGTTTGTTTTTTTATCTCTTGACTGATTCTCTGTCCATGAATATTTGTACAACACTGTCAGTCATACATCTTTGTTGTTGATGTCAATGTCGAGGAGCAAGTAGATACCTGAGGTATCTACAAATATCCATCAGCCACAGAAGGCCAAAGAGTCACAAAGAATCAGGACAGAAATTATTTTTCTCTCTTTTGCCTACAGATTCTTTTTTCACCATGTCATTTTGCCCAGTTTTTTCTCAGGGATTTACATTGGATGAATCCTGTGGGTCAGCTCCCTGAATACCTTGGCAGGCACTCCATCCAGCCATGATGCAAAAAAAAAAAAAAAAAAAGAAAAAAAAAAAAAGAAAAAAAAGGTAGTTTGAACCCAGATGAATCTTGGCCTTTCCATTTGTGGTCCTGCAAAGGAAAGTTCCCCTATGGTCTGAGATGAAATAAATAGTCTAGACAAGAAGAATGAGAAAGACCTCT
Organism: Certhia americana; assembly: GCA_018697195.1. Lineage (NCBI taxonomy): Eukaryota > Metazoa > Chordata > Aves > Passeriformes > Certhiidae > Certhia > Certhia americana. The sequence continues at coordinate 38,793,054 of CM031879.1, forward strand.
CCAAGTACCTTTTGTTCATTTGTAGGGTAGATTCTTCTCAATCAGTGTCATCTGGGTTTAAGATTAAGATTAGAGCCAGGTTTAGAGTTGAAATATAACTATTATATGTTCAGTCGTGCTAAACTACATGTTAGTGAAGGAGTGAACATGGTGGAAAGCTAATGAAGGAGCCCGGGAGAGATCATAATCTTTCTTTTTAGTATGATGACTTAGCAATAATGGCATGTAATTTAACAAGAGCAAATGCCAGATTCTGCACCCAGGACAGAATAACATTGGACACAAATATAAATGGGAACAGGAGTGGCTGAAGAGCAGCCCTGTGAGAAGGGATATGGTGAGGCTGGTTGGCAGCAGGATCAACAGGAATCAGCAGTGAGCCCTGGAATCCTGGAGTGCATCAAACACTGCATGACCAGCTGGGGAAAAGATGTCATTATCACACTGTACTCACTGTTGGTGCATCATCAACACAAGCAGTGGATCAGGAGCTCACAATTTAGGAAGGATGTGATGGTCTTTTATTGTCCAAAGGAGATGATAAACAAAGCTGGTGAAGGGGCTGGAGGAAATGTCCACTGAGGAGCAGAGGGGAGTTTTGAGCTTGTTTAGTTTGCAGAAAAGGAGGCTAAGGAGTTACCTCATTTCTCTTTGCAGTTTTCTGAGATGGGGACATCACTTCTCCCAGGTATCCAATGATAGGGTTTGTGTGAGTAGTTCAAAGTTGCGCCAGGGGGATGTTTAGACTTGTCATTAGGAAACATTGTTTTACCAAGAAGGTCAAAGACTGGAAAAGGATTCTGAGAGAGGTGATCAATGTTCCAGGACTCTTGGTGTTTAAGAGGCACTCAGACAATGTTTTTAATATTTTTTAACTTTCATTCAGTCCTGAAGTAGTCAGGCAGTTGGACAAGATAATTACTGTAGGTTCCGTTGAACTACTATATTTATTTATTTTTATTTAATTAAATATGAATCAATTCAGTGAGATTCTGGATTAGTTATACGTTTACTAACATAGACAAGGTAAGAATCAGGTCCCATTTCCTCTTGACTAGGGTTTATTAAAGAAATATTTTTAGCTGGAAGGATTTATTTTTTAAAAAAATATATAATTCAGATGAAATATTGAAAGACATATGTAGGGGGAAACAGGTGTAAACAAATTTTATGAAAAAGTCTATTTTTCCATCAGAAGATATAATACAACAGAAAACTGAAGGCATTGTCTATGGAGTTGACTAGGTGAAGAGAGACTATAGAAAAGGGAATGGGAAAAGTAAATAATTTAGAGAGAGTATTTAAATGGAAAATGTACAGATTTCAGCTTTTAAATTATTTCTAAATAGCTTCTGTAAAAGGCAGCAAAACAGGAAATATCTGCTCTTGTATTCCAAAGAATATTTTTGACTTTTAAATGAAACATAGCAACAGAATCTTAAAATCTATTTACATGTGGATTTCAAAAGACAAAAGTATATTGTCATTTTAAGCTTTAATACAAAAGGCTTTGGAATTAATTCAAGAAAAAAAAGAAAAGAAAAAAGTCAAAACAAAATGTAAATCCAGGGATAGGGAATGCAATTATTTTTGTTAAAAAATTAGAGGTCTTTGTGGTAAACCATTAATAGTATGAAATTATGTTTGGTTATAAGAATGTTTTTACTCTAGATTAAAATCCTGTCAGGGCTTTCAGTGTTGTAATTTGCCTAGATGCCTAGATCCAGCCTGTCAAGTTTCATTTGCTTGCAAGGAGAAACTAAATTTGTCATCCGTCTGAAACAGCTAACTGGCAAAAAGCAGCAGAATTTGATAGAAGGATAGAGAGCAGAAAATCTGAAACACAAAGGAAAAAAAAATTCCCCTTCCTTTAGGAAGACTGCTTCCTCTACAACAGACCTGACCTGTCATAAGGCTTTTATAGCATAATTCGCAATAGACAGAACATGAAACTCATAAAAGCTTCCCATATAAGCAAGTAGAAAACTGGAAAAATACTACTTGATTATGTTTTTTCCTGAAAAGAACATCATGTGAGATTTTAAAAAAAAAGTATCTTTCTGGGATTTTGTATTTGTTGCTTTCTGATTTTTCATGTACAATTTGTTCTCTTTTAGGACAAAAAGCAAAACAATACCAACCAAACAAATAAACAAATGAAACACATGAACCCCAGCAATACCACTAGAGACCATGTCCTACACATTTTATTTTCTCAGAAAAGACTAGTATTTTGCATGCATTTATTTTTTTTTTTTGTTAAATTCAATAGTGGTTACAAAAGTGTATCAGGGAGAAGATAGCACTTATTGATACTTAGAACCAAACTAGACAGTTAGTATGAAAAGGATTTTCACTGCTGAAACAACTTTGTACTCATAGTCTCCTTACCTCATATTAGACCTTTTCTTCTCATCTTAAAGTAAAATAGCCTTTTCCACAGATCTTGTGTTTCTTTTTGTGTTCAAAAGCTGTGTTAACTTACACTGTATCTTAGTGCACCATACTGTATCACCCATTCATAATGCCTTGAGTAGATTTGTCTCCATTTCCCAAGGCATTTAGAAGAATCTTAATGTATTCAGTTTCTCTTCATATCAGAGCTGTTTTATGTTTTGAATCATCTGTGTCTTCTTACAGATTTTCATCTCTCTCAGCAATATCCATTTTCAAGACATAGCCCCAGTGAATTTTCTCAGTGGTATAGACCTGAGTTTTCAAATGTGTCTTTTGCTCAACTGAGGCTCCCTGACATACACAGACTTGATTACACCTCTGCAGTATTACCTTAATCTGATACAGAATATAAAAAATCCAAAAATACTGAGGTGCAACATGATAAAAAATAGGCATAAGAGTAATTGAAAATATTCTAACATGGGCAAGCTTTCTACACAAAATATTTAACAATAATATTTGATATTACTACAGAAGGCATGCACTGGGTGTTTGCATCATGCTTGCATTGATCAAAAGGGTTTATTTCCAAAAGCAAGTAACACAGATAAAGCAATTTATACAGTTAAATTCCTGAGATGCTACATACATTGTTTTGATTGAAAAAAAAATCCCTTGAGCACTGTGCTAATTATGCCAAGGCTGTGAGTTTGATACCCGTTTGGGCTGTTCACTTAAGAGACAGCCTTAATGATCCTTGTTGGGTCCCTCCAACTCAGAATATTCTGTGATTCTGTGACTTTTCAGAGATGTGGCTGTGACATGTCAGCCAGGCCTTATTTATGAAATTGCTTAGGAATGGTAAATGCAAAACTAGCTGGAGACAGTTCCATAATGGATATTTCTTGTTCCATTCACAAAGTCGCATGCCAAAAGACAGTAAGAAATGATCAAACTGCTGGTGAGTATTTGACATAATGTGCAGTTCCTTCGTATGTTGCTCCAATACCAGATCTCTTCTTGGCTCCTTATTGAGGTGTGAATATTTCAGTTCTGATGAATAGACAGTTTCATCTGATGTTTTTGGTTGCTCCATGCTGAAGTGAAATGCGTGACTGAACATTTGCAAGATTTGGCATCAAGAATATAAAGATCTCCCTGTGCAATTGACTAAGATACATGAAACACAGATGACATCATTCTTGAGCTTCCAGCCAGTTTCCAGATAAATCTTGTGGAACATATCCAGGAAGTGAGTGCCTATGATCAGCAAAATATTCTTTCTTGCCAGTGTTTTCTCTCTGACTATAAAATTGGCAGAGAATCAGGAAGTCTTAATGTGGTTTTCATGTCAGGTGAAGAGAAATAAATAGACTGAATGTTTGATTCAAAGGGCATTATAATGATATTTTAAGCAGACTATCCAAACTATACCATTTTACTCCAACTAGCGGAATGTTATCTTGTATCTTGAAAATTACAAAATGTCATTCAGGGAACTAGAGGCACTGATGTACAGATAAAACCTCTGAAGAACATAACCACAGCACAGGTTTGAAGGAGTCTCACAAAGGCCACAAGAACACTTTTTCCCCAACACCATATGAGAGCCCTTTAACAAAAATTGTTCTCTCTTTTCTTTTCTAAACTGAAATTGATGCCTTTATTCCAACATTTTTTACTAAGATGTGTGATTTAAAATTTTTTGCTCTTTCAAAAATTTCCCATTTTTTAAAATGTCTGTGCACAGCAACAATCAAAACTAGACACTGGATGACCACACCTGAGAAAACTCGCAGAATTCTCTCTGTACATATATGTTCTCCAGCAGCATTATGGAGTTGAATTCATGTATCACATGACTGGTTTTTGTCTTATTTATACATAGGTAGATATTATCTCTTCCTTGCATTAATTGATTCAAGTTCATATTCTTAAATATATCTCTTTAAATTCTCCTTTATGTTGTATATCGGGTTTTTTATTTGAAGTCTAAATTTTAAAAGATCGTATTATTATCCTGTCTTCAATAACTTACAATCCTGCTAAAACCAGCCTAGCTTGATGCACAAAGGTAGATTTTTTTCTGTATGCTCCAACTATGGCATTTTCTAAAATGTTGACCTGAGCATGACCTAAAATGCATCTGCACTTTGCTTGTCCTGTCCTTGAGAGCAATAGACTTAACTTTCCTTTTACATTTCAGGATTAATACAAATCTTGACTATCCTTTACATCATGTCAGTGGTTGGGTTGAAGTAGTTTCACATTGATCACTCATGAAAAGTCTGTACTGACTGTGTTGTACAGTTGCTACTTCTTTATGGTTTTGTTCACTGCAAATTGTTTAATAAATTTTTCCAAAAATATTAAAGGAGACAAAGTTATGCAAACTAGTCTGTTACTTCCAGTGTTCCTCCTTGTTCCTTTCTGCGATACTTTCCTGTGGAGGTGGAAGCATGAAGATTTTGTTTAGAATAGAAACATGATTCATTTGTTTCTATTTAACAGTCATAGTAATTAATGAACTTCCCTATCCTTTTGCTTTTATCTTCCTTTTAACATATAAGTAGAATTTTTTCCTGCTTATTTTTGTATTCTCTACTAATTGAAGCTTAAAACATTTCAGGGTTTTTGGTTTTGTCTCTGTGCATTTATTCTATTTCCTGGTCTATTTGACTAATTTCTACTTTTGTATCGTACCATTTTGATTTTTCAGGCCCTTTAACAGCTCCTGATGTCACCATGATTTATTAAAATTTCTTGCCTGATTAAGCTTCTAGGTCACATCTTCCTCTTAAAGAACAATTTTGAGAATGACCTGTCACAGATTCTGAACTGGATTTGGGTTTTTTTTTCAAAATTATGAAATATCCTCAGTGTCCTGTTTGGAAGAATGTGTTAATTTGATGTCTGTGTACTGTGTTGAACAGACTGCAGTGAGTTTTGCAGTCTGCTAACTTAATTTTATTTGCTTAAGAAATATTGGCTGCAGAAGAGAAGCACACTTCACTTTCAAGTATTTTGATAAGGTTTCCATAGCTCATCTCCTGTAGAAGTTTATAGTTCATTACAAAATCCATAACAAAATAAGTTTTATTGTAGAAACTTATACTGATATAAGATCTGAAAAAATATACTATTTGCTTGTTCTTTCTGGCACATTTTTTAAAAATGAAAAAGATGAAAAAATTTGCTTGATTGTTTAAAAGGACTATGAGGAGAGCATCAGATTAAAAATACTTATAATAGCAAGTTTTATATATATATATATATATATATATATATATATATATATATAATAAATAGTAAGAATTCTCTGCAGGTATTTCCTAATGTATTTAAAGCAGTTACCAAGAAATGCCAGGTAGGAGAAATCTATATTTAATACAGACTTTTATCATTGTATTCTGCTGTGTACTCCATGTAAGCAAACAAACACAGATCTATCTTCAAATTATTCAAACACTGTAGTCAATAAAAACTCTTGAACTTCTTTGTGAGTCACCAGCAGGCTTCATATATTCCAAATCATAAATCCCTCTCAACTGTCCAGACTTCATTAACAAATTTTGTGAACAAAAGCGTAGCTATTAATTTTACCATGTTTATTCATTTCATTATTCCTCCAGAATAAATTTTAAAGAAGAAAAAGTAAACAGAAGCTGAACTTAGAAGCAGGTGTGCTCTCTAACTTTGAATGCAATTAAATTAGCACTTAGAAATGCAAGAATATGGCAATATGAAGGAAATTAATTAAATGTAGGTCTCTCAAAAGCAATGATTCAGGAATCCTGAACATACTTAATAAAGCATTAATTTTTTTTTTTTTTTTTTGGCCCAAAACATTGATTTAGCCATCTTATTAAACGATGAAACAATGTGCAAAATTTAGAGGTTGTTTTCTCCCCTTTCCTTACCACGTTTACAAAACTAGAGGATGTTCCTTTTACACAACAATTCAGTGCACTTGGCCTCCAGCATACAGTACTGATCCATATTCCATTTCTTTAAATCCTGACCCGGTACTTCCAAAGAGATCAAGCAGGTCAGAGTGTCCAGAATTCAGAATTTAGGTCCAGAATTCATGTCATTCCTCCTCTGATCTTAATAGTGCATTTATCCGGATGAATAAATAGCAGTTTCCAGAGATATGGATTAAAAGAAGCCGCTTCAGTTCTTTGATGAATAGCGGCCCTGAGGTTAGCTCCTTTGGTTAGGGCATGGTGCAAGGCTGCAGGTTGGATCTCCATATGGGCCATTCTCTTAAGAGTTGGGCTTCATGATCCTCCTGTGTCCTTTCCAGCTCAGGCTAATCTGTGACCCTGTGACAGTAACTGTAAGACTACAGTCTTTAACAAGTGTTCATTTTATCTGCATTTGGAATGATCATTCCGACATATCAGCAAGTTAAGATAACTATATATTACCCTCTATGTCAGGAAAAGCTAGTTTCACTGTTTTATGTGTGTAGTGTGAAACAGAAGATGTGAATAAAGTGCTTAAGGCCACTTAACTCACTCAGTTCTGTCCAGGGAGAGATGCAGGTCACAGCACTTCACGTGAAAGCTGAAATCTGGATTTCATACTGCCCTGTTAGTGGTCTCTGTGTGAGAGCACTGCAGGAGTCAGACCTAATAGAAACAAACTTTCTATACTCTCTTAAGGAAGAGAAAAAGAGGAAGAGAGAGGAGAGGAAAGATTGTTCCCTCCTCTCCCTTTCTCTCCATTCCACTCCTCTCCCTTCCTCCATAAATATATAATACAGTATACATAATATACTTCAACTGTGCTTCAAAATGGCAAAAAAATTTACAAAGACTCGTCCTTTTTCAATACCAAGTTGTTTCGCTCTTAAATTTACATCACATTCAGATCAGTGAATTTTTAAAACTGGAACGAGGACAGCAGCAGTGCTGACAAATTCACTTTAAAACCAGAGACAGTGTACTTCTGTCTGTCTGATGAGGGATGGGGAATGCCAAACTCTATGTGCTGGTTCCTTTTTCAGATCAAATGTGGTTCTTAAAGTCATGCTTTGCATCTGATGCACATCTTGTTTTGCTGCAGGGGAACTGCAGGCTGAGGAGGGTTTGTCCTGAGTAGGAATTATGATTTAGCAAAAAATACAGGCCTTAATGTGGGAAATGAAGTGTTTCCCTGGCTCACATAAAGCAGATTAATATATAGGAATTCTTTTATGACCTATGCTATTCCTCAAGGGATAGTATATGTGGTTCCCACAAAGGTTTTTCTTAAGTTCAGGTACTGTGATCTCCTTTACCAAAAACCAACACCTCCACCCCAAACAATCAAATTAAAAAAAAAAAATAAAACCATCAGTCCCTCATTAACAATGTCTAATTTATCATCATCATCATCCTCAATCATCATTTATTTTATTTATTTTACCTTTTAAAGCCTGGAAAATTTGGAAATTCTAAGAAAAAAATATTTCTCCCAAAAATAAGGATGAGCATGAATATATATAACATTGATATGAATGCTTCATAATGAAATGCATATCCTGAATTACATTTTTGAACAAAAGTTTGGCTTTTATTTAATTGTAACCAAAAATTATATTGATTTAATTTTTATTAACCTAGTGGAAAACATTCTCTGATTCAAGCAGTTAAATTTGATCAGTCTTTTGAAGGACCAGATCAGCTAGAATCAGATGATATATGAAGACAAAGAGAACACGGATGTCATTTTGGATACTTCTTTTCTTCTTTTTTCCTTCTAGGACAATAAATTATTTTACAAGAAAATAGACCAATAATTTTAAAGGGCTGATCCAGTAACTTGCTTCTTACACTAAGTTCAAAGTGGAATTGTCTGGAAGACTTTAGGAAAAAAGCCTTCTATGCCATTACCTCTTCTCATCCAGTCCTTTGCAGCTTTCCATAATGTCACAACAGTTCATGAGTATTTAAAGTGATGAGAATACTCCAGATATGTTTTTTATCCTGACTAACTTGCAGGCTCTTTGAACATGTAGGTACAGAACTAGACCATTTCTACTAAATAACAGAATTTTCTTGCATGGAAACAAATTTATTAAAAAAACCTGCTATTGAAGAAACAGAATTTAAAACCCCACATATTATGGATTCATTAAAAACTTCACATAGCTAGGGATTTTTAATAATTCACCTTTATATTTTTAATTGCAATATATTAATGGATTTGAATTTGGTTTTTTATGTCATTTAAGGCTATTTTTAGATTATATTGGCTTGTAGAACAGACATAAGATATATCTCGAGGTTTCTTATGCATTGACATAAACAGTAGTCTGAGTATCTAACCTTCCTCAGAATAAGATATGTCCCATGACCTGTTCCTAAGGTAATGGAGATAATGATAGCACCCTTTTCCTCCATGACTGCTACAGGTGGTGAGTCTCATCTCATTACTGCAGCCAAGGCTGCCAGTGTAAGTACCCCACCAGAAAACAGATGGGTAAATATGTAGACATTTCCTGAACACTTCAGACTTGTGTAACGGAACATAAGTTGTAAGTGGGAGACTTTCTGCCAAAGATGTATTTCTTTTTTCTCCCCAGCTATGAATAAAATTTTTAAAATATCAAAGTGAAAGAGTGCATACTTCCTATTACTAGACTTTCAACTCCTTGTTTAGTTGCATTTGGAAAAGGACTGGACAAGAATAATTCCATTACAGTGATGCAAATTAAATGTAACTTTACTAAAGTAAATGGAACCATGTTATGGCAAAGCCAGCGTAACTACGGAAATCAGGCCTCAGCCAGTACTTTTTTATTACCAATTAAAGTACAGAGGGAAAAAGTGAAGGAATACTTACATAAATTTAACTTTTATTCATTCTGAAGCCAAACAAACTCTTCAGAAAAAAATTTAAAAGGCAAGAAAAACAATTTACATACAAAATTTAACAACGTAATTCAAAAGACAGCAGATTTTGAATGGACCCAGCTCAAAGGAAAATCTTTTTTCTATATTTTTTATTACGCACATGAAAATGTAGTATTTCTTTGAAAAAGTAGACATGAAAAAATGGGGTTTGTGTGTTTGCTTCTATAACTTGGAGGAAATAATGAAAGAACCCAGATGATTCTCCTTAAATGTCCTTATCTTATTCCTGAACTGCTGGCAAGGCCATGAAAATCTGTGTTGGATAGACTTATTTTATAGAACTAAGGACTGATTTATTTTTGTGTGGAAGAGGGTTTTGATACATTGCCAATTTGTTTATTCTACATATAGACAGCAAAACGTAGAACAGTGGAAAGCTATGTGGACCAGAAGACTCAGATGGTTAGGAAAGAAGATTTTCACTTTGACAAGTCAGCTAATGCTGACAATGGTAGCTGGCAAGAGGATGTAGCATTCATTGAGGAAAATTACAGTGGAAATAGCAGCTGGTTTTATAAAGCAATTAAAGCAATTTTGTAGAGACTGTCAGCTTCCTTATCACAGGAAAATAATTTTCTCACCTATAAGCACTGTATTTTCCATATCAGGTGCAAACTTTAATGTTTTACATTTGCTTTCAATGTAAGTTTTGAACCAAATAAATATAAGATTAAAAAATTACATCATGCAAGTACGAAAATATACATCCTTTGCACAGAATACATTCAGATAGAGATATTACTATTTCCAGTGCTGCATCAGTAAATACATTTTAGGATATATGCAACTTATGAGCTTATTTAAAATTTGTAAGAAAATATAATTTCTGCATCTCTATTTTATGAAAAATATTTGCATATAACACTGAAAAATTTTGGATGTAGTAAATCCATTTGAATACTTGACCTTTTTGTATGAAAATCCATCTTCTAAATGGAGAAGACAAAGGGAAGTCTTTAATGTGAAAAAAATCAAAAGTTAGCCTGCTGCTTTGCAGTGGTACAAAGACATGATCTGATCTAAAACAGTAATTTCCAAATAAAAAAACATTTCTCATTTGTCAGTTCCTCATCATTATTTGCTGTTGCTACTCCTTTGTCTACTCCATGTCACTGTATTGCTCCTCTACAGTAAATGACCTACAGCACTCCCAGAAAAACGGGGAGATGTGGCACAAGAAAGCAGTGGTGAGGGACTGTCTGTGGTTTATATTTAAAATACATATTGAGCTGGAATAAATAAAAATTGAACTGGAAGACAAAGGACAAGATTACACTTCTGAAGCCGAAAAGGGGAATTGAAATTTCTCTTCTGAAGACTCTGTTCATTGGGTGGGGGTTGATGAACTCCAAATTTATAGATTAGCAGATGAGCTCAAGATTTATAGATTGGGAATAGCCAGAAGATACATGAGAGGATAAATGATACAAGAGGAGATAAATGACCACTAAGAAACATTACCCCCTGGAGGGTGATGGACCAGAAAAACCTGGTCTGGGAACAGATTGATAAGAGGACCAAGTTAGCATCAAGGGTGAAGGGATTAATAATCAACAGGAGATTATATACTAAGAAATGTGTAATTAAAGATCAATGAAGAAGAATTTCTTTGGGTTTTGTCTGTATAAATATGGGAAAAATTGTGTAAAGAACCATGTGTGATGGAATTATTTTCACTGCCAGGTATGTATGTATGAAATAATTTCTATTGCATATTTGTGCCAGAATAAAATAATGTCTGAATTCCCTAACACTGGAAAGATGTTGTTGGTGAGTCTCCATTTTTTCCTGCCGTTGCAATGACACCATCACACAGAATGTGCAGGACAACCAGGGAATCAGGCCCAGAAAACACAGGGCTAGGAAAGAAGGATCCTGCTTGACCTGCCTGATCTTTAATGACAAGGTGATCTGCTTAGTGAATTAGGATTGTCTCAAACAAAACCTTTCACATGAAACTTTTATGAGGCGTTAATACTAGTGCTAACTAAACCAATTCCCATTTCAGTTTACTTCAGCTGTAACAATTCAGAAAATATGTTACAAGAATGCCTTTTCTTGGATAGGGCACATATTTAGATGTAATTAGCTATGAGAAAATTTCTAACTTTGACATTAAGGATGGGAAAAGACAGTCAAAGGTGAAAAGCTACTGCACTGTTAATAATTTTATGAAGATTTTCAAATTCTATCATTTGGAATAGAATTGTAATGCACCTAAATTCTTAGCCAAAGACTTTAGATATAGAAAGTGAATTAAAATATATAGCCTGTGATGGCCTAAATGACACAAAACACTGAGAACAAAAAAAAATTTAGAAAGTAATTTTATGTTAATGAGGAAGTATTTGGTAATATGTAAATTACATTGATGGCTTGTGAGACTGAAATATTAATGGTTAATGGCTCAAACAATTGGCCATTTGCAAAAGTTGTGTGTGCCTTGCTGAGGATGTGCAAGGTAACAGCCTAGGTGCAGAGGGCTGAGCATCTGAGGATGACCAACAAATCAATCTTTGATAAGCAGCAGGCAGAATTTTGAGATAGATAAGGAAAGAGGCCAATAAGAAGTAGATCCTGAGTAGATCCTGCTTTTTATTATGCTGCTATCCTCCCTAATACAACTGACTCAGGTGTGAAAAATCCCCTCTGGGAGAGATATTGAGGCATTCACATGTAAAGCTGAAGGGATTCATCCTGTCTGATGGGGCATAAATAGCTCAGCTAAGCTGATGTGAGGCAGCTGTCACATCCTAGAAGGTGACATAAACCATCAAAGACTCCTAAAGTGTCCCCAGACTCATTCCTGAGGCCTTCTGCTCTGTACATGATCCAAGGTCTGATGGAACAGATCCACCAGTGTTGCATCAGACAGTGTAAAACTCCCCTCTCAGTGGACTTATCTGGACATTTCTGAGCAGTCTCAGAGCATATTAACCAATTAAACTCTTTGAATTATGGGCTTTTCTCCACCCCTGACAGATCAAACAATCACTTTGACTAAAGACATCTACAATCGAACCTTATCGATTTATCCATGCATGGAAATATCTTTCCACTGTTATCCTTTCTTTCTTTTTTTTTTCTTTCTTTCTTTTTCTTTCTTTCTTTTTCTTTCTTTCTTTTTCTTTCTTTCTTTCTCTTC